>JACYXH010000659.1:11660000-12330000 GCA_026745465.1 Lota lota | reverse complement strand
GGGCTGCTGTTGGGACTAAATAAATAGGACCCTCTGCTTTCACTGAGCCTAATCTCAATTTTCTCTTCATCTCACTCCGTCTTTACGTCTCGACTCATCCGCAAATTCGCTTCGCAGTGCATCTTGTTTCATCCCTCAATGCGCTAGTTTGTACATTTCTCTCTCTTAACGCTTCTTCCATGTCTTTTCTTTCCTCCTATCTCCATGTCACTTTTCTTCCCTTTCTCTGCTAAATTGCGCGCGGGCCGCCACATCCTTAAGCTTTACAATATCGGATGTTAAATTGCTTGAGTGGTGACTTTACACTGCAATTACCATCAATCAAATTGGCGATGGCATCTCTTTGGGGCCGTGATAGACCTGGGACTAGTTCAGTTCAGCTCTGGCTGCCACTGTGGAGATGAAAGCAGCACACATGTTCGGTGACAACCTGACCAGATCTCAGACTGAGCCACTCATCGCCTTAGATGGAGCGATAGGAAGAAGTGTTACAGTCAGGAACAAACGGGAGGCAAACCGCCTATTATCTTTTGTTTTGGATGTAAATGGCCGCGTAGCACAGGCCCCGCGCGAAGAAGCCGCCTCAATCACCAACAAGTGCGGCACTTTTGACTTTGAAAGAGAAGGGATGGAGAAGAAAGAGAGAGCAGGAGGGGCTGGAAGAGGAGGGCAGAGGATCGGGAGAAACAGACAGGCTGTAGAGGCAGCTGTTTCTGTGTTTACGATGAGAGGAGCCCGGTCTTTGAAGGTAACCCAGAGCGGTGCAGCAGAGCTAGCGGTGTGCTGGGAGCTGGCTAATAGGCTGGCTAGGTGAGCAGCTGCATGGAGGCAGTGCTAAACAGAGGGACAGATGGACACATAGAGTGGATAATGCAGTGAGTAGCACTGAATGGCAGGCCTGGCTCTGGGGGCTCCTGGGCCCAGAGATGAAGCAACACACACATACACACTCACACATGTATGGGCGCGCGCACACACACACACACACACACACATATTAATATAAACACACACACATATACATATATACATTTGCAAATGTACATTTATACACGCACACACATATACATATATACACACACACACACAAATATATATATATATACACACACACACACACACACACATATGAACACACACACTATTACCGGGAGGGCTGTATCTGTATGTTTGTTTGTGTGTGTGTGTGTGTGTGTGTGTTCCATAAAAGCCAGCCAGAGATTGGGGGAGAAGGGTAAGGGAGAAGTAGTGTGAGAAGGGCACGTATAGATGGGGAGAGGGATGGAGCAGTGGAGGAAGCAGGTTGGGTGCCAGCAGATGAGACAGATGTTGGGCCATACTGGAAAGCCTCGGCACACTGCACCAGGACGCCATCCTCAGCTCCTGACATCTGGGCCTGGCCCGGGTCAGCCTGCCTTGCCGCCCCGGGCAATCAGCCTGTACAAGCCTTGTGGCAAAGTGTGGCTGGCACTGCACTGCCTTTTAAATGGTGCGGTGCACTGGAGCACAATTAATGCCCTCCTATCCAGCCCAGCGCTCAGCGCAAGGAAGGCAGAGGTGGACGAGACATTGACGGACAGTTGAAATACACACACGGGGGCGGAGAAGCACAAACACAGACACACCGGCTGAAAGAACATAGGACAACTCAATGTCCCATCCCACTCCGTGCAACACACACATAGCAGGAGCATCCGTTTAGCAGTAGTTCAATGTTTAAATTATTTTGTTAGTTTCCCTCTTATTTGGTTTGAATAGAGTATCATGACAGCAGTGATAAATGCTCAGTGTAGCGTCATCGCTGGGAGCGATAAAGTTGACAAAATCTGCTGCTGTATTCTCCAACATCTGTTGCTGTGCTGCAGCCTCTTAAGTAAACAGACACACAAACAATCTCTTTTTTATCTTTATCGTACACAGGGCCTCCATTGCAGATGCATTTTTCGCTCTTTTAACACTAACTGAAATTAAACCTGAGCGCATAGTTATGCAGAACAAATTTCATTTCTAGCACATAATACATTCACGGACATGAGACGGCTGATGATGATGAGGTTGATGTGACATCAAAGAGGCTGAGGTGCTGCATTGTATCTCTGGGCTGCTGCCA
Organism: Lota lota; assembly: GCA_026745465.1. Lineage (NCBI taxonomy): Eukaryota > Metazoa > Chordata > Actinopteri > Gadiformes > Lotidae > Lota > Lota lota. The sequence goes on along the minus strand of JACYXH010000659.1, from coordinate 12,327,890 downwards.
GACACTGCACATCATCACACCAGCAATGTGTGAGTAGGCTGAGATGTGTGCTGAGATGTCCAACCTCATCAGCAGCGTGCGTAATCTCCATTTAATGTTGTGGCAGGCAGAAAAGTGAAGCTCCTGTTTAACCCGGGACGCCTCCAGAGGGCTTGTTTTTAATTACCCGAGGCTAACGGGCTGACCTTGGTCCGGCTGTGCTCGTTTGGAATCCATGCCTGCTGAGATGTGCTGCGCTCTACAGGGACAGGGTCACAGAACAAGACCCTCGCCTCCTTTCTGTCTCCTTCGTCTTTTGTGGTAAAGAGTTTTTGTATGGAAGTGGATAGAATGTGTGTGTGTGTGTGTGTGTGTGTGTGTATGCCTGTGTTTGTGAGGTCTTTGTTTGTTGTCCCTCTATGTATGGAAACTACCACATATTTGTTCTCTTTCAGTGTGTGTGTGTGTGTGTGTGTGTGTGTGTGTGTGTGTGTGTGTGTGTGTGCGTGCGTGTAAAAATAAGCAAAGGGTCACCAGACAATATGAGACAAAACTAGTGGGACAATTAAACAGAACATAATACACCAGTGTTTCTCCTACATGCTCCCAGCAGTGGCGCAGCACCACCGCTGGATTACCAATGCCACTGCAATCAGCCATGCAAAAAAATCTGTATACCTAAAAATAAATAACATATATATATACATATATTTATATGATTATTTTTGTAATTAAAAATGATGTTGGTCGCCCCAAATGCTATTTGTTTAATATAAAAACAAAAATCATAGGTTCCCCTTAATGCAACCCCTTCAATTGGTACAGTTGTCATTAGTGTCATTAGAGAACTACTGTGGAAAGATAGTGACAACAAATAATTATAATAAATTGTTCTGCTAAAGAAGAATACAAATGCATGATGATGCTGAAGGTGACATTAGCTCACAAATGGCTTTAGATTAAATGCAGGAAGCATAAAGAGAAAAAGGAACACAAGTGACTTAATAATAGAAAGTACATATTTGATTGTGTGAAAGCAACAGAAAACAGAAAGCAACAGTATTATGAAACCCAGATGGAGGCATGGCTACAAATTGCGGACAGAAAACTGTATTTGCGGTAACACAAATGGCAATTCTTGTTTTTGCTTGCGCACATAAAATGTGCTTGCATGGTATTTGTTGTTATATTATATTGTTATAATATGTATATAGTTATTTATGTTGGAATGCACCAGAGCCCTACTGAACTCACCGATCACACTAAACCCGCTCTGTGCACACGCACATCAGAACCGTGCACATGCACATCAGCACTGCACACCCACATCAGCATTGTGCACACGCAAATCAACAAAGTGCACACGCACATCAGCACCGTGCACACACACATCAGCACTGTGCACGCGCACATCAGCACCGTGCACGCGACCATAGACATAGTGCACCTCACACACACCCCAGCACCACTGCTGGAAAACATCTTAGGGTAAACACTGATACACTATACCATACCGCCTGCCGCATATTAATCAACATATCCAAATCATAACTTTCCCCAACACATCTAGTTCTCTGTGTCACATCTCAAGCGAGGGTCTGTTGAATGCTCCCCAGTGTTTGGTGAACATAGCTGTAGTACAATTGGTGGTCACATAACACAGTCAACTATGGTGTGGTATGCTCAGAGGTAGAGGGAGAAAGAAAGGGAATACGGCTCAACTTCTGACAACCACTCCCAGACTTAACCTTCAGCCCGCCTGCTGCCCCCAGACATCAGGGTGGGTGAATGGGGGTGGTGTGGTAGACAGATGTGCCTCAGCCTTGGCCAGCGGCAGCCTCTCATTCATCCCTGCTTATGTAGATGCCATTCTTCTGGAAGTGTTGTTAACACATCTTCCTGCCCTCCTCCTGATTGTATTTATTGTTCTGTAACTCCTGGAGGTGAGTGTTTCTCCAGAAATGCCCCCCCCCCAACCCCCCCAAGCCCCCCTCCCCCCCCTGTCTCCCCCTGCTAATCACTACTCTCACAAAGGGAAGTCTGACTGCCTTTAATTGAAGGCAGGAGTCTAATTATGCTCCTTTTCCGGAACAATAAAGTTCTACCCGCACAAGGACATGGGGATGCCCGTAGACGGGCCTGGTAACATCTGTCCGGCAGACTCCGCTTCCGCTCCCTGACTCAAGTGTTTAGCCTGCAGTCACACGCAGTCAACAGAGAGCCATGATACGGCTCTCTCTCTTCTCTTTCTCTTTCTCTCTCTCTCTCCCTGAAATTGTCGCTTGCTCTCCACCTTTCTGTCTCTTTAACGCTCTATCACACACAGTGACATCGACATTAACTTGGGAGACTAGACTGATTTTTAAAAAAAAGGAGAAAGAGAAAGTAGTGTCCGGTCCTGTGTCCATTTCTGCCGAAGACAAAAGGCTGTTTGTGAGCGCGGAGGGGGCGGTGCTATCATTGTAGGGAACATAATCAGTCTGTCATTTCCGCTGCCCGTGTGCTCTTGTTATCCCCAGGTCCCCCTAGAAGAATAGTGCTTTTGTGCCGTCGCTTATATGGCAGCGATAAAGTTTCTCACAGAAGCGCCATACGTGTTTATATCTGGAGATATGTGCATGGACACAAAGTGCTTTGTTTGACTCGCTGCTGGGCTTGCAGCGCTGCTGTCGGGGCACAAGGGCCACCAGGGCCCCGGGTCGGCGTTTTCCTTGGACATAATGCAGTCTGTATGTGGCTAGTCCAACCAGGAAATGAGACAGGCCATGCTGATTAGCCATAGGAACAGAAACGTGATTCTGCTCGACAGGCCAATCTGATTGATTCAACCAAAGGAAACCAAAAGATTTACCCAGTTTTTGGATAACAGGCCAATGGGGGTTGGTCTGGGCGGCTCAGACTGACCGGCGTAGAAGACCTGTATATAATATAACTCTCTCTCTCTCTCTCTAATGGGCTAGTTTCAGACTCTAGCTCTGTTTGACAGACCTTCTACTCTGTTCTTTAGGAGACTAAAGCCAATTTCACCACTTACCTTCAGCCCAATCAATAATGTCCCACGGTGGAGAAGTCTAGACAGTATTGCTGAACTCAAGTAGTCAAAAATGAGCAGCACCATTGAATAAAGTGAAAGCGGTCATTAAAGTTCCCATCGCAATGTTTTATTTCAGTTTTATCCTTATCCAAATTCTGAAAGTGTCATAAAAATGTATATTTGCAATGAAGGCCAATATGATTGATTATAAAAATAGGATCCACCACAACACAATAGCCCAGATATATGGAATACCAATTTGTGTATTACTTCTACAACTGTATGAATAACCTTAACTACGTATGAACTACGGTTGCCGTATAATCAGTCCAGTTAGAGAAATATAAAGTGAGCCTCTGGAGTAGAACCCCATCACAGGAATAAGTGTCATGGAGTACCTCACCAGTCATATTAACCACAGCTCTGAGCCATAACTCCAATGGATGGAAAACGTACTTGAAGCAGTGCCAAGAATAATAGCCGTGTTGACATCAGTATTCTTTGTACAGGTTTCTAAGCCTTAATAATGCCTGTGTTTAACATATTCTGTGATACCAGTCCAACAGAGGTTGGGTTTTATTTTTCTTCTAACATTGTGGGATGGCGAGCGAGCGCCTCATGTGACCGTACAGAGACCAATCACTGGCCTCAAACTTCAATAGGAAACTGTGTGGATCTAGAGAAATTAGAGATCTTTACTCACACACTTGCATTCAGTCTGCAAACTTTTCTGTCTGTGATGAGTGGAAAATAAGGGCTCCAAGTATCTTGAATGAGAGCCATCTCTGTGTGGTTTTTAAGACTGCTGTCTCTCTCCCTGGGTTCAGCCTTTGAAATACAGTTAAGACCTTTGATGGAGGTTCTCTGCCAACCTCATGGAAATAGTGGAAAGACCTAAAGGAGAGAGAGAGAGAGAGAGAGAGAGAGAGTATGAGAGAAAGAGAAAGAGAGAGAGAGATGAAGGCAGACAGAGGCCGACAGAATTTCTGTGAGAGGAAAAGAGAGAATATAAAACTTTGAATGTATTGCGGGCTTTGGATGTTAACGCCTTGTGGGTTTCTTCATCTCCCTACAGCAACTGTACGCCGCCCAGCTCACCAGCATGCAGGTCTCTCCCGGAGCCAAAATGTCCCACCTCCAACAGCCCACCAACGCCAGCGGGCCCATCTCTCCGTCCTCTCTGAAGAATGACAAGAGGTCCTCCAGTCCTATGGTGCAAGTCAAGGTACACCTCCTCACCTCTTCACTTCGCCTCCTCACCTCTCCACTTCGCCTCCTCACCTCTTCGCTTCCCCTCCTCACCTCTCCACTTCCCCTTCTCACCTCTCCACTTCCTTCTCTCCGCTTCCAGCAGCTTCTAGACCCGGTCTCCTCCACAGCCGTCTCAATAAGCCAGTATAAGCAACACGCTCCTCTTGCAGCGGGCCATTGCTGAGCCCACTGAACTTCTAGCAGGCCATCAATCTGTGGGCTTTTAACAAGGCCCTCTCTCTCTCTCTCAACCAGAACTCTGTGGACATGGTTGCTATGGCTCTGGGAGCTCCAAGCGAGCAATTTGTGGAACACATGGTTTCAGATCACAAAGAAACCGTGTTTTTTTTGCTGGAATGAAACAAAGCCATTCCGACAGACCGTCAGAGTAGTGTTATTCAAATGTAAGAAAAAATGATGCAAAACCCGTATTGATTTTTTCTTTTTTCCCCGTCTTGTAAATCAACTGAATACAGAAGGTATTTCATGCTGCTGTATGGCACGAGGCCACAAGATCTCCACACAGATCAGAGCCCATATATATTATCCCCACTCACCAAGGCCATAATCGCAAACATACGCCCATTTGGAAATATTTAACTCAATAATATCACAATGGAGAACATATATAAATCATGTCATTAAAGGCCAGGGTTGAGTTACAGTCTATCCTGCATTATGGTTCCCTTTTCCTCTTTTTCTTTATTTTACCCTTACATACCCACATTTGCCTGCACCTGAGATCAATAAAAATGGCCATCAAAAGAATACAATTCAGTCATAGCCTATTGATTCCCATTCATTTTCCAGATGAGGTTAAAAGAAATTAGGAAGACAACATGTATCACAAGATCGTTGATGTTTTAGAAACAAAAGGGTCAAAAAGGGTGAACTTAAATTGAGAGTGGTACTCAAAGTGAAACACAATACTCTCAATTGAAAGTATACTGTATACTTAATGTAAATCCTAACTGTATCCCTGTTTCTGATTGGCACAGCGGCAAGGTCCTAAGGCAGATTAGGCTTCAGCCATATGTTTGCACAAGGAGTCACTTTAGCTTTGACAAATATCCTTTAATGACACGATGAACTCTAATCTTAGTTAAATGACCGCATTTGACTTTGCTGTAATTGCTTCACCATACACTCACAAATCTTATGTCCCACATTATGTATTGTCCAGGCATCATGATCATTTTGTACTAAAAAGAAAACCCCCGTTTTGGTTAGGGTTAAGCCTTGACTTATTGTCGTATTTATTATGTCAAACTTTTAGTTAAGCATAGCATAGAAATGTAGACTTGATGTGGTTTACTTTCCGACAATGTGAAACATCATGGAATAAATTCTGAGGACAGAGCAGCCTATAGTCCTAAATAAAGTAGACAAAAGAAGACCTAGCTACAACCTACTTCCATTGATGCGCCTGTACCATCAACCACTAGCCATCGTACCTTCACATAAGCAATGTTTGGTTCGTGATCTACTGAGCACATAAGCCTGTTCATCTGACATTATCTTCACCCCAACCGTATCCTACTGCTCTGAATGGAGCAGAGAACTCATTCATACCGATGACATGTCACCACTAAGCCACTTACAGCTTTCTTTCTTTTTTTCTTCCTTATCACATTATAAATAACCTGAGCTGATGCCACGTGAAGCGATTCATAAAAGCGAGCATGCAGCAACGAGGAAGGAAATTAGAAAACAAGTTAATGAAGTAGATAATGCAAGACAACACACGGTGAATAGAAGAACAGCTGTCTTTGATCATCTGCATCAGCTGTTATCTGGTCATTATTTATTCTTCGAAACCAGAGTGCAGAGGCAGCGTGCGGGGAGGGGGGGGGGGAGAGAACAGATGAAGATGTACAGAGAGGCAGAATCTGCTTTAATTAGCGTGAACAAAGGCACTGGGCAACTGTGAGGAAGACCGCGGTGGCACGGTGCCTAAGGATGGATGAGACGGAGAGTGTTGTGGAGGGGAGGAGAAAGGGAAGAAAAAGGGGTGGAGAGAGATGGGGGGGGACAGAGACGGAGAGGAAGTGTGACGAGGAAGGATGGGGTCATTGAAAGCCTGGGAAAGCAATGCTGTTCTTTTAATGGAAAGGGTGTGTGTGTGTGTGTGTGTGTGTGTATGTATGTGGTGTGGGGGTGTCAGCACCTGCTTATGTCCAAACTAATTCCTCTTCTTCTCTTCATCCTCTCCTCACTACTACAGGAGGAGGGCACACAGCCTCTCAACCTCTCTGCCCGGCCCAAGACTGGGGAGCTGGGGAAGTCCCCCAACTCCCCAACAGGGAACTTGTTCTCCAGCAGCAAAGGCAGCCCCAACAGCCTGATGGGGAAGGGAGGCCTCCCCAGCCCCCTGGGTGGAGGCCTCGGCCGGGGCTCCTCTCTGGGTAAAAACAACCGTTTCCCTTTCTCAAAACCCGAATGAAAAGATAAGGTTTTGACCGCGTATGCTACAACCTTTTGTTGCTGGACATGCTGCGTTATGTTGCTGGTTTATTTGTGTGTTAATGGACTCTTCTGTACGGCTCTGCAGATATCCTCTCCAGTCTGAATTCCACTGCGTTGTTCGGGGACCAGGATGCTGTGATGAAGGCCATCCAAGAGGCCAGGAAGATGAGAGAGCAGATCCAGAGGGAGCATCACCAGCAGGGGCTGGAAGCCAAGCTCTCTGCCCTCACCTCCATGGGCCTCAACAACTGCCGAGTCGACAAGGTTAGGCCTGCATTCAAACTATCCGTCTTCCTGGGTTTCAAGTCACCCATCTTGTACATGAAATGCTTTGATTTGTTATGCTTATATGAAATTGGAATGAGATGTGACATTGTAATATTCACTACAAAATGTTGTAAAGACATTCTTTTGACCACACAGGCAGCTGGTGAGATAAAGTTGTGCTCAAATCAAACTAGTAAATAAAGTGGAACACAGCAGTTGTGACTAATGCATGTCTTAAGACCAATGTTTCTCTTTAATCCCTGTCCAAGGTACTGCTATCGATTGGCATAGAGACAGTATAGCAAAGTTTGAGTGTGGGAGTGTTTGTGTGTGTGTGTGTGCGTGTGTTAGTCTATGTCTGAATGTTTGTGTGTGTGAGTGTGTGTGTGTGTGGTTGTGTGTGTGTGGTAGAGTTTATGTGTGTGTGTTTAAGTGTGTGTGGTTGTGTGTGTGTGTGTGCGTGTGTGTTTGTGTGTGTGCGGTTGAGGGTGTGGTTGTGTGTCTTTGTGTGTGTGTGTGTGTGTGTGTATGTGAGTAGTGCCCAGTCTTGTTGATATTGGTGTGGGGGCAAGACAGTCCGTAGCATTGCCCGGTGTGGGCTAAAAACACTCTGAAGTCTCTGCCCAATTAAAGTCGTCTGGCGGCCCACTCCGTCCCCCGACGTGGGACTCCTACCGCTTTGTACCGGGAGCACACACTCCCAGGGATTCCCTTTAAAAATATCTTCAATCGATGAGTCAATCAAGGAGAGAAAAAAAGCTGTCCTCCTCCTGTCAGTCTGAGGCCATGCTGCCAGTTGGCTGTGAGACGCAGGCAGGATCTCTTGGAGCAATGCTCATTAATAATGCAGCACCTGACACTTTCAACCAACACCCGCAACTAGGTCAATGTATATGTAAAGAAGTCGACCAACATCTATTTTGATTTTCCTCCTCATTTTGGAGTTCGGAGGAGACCACCGTCCAGACAGGTGGCGGCAAGTACGTTATTGAGGAGAGCATCGAAGAGTTCAGATTCTACTCGGAACTCCTGTTTTTACAAGAATGAGCAAGAACAAAACCATAGCAAATCATTTAAAGACAAGGTTGCGTTCCTTGCTGAATGAATAGTATCCAAAACATGTAAATGTGCACAAACATTTGACCAGAATAACACATACACATTTTGTTTACTATCTGGTCCGTGTGTTGGACTTTTAACACACATGTGCCAGGCTGTTGTAAAAGAAGCCCCCTCCTTTACTGCTCCTCCTTCTCCTGCTGGGTGGTTTGTAACGTGAGCTTGTGGTCAGCCACGCAGCGGAACGTTCCACGGGATGACATAAATATGGAGCCTGAACAATGGCCGACTGAAAAGAAGCACTTTCAACAAGCCGAACACAACATGCGTCTACAGCTACATTGTTCTTAGCAGGTAGAGCTTAACTCCTTCATCCACCCACCTCGCCTTTTGTTGAGTTGAATTTTGACTCCCTGCGGATTGTTGACTTGTCAGCTCACCCGGTGTGTAAGCAGTCGTTTCAGGTGAGGGAATGTGTTTTTTTAGGTTATCCGGGGGTGCCTTACAAACTCAGTCACTCCTCACCTATTGGCCGCCTCCTATTATTCTCTGTTCAGTCTTGGCAGAGAAAGGATAGACGTTAGACACAGTGAGAGAAAAATGGTCTGCTATTGTGTCAGAAAGTACGGTTTGAAAAGACTTTAGCGAGGGAGGATTGTAAGAGCGATTTCAGAACCAGAACACCTTGTACTCTGTGGATAACAACAGCGACAAGCTCCTACAGACACCAATACAATAAAATACATTTAACAAATAACAAGAATAGAAGAAAACCCATGATGATTAGGATTGCTATTACTTATATTGTGCATGTCTGTTTGAATAATAATTTAAAGAAAACTGATAAGTCTTAACAAATAATCCTTTATAACATTATATTTAACCTGTTTTTCACCCACTTGTTGGATAGGGATGGCTGGCATAGTATAGAATAGTATAGTCTAGAATGGGAGATTGAAACCAAGAACCAATTGGTAATGCTGAATAATGTAGTGCCTTATCTCAGCTAGACTTAATACCAACTAGCATCAACTACAGCTACACTAACAAATATACAGCCACCTCATTGCATTGGCCATTCTTAGAGGAACACCTGACCAATTCAGCCTATAGAATCCAGCCCATAATTTAACTCGGGATGCTGCAATGTAGAAAAGAAGGCTATAACTCAGTGATGAGTTGAAAGATAGATAGCAGCGAGAGAAAGAATGAGAGGTGAGAGTAAAAGAGAAGGGAGAGAGAGAAAGAGCACAGCCATCTGCTGATCCAAGAAAACTGTCTATGGAGGTTTGAGTACGCTAGGTAAAAGCTTTCACTTTGGTCAGTTTCAGAATATTAATATTTCAGCCACACGTTTCACCTGACATAAATACAGTGTGCTTTTTAATAGCTCCCCTCCCGAGTCCCTTGTTTGGAAGTTTATCACAGTGAGAGCTCACATGCAGAAAGCTCTGAGAAGGTAACATAAATGGGATTAAGGAGAGGTTAAAATCATCGAGTGTGGCCGTTAGTGGGGGATATTAAATATTGATTTATTCTAGTGTAAAGACCGGCCAGAGGAGTGGATATAAGTGCTGCCCATAGAAGGATCAATTCATCTTTAATACAACGTGTGTCTGTGGAGTACAATGCTCCCATCTCCTACCTCAACGGCTACAGTATAGCCCTCTGTTGGCCCCACACTCTCTCCCTCTCTGTCTTTCCCTCTCTCCCTTTCGTCTCTCTCCTTCATGAGTCTCCTTATCTAGTGCACTGACCGAGGAGACAGAGAAGGCCATACTGTCCCACAGCATACAAAACCTTAACTTAAAATATTCATGCTTTCCAAGAGCCTATTTTCTTGCTTGTCTCTCTATTTGTTTGTTTCTACTATTGCCCTTCAGTACAATAAAACCTTTTAAAACGCTCGCACAATTTACCTGTTTGAAATATTCATCTGAAGGTATTATTGTCTGCAGACGGCAATCACTTTGTTCTATTATTTACCATCCCCTCCACGCTTTTATCTTCAACGAGCTAGAACGCCTAAAGTCAAACACATCACAATCCATTTGTATGTTTGGAATTGTTTCCTGCGATTATGTAGGCTTGCTATAGCTAAAACTGGATTCACTCCTTTCAGGGTCATGGTTGAATAAGTCAATGTTCGTTCGACTCCCACAGCTGTGAGGAGCAGTAACCAGCATGTAACATGTATGTAAAGTAACGTACATAACAGTATGTCATAGAAAATCTAAGTGAAACAAAACTAAGTGACACAAACACAAGAAAAATATTGACAAACAAAGAAAAAGTATGAATAAACATGCCTTTTCCTCTAGCCTTGATGCTAATAGTAAATGTAAATGTAATGCCCTGGAGGTGGCTAGGATAAAATATATTCCTCTGCTGACATGTCCCAAACTGGAATCAAAAGGTGAAAGGCCAGTGTATTAACCTATTGAACTGCCCTCTCTGACCCACCAGCTCTCCCCTCCTCCGTATTGATGGGTGCAGTTGTCTGTGTCCCGTGCCCAGCCGCTAAATATTCCAATAGAGTTTATATCACTGGTCCACGATATCCTGAGTCCTAACTTATTGGTTGAAGTACTGCACACTCCTTTGTGTTTGTGTGCATGTGTGCATGCATGTACCTGTGTGTGTGTGTGTGTGTGTGTGTGTGTGTGTGTGTGTGTGTGTGTGTGTGTGTGTGTGTGTGTGTGTGTGTGTGTGTGTGTGTGTGTGTGTGTGTGTGTGTGTGTGTGTGTGTGTGTGCACGTGTGTAATGCCAGGCCCCTATTCAGGCAAAGCCCTCACAAAGACTTTGAATATAATCTTGTCTGGTCTGCAGCCCTGGAAGCAATTTTCTGCTCCTTTTCGACTGCTGTCTTGGAAATTGCTAACCAAGGCAGTTTGGCTGCAATGTAAATCCCTGGCATACAAGGGTTTGCCCATCCAAATTAGATTATGCTCAGTTCCCAGACATAGGCTGCAGCCAGCAAGTGTTATTGTGAAGATTGCTTACATTAATGCTTTGTCCAATTGTTCACATCTGCCAAAGAATAAAAATAGTCTATAATTCTAGATGTTTGTGTGTGTGTGTGTGTGTGTGTGTGTGTGTGTGCGCGCACGTGTGTGTGCGTGAGATGCTGTCCAAGGTCAGGGAATATTATTTTCTCAGTTCAACCTCCCCTTCATGGCTGCATCTTTGATGGGTTATTTGGCTGATGTTACTCCATTATTTTTCTACTATTGTTAGTTTCAAATGGTGAATTTCTGGCATGCGTTGGTTTCTGTGGAAGGATTCTGGCTGTGGTGACTGAGATGTGTAATGCCACGCTCAATGCTGGAATCGGACTACAAAGACAAGAGGAGGAGAGGGCCACAAAGGGCCAGTTATGTTTGCTTGCGGCTGGCACATAATAGCTCCAGTTACCCACAGGTCAAAGGATTAAGGCCAGATAGCGAAGAGCTCTGGGCGAAACTGCACCACGGTGCCCTGTGCGAGCAGGAGGGTTTGATAAACAGGAGAGCTGCGCTCCACTCAACAGTTCCTGGAGGAGCTTGTGAACAGTGCGGGGTCAGTTAGAGCTGGAACCCCGTGAACTAACGTCATCTCCACACAAATGATTTGAACACAACGTGGAGGAGGGAGAGCACATAAAATGCACCATTTCAAATTCAATTTGAAGGGTCAGATTTTGTGGTTTGGACTTTTTGCATTGCTTCCAAGGAAACAGAATACAGCGACCTGAGTCATGAAAGCATTATGCTACATTGTGAAGGAAAAAAAAGATGATGCGAACAAGCAAAGGGATCGTCGTCATCTCTCTTTTATAAAAACTTTATAGGTAATATAACATTTGCCAACCATGTCTAATTGAAGATAATGAGTTAAAAAGAGGAAATGCCTTTGTACTTAATGGGTCTAAGATAGGTACCCATACTAGCTTTATGGGATGTAGAGGAAGGAACAGCTGTCAGCCTGTTGTGACTGCTACTGTCTGTACTGCTGCTACTGTCGGTCCTGTAAGGCAAAGCAGAGGAAAACCAGCCAGGAAGAGAGAGAAAGAGAAGAAAAAGTCTGCATGAAAGAGACTGCGGTTCTACCGCACGGCTGGATGTACTTAGGATGCAAATGGTTCAAAACTACCAACTACTGGAACACTACAGACTTATAAATAACATAGCAATTGGTCACAATCAAAACACACAACCAACACACAAAGGGAGATCTGTGAGGTAGCTGTAGTCAAGAGTGTTTTAAACTCCTTTTGTATACACGTGTTTACAGTGAGCCATTACTGCACATCTCAATTTGAAACGTTCAAAGTTTGAAGGAACTAAAGACCACAGTGATCTTTGGCACATAAATGCAAAGCTTAGTGTTGTGGTTGTAGATGCATGACCTATAACTTTCCACATGTCTGCTGTGTGCTCCCGGCAGAGACAGTCCAGAAGAGAATGAAGTGACATAAGTGACTGTTGGGAGATTTTCAGCAGCCAAACTTTCCCATCGTTTTAAATAACAAGGAGAATAAATGAGGTGCTCTGTAATCCGGCAGCAAGGAAACAGTAAGATAACATCTAAGCATTATTATTGCTAAGTGCTCTGCAAAGCTTTGGATTAACGTCATCAATCACATCACATCAGTCATAGTTTGCCCTTATTCCGTGATTAATTTTATTATACAAAATAAAAAAATAATAACTATGTTATTAACTTACTAACTATACTAACTGTTATTGGTACTAACTATATATGTACAACTCAACCTGCTAGCAATCCTTTTGTCTTTTTAAAGGATTTAACAGGTGGACCTGGGCTAGTCTTAGCAAGCTTAAGGTTTTTTACAACTTTAACAGCCTTAATTATGAGCGCTTCCTGACATTAACCTAACCAGCCGTCATTCTTCACCAGCTTTTTCCTAACCATCCAAAACTAGAAACAACAGACTTCTGTATGGTTTTTCTAAGCATGGTTTTACGTATATAAAGTTTTATACACACGGCTATAATTGCAGCTTTCTAAATTAATATATTGTATTAAACTGCACCGTTCCCCATTCATACATCAAAAACATGAAAACCCTGCAATCAGACCAGGCCGATGTTGACTGCCCTCCACATCTGCTCTTGAACAATCCCAGGGCATATGGTGTCCCTATAGTCGGAGGCTATTTATACAGTAAGAGCAGTGAGTAAAAGAGTGTCAGGATCAGCATCGTAATGCATAAATACAGGGCAGAGGCCGGCACAATGCACAGGCCGCGTGCCACCCGCCTTCTGCCTAGAACACACCCTGTGGGCAGAGCTGCAGGCCTCCGGCACATGTTCTGTGGCCTGGCAGATTAAAGCCCTCTGCACAGCGCTGACACAGGCTCTCTGGTTGGAGTTCCACACACAAAAAAAGTTCCACTGACTCTGCCATCCATTCTTCTCTCTCTCTCTCTCGCTCTCTCTCCCTCCCCCTCCCCCCCCCCCCCCTTCCTCTCTGCTTTCCATTCTCTCTCCTCTCTCTCCCGCTACTACGTAGACCTTGCCGCTAGGGGAATAGAATGCATGTGTGACCAAACTTTACAGACAAAGACACACGAGGCTAGATGAAATTATTGTGGGTGGCATGTTTCCACTCCAACTTGGATTGGCCCGCTGTAATTTACGTTGTGGGATTTAGGGGTAGCTGCATGCTGAAGTCATTTGAGGGAGGGACCCTTCGCCTGCCAGCGGTCTTGGTCAGAAAGGGTGGGGAACAATATGTTCTATGACATCTTTCATATCCCCTCCCTCGCTCTCTCCCCGCTCCTCCCCAAAGCCGTCATCGTCCTCTTTGTTCTTCTGCTTTGTTAAATCACCGTACCCCTCTATCCTTTTTTTATGCTCTTGCTTCTCGTTTCCCTTTGCTTTACTTAGTATTAAATAACTCATACAGGGGGCTTCTCTATGACATACGTTGACCAGCACCCCATCCCCCCCCCAGACAGACAGTTGCGATGCTGTATGTCCTTTGCTTGCTGCACTTCGCGTCCAAGCGATGAGTAAAAATTTAATGACACTATAAAATAATAAAAGTGCTATTAATTTATCACAGCACCGCCGGTGAGCATTAGTTCACTGAATATTTCCAAGCCTTTAAACAAAAACCCTGATGTTGTGTATGCAATTTATGGCCATATATTTAGCTGTAATACTCATTTCGAGACATAAATTAGCAAAATTATAACCAATAAGTATATTAAATTCAGTATATAAAATAAATTAAAATGTGTGGTTCAACACGGCGAAGTGTAATCTTAATTAGCATAGCTTACACAAGGTAAGAAGCATTAACAAAGACATTTACGATACCCAAGAATGCAAACTGCTTGCTCATATTCATGAAGCCCTTATTTTAAATCACAAGGGGACAAACTTTCACTTGCACAGCATTTCAATTAAGTGACGCTCCCTAGAAGAATGTGCAAACAACCTTGTTCCTGTCCACCTCTGTAGCACGGTGACGCTCCCTAATCATACAATTCTGTGAGAGAAAGAGAGATGTTGAGAGTGGGAAGCTAGTGATTAATAAAAGCTCATTGATGGATGGCCCTCGCTCTCCATGATGCTTAATGATCATGAGTTTATAAAAGGAATTGATTGATCAAGTGGGAGACCAGTGGTGCACAGGGCTACGGAAGAGATGGCTAATTTATTATGCCCCTATCCCCGGAAGCTGTGTATTCCCGCGCTGTCCAAGCAGCATCGGAACAAGCACCGTGTGGCTAATCGCACATCAGTCACTTTGTCATCAGGCTCGCTAGCTTCTTTCATTAAGTGCAATAAATGTTCACTGGGTGATGAACATGGTTCTGTGCTTGTGTCTGTGTGTATGTGTATGTGTATGTGTATGTGTATGTGTATGTGTGTGTGTGTGTGTGTGTGTGTGTGTGTGTGTGTGTGTGTGTGTGTGTGCATGCTGATGTGTGTGTGCATTCGTGTGTGCGTGTACGTGTGTGTGTGTGTGTGTGTGTGTGTGTGACTTCACACAGAGCAGGGAGAAAGGCCCTTCACTCTGTCTTGTCTTTACATAGCGTCCCAGTGCCCAGCAGGGACCACTACATATGTCATCATTAGAAAACACTTAGTAAGCAGAGGGCCGTCACTCGGACAGCCTCTAATCACAGACATAAGCAGGTAGTGCTTAATTGTATATCAGAATCACTCAGCGGCCCATAAATAATGACTGCTCCTTTGAGTGCGCTGGTCAATTACAGCCCTCTTTCTGTCATCCTCACGGCGCCGGCTTTTGAGGAGATAGTCATTGAATAAATAAAAGCAAGAGGAAATGCAAGACTCTGTGAAAAGCCTCAAAAGCACACGGATCATCCCTTGTCCTGCATTATATGGACGTGAAAATGTTAACGATTTCGACTTTAACATTAATAGGACGATTGTATTCATACAAATATGTATATGTTTGATGTGTTTTGCTACATCAATAGATATGTTTCACTATATACATCTAGGATTAGGCAAACCACAACAGCAATTATATCCGTAATAAGAGAAATGTGTATCTGGGCTGGTTCAGCGAGTGGTAAATGTGTACATTAACTCCCATGTGACAAACGGTGGAAAACAAACCAAACGTTTGAGTGAGAAGAGAACAACAGAGGGGCTGAAAGATTCATGTGCACACCGGTGTCAGTGACGCTGCCGCCACCACTGTGTGTGTGTGTGTGTGTGTGTGTGTGGTTGTGTGTGGCAGGGGAGCTGTTAGATTTGTGTTGGGACTCACACCTGAGAACGCATTCAGTATGTGTGTGTGTGTGTGTGTGTGTGTTTGTGTGATGAGAGAGGTGATAGGAGGGGTTAGGGCAGACAGTGCACCTCTGCTTGGAGATTGAACGCTCACCCTGGGAGTAAAACAAATGCTGTTCACTGAAAGGCTGCAACATGCCTGCTTTTAGTGTCATCCGGGTGGAACCTGGGAGGTGGTGGGGGCGGAGATTATTTGTATCATGCAGAGTCAAAGTGTCCATCTCCTACTTGAGTCTTTAGAGAGGAAGACAGCCCTCTGCTAATGCCTTGTGTATTCACAGAGGAACTAGGTCATCCAACAATGGAGCCAGCAGCAGTCGGCACTCTCCCCCTGCATAATACATTAAGTGTAATGTGCAGCAACTATTCAGGAGGGCCTCCCGAAAGCTGTTATTTTATTCTGTAAATGCACACGGACATGACATTTAATATTGTCGCTGAGCAGAGTGAATGACAGGGTTTCATTGTGCGTCAAGTACAACATGATGCCAAGCTTAATCTGAGCATAAAGCGACACGACAAAAGGGAAAACACGGTGTGTTCTCCAAAGCATGAACTCTGAATAAATGATGGGCCGCTGCGCGCAGGGCGCCCCATAACGGTGAAGGGGAGCTGGATGGAGGAGGAAGATTACAGAGGAAAATCTGAGCGCTGCAAAGAGGGCTACAGCCCCCATTGTGTGCCCGGGATCACAACGTATTCCTCTGTAAATCTATTTACAGCACCCCTGGCCCTCACTGTCTATCCACCTCCTCGCTGTCATCCATTATGCTGGCTGCTGAATGCCGAGATGAGAAAGGAGAGAAAGCAACATCTTTGCTTGTGTCAAAAGAGCAGTATTTCAAAGGAGCTCCATTTACGGAGCTTCTTGAGATTTCTGATACAGTGCTTTTACCATTCACCGTCTATGTGTTTTGGCTGTCGTTGTGTGTGTAAAAAGGGGGTGTATCGACTTATTTGTGCCCCTGGCTGTTTGTGTCTCCCTGCAGGAAAGGGCTCATTTTGAGAGCCTTGGGCACCATCTTGGCAAGCTAGGTGAAGATGGAAAGATTGGCCATAGAGTCATCGACCTTACCCGGCCAGAAGATCTCGATGGTAAGTTCTTTATGTATTTTCTATAAAGTGTATTTTTATATCTATCTATATTTATATCATCCGCTTTTGTAAGTGATTTGTAATCTCTGATAATGAGAGAACCCTTCCAGATTAAATTCACAGCAGCAATGATTACATGCTTACAAAAGCCCTTAAAGTGTTCTAATGATTAGATGGCATTTCTTATGCAAAAATCGAGATTGCAGGCTATATTGAGTTAAGTTCCCCAGAGAACCGACTGTGTGTGAGTGTGTTTAGGTTGGGGGGGGTGCAGTGGGTGTGAGAGTGTCTGGGTGTGTATGAGAGCATCCTGTGTGACAGTGTCTGGGTGTGCGTGTCTGTGTGTGTGGTGTGTGAATGTCTGAATGTGTGTGTATGTGTGTGTGTGTGTTTTTGTGTTTGTGTCTGTGAAACTCTGAATGTGTGTGTATGTGTGTGTGTGTGTGTGTTTGTGTCTGTGAAACTCAGAATGTGTGTGTATGTGTGTGTTTGTGTCTGTGAAACTCTGAATGTGTGTGTATGTGTGTGAGTGAGAGAGAGAATATCTGTGTGTGTGTGTGTGTGTGTGTGTGTGTTTGTGTGTGGCTCGTGTGTGTTTGACCGTGTAATGGAAGCTGTCTGTAGTAGCATACCGCGGCTCTAAGGTTTTCATACGTAGGTGAGGGGAGGACCGAGAGGGGCGGAGGGCTGCCTGAGGACAAAGCTGGCTCTTCTCCAGCCTTGGCTTGTGTTGCACCTCTGCTTGTTTGAGGTCCCGGGCCGAGGGGTGTAAATTCAGGTAGCACCGGTGTGACACAGCGTCAGCCCCCTTTGTGGTGCTGGCTCCAACACAGAAGCAAGCGCTACCTCAATGCACTCATGTTTGTCTGGCGTAAATATTTGTGTCAGTTTCCATGGTACTTCAGAGCAACGCAAAGGGAGGAAAGTGGATGTGACTCACCTTTGATGGTTGAACGACTCTTGAGGAAGAGGGGAAGCTATTTCTCGGGACAATGCAAGACCTCAGACGCCGCATAAGGGAACAGTCTGTTACAAAGCACTCGCGTTAGAGTTTACCCCAATAGCCTCATACATAATATGTTACAAAAACAATATTGGAATAAAGTTCAATATTTCCCCCTCCCATATAATTGTTATTCACTACTATCAAAGTAGACTCCTTAATTATTCATCCTCAGTCAGTTTTCACATCACACCCAGTAATGAAGATTAGAATTTGACTAGCACTTAGTGGTTTCACCGGCATGTTTTTTCCCATGTGAGCCTTGAGCGCCATGGCCTCTCCCACCCCTCTCGGCCCCCAGGGAGGAAGACGGGCTCCCCGTCTCCCTGTCCAGCCTCCTCCCCCAGTGGGAACCTTACTACCGGGGCTGCTGGGGAGTCAGGACCGAAGCAGGGCGCGCACCGCTTCTCTTGTGTCCTTTTTAAGTCTTGTGGTGGGTGGGGGTGGGGGGAGCCAGACATCTCCCGTCGGCGTTCCCAGTAGGCTGCGGATTAGGACTAGACAGAGGTTAGCTCTGCTTCCCAGAGGGAACAGGCATGAGTGAGGGCCAGGGAGCCACGCATAACTCAAAAACACAGTCACCATTTGAACTCTAACCCCCCTCCCTCAAAAAGTATATATATCTGTTTGACTCTTTCAACTTCAAGAATAGGAAAAACACAGCCGAGCAGATGATCTACAGTGGCGCTTCATGGCGATATGACCACATTAAATAGTCTGTTTTTACACATGCTTATTTATGTTTTGACGCACCTAAAAACATGTGGACTTTTCGGTGGCTTATTTTGGAGTACTTTTTGGGCGATCATCTTTTCTCAGGTGATTAACTAATCACCGATTATTACATTAGAGGGAGGCTTGTTGCAGTTCTTATTTCTTATTTCATCACCGAACGCCTTTTCCACCTCTAATCAGACTAATCAGATCATTTTAAAATGACTCACTTAACCAAAAAAGAAGACATAACATTACCACCGTTATTCAGCATTTTTGTCCTTTGTAGCGCAAAACCCAAATATGTCCCAGCATAATCAAGAGGAAAACTACCGGGGTGCAGCCCACAGCCCACAGCCCACAGATTGAGTGTGAAGACCCCTAGCGTGTAACGGCTCGGCCTGGCCCAACAGAGCAGCAGCATTCAACCGGCCCCGTGTACAGCAGAGCCCCTGTCAGCGCTGCCGCTCTACGAGAGCTCCAGGCTGCTTAAACTAATATTTGCAAAGCATGCAGCAACCCAATTAACAGCTGCCAAAGTCCTAACGAGGGCCTTTGGAAAATAGCGCCGGCAGAGGAATGGAAATAGATAGAATTTCCTTCTCTTTTTTTTGCAAAGCCACGAGCCACACGCAGGAACCCACACCGCAAATTCATTAGGTCTTTTTGGGCTCAGATGAAAAACATTAAGGCATACCACAAAGGCCTCAGCCCGGGTTCCTTTGTTCATTCACATATGGCAGTGTGTAGTGAGTCTGGTGCTGGGGTCGTGTGTTTACCCTAGCCACCCCCGTCACCCAGGGTCCAGGGAGAACAAAGGGAGCCGTTGAGAGGTCCTGAGGAAGCAAGAGACAGTTTATGGAATGGCGCACTTTGACATCATCAACAGAATAGAGAGAAACGGGGCGGGAGCCGTAACACACCAAGTAGTGACGAATCATCGTCACTACTTGGTGTGTTACGGCTCCAATTACGGCCGCAGCAACAACAGTGACAGTATTGGTATTTATCTACATTTCACAAGTTTAATTACTGTTGATTGGTAGCTGGTTAAAGCGGCTGGAGCTTTGACTTATGAGTTTAACTCCACATTGAGGACGCAGAAATAAACCTCCGGTTTTCTGTTGTCTGAAAGCCTCCCTCGATTTATACCATCAGTTTATGGTTTTTGTGTCACGAATATCAAATGGTTGAAAAACAATACGTGAACAGAATACCAAGGAACTTCAAAAACATTATAATTGAGTAAGCGAATAGTATTTGTTTTTTATCAAGTTTGTGTGCATGCGTGTGTGTGTGTTGCTCGCAAAGAGGAACGCATCAACTACCACTCTACGTCTGATGGTATGCAAGAGGGAATAGAACAGGCAAAAGTAAAAGCTATAGTCAGCATGTCCAAACATGCCAGGCGTTTGTTCCAATTCTGCCCAACGCACACACACATGCACACTCACACACGCAAAGACAGCGTAATTACTGTACAACCTTGTACTATATATTTTTAATGGCCGTGGGATCACCTGACCTCTGAAAGAATACACATTATTAAGTTAGGGCCTAAATTACCTGCAATTTGTAATGGTTTGATAGGCCTGGCTGTTTTTCCAGCCCAGGCTCAGTCTTTGTTCTACCTGTCAGGAGACATTATTCCTGGGACCCTCTTCGCTCCGAGGGAGGGGTCCCATTGGTCCCATTGTGAGTAAATACCTGCAGCCTGATCCTCCTGCGGAGGGCTGACTGATTGTTGCCTGATCACTGAGGCTCGTCCTCTTGAGCGGATTCCTGGGTGACAGTAAGTGTCTGCGTGTGGAACAAAGGCTGCGGAGGTGGGGCGTGAGAGGGGAATGAGAGGGCCGGGGCAGCACTACCCTCTGGCTGGCTCTGTGATCGAGTCTGAGCCTGCCTTGCACAGGTGCGAGCTATACCCTTTCCTGTTCGTTTTTCCTGTCCTGCTCTTATGCTTCGGCGTTCTCTCCCCCAGTTGCGCATTAAATCACACTTCTCTCTTAACTTTTCTTGTCTGCCGTCGCTCCTTTTGGTTTTCTTTTCTCTAAACCCAACCACCCAACCTCTCCCCCCTCTCCCCCCCCCCCCCCCCCCCCCCCCACTACACACACACACACACACGGAACCGTTATTTTTTTCTTCTCTTGCTGTAATTCATGCCACTCATTTGCAGTGTTTTCAGGAGAGACAAATTAAAAGGGGGATTCTTATATTGCTCTGTCACACTGGGCTGCAGGTCTCATGAATCACAATAAATTCTATTAAGCAGCGTTCCCTCCGCAGCCCCTCTTCCCCAGCACCACACAGGGGGCTTGTCTCTGTTAATGCTTAACATCTGTGTTTATTTATACAATCACTTACCTAGCTAACTGATTTCTAAATGTTCCCCCCCAAGAAATTATAGTTAATATGCATTTGCAAAATGCCCAAATAGTGTAATATTTAGATGAAAATATGCAAACAATAAAGCACCTAATTTGCACGCTGTCTTCTCTGTACGTGGTCGTGCTAAGACAGGCGTCTTCTGTAATGGACGAAGCTGAAACATGCAGATTATTTTTCAAGTCCCACCACTCAGAGGGCCCAGACACCCCACGCCTCTGCATTCTTGGCACCTCAAATTGTCCCGTGTTTGGAAACAAATCTCTAGCTCTATTTCTGCTTTAGAGTGAAATAGATCTAATTTGTTCTCAAAGAGTATTTCGTTGACATTATACTTGTCATACTTTCCAATGGCTTACTGGAGCCATCCCAAAAAAATAAACATAAGTCCATACTAGATGACACCGTACGAGGCAACAGAAATTTATGCTCCCCCCCCCCCCCATTCTGCACCCCTTAATGAAGTAAGTCAATTGCATGGTTTCCCATCTAACTGTGTCTAAAGCACTGGCTGATGGCAGCTTGTTGTTCGATGCCCCCCTACTCGTAAGAAACTCACCTATGCCCGCGTGCATGCACGCCAGTATATAAATTGCTGAATCAGTGTCAGTGATAGAGTAATGGCATGGGAGCCATCGTAAATTAGAGCCAGCGATTTCGTGGAGCAGACAGTGGCTGTCGTGTCTGAGTGAGCGCCCGCTCCTGGGCTAATGAATACCTTCATCTGGCCTGGCAGTCAGCAGATTGCCCCGCGTTGATGGATACTGTCAACCCTGCCGCCACACCACATTTCATTGCACAATAAACACGGTTGTCAAAACCAAACAAAGTGAAATCAATTCATCCTGTACAGTGAGTGCATGCTAAATGAAATTAACGTACTGTGCCGATCGGTGGCGGCCAAAGTAGTGTATTATTCCTGAATTCCTGTTGGCTTAGGGCGAGCTGACAGGCGAAGAGAAACTAGATCTCTCTGGCAATACAAGAGAACAAAAAGCCAAGTGCAGCATAATCAAATTAATAAAAGTGTGGGTATGATCATTTGATAATTGTGTTGAGAAATCACGTCAGACATAACATTTTATAATTGCGTTGATCTGTAGTATTTTAAAGCTATAATCCAATGATAATTCATTGGATTCTCGACTCAGACAGTAAGAATAAAGAGAGAGACCCTGAGCATATGAAGCCTGACTAAGTAATGCGTAATGCATGATATTATCATGCGTTACTCATTACTTAGCACATGAAGCCTGACTAAGTAATGAGTAATGCATGATAATACCATGACTCTGAAAAATCACTGCCCGAAAAAAGTTGTAATCCCCACAGTGGCTGTAACTCAATGTCTCACTGAAGCACAACATGACCTTTGTGTCAATAAACTGTGCCTTGTTGAAACGTTGTTTCCCATGGTTTAAAACCCATGAACAGGTCATGTGTGCTACTTTGTAAAATAAATAAAGAATAATAATAAAGAATACAGCAAATCGACTAACTTTAACTACATTTTGCCAGCCATGACTCATTAAGAGTTATTTTGTGTTGATCAACTGAAATAATAATAGAAATGAAACCCCAGGTAACGGGTGCCAAGCTTGCAGTGGGATGGCCTAATGAGAACGCTTCACATGTGCGTGATGAAATATGCATGAGTCATCTCAAGCTTTCTTTTCCACATTTGACTTCATTAAAGATGTATCGTAGCATATGGAAAGCGTTTTTTTTATCTTATTTTTCATGCCTTGTTTATCAACATGTTTTTGTTTGTTTAAATATTCATATTGCTTTTATTTAATTCTTTCACATCTAACATATAAAAGGAAGCAAATGCGCATGCAAACAGAAATCATTATCAGTCAGATGTACAGTTTAATACGGAGAGAGAGACTCTCTTATGCTGATTGTCAATGGCTTGATTGAGAAGCGGCTGTTTGCTCACTCATGTTAACTGTATGCCTGAGTTGTTTGTGTGTGTGTGTGTGTGTCTGTATTTTGTGTGTCTGTGTGCGTGTGTATGTGTGTGTGTGTGTGTGTGTGTGTGCGCTTGCTTTGCGTTTGTGAATATGCGTCCATGCATGCACATAGTTAAAAGAAGGGATGTGTCTAAGCTTGATTTATGGATATATGTGTTGAAATGTCTACAAAGTTTTGTAGAGTTTGGCAGTCAACACTTCCTGATATTGCCCTATTCAAGTTGGCTTTCTTGTGCATTTGCTTGATTTGTTTATGACTGTCACATTGCTATAAGTAGGAAAGAGACTGAGACAACATTATATTGAAGTCCCAAGTTTGGCTTCATGTAAGTCTAAGGTTGTTAAGCTCCATACTGTGGTCCTTCATCAGTCTTCCTCCAAAAGTCTACCAACAGCATCTTTTCTATGTTAAGGATGCACATTTGTTAGATTCGGTAGTAAAAGCGCCCGTGTACGTGGCTCCCTAGGTGTATTGGAGGCAATGCTTGATGGCAGCTGTAATGACAGTGGCGGGGTGGATTAGGAGGAGACGGAGCGATGGCTCATGTCATGTGATTAACGGCTTCGTTGTCTCTTCCTCTTCTTGCTCTGGCATTTTCCAGGGCGCAAAGAAGTCAATGGCTCAGCCCATAAAGCACAACCCTATTATTGTTGGCCAACAGGAGGCGCCAGCACCACCGAGGCGCGGGTCTACAGGGAGGCCCGAGGGCGCAACAGCACCGAGCCCCACATCAAGCGGCCCATGAACGCCTTCATGGTTTGGGCCAAGGACGAGCGGCGCAAGATCCTGCAGGCCTTCCCTGACATGCACAACTCCAACATCAGCAAAATCCTGGGTAACCTTTCCTCATTAGACCATTGCTAGTTCATGGAAAAGAACTAAGGCAGTGAACACCAATTACCCTGTAACCTTGAACCAATATGGTGTTGATAAATGTATACATTCAAACTTGTTTTCTTTCGTTGTGCATAGCTTCACTTTAGAGCCACAGATTTCTTATGTACTGCTTATGAATTGCTCACTGCCAATGTACACAGGATGCAGAGGACGTACTCTGTGTGCGGGAACATCTGTACTCTGTTTAAGAGTAGGGGAAGGGATGGGTGGTGGTGTGTTGGGGAGGGGGTCAGGGCTTGTTTGGTGGATAGGGGAGGGGTCTTATCTGATTGGCTGCCGTGGATCAAACCACTACGGTATACAGATGGATTTACAGCACGTCACTGCCGTAAGTGTTTGTCATGAAAAATGACAGAGGCTAAATGGGTCTTGTCCCCCCAGCCCTGAGAGTCCATAGATCAGGGTTATTAAATGTACTAGTACCCACAGCGGAGCATGCTGTAGAGCTAGTGGTGTTTAATACACTGGCCTGTTGTCACCCATCTCCCAGTAGTGTGCACGCTAGAGAGAACATAGCTATCATGTTGTTACCGCGAACAGGAAATGTAAAACGGGCACTATTCCGATAGACTGTTTATTTTTTTATGAAGCCACAAAAGATTCCTATTGAAATTTGTTTTTTCAATACAAATTAGTTTAATTATATTTTCAATTTAAATTGAACGTTTTTGTTTTGCTTGTAGGTTCTAGGTGGAAGTCCATGTCTAACCAGGAAAAGCAGCCTTACTATGAGGAACAGGCCCGCCTCAGTAAAATCCATCTAGAGAAGTACCCTAACTACAAGTACAAGCCCCGACCCAAGCGGACCTGCATTATCGACGGTAAGAAGCTCCGCATTGGAGAGTACAAGCAGATGATGCGCTCACGACGACAAGAAATGAGGCAGTTCTTCACTGTGGGGTAGGTGCACAGTTACTGTCCAATAAACAGTGACTCATAAACACATATCAATGATTCCATGAACATAAACGTTATTTAAAATATATTTAAATGTCTAGGTGTGTTGAGTTTAGTTTAAAGTGATTTTAAACTTAAATAACTTTTTATAGCTTGAGATAGTTCATGTGAGGGCTGTAGTGAAGACAGATAAGAGACATGATTACAGGACATTAAGCCTAAGAACAGCTGTCTTGACCTACACAGTGAACTGTTTAATTTACTACTGTGTGGCTGGCCAGGAGAAGCTTCTCCAGGTGCTGTTCCTGTGTCAGTCGTAAGCTGCACACTGGCTGGATTTTCAATCATCCAGTACAACAGCAGAACAGAAACAGTGGCTTTATGTCGCCAATAAACTATTACGATATGAAAAAAAAAACCTGTCTAAACAGGAGCTGTCATGAGACTTTCTCTTTTCCCAAATTATTTCCGCAGATCTAGTGAACGCTAAATTGTACATTCCCAGTTTAAGTGCCTGAGACAAGAATGTGTTTTGGTTAGCTTCAAACTGCATTTGTTTGTTAAGCATTCTTTTTGGTTCCTAGCTAGTTCTTAAATTGTTTGTGTAAAAGTAAATCATTGTGTTCTTAAAATGTAGACTAAACTCCCCCTATTTTATTCCCCCATTTCCCTCTTTGTCCTCTCCAATTTATATCCCTCCCTCACTCTCCCTCTCACCCTCTCTCTCTCCCACTGTCTCTCTCCACTTTCCCCCCTTTCTTTCTTTCTTTCTTTCTTTCTTTCTTTCTTTCTTTCTTTCTTTCTTTCTTTCTTTCTTTCTTTCTTTCTTTCTTTCTTTCTTTCTCTCTCTCTCTCTCTCTCTCTCTCTCTCTCTCTCTCTCTCTCTCTCTCTCTCTCCCACCCTCCCTCCCTCCCTCCACCCATGCAGTCAGCAAGCGCAGATCCCCATCAGCACCAGTGCGGGTGTTGTCTACCCCGGGGCCATAACCATGGCGACCACCACGCCCTCCCCTCAGATGACCTCTGAGTGCTCTAGCGCGTCGGCCAGTCCCGAGCCCCCCCTCCCCGTCATCCAGAGCACCTTCAACATGAAGCTTGAGCCCAGCCCCCTGCTGGTGAACAGCAGCAGTGAGCGTCCCAACGGCGAGGAAGAGATGGACCTGTACGAGGACTTTGAGGACGAGCCCAAATCGGACTATAGCAGTGAGAACGACACGCAGGAGCCCGTCAGCGCCACCTAAGGCCCGGTCACAAAAAATAAATACGAATCATAGTCATTGGACGGGCGGACTGACACACTCGCAACACACAACAAAACTCATCAGAAAAGAGGATTGGCCGCAGCTGAGAGACTGATCTGAAGGGAGGAGAGGGGGGGGGGGGGGGGGGGGGGGTGAGAGAGAGAGAGAAAATGAAAAAAAATACATTGAGTCAAAAGTAAATAGATGACTTAAGAAAAAAAAGAGAAACACTCTTAATGATGTATCCTCCACGAGCCAGCATGCGGACGTGGCTTCAACACATATTGGGTCTTAAGTGTTTTCTACAGTGTGTAGAGCAGTTTGGTTGTAGTTTTTCTTTTTTTATCTCGCTGTTCATTTTTATGTCGTTATCATGGACATTTACACAATTGGGTTTAGTTGGAACTTGAAATTTAATATTTGATATAGATCTGTTATTCTTAAAGTAATTTACCTTTTTCACTTCAGTTTGATGCTTATATGTTACATTACTGTTTGTGATGGGAAATCTGTTCTCACTCAGGTATGCTGTGACAGGAACCAGCTTTTGAATGTTTTCAATCTGAATTTAAGTATAGTCATACTATTTCATTCTTAAGAAGATATACAACAAAGGAATTATGATCATTATTATTATTATTATTATAATTATACAAACTATTTTGTGCAGAAGTGCCAAACATTTATAATTTTCTCCTTAAAACCTTTCAAGATCTTTTGAGAGAGGCCACATGAGTTTGAGACAATCTCTTGATCTCTTGGTGGAGCTTCAGTCTTTCTTCCTTTCATTTATCCAAGCAGGAAATACAACGTAAAAAAATAGAACTCAGGAACTTTAAAGCGGCGCAGCAAGTGATGTGGCGTCTTGGTGATGCGGTGACTTGCAATGCTGCTTCCTGGGAGCCTATAATGCAGTGATCATCAGCCCGATCCCACCCCCTCCAATGTCTCCTGTAGAGCAGTTAAGTCTTGTGCTGCCTCATCAGCCTCTTGTTTCTAGCTCTCCAATCTAGTCTTACTCACTAAGTTCTTAATCAGAATGACTGTAATCAGGCCAGAACGCTAAAGGGCCAAACGCATCCAATCTGCCCGTTTGGACCAGCAGCAAAAGGCAGCTTTGGGAGCATTACAATCTCAATGTGATGTTGTACATTGTGACTCCACAGTGCATTCTGTTAAACACTTAAGCCCCATTTGGAGGACATGTTTAAAGTCTTTGGTCTTACTTTTTTTTTTTCTCCTACAATCCAGTCTTTAGAGACATTGTAAATCTTAAATTGACACTAAGAAGTCTTAAGGAAAGGTTTGGTTATCTTGTTGATGCCTTCAGTTGATTACAGCAGCAGTTTTGGGCTGGTTTATTACTGGAACCAGACCAGGTCAAATGTACCACACACCATGGCCACTGTATAAACTGACGTGTGACGCTATTGTTAGGCCTTTCTCTGTATCTGCATATTTCTTTTCATAGCATTACTTCTCAACATACTTCCCTCGCTAGATTGAAGCATGTTGTGCTACTTGTCATCGACGACACTTTGAAAATGCACTTATCCATTGCATTTAATGCACGAGTACATAGCAAACAAAATATGAGCCGGCTTCAGGAGCTTGCTCCCGGCTAAACGAAGCTCCAGCGTTGGTGGAGGCTTTTTCTAGCAAGACTCCCGCCCACTTTGAGGGGGTAGAGGGGTCTAAGTGTCCCCCGTCCCCACACCTCCCCCGTCCCCTGCCTCGCCCTGCCCCGTTGCCCTGCCCCGTCGCCTGCCCCGCGTCCAACCCTAAAACACCCAGGGGTGCGCCATCTGGCTCCGAGTGAGGGGTGGGGGGGGGGGTCAGGCGGAGGTGCTTACCAGGAGGAATAGGTGGGGGGCGGGGGGGGCGGGGGGGAACAATAAATATAGGATGTGCATCGCTCATTGTGTTCTCCATCAAAGTGTGTGAGCAGGAAGGCCTCAACAGGGGCCTCCATGCTGGCCCAGTCACCAGGCGCTGGTGAGCAGATGGAACAAGTACATCAAGCTGTGGGGGATTATTGAAATGAGTGACGAGTGGCAATCATCTCAAATACTGCATTATTAATGCAGGGTTCCAGCTATTCTCCTTTTACCCTTGAACCTGTCAACCTAAAGTAGGAGCCAAGAGTTTCGTAAGAGACCCAAATTGTCTCTGGCTCTTACTGGTCAGGATCTCCACTGTTGGTCACTGCATCAGTCGCTTAGATTGAATTGGTACAAATTGATGTATATATATATATATATATATATATATATATATATACATATATATATATATATATATATATATATATATATATATATATATATATAGTTATGAAAGAAATTCAAAGCTGGCTGTTATGGCATTATTTCTGCCATTGAACGCATTCATCTACGTCAGTTTGTAAGTTTGAAACACCTCACTGATCATTTTAGTTTTGTTTCCATTCTTTTTCTTTATTGTGTTGCTCTTGTTTGGAGGCACAGCACATGCTTCTAGGATAGCTAACCCACAAAGAAACTTGTAAAGGATTTCCCTCCAGATCGACCCCTCTGGTGTTTTTAAGCTGTTACTCCTGTTTGCTGGTGGATTAACTAATTTGTACGTGATTGTAAATATTTTCATGACCATGCCAATCCGATTCAGTGGGCTGGTAGTGAAAACGGACTCTCGATGGAACTGAAACTTGACTGTGCTATATAGCAACAAAAAAAAAAAAGAACAAAAAAAGAAAATTATGACAACAAAGAACTCATATCTCTTGAGGAGATGCTGTTTCATAAGTGTTAACAAGCACTGGATATAAATTGTATTTTTATCAATTCTGAGTAATGTGAAGCTGTTTGCTGAGTAAAAAAGAAA
Source organism: Lota lota (assembly GCA_026745465.1). Classification (NCBI taxonomy): domain Eukaryota; kingdom Metazoa; phylum Chordata; class Actinopteri; order Gadiformes; family Lotidae; genus Lota; species Lota lota. Next base: position 12,298,981 of record JACYXH010000659.1, on the reverse strand, counting down.
ATACCATTTCCACATTTGAACTCAAGTGTGTCTTGTCAGACACCTGATTCAAGTCTTCAAATATTTTTCTGTCTGCTTGTTTTGTTTATTTATGCAAAGATTCATGTGATGATTGAACATTTTGTTTAAGCTTCAGGTCAGGGCTGCCTAGGAAGAGAGTCAACAGAAAGAAAGAGAGAGAGGGAGAGAAATTCAACATCATACATGCATAGTAACTGGTTAGAAATACATTAGAGGTCAGAAGTCCATTGTATATTGTCTGTCACGTGTATTCATGTTTTAATGTATTTATTAGCCACTACTGGCTCTAAAATTGTTGGTTAACCATTAGTCAACAAATGGACAATCAAATGGACAGAATTAAAACTCACCGATTAGACTGCAGAAAAAAAAGCATTTCAATATATTTGCCATCTCATTTGGCGTTTATTGTAAATATAACATTGGAAATAGATTTTATTTTTTTCCCATGGGTACTTAATGAAGTATAAGTTATGTATTTGATCATTTTGTTTTTCCATTTTTGTATGTGCATGTATGTCTTTAAAGCCTGACAAGTCACTGTACCTCACGTAGATGCTGAATATTTCTCCCAGGAGAGCAGGACCTTAGATAGTGATGTTTTGATAATCTTCCCAATTTAAAGACAAATCAATGAAAAAAGAAATCAGTATTTACAATCTAAACATTTTTGTAAAGTTATCACAAATAAGGTACTACAAACACTTAACAAAAGTCTGTTATTTCAACCACAGCATTCATATAATGTATAATCCTTGTTTTGGGCTAAGTAAAGCACTCATTTGAAGAGGATTTCTTTTGAGGAGCGATACTAATACAAATAATAATAAACATGCATGTATTTGGCTTGCATTTACACAGTTTAGGAATGAACAAAAGTTGTTTTTTTATGAACATTACTTTGCTGAAAACACAACTGACATTCTTGTAGTATTTTTTACAAGTTGGGAGTGTGCAAGTATTTATTAGTTTTTAACATGGAATAATGCAGTCACCCGAGTGCATTCTTACTCTATATTCTCTTTGCAATTTTTATATGTTGCTAATTTTAATGAACTTGTTCTTGTAGACTATCCAGCCATCAGCAGTTTAGCTCCATACAACCCCTTTATCAATCTAACTATAAGAGATGCCGTTGCATTTGATTCAAAACTGAAGACTTGTAATGCTGTTTCATCATTACTTACTGTACATTTTGTTTTTGCCTGTCTGAACTCTGTGATGTATATGGTGGGGATTATTCTCTCTAAATAAGTTAATCAGCACAATTCACTGATATGCTGGACAGAGATGCTAGCTGGCGTTCTTACGTGTATCAATGGTTCAGGACAGCATTTCTAGATGTCTTTACAGAACTTTGCTTTTGAGCTTCTTTTGTCTTAAGCAACACTGTGTGGCTCTTAGAGTTTTGGGGCCGTTCATTTGAGATTGCTGGCAGCCTGGTACAGTTCTGTGCATAGAATCCCTTATCCTGGCAGGTACCTAGACCCATGTCAAGTATTGTTTGGGTGTTATTAGAGTAAATGAAATACATAGTGTCTGTTGCTGCTTTGAAAAAAAAAATATTTCTGAATATGTAAATAGTTTATCATAATATCTTGTACAGTCCAGTGTAAAGTTTTTAATTCAACCTAAAACGGTTGCCATTACATTTCTGTTCACATTCTCCTTTATACAGTACACAAAAATCAATTATTTGCTAAGGATGTTATTGTTAAAAGGAAAAAAAAAGACAATGGTACTAAACTATTTTACGTTTTTTGTTTTAGTTTTTTTGCTTGGCTTCAAAGTGTAAACCAGCAAGTCTTTGGTTTCCATGTACAGTATCGTGAAGTTTAGTGTAAAAGGTAAAATTTAATTATAAGGGTCGTATGTGTTTGGGGAACAATCCCCTCTATTAATAGTAGTTAAATAATCTAAATGACGAATACAAACCAGAAGAGTGACACGTTGGGGCTTCGGGGGAGGGGGGGTATGTCGCACCTTGCGTAAATGTGATTAGATGGATGCCTCCCTACAGGATGCATTTGGAATCGTGTATGTTAAACACCATTTAATTAGTCCTCCTACGGGTGCATTGCACTAAAACTATAACTGTCATTTACCTCTGTATTCCTTTTGTGGGTAACAAGATTTTTGTGTGACAAAAAAAACATCTGCCAAACGTCACCATCATTCTTTTGGATGTAGACACTGTAATAAATTAAAGCGACATTTTTTTGTTTTAAAAAACATTTTTTTTTTTGTTGCACTCAGGAGTTAAATGATAATCTTTTGTAATTGAGTATGGACACTTATATATTAAACTGTGCCAGTAAGCACGTTTTTCGGAGGTATATAGGTTGTCTTTGGCCCGCGTTGGAAAATGTTCTGTATAACATTCATGTTCATAATGGTAAGATATGTACGTGGGAAGCTAGAAAAGACTATCATGGACAATTATGATTATTTTAACGAGTAGTGGAAAACATGGATGGACAGGAGAAAAACTTTTAAAACCTCAACAAACAAATTATGGCGGTATAACACCACTATTGCTAATCAAGAGGGCCCACAATTCAGGGGGTTATTTACATTAGGGCGGTAGTTAATATGGTTAATTGACACATTAAATGTAAGTATAATTTGTTTCCACCTGAAGCGAACAGTCGTATTTTCATTGGTTCCCCATAAAATGTGAATCACCCCACCCCATAAACACAAAACCATCCCCATTTATGAGATTGAAATGAGTATTTTTAGTGAACAAAAATCATTATGATGAAGGGGAAATGTCTTTTGCAGGAAAAATGCAAACATTAAAAGCTAAAACCAGGAAATGTTGTCACTCCCCCTTATATCCTCAGATAACTATTTCTACGCCCTTGTCAGTAAACACAGACGTGCGTCTTGAAAATTAATTTCAGACAATTACCAGAAAATCTAAACCATATTATCATGAGAGATTATCTAAGATAATTACTTCGTAGGGATGTCCCCACACATTTTTTTATAATTATTCTCAATGGAAAACGATGCAAACAAGCCTTTTCCATTTCCACATAGAAGGTAGGAGTGTGCAACACTGGAAAGAGCCGTGTATCCATCGTTGCTCCTGTCAGAAGCAACATAGACAGTTGAAGAGATTTAACATCAAAGAGGTGTTTGACTTAAGCCCAAGCCCCAAAGCGATGTCAGGCATTTTATAATTGCATTGTGGTTCGGCTGTAAGAACAATCACCACATGCAATTCCCCTGGGGATCCTTGACCTGATGAAAGTGTTCATTCAGAGGTCAGGGCCCAGTGTGTGGGTGTGTTTGTGTGTGTGTGTGTGTGTGTGCATGCGTGCACGCATGTATGTGTGTGTGCGAGCGTGCATGCATGCATGCATGTGTGAGTGTGTGTGCATGGGTGCGGCCGTGTGTGTGTGTATGTGTGTGTGCATGTGTGTGTGTGTGTGTGTGTGTGTGTGTGTGTGTGTGTGTGTGTGTGTGTGTGTGTGTGTGTGTGTGTCAGAGCAGTGAGGGAGCCAGAGCCAGAGGTCAGGCTGAGAGTTATAAGCCTGGTCTATGTCCATCATCCCAGCCTGGATTGCTGCCATCTGTTGCTCATTATCTTCATTACTTCTCTGCGTCCCACACTGGGTTCAATTGAATGTTTGCCTTAGTATATTTGAAGACAGTTTCAATCCAGTTACAAATCCAGTTACAATTCAGCATATATGGGTCATTTGCATAGCATTCTGAAATCAATAATGGGAGGAACAAACATGTAAAATCTGAAGAAATGAGAGCAGCATGCTATTGCAACATGTTAGGAATATAAATCTTACATGGAGAGACGTTTGAGAAAACCACTTAAAAGTCATATTTTTTTACTCCATAACATATTGAATAACTGGACTGTATTCTGTCTTCTCAAGCTCCTATATAAAGATACCATTTGGGGCTTGGCGTCTCTAACAGATGCCCATGTCAGCTCCCTGTAGCAGGAACACCCAGCGGTAAATGGAAAATTAGACGTATACCTAGTGACAATAAATCTCATGGTAATCTCCCACACCCCGTCTGCAACTAATGGTAGCCTTGTGCGTTGCCATGTATTTGTATTTGCATTATTGTGTGTGGGTGTGGTGTACAAAAAATTAAATGCCGCAGAGGTGGTTGACATTTTAATCTTGAGTGAGTGACAATAATTCTCATTTCTTTTGGCGGATACACTTTTTCTCTCTCTCTCTGTCTCCCTCCTTCTCTTTCTCTCTCTCTCCTTCCCTCTCTCTCTCTCTCTCCTTCGTGTGTTTATGAATGTGTGTGTTCCAGATGGGGACTGTAGTGTGATTGGGGAGCCGGTGAGGTATGGTGTATTACACCACTGTTTCTAAGTGACCCATTTGCTTCAACTGTCACCACAGTACAAAGATGTGGTTCTTCGGATCGGGAATCATAATGAATACAGCCGTGTTGTCGTGGCTACGCTAGGGGTAGGGCAGCGATCGCGTGACTCTGAAGACTAAATGCTGCAGGGAAGATGAGCGTTGAGGGGCGTATGGAACAATATTTTACTGTCCAGCGCTACCACCACTGATCCCCGGCTCCCCTAAGAACAGCTGCTATGTCTCTGACTTGCTTATTAGATTTGACTCATGGCTCTATTATAAGGCCTCTGGCACAGGTAATGAAATGGCTGATATAAAAACAGTACAGCATTTTTTTCCAGTATTTGGCATGTAGCACTTGGCCTACTGTTTTTTAGTTTTTTTTACCACGTGTGGGTGTTTTTATTTTATACCATACATCGATGGTGAATTATGACTGAATGTGTCTCAGTGTTTGAATTACATTTTTTCAAATGTATAGAAAAACCATCCTCCTCTAGACTCAACTACATCCCTGAAAGGCTTTGACTGCAGTTAATATGTACAAAAGGTGGCAAAACCACAAAACAAGGAGAGAAAGCGAAAAGACAGTTTGCGGCGGCAATCCAAGATCTCCATTTCCACCTCGAGTCGTCAGACCTGTATCCATGTCTGTGAGAACGGTACAGCCCCTCAGCTGTGCTTTAATCCTTGGAGGTGAAGGACTTAAGAATTCTTGCTAATTTCACAGATGGTTTAAAATAGATTAGCATGGAGGAGCTGCTCCCAGAGAAGAGCTGACCCACCAGGCTTCCTGCACAGCTGCCAAGTACCCTGTGCCTGATGCTCCGGTGTGCCTTCCAAAAGTCCTGCAAGGTTAAACTCAAACTTAAGCACCACCAAACAACATCCTTCTTGTGCTCTTCATCACTGCTCCTTCACCTACTTTTCATCTCTCGTTATTTTTGTTTGGGACAATGTACAAATGTTATCTCAATAAATGGATCCACTTTATGCACACTCTATATTCCTTTTTAGGTCATTTATTCATCATTGTGAGCCTAGCTGAAAAACGGATTATCTTTTTTTGAAGACTCACAATGTGATAGGATGGTGCCAAAAAGTCAAGAATCTCAAACATTTTCCTCAATTGGTTGCATTAGAGACACTACACAATAGGAGATGATGGGCTTGAGAAAGCAAGCTACCCATCACCTTTCTCCACCCAACACAAAGCCCTTGGAAGCACAACAGACTTCACAGTTTAGTCAATCTGCCCATTTGGCCAACAAAGGTCACATAGCTTGCATTATTTCCATGCTTCCCCCATCAGCCACTTAATTCAATGCATCCAAAAGCCATGTTGTTTTCTTTTGCGGAATAAAGAAGTGGATGAGGCTCTGTGTGGAGTGTTTTGTATATGCCAAGACTGCTGCTAGAGAAGGGGCAATGTCCGAGACAAGCAGACATGACTCTGGCCTAGCTGAAAGGGCCCAGCTTGGAGTTAATGGGGAAACACAATGGGATTTCATGAAAAACTCGTCATGGTTTTGTTGGACTTGTCATTCTTTGGTGCATAGTTGTGTGGAAAGCCTAGGAACCATCTGAATGTTATTTGTGCTTTTCTTGAACCATATTTGGGCCAAGTCTCACAAAGCCCTTGTGAGAAGGCTGAAACAATACAGGGGCGCTTTGAGAAGTAGCCTAGACTTTCGCTGCAGCCAAGCAGTCTTGGACCTGCTCCTTTCAAAGGGGTTGTTTTCAATGGGCTGACATCACAGCACAGCTGTCACTTTCTTTCAGCAACGCTTGGAACAATGTTACAATATATGTGTATATATATATTTATTTATTTATTTATTTATTTATTTATTTGTTTATTTATTTATTTATAAATATATAATTTTGTTACATATTATTGTAGATCTACAATGATATTTTAAATGTAGTGGAAATAAATGCGTGAGGAAACAATATTTTAGCTGTTATAACGGAAAAGCACAGCTTTCTAGCAGGGGGCATTGTTTTAGAATGGAAAATTGGATTTGTGATTAATACAATCAATGAAATTGCAAAAATAACTAACAATGAAATCAAAGTGTATTTTTTGTTAAATAATTAGGAACTGTTCCTTTAAATTTGACTTTACATTGCATCTATATTTCTAATATGTTTAAGTTGTCCTTCTATAAATCAATCAAGCTTGTGCGCAATGCTGGCAATAAATGCGTTTAAGTTGTCCTTCTATAAATCAATCAAGCTTGTGCGCAATGCTGGCATAAATGAACTTTTGAAAATACACATGGGAAAATATTTCAGAAAAAGTAATTTTACATACTGTTTCACATCATCGCTTCTCCTCTGTACATTTATCTCCCCAAGCATTTGACTGTATTTCTTTGGGGAAGAATAAATGCATGATGGTTATTTAAAAGCATCTCATCTCGCCTAAGCTTTTTGAAGAATTTAACAAAATAATGGCTTCTATCTTGGTATATGTGTTATTATCTCAAAGCCATCACTCAGTTCCCTCATGCATATGTCAATTACTCAGCCACACCTTTATGAATATGTAAATGGTAGCAGAATGCCTCATTAATGAGTAATTCATGCATTTTTCACAAGCCCGATACTGATGAATTATCATCCAGAAGTTATGAAAACAGGATTCATCATCACATTTCCAGTAGTTACATCTGTAGAGCAAGATATTTCAGTTGTGCAGCTTACAGAAGTACCGTCATTGCACTGTGCTCTTCTGTAATAGGAACGGAAATTCGACATGGAATCACCCAGCGCTTCTTCATTCTTTCATCCTTTCTTTGCTTTTAAAACAGCTTAAAGATTTAACTGGGAATGCAGATCCTATGTAGAATTAAGAAGCAGATGGTGATTTTGTCCTCTTCCTTTCTTTCTTTATATCTTCTAATTTTTTATTATTCTTATTTAAAAAAATCTCAAATTTTCGTTCTTTTGATAGACTGGTTGGATGTTGATATAAAGATGAGGTCTCCTGGCTACTTGATGTTCTGTCACAACATGCATTCTTAACCATTACAAACAGGTGCACTGTACATCAATGGACCCTGTATTTAACCCGTTGAGTTGCCATTTGCTACCTTTATTTTCTCCCTGCCCTCTAATTAGTGGTGAAGCACATGTACAAGGATGATCTATTGTTTACCATGAGTAATTTGATTGTAGTGAATTTTGAATTCATAGTGAAGCATTGTTCCTTCATGAATGCTCATTAGTAAGCAATTCCATTCATACAATCATTTATAAAACGTTTACGTTTTCAAACTATTTACAATGTTTTAGAGCTTAAAAAAGTTGGCGTGGGCCAAAACCATGGGGATAACCTGATTACGGAATGCTTACTAATAGATATTCATGTAGGAACAATGCTTTATAAAAGATGAATTCACTATGAATTCAATATTTACTACTAGTTTATTAATGCTTAAAAGTAGTTATTGTTAAGTGCTACCCAGAAACCAAATTAAACTTGATTGTTACGTGTGATGCCTTTGCCAGTGGCACTTTCCTTATCCCACCTCTGTTTCTGATTGGATCACTTGACATCAATCCAGGCAAGCCACTCACTCTCTCTCTCTCTCTCTCTCTCTCTCTCTCTCTCTGGACTTTGTTGGAGAAACTGCTACATGTCATTCAATGCTCTAGCCAAGCTCTTAAGAAGATGTTTATGTTTTGCTAGGTTTCTTTCCTTTCGCTCCATCTTAGGTCGCCCTATTTGTGTCAATCCCCTCATTGAATGTCGGCCTACTTTTTACTTTTAAGCTGTGCCCTATACAGTCAGGTATGTTTGTGTCTCATGAGTATTCCCCTTTCTTCAACTCGCTTTTCTGTCTCTCTTCACTGTTCTGTCCATAAAGGCACAAAAAAAACCTTATAAAATAAGTCCCATAGGCCACAACCACTTCCTCAATTTTATGTGTTTTTTTTTTGATCATTTTAATACACAATGGCGATGTGAGAGAGTGCAGTTTTACCGTGGCAAATATTATAGGCCTACTAGGGTAGTCAATGTGATGTTTTGGGCTTTTACTACAAAGAAGCTCTGTTAGTCTACAGGTAAATATTTCTGCTAAAGGAACAAACTCTTCAGTGCTCTTCTAAAGAGGCGATTGCCTCTTTAGAAAGAATAAATTGGCATAAACATAATTATGAAAACTCTGGTTTTCAGTTCAGCCAAGTCAAATGTATTCACTACACTATTTTTCTCTATGACAATATTTTGTATTTTATTTTTATCTTAAAATGAGGCAGCGGATGAACCCAATATTCACAGTGAAATGTGAGAGGCTGGTATTGCAACCCGTGGCCTCCAAAATGCTTCAAAGCCCTGCTACTACAATCCCAACACCATAATCAGCATTGCAGAGCTGGTGTGTGTGTGTATGTGTGTGTGTGTGTGTGTGTGTGTGTGTGTGTGTGTGTGTGTGTGTGTGTGTGTGTGTGTGTCGATCATCGATGGATGCCAGCATGTACGTGTGTATGATTTTAAAGTTGTTTTGTTTATCCAAGAAAATGAAAGTTTACCTCGCATAAACAATCTTAACACCATGCCAAGGTTATTATGAAATAATTATACTGCTTCCGTTCCTCAATGCCACGACTTATGATTCTTTTGGATTTTTAGACAATTTTGTTTGGGACACATTTCTTCTCTCAACAGACATGGAAGGATGATAGGAAAACTGATATCAGATTAAATTGTGGCGTCAAAGGAATTGAACATTGTCTCCCTTGCAAATGTACCACATTGGAAATTATATTGCAGGAGGCTTGTCAAGCATTTGGGTTATGATCATTTCTATGCAATCATATAGATGTGATTCTATTAAATATTCATTTACTACTCCCTTAAGTAATAATGGTGATTGAAAAATCTTGGAAGCTGTACTCTATTTTTAATGATTATTTCAACAAAGCTAAGGAAATATATTTTCATATTTCGTGTGCCAGTGATGAGATTTGAAAGGTGTGAACCCAACATCTGACCTGTGTTTACCATGCTGTGGAGGTTGGGCTTAGACTACCATATGAACTCAAGTAAGAAGTTATAATCATGCTTTTCTTATGTATCAGAGAAAAAAAAGAACCTTCTCAGAGATTGACATATTATTAAACAGATATTAATTATATATACTTCTACTTTTCTTTTAGCCGTGCTGTAGACAAGCTGGTGGCTTATTAAATCATTTGCTGCTCTTTGGGTGATCTCCTTTTGAATTTTGGTCTAACCCTCCAGGCATTTGTATTTTTTTTTATGAAAACAAATGTACCAGAAAATTCTGCATTGGTTCAAGAGAATTATGAATCCTGATTATGAATATTATGAAGCTGAAAACATCAAACATTTTGTTTAGGAGCTTTCTGCTGGATAAGGCATCAAAGGGGAGTCACACTGGCACATATCAATTTATTAGTACACTCAAGTTGGCAAGATAATATTGTGTGTATCGCCCACTAAAGTCTTTGTTAAAACTAGGAGGAGCTGCTGAATGATGGAAATATGAATTGCACAAGAAGCGGTAAATGAGAACATTAACGTTAACGGTGCATTATATAAACAATTTTATAATTTTTTTATTATGGAGGGATTGTTGCTGTAAGGCAGTAGAGCTCCTGAATCAGGAGGCAGTTAGCTTAACCTGTCCTGGGAGATGGAAGGAACCCTGAATGTGAACCCAGGGGGACATCCATGTGATAGACCCTAGACCAGAACAGTGGCTGAAACGAACTTTCTGGACCAAGACATTACATTTGAAATTCCATCGCCTGAAAAACATTGTAATGCAAAATGTTCAAGTCATCTTAAATAGCATTTGACTTCCGTTCATGCATTAGTTAATACATTTTGGATGACTTGGATCAATCTAAATTAGTAATGTAGGATAGTGCAATCACACAACTCACATGTGTTGCTCAGCTGTATAAGGTATCTAAACTGTTATACGTTGATATGAAAGATGAGGTTGTAAAATATCTGATAGTGAACACTGACTGCAGTTCTTTTTTCTCAAATTTTTTCTCAAAACAATTGGAGGCTTATGTTCTTTGGGCACCCTTGCACACAACACACATGCAACTCTTTCGAACAATAGTTAGGTCAATTTTCGACAAAACGTAATTGATACACACCGAAACGATATGATCTCCATTACTGTCAACTAATTAGATCACACGTTCAACTTGTACAACCTAGGGGGACATGTAAACATGGTCTTGATCAGGTTAATTGTGCTGCTCTATACACAGTTTGTGACCATTGTAAGTGGGCCCACAATGCCCGTGACTGGTCGGAATGGAGCAACTCTGTGGTCTCAGAGTCAATTATGGTGGAATGATTTGCATGGCTTTGTTTCCAAACCCCACTGAGCTGCAGAATGGAGCCAGCCCTCTCAGTTACCATCCACCCAGAGGTGTCCCAGCCTTTTGATTAGCTTAGCTTCTTAAAACAAATCTAGTCATTCCAAAAAAATTGATCTCATTAACTTGCCTTCTTGGTACTGGAAGGCAGATCTGAAACGTTAAGGAAAGATCAGAGGAATGTACTTTGCAGCCGGACTTCTGATGACAACATTGAAAGAACAATTCATTTTGATCCAAATATAAAGGATGAGATTAGATTAGAGATTGCAATTTTGAATGAAACGATCAGACCTATTGGATGTACAAAAGATCTGGATGAAAGACTGTATTTAAGCTGTCTGAATATTCAAACATATTTGCAAATGGTTTTGCATATTTGATTTGGTATTTATTATTGTTAGATGGATATCTAGTGAACCATATATGAAAAAAACATGTATAAAAAAACATGAAATTAAAGTGTAGACTGGGAAAGTATATGCATTATATTTACCTTACTTATCCATTAAACTAGGCAGTTTAACCACACAAAAATAACTCAGTATACATTTATAATTCCATATTATTGCATATGTTAAGTTCTATATGTACATGCTGTGATTATCATACAGCAGTTGTACCAATCCATGAGTGGCTACTTGTGTATCAACAATAAAAAAACTAATAAAGGATTTCAAGGGCAAGGCAAAAACTTAAATCATCGTTGACTAGCGCTATAATCAGATGGTGAATGATGAATAATTTCCAAAGCAGTATAGTAATGTTGCCTTGAATCCATTGCTATATATCAGATTGATGAATTGAATAAGAAAAATGTACAGCCTTTTCTATGGGGTCGGGGACAGCCTCAATATTCTGGGATGGCATTCAGTCTCACATGGAGGGGCATGAAAAACCTCACCTATAATAGCCTAAACATCTCAATTGCATGACCACCAATCTATCCATGTGCTCTCACATGGATACACAGATACACACATATCTGCATCGCCATGGCAATCACGGACATAGCCCATTGCTGTGACCATACACCAAGAAGAACACTTGCATCACAAAATAACGAGTCAGTGCAATAAATGGTTAAATCTATGACATGAGTGATTCCTGACAGAATTGTAAAAAAAATGGCATTAAATAAGCAGTTAAAGTAATTGTGTGTTCCTCACTGCATTGAGGTACAAAAATGATTTCCTTTTTCTCTCATCACCTTTTTTATTGCACTCGCATTACACGTTTAGTGCGACCCAGGTCCCTGTTCCTCCCACTGCCTCCCAATAACCCCTCCTCTACGCCAACTCTGCTATAACCTCACATGATTCCTGGTAAATTCATCTGAGGCTAAATCAGTCTTGTGCACTTGCTTAATAATTTGGAAGCCATACATGGCAATAGTGTCAATTACCATGCAAATAACTACAATTCCAATGGCAACTTTAAGGCAACAAATGGCAAGTTTATATATATAGCACCATTCAAACACAAGCTCTTTACAATGGAAACAAGTCACATGCAAAATAATTTAAAGGACCATCATTAAAAGGAGAAATGTAAAATAAAAGTATGACATGGTAAGAGAATAAATGTAGTGCAGACATTCAGAGAGAGAAATGTTTTGAGCCCTGTTTTAAGATAATCAAGTGGTGAGGTAGACCTCACATGTTCAGAAGTTTGTTCCAGATCGGTGGGGCAGAGAGACCTGCGAAAACGGCACTTGGTTTTTAAGATTTAATACTCTTTACATCAAAAGTTTGACAATTTGTAACATAAATAGGAATATAACTACAACAACGTATTTATATTTCGGAGCCAATTCTGAGACCAAATTGTGAAAGTCTTTCCTAAGAGATACCCGGTAATTACTGAATTGTTTATTAAAGCACTGACCCTTATATTGTCTTGGCCATTTGGCTTCCATTATGTACCGCCCTAGGCGCCTGTCAGCCTGTAAGGAAGTCAGCAGTGATTTGGTTTACAGAGATCATATGGCAGGGGATTGGGCCTTGAAGAGCCAGATCTGGTGTATTTCCTATGATTTGAGACATGGTTTATGTTTTCCTGTCATGAAACCTACAACCTGGCAGCATGTGGACAAAGTACACAGCGCTGACCTATTAAACAACATATATAGACACTGTCTTCATACACCTTCTAATCCCCTATCAAGAGAAATGGAGGCTAACAAAGTGCCTCAAGTGCGGAAAGGAAACCCCATCCTTGTTTCTTATTATTCTCGTTAGTATTGAAAGGCCCATGAGAAATGGCTTGCCGGGCAGAAAGACTAAGAGAAGACCCGTTTGTCAAGTTCTAGTTTTGCAACAAAGACCAATAGTATCTCTGGCACACATCACGTCAACTTTGTACGTGTCAGAGAGAGCGACATGTGGAATTGCTAGCTGCTTGTGAAAGCCAAAGTCAATCACATCACATGACCATTGTGTGCATGCTGCCTCTCATGCAGTCCAACAGCATCACTCTTCATTAACAATGTGGGCCAAAAATATCATCCACCACTTTAACGTCCCTTAATATCACTGTATCATTTGAATTCCCCCAACTCTCTGGAAATGTGTCCCAGCTGAAAGAGCTTAAAAAAAACATGGCGGCAAACTGTAGGAGAGGACGGGTAGAAAATGGGAAATGGTAGGAGGTGCCGTTGAGGAAGGAGACCATGGGAGTAAAGGGGAGAATTGACAGGCTATTTAGACGTGGCACTTCACTTTGCATTAGTGTACAATGTCAGGCCTGGGGGAGCCAAAGTGAGGCCAGATTTCAGGCAATGCTGGTCAGGCCTGGAGCGACGGATCACTTACCTTTGAAAATCAAAGTGAATGGCAAGAGATCTAGTCTGGAGTGGGGCCAAGCAGCAGAGGAGGGAAAAGTGTGAAACCTGGAGAAAGGGAGACAGTCATTGAGGAAATCCATTACCAGTGGAGAAGCCAACAGGCTTGAAAGGAGCTGTCTTGTTAAATTGGCTGCCTGATAAAGCTGGTCTTTGGCAGGGGGAGCCACTCAGAGTCACCAGTGGTGACACTAGACCAGGAGAAGAGAGAGGGTCTTATTGATACGAGGGAAATGTCGAGTCACTCTCACATACAGCGCAGAACACCAACCAGCATATCACAAGGGAAAAAAGCGTAAAATGTGTGTTTAGTTCCTTTTTTATCACATTCGCTCAGGCTTCATTAGCTTTTAACCGCAGAGTTACATTTTGGAAAGTTACATATTGCCACTGATTTTTCTCAGACACTGCAGTGTTCATACCAGTTGGTCACTACCTGCGTTCTTCAATGGCCATCGTTTGTTAGAAGGTGCTTTAACTTCCTAAAATGTCTGCTTCTAAATGGCACCTTGCAGATGATGTTCTCTAACTCCTCCTTCGCACCGTCCAACGGGGCAGTCTTCCACCCACCTGCTGGTGGGTGTTTAAACCGTGTTAGTTTGTATGAACATTTAACAAGGAGCATGGCTCGCCTCGCATTTTATGTCACTATATCCTCTTTGGCTCTTTCCATCCTCCACCCCTTTGGACAAAGTGATCAAACACGTCATAAACTGGGTTTACATGGCCTTCTTTTTTCCAAACCCTCTCACATCATTTTAAGTATATGATGGAGACCATATGATGGAGACGTTTTAACAAAGACGAGAATGACAATGATGATTTAAATCACATTTGGTTAGGATTATCACATTTACCTTAGGATATAATCTGTCTTTTGAAGGTGTTGTTCAGATGTTGTTGTTTTTTAAATCTTTGTCTGTGTTTCAAAAAGGCCTTCTGTGAGAATTAGAACTTTCCTTACATACTTTCGATTAAACCAGTCGACGTCTGGTCAAACGAGGCTCTGTCAAAAGACTTTACTAGAATGAACAGATTTAAGTCATGTAAGATTGATTAGAGCAGGCACGAGATCTGCTGAGCTTGTTATCGTGCTCTTCCGTAACTTTGCTATGACCTTCTTTATGTCTCCTATGCGTGTGTTTTTTGGATTTTGAGAGATGGGCTTTGGCAGCGCCTCACATGGGCCGGTGTGGCATCAGGTATGGTGGACCTGCCGTCTACGACCACTGACCCCTTAATCGTCTTGGCACACTTAAGCTGCTACTGGTGCTGGAGCCCCCAGTAGATTTGTTTTTAATGCGCTGTATTTTTTTTTCTGTCCTCTAAAGCCCCCCCCCCCACACACACACACACACACACACACACACACACACACACTTTTATCTTATTCCCGCTGTGTGTCTGAAGCCTCGGTAAAGCTATAAGGCAAAACTCAAATCCCTCACATCAGGACATCCCAACCAATTCTGTTTAATCACAGCATCACCAACTTTACCTCCGTTCTAATCACTAACATAATGTTTTATCTCAAAAAGGGTTAACTGTACAAAATGATAGCAATACATTGCAGATTAAATTCAGTTTAGTTACAATGTTAAGGTACAGTTGTGTTTGGTATGGTAGTCATATTCGGATAATTCATACTTTTCTATTCTTTTATGGAAAAGTATGATTTGAAACTCGATTGTACAACGCAGTCTACAAGTTATACATAAATCATAATTTAATTTAACACAAGGAAGGATCTACTATTTTATGATCATCATCATTGTGTTCTTGAATTCATTTTCCCAAACTGTATTGTAGACAGTGAGTTGTATCAATCAACTCACTGATCCCCTCCTTGTTTACTATTATATTGCCTAAAGTATTTAGATTACATGTAGTCATTCAAACTAAAATGCATGACAACACCGATATGTGCTGAGGAAAAACACAGACATTAGTTATTATTTATATTCTGAGTGTTCAGCAATGATGCATATTGTCAAGCATTTGGACCTGCATTTTAGAGTGCAGTCGAGGTCCTCAGTGAACGGCAGAAAATAATTATGATGTTAGTGTTTGCTAAGACTGATAAGCTGCTAGGCACCCACAGTCGTGTCACATAAGGCCTACTGCCACCACAAAAATATCTTATTAGCGAAAAAGTGTGTGTGTGTGCGCGTGCACACACACACACACACTGTTATATCTGTTATACTGTTATATATGCACTCGCACGTGCATGTGTACACGTGCGAGTCTGTCTCCCAACAACAACAATATTCGCACACATACGTTTGGCCCCTTTTTCTTTGTTTTATTCATGTTTGGATGACTTTAAGCTAGGCCCAGGTCAGTAAGAGGGTATCTCTGTTCTATGTCAAATGTCAGAAATCCCCACTGCACCTCTGCGGCAAAGGAACGGTTCTACACTGAAAAGGTTTTTATAGGCTTGCTCTGTACAATCTACGGATAGGTTCATGTTCAAAATACTGCTGTGGATATAACTCTCTACTATAAGAGAAACATCCCCTTAGGAGGCCCCCCAAAAGACAGCCCCTGGACACAGCTTTGCACCCATTTGCATTGGGCTCAGGCTGATTGAGGGCTCTATGGTAAATCAAGGGACTTCCCTGAAAGTAAAACGCTTATCAAGTCAAACCACTTGGCAAGTGAAAGCAGTTTAAAAACACAATTCCAGAGAGTACGAAAACATGGCTTATTTTAATATATTTACATTAACTTTGCTTTATGAAATGCCAAACATAAAAATTATTTTTGAATTCTCATAGCTATTATTTTTGACTACTTTTGCTCTCCTGTTTCTCTTTGAGATTGGTGTACACACAAAAGAGAAAGCCAGTACTTTTGTTTGTGAGTCACTTTTCTCCAGCCATTACATCAACTACTACACTAGGAAAATGGAATAAAGTACTGACTAGGTAGTAACACCGTTTCCAGTAAAATGACTTATTTAACTG
Source organism: Lota lota (assembly GCA_026745465.1). Taxonomy (NCBI): domain Eukaryota; kingdom Metazoa; phylum Chordata; class Actinopteri; order Gadiformes; family Lotidae; genus Lota; species Lota lota. The sequence goes on along the minus strand of JACYXH010000659.1, from coordinate 12,282,419 downwards.
AAAATACAGTTGCCAGGTAGATAAATCAGTGTAAGCTCTTACTGCCACAGCTTATTCCAATGTACACATAGGGGCTTTAAAAGAGAATGTACAGCGGGAGTAGTTTGGAAAAAACAGTCGTTTAGCGATTTAGTAATGCATTAGTAATTGTGGCTAAGCATTGTGGCTTTCCCTCTGTGTATCATGTAAATTGCTATGCCAGATTTTGTGGGCAATCAAACCTGGTGGAATGCATTTAGATTTAACATTTGAAATTGTTATACAGAAATTGGCAATCTTCTTGTCTCATTTGCTTCTATCAGTAATATAAAAGCATCAAAATTCAACCGACACTGATCTGTAATTGAACCTCTCTTGGGTCCTTCAAGCCACAGTAATTGTTATTTCTTTCTACAGGAGTATCACAAATGCTATAGGTAATTTCTGCTTCAAGTACATCTCTGCTTCAGAAAATATATAGAAAACGCACACACACACACACACACACACACACACACACACACACACACACACACACACACACACACACACACACACACACACACACACACAAAGTCAAAAGCATGTAAAAGGCCTTAAACAGTGGGCTGGTTGAAATGTGCATTACATTTGACTGTTGGGAGCTCTGGAGAATACTATGTAGTCTGAGCAGACATTAACAAGATCAGAGAGACTTGGTGATTTGAGTGAAAAGTAAGCCAAACACCGCAAAAGGTAAATACATCCAAATAATAGTTCTCAAGGGTATAATTAGGAGAATTTGCGATTCAACAATGAAGTCATAATCATCTGATGAAACTACCACCGATACAGCTTGCTCAAAGTCATATTAAGACCAATGATGACATCATTTGTGTTAAGCTGGATTTTCCTTTTGGGGCCTAATGGCCCTGCAGCAACCAAATGTCACCTGAGACCTGTGATGTCACTGGCTATTTTGCGGTATAGCTTGTCAGTGCCCCATTGTTACTGGTAGAAATAAAAAATAAAACATTGAAGAAAAAACTGTGCGTGTTTGTATATGATTTTGTATGTTTTTTTTTTCAGTTTCTTTGCTTCTGGATTCTGTGTGTGTGTGTGTGTGTGTGTGTTTGTGTTTGTATGTGTATGTTATGGTTGGATATGGTTGTATGTGTAATCTAAACAAAAATAAACATATAGGGTACTTATACATTATATGTTCCACACATTATGCACACGTAATGTATGCATGTAAGGTTTTATTTGAACCAATCAATCTTGATTGCTAAAGGTTGTTTTATCCTCAGACATAGATCGTGTATTTTAAAAGTCAATATACATTTTAGGCTTTTTTATATTGTCTTTAATATAATCTAGGTCATGTTTGTTGCCCCCACACAATGTTTCTGGAAAAGACCAGGAACTTGATTAGACGAAAGGTGTTCCGTGTCTGGATTTGGATGAGGCAACGTGAGGCAACGTGAGGCAACGTTCCCATACGTTTCACCAGAACAAATAAATCCAACTTATTCATTTATTTAGTGATTTATTTATTTATGAACAGCCTTCAGTGAATATTAATGAGCTGGGTCACTCTTCTTAATCACACTTAAGTATGGCCTTCTTACCTTTTTCTTTGTCAGAGCAAAAAGGCTTATCGAAGGTCATACAGGCGAAGCTGCTTCAGCAGAACCGATGGGAAGTTTTATCTATAGGCACGGAGGCAGCTGTGCCATGTTTGCCTGCATGGTTCCAGCGTTGAGGCTTATATTTGCTGTTTAGTACCAGAGATTTTCCAATAACCTCTGGCCTGATGGACATAATAATAAATGTGATTTGTATAAATGTGATCTTCATTGCCGTATGAACCCTTGAGGACTCTTCAAAATAAAAATCGGTATCTCACGCCAATAACTTCCAACATGGCAAAAAACCCGAGGAATATGTCCTATGCCTTGGATCACCACACACACCACCTCCAAAACTTCATGATGAGTCAGGACATCTTTATCGCCCAACACAGTCTTTTACCTTGCAGGGACAAGCCAATCGGAGAGGGTCTCTTTAAACTGGTTGATAAGTCGCAGTTCGTATTAATTCCTCAACAGATTAAGCCACAGTGTAATCACTAACCAATTCCATGCTTGTGTATCTGCTATCCATGAAAGAGCCGTACCAATTCTACGTATTTAGGACTGTAAAGTATGAATAAATAAATAAATAAATGGCAAGTTTTCTCAAACTGAATTTAGGTGCCAACTCCAAATTAGCAAAATGATAAGTGACTTACCAACTGGTAAGTTCAACTGAACTTAACATTTCTCTTGTCTAAATGTAATTATTTATAAAGGGTATATTCAATGTTGACTAGAAATGTCATGTTTATAAGGCACGTGTAACAAGTGGCCATTGATACATTTATCCAGATCTATCCAATCTTGAATGGCCCATTTACCTTTTTATTTTGTTATTATTTTATTAAATACCTGATGCATGTAAATTAAAAGTTTGACTTCTTTGAGAGATAAGAGATAAGAATCATAAATCAAAGGTTTACAGAGAAGACCAATACATCCCAAGTGGAATTAATTACCAAATTTAAAAACCATTGCATTTGTTCAGGTTTGTTATTGAGAATATTAAACGCTTTAGAAATATTGATGATGCATATTGATGATACTCGATTAAACTCTTGGAGCATAATTAGTGAGAGCCAAATCAATCTTGGTCAAGGAGTGGAGGTAGTCCAGAAGCAGCTCCCACCAAAACCATTGCTAAAGGTTTTGAGTTTTAAGTTTGTGATTTAATTTCAAAGTTTAAATGTCCTTTGCTTACCATAAAGCCAGCGACTGAGAAAATAATGCATCCCAGGTGTTGTTCTGTGGCACTTTTTGATCAAGGTTTAGGAAGTCTGTAATTAATAGACAAACTAGTAGTCCGAGAGTCACATTACACTGCTGCATGAATTCACCACAGAGTGGACCATTCATTTACACATTCATCTGTTGCTCAATTAAAGCAAATCAAAACATTAGGCCTCTACAAGCGTACCTTGGATGAAGGGGAGCAAAGAGCCACAAACATTTATTTTGTGCGTGTGTGTCTGCGCCGGAATTTAATTAGCCTTTTTTTTAACCTGTGAACCCAGAGCTTCACCCCTGCTGTAAGAAGCAGAATTCATTAAGCTGTTTTCTGCCCCCAGATTTTCACACCACCGCATAGAACATCTGCACCCTGTCATGTATCATCCCATTCATTTCTACTTAATTTGATCCTAATAAGTGCCTACACGAGGAGCCAGATGTTGCTGCATCGAATGTGGCAGAGAAAGTTTTGTTTGAGGGGAGTTGTGCTCAGTGCCGTATGGGAGGAGGGATGGTGCATCCAATACAAGACGATACTGTTTCAAATCACTCATTAATATGTGGAATAGTCTTCTTCTCTACATATTGGCTTTTAATTGTGCCGTTGCACACAGTACACACACACTGAAATCCATCAGCTTTTGACAAAATCCCTCTGGGTAAAACACGGAAGCTAGCAAATAAAATGTTCCCTTAAATTCAGAAGAACTGTTTATGAGGGAATTATTAAGCACATAAAATCAGAACAAAAGGTTGTTGTTTTTATAAATAAGTTATGCTAAGAGTCTTCTTTAGGACACAAGCAATGGACTCCCTGGATATCTCTGAAGAGCTGCTGCTTGTGGTATGTGGCGATGGGGCAGGATAGTCACAGTAGATTCAGATCATGTTTTCAGAAACGGAGAACCGCTGTAAACTTCACTGTTAATCAGCACCATATGCCAGCCCTTGGCCTGCATTCTCATCTTGTCATTTCAAGTGGCTCCTAGATATGGCTTCTGACATGCTCTGGATCCGCCAGCCGCCAGCCGCCAGCAGCCAGCCGCCGTCGCTAGCAGCCAGCCATGTGCTAATGAGGGGAGCGGAGGAGGCTGGAGAGCTGGGTGCACCCCAGAGATACACAGGGGTACACCCGGCACACACGCCAGAAAGCTGGGGCCGCACCACCCCACCCTTTAGACTAGCCCTCATCCTCCTGTGGAAACTGTGTGTGTGTGTGTGCGTGTGTCTGTCTGTCTGTATGTTTGTGTGTTTTATGTTAATGACATGTCTACTTGATGGAATTCTGAAGCCGATCCAAATATCAGGATTCCTATTGACATTCGGATTCCCCGTTGTTTACTAAAACGGCCGTATCTGTGTGTGAACCATTTCAAAGTCACTGGTGAAAAGCGATATCTTCTGGTTAAACCTCTGAAGGCATTTGCCTCAGCTGAGCTACAATCAGGTCAACCTAAATAGCTCCCCTGATTATAATTCCTATTCCTTCTGGGGTGAGTGGGTCAATTGTGTTGTTTTGTCATGGATTGTTGTTACACAGGGGGTTGGGGGGGGGGGGGGGGGGGGGGGGGTTAAGTTGAACTGAGTTGCCTTAGAGGGTCAAAGGGCCATGGTTGAGGAGTCTCGTACAACCTTTCAGTCCAACCGACATCTGCTCCTGCTTAACGTCCCCGGGTCTGAACAGTGCTGTGTGATCCCAGACACACTCCACAACTCACTGCTCTGTAAAATAAAGAGGGGTGTAATGGTGAACGCTCCTCCACTCCTACAAGCGATCCATTCCAGAGACCATTGTTGCTCAAATACCGCCACATACTCACGTGCTCGGGTGTACAGTGTAGGGATGGCGTTACAGTGCTTTGAAAACTACAGCAGAACGACTTCAGATGTGCTGCTGAATGACAGCTCTGGCACTTCCATCTCCTCCAAAAGGCTGTTTGCACTTGGTCCCAGACCAAGCCTGTCTCCGTCTCTCTCTCTCAGGCACTGTTGTCATCTGAAGTGACTGCAGTTTAGTGTCTCTGTCAGCTGACGGGTTTCTCATTGTTTTACACGCTCGCACACCAGGCCTGGGAGAGGGAACGCGGCCCCTCAGGCAAAGAGTGTGTCAGCCAGCTTTGTTCTGCTACAGGATGCCAGGGTTCCCTCAGCTGCTGCTGCTTGGCTCCCTTCTTGCCTTACTGGGGAAGTCAAGGAGATTAAATGGAACATCCTGAATCACATACTTCCTAATGCACAGTGACATCTACACTCGGGGGCGACTGTAGGCATGCCTCCGCAGAGGAGAGGGGGCAAAACAAACAGCGCTGCCGCTGCTTCTGAGAAGCAACAAAGACACAGTGTATAATTTGACAATGTGTATAATTTCATATGATTCATTTTCAATATTCTATGCTTTAGGCATTTTAATCTATGCTTTACTCAAATGTTTACAGGATTTTATCTACTGATTTACTGTAGGCTATGTGTTGATGATACAGATTGACTTGTTTGTTTGTCCCATCAAATATTGTGTCTTAAATATCACTTATTGTAGACAGTTCCTATGAATTATGAAAAACCGACCGCTCATAAATCCATCCAGGGAACCTAGGAGTCGAGGACATATGGATGGGGCCGTCCATTCAAAATGTACATGATAGACAAGACAAAAAAAAAGCTTTAGTCGATACTAAGGATACCTAAATCAAAATCAATTAAATATAAATTAAATCAAACAACTAAACATGCCCACCGAGATATATATATATATATATATATATACATGAAGCCATACGTCTTACTGAAACACAAAATGATAGATGTACTGATGGACACAACAACAGTGAAATAAAGTGACGAAGATATGACACAGAAAATATAAATGTCTGAAATGGTGGTAATTATTTCATACAAATGTCTTTTCTTCACTTGATGGAATGGAAACAGCGATGGCCGCACCAACACTGCATGTGTTAAAACAAGCCCTGGGACCACAGATGATTTAAGTGGGATAGCAGAGCATATGCAAAAAAAATTTGTAACAGCCAGCAGTAAACAGTGAATATGTGGTCAACTTGGCATGACGCTGTTTTTTTTTAGAGCACAGCCAGTTTGGGTAAAATAGAGAGAGAGCACAGCTTGCGTCTTTATTATTTTGGTGTGTGGAAAGGCCAAACAGAACGCTGTTTAAATTCCAATAAATAAAGATGTAATGGTGTAATGGCAACGTTTGCAATGCTATTGACAAAAGCATCACTAATCTATACCACCAAGTAAAACTTATTTATAAGCATTAAATGTAGAACTACTAGGATCCTTAGTCTCTTGCATTTCTTTGGATTAAAACATCTCCTAAATTATAAATACAGCATTGTATTTTTCATTCTCTTCAATGTTTCACTGAAATCAGTAACACATTATTATGGTAAATTGTAAAACGGACTCTAGTGGTAAATGTCAAAGGCCGATTTTCTCTAGATTTATTTATGACAGCTTCAGCTGCCACCAACCGATGCCAGGTGAAATCTTTTTTTATCATCATAACATTTAAATAATCAATACATTATAAGTTGAAAGGCTCCCAAGCTAGCATATTGATCAAAACCTAGTTATAACATAGATCATATGCAGTTACAAATAGTTGAATGCCAAGCACATGTTTCAGCTGACTGTGACTACATTATGATAATTATAAAGTTGTGTTTTTTAAATGCCTGTTCCACAACATTTTCAGCTTTTTATGATTCAAAACTCCATTCCCTAATTAGATATGCTTATTGGTTACAAGACGATGCAACACCCTTCAACCATCAACTATGAATGAATGCATTTGCATGTGTTGCTGTATTCTTCAGCTATTAATTCACTGGCCATCAGTACATAGAAATAAATAAGAAGCACTTTTTTTTTTACTGTGTAGCATTCTAACATCAGCGATGCCTTTGATCTGTGCTCCTTGATCTATGGGGCTCATGGTGTCATATCCCCTGTGATGTGCTGGATTAATTAGGTGGAACGGCTATTTATCCCCTAAAATCATAATACTAATTTACCCAATGCAACGTGCTGTCTCTGTGGGTGGCACAAGTGGGTCCAGCTACTATTCAAAATGTTTAGCTCCCATGTCTGCCATCAAACGAGATCTGCCGCTAAATTTATCAAAACTAAACTAAGAATTTCTGCATCCAGAGACAGCAATTATTAAGATAATCAACTACATTTCACTTCACATGTCTAGTCAAAACATTTGCATTTTTAAAGGAATTAAAATATTTTTACTGAAATGCATTTCTTTTTCTCTCTTGTTTATCAAATTTATATAAATTGATACAAATGCAGTTTGAAGTCTGTAAAGAGAGGGAAGGACAGTGTATGTATGTGTGTGTGTGTGTGTGTGTGTGTGTGTGTGTGTGTGTGTGTGTGTGTGTGTGTGTGTGTGTGTGTGTGTGTGTGTGTGTGTGTGTGTGTGTGTGTGAGACAGAAAGAGACAGCGAGCGAGAGAGAGAGAGACAGCGAGAGAGAGAGACAGCGCGAGAGAGAGAGAGAGAGAGAGAGAGAGAGAGAGAGAGAGCAAAGGAAATGAGTTCAGCCAAATTCTCAATACATTTGCTACAGTGTCTCAAAATCAAAATCATGTAATGGAATAACTGCAGTACAAAAACACACACACACACACACACACATACACACACAGTAAGAGAAAGAGAAGCAGAGAGGAGAGCCTAGAAGAAAAGAAGAAGAGGGAGTCTGCAAAGACTCCATGCCAAACCATACAATAAAATCTCTCCTTGGCGTCTTTGTAGCTACACCAAAGATAGTGTACATTGTCCATCGTCGTGCACAATGCTTGGGTGTAGCAGCCCCCGGCTCCCCCATGCTGAATGAAGCCTGTTTGGTGGTGTGCTGGGTGAATACTATCTCAGACCACCAGTGCCCAGAACGCTGCCTATTCCCACACCCAGCAAACGCCACTGGAGGATAAGAACAGGACAATTGATAGAAAATGTATTCTTTCCATGTGGGTTCCCACCGGCATCACACTAACTGTTTCCAGGACCTTATCAAATAACAAATGTGTTTGAAAAACAGGAACAAAGCAGCCGGATGCATTGTTCTCTTCTCTTTGGATGGGACAATCTCACTTTTCCATCATTCAACAAAGTTAGCTGCAGGTTAAACTTTTGGCGGACGGTGGGGAAGGGGGAGATCTCATCAGGTGCAACAATTGACTGTCAAGTACTTAAACAGTCCTGCATGGTAATATGTTTTTATATATTTAATTTTATTGAGGCATTATATGTGCTTATGTTAAATTATTGTAATGTTTGATCAGACTTTTTTTACAGGGTGTCCTTTTATCTTATGTTTTGTTGAGTAAACAATGGCATATTAAGGCACCTCTGATGAAGATTATACCGTGCAACTATGACATGAAATGTTATTCGCTATCCTTTATCTATACTCACCAAGTGAGCACGTTGTGAAGCCCTGTTAATAGTTATTCCCACAGTAGAGTACCATCTACTGGTCAACCTTGGTACTAAATATTTTAAAACGCCCTTGATTCAAACATATATTTTACATCTATCTTTATTTAGTCCTGCAAGCCTTTATGAAATAATGTACTTTGTAGTTAAATTTATCTCATTCTTCTCAAGTGTCATCATAATAATTGCATTCATTTTCATTTTCATTCAACTGGATCAAAGTTTATGGATCACACATATTAGAGAGGAACATGCGACTGCAGTATACCTCGCACGTGGCATTGCAAGACATAACATGACGATTTTTATTTTCAAAATGTTGTAAACATTAGTATTATTATCACTACTATTATTATAAAAATAATTATAATTTTTAACCAAAAGAATAACATCATCATCTTCATGATGATGAATACCATTATTCCCTTTTAATGTAAAACAGAATTATAACCTATGAATTATGTTGAATTGTTAGTCACTAAAGGTTACTTTGTCATGTTTAGATGCCTCACCAGCCTCCACTTTCACCTATTCTGCTGAGTATGGAACACCTGCTAACACTTATGTTGTCTCGTGTCGGAGTAAGGAGATAACGTCCTGTTTCAAAAGTCGCCACGGAGATGTTGTGAGTAGTACAACGAAAGAAACACATCCTTAGAGATTGGACCACTTTGTCCAGGATCATAGCACACATTAGATGACAGTGACACGAAAAATAAAAAGCTAAGCTAAATGCTTCACCTTTCAGTGGGGGAGAAAGCATTCTACGTTGCTGATCATTAGCACTTGTCAATTATATGTTCACATACTTTTTTACTACATTTGTTTCACCTCATTAATAGAAAGCATTTTTTTTCTATGAAGGAGTAGAAATGTATTTTTTTACCTCTTCACATTTCACACTTAGAGTACACTTAGAGTATGATGATAGAGCCTTCACTGTGTAAAATCCCCCCTTGCAGTGTCTGTTTGTGTGCATGTGTGCGTGTGTGCGTCAGTGTATGCCTGTGTGCATGTTGGTGTGTGTGTGTGTGTGTTTGGTGTGGGTGGGTTTGACAGAGAGAGGGAGAACATGTGTGTAAGAGAGTGTGAGTGAGTGAGAATGCCGCAAGAATGATACAAGGGAGACACTGTGTCACACACTGTGTGAAAGAAGCGAGAGGGCGAGACAGAGCGATGAAGAGAGTTTCTGTACGTCGGAGAATTTCAATTTTTTTCCAATCTTTTCTAGATTTGAAGGGTAAATGATGAAAAGATAAGAAAATAAGTGGATGAGAAAATATAAATATAATAACAAGTAGACTACACACCAAAAGATAAAGTCAGCTACCATACAAAATATAACACAATGAACTTCTGCACGAGATCAACGTTTTCATCACGTCTTTTTTTCCACGTACCCTTGCACTTACTCATGCAACACGAGCCAAACCTTGACATGGAGAGCCTCCTCCACGTAAACGATGGCGACGCGATGCAGTACACACATCCCCTCAGTTGGACGCTCACGTCAGACTCCTTCCTTCACGGAGCGTAGGCTATTAACACATTGGGTTCACAATTATGGATTGACAAAATTAGAATGAGGGGGAAAAACAAACCGGGACGCATGCCATTGTGGCGCTGCACTGTGTTGGGCATCCAGTGGGCCTGGCTGTGCGCTGCTCTGCATCCCTGCTGCCCTCAGGCTGTTTTCCTAATCATATTAATGAGAGAGCCATGCTCCAACCTGTTCCCTAGGAGCCCCCCATCTCTGCTGAGGGAGCGCTCCTATTTACACTGTACCTATACTAATCTGACAGCCTTGATCGCAGAACAGAAAAAGAAAACCCCCAAGGCCCTTTATTGATCAACCTTGAGTCGTACTACATGCTCCGGCAGCGTTGTGAGAGGGGCTGGCTAGCTATTACAAATGTTAGTGTGTTCGATGAATTATTTCATCAGAGAAAAGCATACTGCATAAAGTATTTATTTTGAAGTCAACTATTTCAGGTGTTGGGGAGAGTTGGGGAGAGGGGCGGGGGGTTGTGGAGACATTATCCGACGCCAGTCATAGCCTATAACCAGGGTGGTGGTGTTCTATTCTTTTGAGTGTTTATTTGAAGAGAGTTGACAAGAGAGCTGCGGTGGAGTCACAGTGGAGGAATTAGGTCAATAACCAGATCCCATGAAGTGAAAAGCTGAGGATAGGGCTTTTTATCCTTTTGCAGGCTCACGCATCACAAGCAGTTTCCGTTGCAGGGTGGAACAAACGGGGCATTGGAGATGAGTTAATGAAGCATGCTTAACTTTGAACGCGCCCAACGGAAGAATAGCCAGGTTGAAAAAAAATATAAATAAACGACTCATAAGGGATTCATGAAAAAACATGAAGTGAAAAACAACAGCAATAAAATGCAATGTGTATTTATTGTAAATAATCAGCCGTCGATCCCAATGGAGACCTGCCTGCACAGTGATTTTCTTAATGTTTACTAATGGAATCTCACTGCTAGCCATTCTATTACACAGCATTGTAGAGTGTTGCCCTGGAGGCTTATATTCCTCCCAAGGCCATAGGACTGGTTAATGGATGACCCACTTGTTAGCTAATTGCCGCTGTGTCCCTGAACACAAAGGAAATGTTCAATTATGTTATGTGGTTAGATAATCATCCGGGGCAGCTGGGGCAGACACTGTATTTATTTCTGCTTTTTCATTTTAAAGCTGGGATAAACCCCGGAAATACCTATGCATACCACTTTTACATTGTTGATATTTGTTTAAACCCAGGTTGTGTGGACAGAGATCATTGTCAATTTTGGTATTTTTAATGTTTACTTGTTTATGACCATTTTAAAGGTGTATGTAGGACTACTGTTGATTGATTCAAATTGAATGATTAAAACACATACACAAATGTAAGTCTTGGTGCAAGTATGAGTTCATGTGTTAATATGAGACTATTTAGCATAAAAAAGCATTAAAGAAAATGTGACTCAGGGAGCCTTTTGTGGCTTTTACTGGATCCCTGTAGTGGAACAAGCTCTCTGAAATCCCAGCCTGCTGCACTGAAGAGGCCAGGCTCAGCCAAAGAGACTCTTTCACCCTCCTCTGAAGATTTTATTCCACCGGAGGCCACGCTGGAACACTGTATCATGTTTGAATTCTGCTGCCACTTTTTCCTTGCAAAAAGTAGCCACAGCCAATTGGAAAGGCCTGGCTGAAGATTACATTCAATATTTAACGTCCTAAGGCCGGATCTCTGGCAGCACACCAGAAACATCCAGTGCTGCTCCGGGAATGAAATTAAATAAATAACGAAACCCAGCTCTCCTTAGATGTCTTACAATTGAGACTTACCCAAATCCCAGAAATTACATTTTTCAAGCCCCTTTCATGCCTATGGCTTTGTTATGGCTCTATCATCAGCATTAAAAGCCTGTGTTTATTCAACCCCTCAATTACCAAAGGCTCAGCCGGCAGGCCTTTAATTGATTACTTTAATTGATTGGTTGGGGGCTAACCATGGCTGAAAAGCAGTTTATCTTAATCAGTTGAGAGGAAATTTAAGAGAGGGGCTTGATTTCCTCCAGCTGATCACCCCAGTGTGGTGGAAGGGAGAGAGGGAGGAGGAGCGTGAACATTCCTTATTGAACATCTAAGGCTATTCAAATATGGCAGGTGCATTAACATTGTGGACTGATGTAATTTGGTCCTCTTCATCTCATCCAAGAGAATCATTTCTTGGATTTTCCGTGCAGTGACCTGCGACATTGAATCAAGAAAGCGATATGGTCACAATGAGCGTTGTCGTGGTTATTAAAAATGCTGTTGAAATGTACCACATATGTACAGGAACATTAGAACAATGAATAATTAATTCATCATTATTAATAATTAATGCTATGAGGTATAAAATCTCCGTCTTCCACATGCACAAAGAGAGTCACTGACACAGGGCGCATTTGTTGCACACTCAACAGCCTGTCATTGACAAAGTCACATTAACAGTACAAGAGTTGTGAAACAGCAGGGGGGGGTGGGTTCACTGAAATGTTCCTGTGGTAGATGGGTTGCAGATTTATTTTCTCACATTCAGTGAGTTTTTTTTTCCAACTGCAACATGATGTCATCATGAACAGGAGTCATAGTGTATTTTCATAGATAGAGGTATTTTGATAATATGACAATATATAACGTGTTATTTGTAGTATCGGCTTTGTATTTGAAATTATAACAATTATGTACTGTGGGATGCTGCTAGTATAGTTGGAAGTGTATCATTAATAGTAGAGCACGACCGAGATATCAGTTGGCCGATTTTATCTGCCAATAATGGCCTATTACAGATATCACTCCCTAATATCGGTAGCGGCCCCTAAAATCCACTATCAGTCGGGCTCTAATTAAATGCAAGCGATATTGGATATCATGTTGAGTACAGCTCAACGCGTTCATCCATTTCTGCACAGCACCACGCTGCTGATCAGAGAAACCACATTTCTAATAGCTTTTCATTTGTGAGGTTTTTCATTATAAATTCGCTCCACGTAATTTTTCTGTCAAAGTTTGACAACATGAAAGCTGAGAGGTAATGCAGTGACTGCAGACTTGTATTTGATGATGCTGGAGGATCAAACTAAATGTCCCTGTTCCATTAACGACACAAAGTGCACTCAAGTACAGACACAATTGGTTGTTGTGAAAATATTGTGAAGAGTGTGGAGTGTACACATTATGGGCAAGAGGATTTTCAAATCAAATGGGATGCATTTGATGATCTCTTAGCATTGCATTCGACACACTCACCACTTCACGGTGAGCAGCAACAATAAACACCACCAATACTTTGCCTTGTAGGTCATCATCACTAATCAAATTGCCTCTTTCCAGCAGCATACGTATTATATTTGCCTATCATCTCACCATGGTAAGCAGGGAAGTAAAAGTACTTTGGCCATTCAGGTTAACCAAACGTACTGCTGCCCCAGGCACTTCCTCCAGACAGGGTGAGGGATTCTGTGTGGAAGCAGCTCAGATGAGCTGTGTTCAGAAGGCTGACTATGCCTCTTATGGAGGCAACCCAAGGTCTGTTGTATCTCTTGTCAGGGAGTGGGGGAGGCTATGAGGTAGAACAAGGTCGACTCCCAGAGACTCCTTATACAACAGATAGTTTGCCCGGGGCAATTGTTGGAATAGCCCCAGAAACGAGAACACTTCCTAAACCCTGGGGAAATGACCTCCATACAGGAGGCAGGGATGGAGCAACCATCCATTGAAACACTTTTTCTTAACATTATCTTGTTATAGTATGGTATTGTGAGGTTGTTGTAAGGCCCTACCTAACCTTTTTTTTTTAATGAAAAATCTACAAGGGAATCACACTTCTTCACCTCCTGGGGAATACTTGTGCCAGGATGCTACCATAAGCTCCATAGTCAATCGTTGAACCTCAGAGGGGGAACAATGTGAATGTTGTCCTTCTGGTGGAACAATGCAGCTCTTTACCCTCTGATAAGATCCAGGGGTCTTGGGAGTTTGCGTTACCCGGTCAACATGTTTTTTGTGGATCTGGAGATGGCTTCTGATCGATGCCCTGAGAGGTTAAGTGGGAGGGACTACAGGAGTATGGGGGCACCAGGGTAGATCCTGGGAGACTTTCAGTCCCATGATTCCCAGAACGAGAGATGTGTCCATCAAAGCTGCGCTCCTTTCTGCCCTCCTGTTTCTCATGTTACAAATATTGCATATGTAAAGCCCTGTGTCATTGGCTAACAGAAACCTAATGCAAGTCTAAAATCAAACTGGGCAACACTGTGTTTTTTATTCCCTTTCTTACATAGCACTGAAGCTGAGTAGCCATAAGGGAGAACGTCAACCTCATATTGATATAAAGGGCTCCATTGACCTTCAGTCTCCTATTGGTGTATTGTCTGATGGATTGCAACTGGGCCTATGCAGGTAACAGGGGATTTCCATTATATGTAGAAGTATTAGAGATAGATAATTCAGATAATGATAATGATCTTGTTCTATTTCAAGAACGATAACAGAACAATTTATTGATCAAGAGGGAGAAGGCAAGAATGCATAATGTATATATATGTGCGCATCATTGTGCCTGCTTGTACACATTTCCTTCTTTTGTATGCATTTTGTTTGAATGGCTCCATACAAATATAGCTTGTCTGATCTCATGACAATTTTGACCTCTGAGATGCGTGTTTGTGTGTGCATGCATGTAGCCACTCGGACCAGTGGCTAGATGCATTTGTCTCCCTGTTTGGCCTTTGCTTTATGGTAATTGGTCTCTGCCTGAGCCTGGCATTAATGGTTCCTGGGTAGGAATGCTGTTTCCCCCTGCATGTTCAGGGGATAATGACCCAAGGCCAGCATGACCTTGGGTGGCTGAGAGCAGCTGTCTCTCCTCCTGAGAGCGGCCACTCTACAAGTCTCTCAGTCAGGGTCTGGAGCTACGGCCGGAGCACCGCGGTGGGCCAGCCAAGCACAACTAGAGCTGCTGGGAGCGCAGAGTGTGACGTCTCAAAGACGCATGATGAGCGGTCTTTCCCATGGTCCTTTGCCCACGATGGCCGTATACAATAAAGTAGTGAAATAAAGTAGTTTTGCTGTACTGAGAACATATTTCATGTATTTTGTTTCATTTGAATATATCTTACTGTAATATAAACATTCTGAAACCTATAAAAAGACAAAATACTAATATTGTTCTGTAATGAAATCATTATACTATATGTGTATATTATATTTAAGACAGACAGACAGGCAGGCATGCAGGCGCAAGCAGGCAGGCAGGCAGGCAGACAGATAGATATAGATATATTTAGCATGTTATCCTTTTCTCCCCTAACCTCCTCCATTCTGTCAGTCCATCTCTTCCACCATCTTTGAGCTTCTCCTCCCAGATAAATGTTTCATGGAGCATGCCTCATACCCTTCTCTAGAAGAGCGTCTTCTGTCCGTGAGATTACAGGACACATCACTCAGTCACATCCACCTCAAACCACACATCTCGAGGCCAAATAGAAACACATCTTCAACACGACCAGCAGAGGAAGGGAAAAACAGGGTAAAAAAACAAGGTATTAAAATATTGTAATACCCCAAACTGACAAATGGTGTCTGCATTCAAAGAACTATCAAAGGGCTTATCCCATTCAGATCTAAAAGCCTAAAGTGGGTCACACACTCCACCCACTGTAATATCCCAGTAAATATTCACCATCTTCTCATTATTTAATCATACGTTAATGGAAGAGATCCCCACCCCAAACAGAAGCCCACCTCCAAACCTCATCACTCTCAAATAACAGATGTAATTGTAATTTACTGTCCATGTCCTGTCTTTAAGATCAGGCTTTTACAAAGAAAGACAACCACAAATTCAGATGTTCAAATGTTCAAATGAAATTTTAACTGTAACAAAAGAGACTTGATTAACATATTATAAGTAGCGTTTTTAATTTCAAATCAATATCAATCCATGCATCTATGTATCCATCCATCTATCCCTCCGCTCCTGTTTCATGCATAATCATTGTATTATATGCTATATCATTTAAGACAGATTTAGATGTTGTGTTTACTTGTGGTTGCAGTACGGGCATGGCAGTGCTGTAAGAAAATGATATATGCTTTCATAAAGATGAGTTGTGTTGACAGAATGAACCCGAGATCTATGCAGAGTGCCCTGCTGTTTAATCAGTGGTAAATTATACTGTCCTGCCTGCCTTGGCCATTTGTCAGACTCTAGTGATGCTTGTCGGCAAGTCATATAACAGCAAAGGCAATGTTGTTCACTAAGATAATGTTAATTTTGATGTTTTTTGTATCAGGCAATTTGCTAGAGTGAAGCTACACATAACCTTAGTATTTTGCTCGTTTTGTGTCCTCTACGCATTCAATGGAGAACAGACATTTATAATGGTTTGTACTGGTGCTTAAGGGCACATTGTGGATCACATGTTGCAGAGGTGCAAATATAAAAACCTATGATACCACCAAACAACATCTCAGAAGAATATTGAACACTTGAACTTTTTGTTCACATTTTACGATTTCAGATTTATTCTGACTATAGTTTGGTAAAAACAAAGGATTTATTGATGTGTGTCTTCTTAAAAGTATTATATGACTCTCTCTCTTTGCAATACACTGTACAGGTTTTCCAACAGTATTCTATTTTCAAGTCAAGTTCTTAATTTTTAATGCAACATCACTTTATTGCATTCAGAGGGAGATCAAAGTGTGCTGGCTCTATGTTTGATGTTTCCTCCTTTATTTGAAGTTTTCTTTTTTCCCAAAGACAGTAGGTGTAAAACTAAAGTTTACATATTTCTTCCTCTGTGGTAGCAAACAACTTTTGGTGCAGGATATTGCTTCCGCTTTTGGAAGGAATGAAAGAAAGAACTGAGATAATTTGTTTGAATCGTCCAGCTGCATTGTGAATACAATGCCAGCAACCCACAACAAAAAACAAGTACAACAAACAAAACCCCAGACAGTAGAGGTATGAGGTTTCCAGTTAGAAAAGGAAAGAAAAGAACAGAGAATAAAAAAAAGGAATAAACAGAAAACTATAGTCTATAGCTAAGATACATGTAGATATGTTCAGTGTCAGGCTCAACATATAAACAGAGGCACAATCGTCCCCGAGGGATGGCTACTGGATGGCTGTTACTGATTGACAGACGGATCAAGCAGTGTTGTAGCAATGTTGACTGGCTAGTCCATGTAACAGAAGGTGTGATTAGGAACTGTCAAAACAAAACGAGAAATCTGACAATGACATCAGTGACGGGCGAAGACTTGATATATATTCATTGAGAAACGGTGAAAATGAGAGCTGGCCCATACAAGCTATGTTTATATGAATGTATAGGCATGCAGCTTTGTTTGTCATGCAACTCTTGAATATCTTTGACATGCATGTTTGATTTGGTTCACGTAAACATTATTCTTTGTGGAAATTCAAATTTATTAGCAAGGTCTAGTAATGTCAGTGACCAATCATCTTATTTTGTATTTGTTTATTTTATGAGGTTCGACGTAGATTAACCATAGCCACTCCTTTTATGTAAAAAATAAAATGACATCCAATTAGTATTAGAGTGACAGGTATTGGGATTGCCTCAGCATTGCCATCCAGTTGTATCGTATAAAGATGCATCTGTCACTGTATGGATATGCGAATATATTTACATTATACATTGCTTAGAAGATGGTTGCTGTAAAAAAGCAGCCACAGCAAGATTTGACTGAAGTATGCATTGGCTGTTGTTTGTTTACGCTTTTTCATTGTAACAGCCACCCATTCATTTTAATAGCACTCTAGTCAGTAACAAAGTGACCATTTGGTTAAGCGTGACTGAGGTCTCGCACTTATTATTGACCACACTCAGCAACTTTCATAGGTGGTTTTAACTGCTTTATGTCGAGTGTAAATCATTTTGAAGTGATTTCCGGTTCTTTAAGTCATAATGTTTGGGTTCCATTTGTAAGCTATATGTAGACTTTGCTGTAATTAAACCAACTTGAAAAATGTATGTGGCCCGATGTGTTTCAAGTGTTTGCAATATGCAGTTAATTTAGAGACTGAATCAATCAGGTTTAATCTGATTGATTAAACCTGGCGACAAGTCTGTGTGTAAATGGTGTTTCTGGATTCCATTTATATAACCTATTCTGTTACAATATACCTACAAAATTGAAACCACCAGTAACGGGCAGAGGAATAATTCATTGTTTTAATCACCAGCTATTGATAAAGCCTTTGCTAAGGTTTTCTATGATTTTTTGCCCAAGGCTTATTCTAAGCTATTGCAACATATTAGACAAGATAAAAAATGCTATTGCTATTTGGTATTTATAAAAAGGATATTTCCGGTCCTTGATTTTGATTGGCTCAAACCATACTCACACACGTGAGCGCATAACAATTCATTTTTAATACTAATATGCTGCCAATCTCAAAGTATGCTAGCATTTGTTGTTTTTCAACACTTTTGCTGTCTTGAGGAACTATATTACTTAGAGGAATGATTTGATTTCAATACATTATCGAATTTTATGTTGCTGTGTGTTTACTTTGAGAAATCTTACTTGGTAGTCTATAGTAATGGTTTTTGTAACCTTTTATTAAAAGCAAGTTCCCAGTCGTAAATTTCAACTGGAATGCCGACTGAAGTCGGCTCTTCGACTCAGAAAGTCACAAGATTATCACAATCCCGACCTCAAGATCCATGGCGCATCAACAGTAGTGAAAGCTGGAGTTATATACTGTTTATTAGCAATTCTGTCTTATTTGGGTCTCATTAAATCAGTTGTACACACAGTGCTGTCCAACATATATCTGTGGCCATGTTGCTACGGTGTTTGTATGGTATTGCTAACAGTGGCTAACAATGGCTAACCTGGCTAGAACTGGTATTGCTAACAATGGCATCTTGGGTTTTTCTGGCATGTGGTACTGGAGCACGGTCAACTCGGGTGTGACGTCATTCCCAGCACCAACATCTGACTGATGGGTGAGCAGGAGTTCTTTCTCGAAAGTAAAGAAAATAAACAGACGTTTGGAACAGATGCAGCAACGAGAAATAACTTAAAAGTGTATCTTCAATTGGGTCATCTTTTATAACATCATTCAAGGTTGTGATGTACATAAGCATCCACACCCCAAATGTTTTATTTTCTACTAATATTGCCTATGCATATACATTGAAGAAGCTGAAGCATCCTTTTATCTCTGTTTTCAACTTTATTGATCAGCAACAATCAACATATATAATATTCAACCAGTTCAAAAAATATTAATATGTTATGTCTTAATTTTTGTTTTGTAGGCATAACAAAGCAAAATCTTTAAAGACATTGATTGGTTTAAGGGAAACCAAAGAAGGGCATGTTGCAATGTATCCATTACCAAACTAAAGTTCTCAACTGGGGTGGATTTTAAATTCGGCCTACTTAATATTTTGGCGATGGTTACTTCACTGTATGATGTGTTGTATTTGTTGTATCACATTCCTCTAGTTGACACATGGAGCACCACACCAAAGAAAGGCTCGTTTCAGGAAGAGGGCAGGCGAGGGAGGAGTGTGCTTCTTGCTCTGTGGTGTGATGGCAGGGATGCTCAAGATCTCAGAGCTCTGTAATGCCCCTTCCTTAGAGGAAGACTCAAACACAAAGAGGAGTCCTTCAGTGGGATGATTGTTGCAATGGCTGGCCAACATGAAGAAAGCCACCACCACCTCTTTGGAGCTGTACGTTCCCCAAAGAGTTTAGCTTTTGTTTTCTCACTATATAACTATTCAAGATTACTGCAGTGGACCATATATACACACAAAGTACAAAGTGAAAAGGTTTTGTGTACTGAGATATTATGAAAAATGTAAAATAAAGCTTGTGAAAGTACAATTTATTTCACACATTAGTATCGATATCCCTTCCGAACAGTAAGTGTTGGTATGGCCAACAAATGCTGGTTTTCCATATGAAAATAACTTTTGGGAAAGAAAAGGGTAAAGTTATCTGTTCTGTACTTTGTATTCCTATTTAATATTCTTCTTCTTGTCAAAAAGAAATGCAGATATATGGAATACAAGCAAAGAGATATGGCCACAGTACCAACAGTCAGTCTGCCCAGTTTTCTTCCAAGGTAACTAAATTCAAATGAAATAGATTCTTATAAACAAATATGTTTATTTGGAATGTTGAACATGAACGATGGGAACTGGATTGTTTTATGGTCACATCCAAAATGAGACATTATTGCCCATTCTCTCCATTTCCTGTAATTCTTCACAACAGCAATCCTGGAGAAACACTCCTCGGTAATAATTAGGCTGATGGGCCATTATTTTGTATTGCAAATCAATACATGTAGTCTTTGGCAGTGACTGAAGTGGGAAAGCACATGGCATGGGGCCAGCTCATCTTATCGTGGCCATGAACACATCCAGGTGCACCACAACTTTCTCAGGCAGAATGGAGCAGTAACAATGCAAGCATCCACTTGAGAGCAATTGTATGAGGCGGCTGGCTCTGGAACATTCTTTTTGTTTGACAGCTGTGAGGCTGCAATCCCATTTTAATACATGCATATCTTTGTTGGTTTAACAAGATGACAAATCCTCAAACAAGATGACAAATCTCAAAACGCTATGCAAACAGAACATCAACATATTATAATACATTATCAATATATTTTAAAAGATATGTCTTTCTTAAACATAAGACCTTTCTTTCATGTGTTAAGTTGTTTCTCATATTTCCTCACACGGCTCTTGGATTATTTACATTTGGACTTGTTTATCACAAGGGGAGAACAGCCCCGATTCCTTCATGCTACTGCAATGTAAGATATTGTATAGTTTTCTACTGTTTACCATTAGTTAGTTTGCTTGCAATGGTTTTGTTTATCTCTTGAAATCTAGTCGATTTCCGGGCGATTGGATGTTGTTTAGTTGTCATCAAAAGGCCCTGATCTATGAAAGTTCTTGTGTTTTGAAGGAGAACTGAATATCAGCATTAAAAATTAAATGGTATATTGCAAAACATCACTTCATAGATTTGGGGCAAGTGTTGGAGCAGATGTTCCTGCACTGATGTGTAAATAAGTGAAATTGTAGATAAAGACACTGAGGAAGCTCTAAGATATTCAGGAAGCAGCCTAGCCATGCTTCAAAACCCCCTCTGCAAAAATAGTGCAAGAGCAGTCAAAAAACGTTATGGCACATTTGATTCCAGCATCTTGTTTTAGTTTTCTCCCCCTTTCTCTTCAGCCCCCCTTTCATTCTCGTGTGAACTTGTGGTGAAGGGAGAAAGAGAGCGAGAGGGTGAGAGAGCAGGAAAGAGACCTTGAAGAAAAGCTGCAAGAAAAAAAAGGAGTGGAAAATATCACTAACTTATGCATACATGTAAAATAAATAAAAACAAACACATATTGAAGAATACTGAGCCAAGTTTTCAGGAAGAAATTACATGTTGGGCTAACCATGTCCATCATGGATGTTCCAGAAATATGTCTAGAGGCAGCATGCTGCCCTCCGGCATCGCTCGTATTTAATGAAATTTATAACAATTGTTCCTCAATCAGAACGAGTGCTTGTTTAAAATGCAAATCCACTCTTGTCTGTGACATGCTGCAATTAAACAGAACAATGATGGATTATTTCAGTGGTCTTTCTCTGTCCTCATCAAGGGCTTTGAGAATGGTACAATGATTGACCACCTGGTCCCGCTACTATAGCTACATTTATTAGACACACTGTCTTTAGAAAATCAATGCATCATTGTACCAGTTATACAGGGCTTGGACGTCCTTCTATTTTTAGCCTGACCTGTGACTTGCGCATGCTGATAACGGTGTTGTACCTTTGGTGTAACCATTGTCATAAACCACATCGACTGTTGTAAGAAGAGTTTAGGATGGGATGTATTCATGTTTCCAGGTTTCATCATTGAACATATATTTATATATATAAAAATAAAAAGAACAATAACATGAATGCTTCGTTAATTATATGTGCTTATTTCGTTCACGAGTACTTCCGTTTTTTATTTATACATGGAATTTCAATCAATTCAGTTCCTTATATTGTGTTCAATTTGTTGCACATGGTTGGTGTCTGTATCATCTCAAGTTGTTGTGCTGAACCGGATGCTTTGTGGCATTAAAAATCATTGTGAACCATAAAACATCATTGCATTTCCCTTCACAATTCAGTGGGCAAAGCCAGAGAACCAAATCTATATGCCTACTTATCCATTAACTTGTGTTTTACACAAACAGGCAGTTTCTCTAAAGAATAGCGTTCAGAGAAATGAACAGTCATGTATCTCAAGACGGTTTATAATGTTCATATTGTGCCATTAATTGAACGTTATCACAGTACACGGCCATGAACCGACTTGCTTGATGGATTCTGCTCATTCTACTGCTGAGATAAATTAATTAGATTAAAGATTTGAATATCAGTTCCTCTGTGCACTCGAGCTTGGCTCTTTAAGCCAGACAAATTCAAAACAACAACTGTGTTCACGTACACATGCATGCACACATACACACAACGCATGCACATACGCCCAACGCATTCACAACCACAACATTGTTCACGTACACATGAATGCACAGAAACACACACACACACACACACACACACCTACACAAAGTTTACTACCACCCAGCCATTGGGACATACAGCTATTTTTCAATAGAGACATAATCCTTTAGGTTGTCATAATAGGATGGCTATAATATGTAAGCAATGATCAATAGATGGCCCCACACTTTACTGAAATCATTTCCTGAGGAATAAGTCTCAAGTCTTTTTGCCACAATCCACTCGACTGATGGGTAAAGTTGTGAATAGAATAGCGTTGCTCTGTGTGTTTGTGTGTGTGTGTGTATTTGTGTGTGTACCTTTTTTACATGCTGGCATGTGTGGGTGTATGTGTTTGTATTTGTGTGTGTATGTCTGTGTGTGTGTGGTGTGTTGTGTGTTGTGCGTGTGTATGCATGTGTGTGTGTTTGCGTGTCAGTGTTGAAGAGGCTGCCTGTGATTGGTGGTAGGGTGTCAGAAGCAGATGCAAATGAGTGGAGCGCTGCAGTGTAAAACCAAATCAGAGAAAAAAAGGAAATAAACGAGCTGGAGAGGAAGTGAGAGAGGATGTTGGAGTGTGTGGAGTTCACAGCCTGGGCTACTTTCACACCTGCAGCCACTGAGCCTGTGTCACAGTCACACACACATACTCAAATACTCACATACACACCACACAGACACAAACTGCCACACAAAAACACACACACACACACAGGCACACTCACAAACACACAGACGCACACACCGGATGAGGAGCTCATGAGACTGTAACAACACACTGCAGCACACCACTTGTGTATCCACTCAATCACAGCCCTGCTAATCACATGCAAATTAATATCCACTTGTCCTCAGGTCACATCCATCATATTAACAGCCAAACCAACGCAGTGCTACACTTTCACACCCTACCTCTGACAATTCTCCTTAAATTACAAAAAAAGAATATATATATGTAATGTTTTTTGTAAATGACCATTAATGCCATATCTACTTTTTTTCAAACGTGTTGGAAAAAAATTTGTTTTGTCTGTTGAGATGTTTCATCAGATCCTATGGTCCTTACGTGTCATATAACATAGTCAGAGATTTGTATTTAATCATGCTGTTTTGGTTTTATGTGCTGCGGAGTGGAAACTTTGTGCATCTTTTTTTTTTTATGTAATAAGTGTGGAGAAATGAATTGCCATCTGCTTTCTGATGTATCCAATATGCTACACAAATCTGTCCTGAAAATAAATGATTGGATTACTTCTGAGCATAATGCTTACACTTCTTTTGATCACACATATGATGATTGAATTGAACTGATTAAAATGATCAGTATCTACATTTATAGTAAATAAAACATTTCTTGAGATCACATCAAAAGTAGTTATACACAAATGTACATTGTTTTATTAATGTTAGCCATAGTTTGATATCTGAGGATAATACCTCAATATTAGTTTACTGGTTGAAATCAGCAAACTAGGCCTAGATAGTGACTTTAATTTTTTTTTTTACCATTGCTGAGTTCCCATCTCAGTGGCTATTCCATTGTATTTTTATTGGATATCAAATACTTTCTTATTGTAATTTGCATATGGGCATTGCAATGGGAAAAAAAAACATGAGTGTACTTTGTTGTGTGTTTGAAGTTTTAAAGAAACATTGTCTCTGTGTTGAACTCGGTTCACAATTCACTTCCTCCCTCGCAAATGTTTTGCACCATTGAGCAGTAAAAAATAAATGCCCAACTAAAAAATATTGTACATTAAGATACCATGCATATATTTCCTTAATTATGGTCATCACACAAGCACTAATTATTTGGGTTGGTCCACTTTAAAACGTGAAGCCCCTCGAAGACAGTGCCCCTAAAACTGATGGTTATTGGCCACTAGAAAGCCCTTGCCCTTGACTTGCAAACACTCCACTAACTATTGCCACAAAGTTGAAGGCACACTGTCTTACCCAATCAGCCACTTGAAAAACATAAATTATGGACAGAAAAGTGGAGCTACTTCATCATGAGGTGGGTTTACCAAAAAACCCTATCAAATATTCAATTTGTATAAGGTATAAGCATTTAACAGAAATAAATCGTATTATTATCCCAGTTAGGAAGCACGAGCAAACAAAATGTAAGACGTAAGATGTCACACATTTTGGTACACCAATATTGCCTGAATAGGATGTGCGTGTTTCTGATAACTGTGCCATGCCACTTTGCGGTATACACATGTCAGATATAAAATAAGAGGAGATAAGAATATAAATAATAATTTAGTTGAAAACTTTTAAAGAGCTGTTATTGCACCTTTGAGGTTTTCAACTAGTGTGCCGTGAGGCAAGTTCAAGTGTGCCATGTAATTTTGAAGGACTCAATGCCATTTTTTAAAAATATATATGAAATGCACCAATGCCCACCAACATTTAACATCCTGTCAGCGTCAAAACAACGTGGGTCCTTTTCAGGGGTAGATAGGAAAGTTATTTCAACGTCGTTTATCTCACTGATGTCATATCGACGGGCCACAATTGACATGTGTTATACACGGAAAAGCTTTTAATTAATAATTATATTAATACCATACCATGATACTCTGCACACAGCGATCAGGGAGGTGGACAGGACGTTGATTTCTGGGGTTGTTGGACAAAGTCTTCATGTCGACGACGCAAAAGTGACCATTATACCAGAATACCATACAATCCAAAATCTTCAAATAAAGTTGAAAGTTATTTTATAATATACATAATCTTTACATGTTCTAATGCAACAAATATATCGGATTGTAATGCAGTGTAAACCCACACAGTAGGCCTCTGCCATTTTACTATTTATAAAGATTTTACGATCAAAGTAAATATCAAACAGGCGTAAAATTATATAAAAAAAATAGCAATTGTCCGATAAAAAGCAAGACAAGAACATAGAAAGATCAACAGAACGCACTTGAATAAAACAACAACATTCAATTTTCAAACATTCGAACACATTTGAGACAACAACCGCCCTGGCTGGGGCTTACTTCAAATGAAGAGCCACACGGACTCGTTTCACCATGTAGACCATCTCTTCACTGCGCCTGAAAAGGAATACAACAATGCCTAAGGCACAAAAATAATTGTTCAACAATGTACTCGCTAAACAAAGACACATTTCCTTCGAGTGGGAAGGCCACTGAGTGCATATAAGCAAAATAGCGTCTTAATTCTGCACTCAAATAGTTGCAGGACACTGACAGTTAACAGCATATAGCTTGCTAGCGACAATGGCAAAGCATATATGCGAACTTCAAAGCAATGTTATTAACACAATAAGCATTGTTTGATAATGGCATTTGCACGTAGCATGTCTTCAAATATAAAGTACACACGGTAACAATATAAGTTAGCTGTTCTGGACTCACCCGGTCAGCAGTTCAGGTAAAAAAATAATTGCCGCTGCTGCTCCTGAAGTGGTGTCTGAAGACCAGAGCGCCCAGTAGATGTGTTGCTACGCTGAGAAAAGTAGTTTCCTTTGTTTGACAATACAAAATTATTACTTGTTAGAGTTTTTAGTGGGAGGTGAGAGACAATCAAGATAATATATCGGTTGAATCTGGAAGTGACATCGGACTTCCACAACTTTTATCAAAGTGTTGATAATTATGGTGATAATTAAATGTTAACATTTTGCCAATTGTGGGTCGAATTTAGGTCGTGTTATAACATGACGTCCATTTAACGTCTTACCTTGACTTTATGTTTGGTGGTGTGTTTATTTTACTGTAAAACTGAAATGCATATTTTGTCCACGTAACCAATTACCAACCACACAGCCAAATTGTTGTTGGTTGAATATGGTTCGTGTCCTGAGGTTTTGGTTTGATATTTGGTTTGTCTTAGGCCCAAAAAGGTTGAAAACCACTGTGCTATGATGTTACGATTTTTGTATATTAAATAAAAGTTTTCCATAACATGAATTAAAGTTATGGGAAGTCATAGTAAAATTTCTGCCTTTCAGTCCATGAAAAATCATATACATTTTAAGCTGTAAAAGGCATATTGATTCAGACTGGAATATAAATTAATATGTCATTCATAAACATTTCTTTCAGAGAATCACGGTTTTCTCTATAATTTCCATAGAAATGTTGTGTGCAAATGTGGTAATGGACACATTTATAACATCAAAAGGATTCAATTTTCTTTTCAATCACACAACAGTATGAATAGCTTCTCCCATTGAATCCAACAACAAGCAGCCATTACCCCATGCTAAAGGATAAGATGTCTCTGCAGGCTTTCATGAAAGTGTGTCAAACAATCTTTCAATTCTCACATTTGTTCTAACCAAATTGGGTCTGCCAAACAGGTTTATTTCTAATTTGTCTGACCAGATGGAGGTCTCACCACTGGAAATCACCAGTGATGCATTTACACACACACACAGTTTAAGGTTAGTGTATGTGAACATTAGGGGGGAAGAGAGAGAGAGAGAGAGAGAGAGAGTGTGAGAGAGAGAGAGAGAGAGAGAGAGAGAGAGAGAGAGAGAGAGACCAAAGGAAATGAGTTCAGCCAAATTCTCAATACATTTGCTACAGCGTCTCAAAATGAAAATCATGTAATGGAATAACTGCAGTACAAAAACAGAGAGAGAGAGAGAGAGAGAGAGAGAGAGAGAGAGAGAGAGAGAGAGAGAGAGAGAGAGAGAGAGAGAGAGAGAGAGAGAGAGAGAGAGAGAGAGAGAGAGAGAGAGAGAGAGAGAGAGAGAGAGAGAGAGAGAGAGAGAGAGAGCGAGAGAGAGAGAGAGAGCGAGAGAGAGAGAGAGAGAGAGAGAGAGACTGCAGTTGCTTTAATACATTAACTCCAGTTCATATGGCTCCTATTTGACAATTAGAGAGCCGGCTAATTGCGCTTGGTAGATGATTTGGGAAGGTTGAGATGCAAGGCCTCTGATAGTGTGTGAAAACAGACTGTGAATGCTGTGATTTGTTCACAGTAAGCCTCTCAGTGGATGTGGGCACTGAGATGCCACAGGGGGGTGATGGGTGATGGATGCTACATGTAAATATTTTCACCTCCGTCGTGTAATGGCTCCGTTTGCCACAAGACTTAAGAGTAAATTACTATTCTTTAGTATTTGTGATGCAGAACTAGAACCGAACATTGATGCATTGGTAGACGCACTGCTTTGTTTGTAAATGTAGTGTTGTACACAGCTTCATTAAGAGGAATAAATTATTTCAGAAACCCCATGGAAAATGTTTTGTGTCATTAGTTCACCAAATATTAGATTGATTTGCAATAATTTTTGTTTTGCAATATTCTTTTTTTCAGATTTTAGTGAAATTAAATGTGTATGTGTGAGGATTGCCTGCCAGTTTAGTGCATCTGATGGAAACTGCTAAATAATCCATCTTTCATTGGTTTCAATGAAGGTGCTTATGATCTTGCAATTTGTGTCAATCAGCAACAGTCTGCAGAAGTAATTGGTCAGTGTCAGGTCACTTTCATAATGTCACGAAAAACATCTTAAATCTAAAAAATATATTGTTTATACAATGTTTGGTTTAATATATTTATACTTTTAAATGTGTACGTATTGAGTATCTTGGTCATATTCTTATCTTGATATTGATATTTTATTTCACTTCACACATTTTATCCACGGCTGCAGACAAACCCATATTAATGAGTATAGATTCATTTAACTCAATGGAGAATAAGGCAGCAAAGGGAATATCATCTTATCCCAATTATATGGTGGCCAAATTTGACTTTATTTATTTATGCGACTCGTTGCGCCCCCCCCCGCCCCCCACACACTCCCCCGCCTTCCCTCCTCCAGTGGTCGTCTCTGCTTAGATGCTTTTTTATCCTTTCTTCGATCCTGCAACTCATTGAATAACAAAAGACTGTCTCGTTGCATTGATCTCGTGCAAAACCAACTAAAGATCTGCCTTGATTGAATTCCAGAATGTTTCATGCAAGCAATGAGGTTTTCACGGTAGCGTAAAACACCTCAATATCCAAGAGAGACGTTGAGGGAACTCATCTGAAGCATGGACCCACCATCTGGACGCAGCAAATCCAAGCGGCAGCTGCTTCCGCTTCCCATGTCTGATGCACTTAAAATGCCTATATCCTTGGTGATATATGCGAAAATGTGTGGATTAAACTAGAACATTGTGTTTGATAGCAATGATTTGCTCTATCAAATGGAAACGAGATGATTACTATTAAGTCACTCTAGTGATGCTGTGTACATGAAGTATTTTAAGGGCATTGTTGTAATAATATATTACATATGATATATTTATACATTCATGCTCATTCTTCACTAAAGTTGATATTGAATAAGTTGTAACTTTTTCTCTCACATTAAGGTACACTCGACTTATGCTTTATATCATATTTTATTTATATTATAAAGTCTCTTTTTTTTCCATTGGATTATTTTCTTTCTTGTAATTCAGGTCAGAAGGGAATGTGCAGGTCCAAGTTATTTGGATACGTCCGGTCCCGAGAGACCGCTCACTGAAGCTGTAGGAGGACATGAATGCCATTGCACCAGACAGCATGTTGACTTCTGAGCTCATTGTAGTGACAAGAGAGCTACTTCAGGGTGGATAATTGTATCCTGGGTCTCCAGCACGTAACTTATTATTGATTCATGGGGAGCAGAATGAACTCCTTGTAAACCTATAAAAATACATTTAAGTGTCCGTTCTCCTTTGCAAAAATCTCAGCTGCAGCTATCTGCTTTTGTCACCCACAGTCCTCCCCAGCTCTGACTGCCAGCTCAGCTTTTAAGGCATCGCGAGGCAGAATGGATCTTATATTTAACAAAGCTGACAGGTTGGACAGTAATGTGGTTGTCTGGGCTTTTATTTCATACATGGGATTGGCTTTTGAAAAGCCATAGCACATTAGAATGGAGTGCTTTCTGACAGGCCCCACATGCCATGTGTCCTGTGGAGCTACAGAACAGCATCTGTTTTTTCCAGAAGTCAAAAAATATACAAATAGAGAGAGGGAGAGAGAGAGAGAAAGCGAGAGAGTTCTCTATGCTAGGTCCTGTGCTTCTGATAATTGCTCCATTTAAGGGCACATTTCTGACATTAAACACTTCACTATGAATGATACCATGGCGTCATCACGTTGATTTCTAAAGTTTGTAGATAAACGTAGCTACTGCATGGAAAACTGACCTTATATTAACATTAATATTTTCTTTATACATTTGAACAATTCACAAGCTCCAGACCGAGCATTGACTGCAGGCTTCCTCTGTGTTACTATGGAACAGAAAAACCTTGCCAACATGGCACCTTTTAAGTATGAAAGTAAAGATCACAATATTGACTTGTCTGTACACCCTAGATAAGCCCTGTTTTGTGCACTATTCAATTCAACAAATCAAATGAAAAGAAGTATTTTTGTATTATTTGGAAGCCGCTTCATGTAATTTCTGACATTAATATTGTGCTATTGTAGGAAGACCAAGCTCTGAGGTCACATCAAAATGGCCTTGTGAAAGTCTTTACTTTGCTCCCTGCACTGGGTAAACCAAGGGAACTGGTTCTCTTCATGTTCCACCTAGACTATTAGTATTTCTTCCTTAGTGAACCTCTTTAATAAGGTAAACCCCCTTGCATCACATCATATAAAATATAGTGACATCATTCAAGAATTGTAGTCGACAACCTCCACTTGATTCAGCCTTTAAATAAAGTTATATCAAGTTTAAGTTTAAGAAAAAGACCACAACTAATATTGCACTTACAAATTAACCTCCAGTATTTAAACCCCTCTTGTCTACCTGTCTCTCGTAGCATTCTTCACCCATACCCTCCACTTTCCTGTATATTCCTGTATATACTATATATTTCTCCAGCTCTAGAAGGGGTTCGTACATCTATAGAGCCCAATTTTTCTTCATCTTCCAACAACCTGCTGATGACATTCTTCTCATCAACTAACTAACCTTATATTGTAAAAGGTGTGGTCTGTACTCGTGAATTAGTAGCAGATTGCAACCCAAAGAACTACAACTGCAAAAAATATAGTGAGTCTATAGTCTCTAGTTGTACATAAAAATACCTATAAACTGACACTCAACTGAAGAATTTACGAGGCCAAACATGATTTCTTTTTTTTATAAAGAGACAAGAAATGGATAATGATCTAATTTTAGAGACAATGGCGTGAATAGCCAAAAAACAACCGCTTCAATGGGGGAAATAGGAAATGACTGACTACTATCATCTGCCTATTGCAATGAATGCTTCTGGGACACTGACCAAAACGTAGAGAATTGACAGGAAGTCCTACACATGTTGCTGCTTCGTGATTGTGAGGGCGTAGAGGAAAAGGGCGTGGCTGGTGGAGGCTTATGGACCTGGCATGCCCAGACAGAGTCATTGTGTGGTGAGCATTACTCAGTATGCTCACACACTGCTGGGCTGGCTGTTCACCAGCAACACCAGTCAGGCCGCTTCTATGGCTGTGATTAGCCCTGTGTCACCCTCAATGCAGATGGCCCACATTTTGGAGGTGCCAGGGAAAGGGAGCGTTGTGGAGAGAGAGAGAGAGAAAAGAAAAGATACAAGAGAGAAAAGAGAAAGAGAGAGAGGAGAGAGAAAAGAGAAAAAAAGAGCGAGGGAGAAGTGAGAAAGAGAGGGCAAGAGAGCGAGAGAAACAGCAAAAGAGTGAGAGAAAAAAAGAGAATGCAACGGCTGGTGTAAACACTGGCAAGAGAACTCAACTCAGGAGATCGGTCAGACATACTGGCCAAATAGAGACAAAAGCATAGTCTGGAAAAACAAGCAGAGATTAAAAACCAGGAATACCAAACTCTAGAAGAAAATGCTGGAACGCTTGACACAAGGTAAAAAGACGAACTGGCAGAGAGAGAGAAAAACACACAGACTAAATTAACTAAAAGACTCTCCTTCACAGGTTTGACTCTTGCATCATGGAATGTGTGTGTGTGTGTGGGGGGGGGGGGGGGGGGGGGCACTCTAAGGGATCTGGTGAGCTTGAATCGCAAAGCTACCGGGTTAATCACCTTGGAACTGGTCAGAGACCCACAAACCGGGAAGCAAACCTGCTGGCTACCACTCAAAGGGGAAGGTCCAGAAAGGAAAGCCAGACCTTCTGCCCGAGCCAGTAGATGCGGGCGAGCTTCTGAGGAGCACCTGCCGGGCCCTGCTCAATGGGAACCGACACTGACGAATAAGAGAGGACGCTGACCTCTGTCTCCAGGTCAGAGGACAGCAGCGGCTGGTAACCGTAGGCACACTGAAGGGACGAAACTATAAGCAGGGCAAGGCAAGGAGTTATGTGCATACTCTACTCAGATGAGGATTTTGCTCGAGGTGGCTCAGTTTTGGGATACGAGAAAATGAAGACAGGTTTCAAGCTCCTGGTTAAGCTGCTCAGTCAGACCGTTAGACTGGTGGTGGTACCCGGAGGAGAGACTGATGGTGGCATCAAGAAGAGAACAAAAAGCCTGATAGAGATGAACCGTGGCCCCCGATGTGGCACCACCTTCATAGGGAAGTCATGAAAATGGAAAACATGTGACAACATTGTTGCGCCGTCTCCTCTGCGAAGGGCAGTTAGGCATAGGAAGTAAGTGAACCATCTTGAAGAATCTCTCCACTGCCGTAAGAACGGGGCTGTTACCTTCAGAGGGGGCACAGGAGACCAGGAGGTCTCCTGTTCTCATCGGGAGACCTTTTTTCAGGCGCACACAGGACAGGTGGCCACATATTCCCCAACCTCTCTCTCCGTGGACAGCCACCAGAAGAATTGCTTGATGACAAACAGAGTGTGCCGTACTCCAGGGTGACAGGAGAGAAGAGAGGTGTGAGCCTTATGGATGACCTGAGACAGCCGTCCAGTACTTGAAAATGGACAATCGTCCATCTAACCCCTTCCTCAATGCCCAATGTGACAGCCCCCACCACACAGGAAAAGGGCAGGTAGTTGGTGGGAGACCTTGGGGCTGACCCGGGGTCAAACGGGCTAGACAAGGTAATACAAGGAAAAAAGGGCCCGCCTGGGGAGACCTATGAATCTTGAAATTAGAGGTGGTAAGGGCATGCAGCAGGGCGGCAACGGTGCTGAAATTCAAACAGCCACACATAAAGGAAGGCATCGAATAAAGACGAAGCGTTCAAGCCGCTGTCAGCTGCCAAGGTGCGGAAGTCAATGACACAGTCGGAGAACGCCGCTTGCCCTGGCGCCCATCAGCTCTTTTGCTGCCACTCAGCTGGAGGTAGTGTTGTCGAACATCTTGCTGAGAGTGTTGGTGAAAAGCTCCAGGGAAAAGCAGATAGGATCATTCCTGGAGCTGGAACTGGGACGGGTTGAGGAGCAGGGACAGGCACTTGGTCGTGTGCTGTAGCTGGCGCCGGAACTAGAGGAGATGGTGATTGTCTCTATACTCCCCACTAGCTGCTGGAGTTGAGCACTCAGGCAGCTAACCTGGCTGCCGATGGAGGCCTGAAGCCTTTGGGTAGTTCAGCTAGCTCTTTCACTCCCCAGCAGATTGAAGTGAGTTGCTCTTCATGGTGATGAATCTGCTTAGTTTGGGCTCCTGATGCAGCATGCACAGAATCAGAGTCGGCTGAGTCTTTTGTTTTGGCCAGTTTGTACTGTAACGGCGGGTGTAAACACTGCCGAGATGTGGGAATAACCAAATAAAACAGGAAATAAGGAAAGAATGACAGAAAAAATGAAAACATTATTCAAGGAGGAGAGTGAGATGTCAAGAAAAGAGGGAGCAAGGAGAGAAAAGAGACAGAGAAAAAAAAGAAAATAGAGGGGAGAGAAAAGAGGAGTTAAAAGAGAAAGGGAAAAACAAAGAGAGAAGAGAGAAAGAACGAGAGTAGAGAAATAAGAGAGTAGAGAGATAAAGAGAAGCGACAGAGAAAAGAGAAGATAGAAAAACAAGAGAGAAGAGAAAAAAGACAGATGTAGTTAAATTAACTAAACCCTATCATGACCATGACCTCATTATCGAATATTATAGTCTTACTTTTTCTCTGTACATTACAATTTGTAATAAATAGTATTTTAGATTATTAAACATTTTTCATGGAATCTATTTAACTTTTTGTGCTTTGGCAATGCAAATGTATGTTTTCCAAAAAAGCCCTTTGAATCTGAGAGAGAGAGAGAGAGAGAGAGAGAGAGAGAGAGAGAGAGAGAGAGAGAGAGAGAGAACCCTCTGCTTAATACTCTCATCTTATGGTTTTCATAAAAAGAGAAGAGAGCTCTATTTTATTTCCTCATTTTATATCTTTTGTATATAAAAAGTAAAATAGATCAACTGTAACGCCAGCAATTGTGGGGTAATACAATGCTGGTTATGATGATACTATTGTCTTCTTTGGGGATTTCTTAGGTACCAATATCGGCACGAGCAATCTGGCAAAAGAAAGTCAAAACAGCGCTATGGTGGCTGAGTGGAATGACAGCGGTGCAGACGGGGAGGTCTGATCAGCACACTGCCTGGGGCACTACAGGGCTGCCCTAGGCTCTTCAGAGCCTCTACACATATACTCAGCAATTAGGGCCCTCCAGTAGGCCTGCAAAGAGGGATAGTGAAGCAAACCAAACCAGGGTATAGTTGTCACTTTGATATCATATCTTCGGGCTCCTCACCACCGAGTGCCTGGCAAGCTCACTTAAATACTTAAAAAAACAACAAATTTGCTCTTTTCATCCATAAGTGTACCTCAAAATCGCCTCTTCTCCTCCCCCATGTTCTATTTCCCCTGGTCCTTTTCTCTTTAATTCTCCTGCCCTCCTCCTCCTCCTCTCATCTGAACTCCTGTCTCCTCCTCTTATATCCTCCCCTCCCCACTCCTCTCCTCTCAACAGCCCTCCTATACCCTACAAGCCCAGATGATAGGACTAATAATTAAAGCAATTCTGTGCGGGCAGGAGAGTTAGGGAGCATCTGTGTGTGTCAGGATTGTGACATGATACAGAGGGACAGCGCCACTATTAAATATCCATCATGCTACGGCACATCAGTTCTAATGCAATCAGAAACACATGAGCACGCCAGCTAAGTCCCTTCCATCCACAATGATTAAAGAACTCTTTAATTTTCAAGACAAATACAATATGCAGGATCATTTTATCAAAAATGTAAATGACCTGTCTCTTTGGATGACATTTAGCACAAACAGCGATGGTGCTAATACGATAGCCTGCGTAGCTTTGTGCAGCCACGTAGAGACGGTGCTCTCTTGGTGGCAATCATTAATGGAAGAGGAACAAAATGGCATCCACAGTGGTCCTGATGTGTTTGATGTTTAAAGGTGTTCAAAGCTTAAAAAGAGTCAAACGGTTGCCATCGGTCAGAACCATGAGGATAACATGTCCCCCCGCCTTAACTCTCA
Organism: Lota lota; assembly: GCA_026745465.1. NCBI lineage: Eukaryota > Metazoa > Chordata > Actinopteri > Gadiformes > Lotidae > Lota > Lota lota. The sequence goes on along the minus strand of JACYXH010000659.1, from coordinate 12,247,626 downwards.
GCCCAAAAAAAGAAAAAATCTAAAGCTTAGAAAATAGCGCATTCTAGAAACCTTAATGGCTGTTTTCCGGTGCTGAATTTCAATCCTGTGCCGCTCGCAAAAAGAAACCTTTAACAGAGTTTTCGACAATACTTTCGTGAACATTTCACTATGCAGCTATCACTGAGGCTAGCACGTTTATGTCCAAAGAAGAAAAGGGATATCCAATGAATCGCTGCCCGACTGGTCCTGGACAGTATGTCGAAACCTAGATGCAACAGCCATAACTAGGCTCCCCACTGGCAGAACAGACCAAATCAGCCGTGTTAACGGTGACCACCAGGCCATTTCCTCTTCGAACGAGGCCATGCCTCTGCAGCTGTACAGAGATCATGGCCAAGCCTACAAGGTCAAAGTGCATTCTGTATTTACAAGGCTGCTAGTCCGGAAAGAAATTGTGCATTATGGCAGAGAATTTACGATTTTTCACCATAGGAACATAGCAAAAATTGCAACTTTATTTTTTTTGGATACACTATTTAATGAAAGTATGGAAACTTGAAAATGTTGCAATACAATGCCCATCTGTTGATTTCATTAAATATGCAAATAGCCAGAAAAAATATATATATAATTGTTTTAGTACTTTAGCAACATGTCAGCAGACAATGATCTAAATACCAAGCCGCTAATGCGATCTGTCTCATAACAGACATGTTTTTCCAGGTTTTTCTTTGGATAATCCAAAGAAAATGCCTGAAAATGTCTAATTTGCCATACATTTTCCAAAAGACAAAGACACCAAATAAAGAATTAACAATAAACTTAACATTTTCACTGTCAAACGGTCACAATACATAATAGCTGTGGATCCCATAGGAGTTATTTTCTTTTACTTCCCATTGAAGCATAATCTCACCTGATGGCAACGATGGAGGAATGTGTGACTAGTGTTTGTGTGTAAGGGAGGTGATGTCATGTGACGCACATGCTGTGCAGCCCACCATCACCATCTCTGCTGTGCTCATGTTTATGCAGAGACACACTGAATTCTTTTGATTCTACAGTGAAGCTTTTGATTTTGTGCCGAGTGTCAGCTGGCCTCTTTTCAGCGCAGTACCCAAGGTTTAGAGACTTGCTAATCAAACCCACTTTAGTCACGGATGGGGTGAGACAGACATCGTTGTGTACAGAAGGAAAAAAAGGGTTCCACAGCCCCTTTACTTGTCTCTGTTCGAAACTGCATTCCTTGATGTGAAGCACTGCCAGAGCGCACAAAGGCACGATAACCATCACGTATTTACATAAACTTTATACAAATCATGAACAACTTTAAAGAGCGTTTTGTAGCGAGAGATCAGATGAAGCTTTCCAGTTTTAGGATTCCAGTTTCCTGCAGTATTTCCTGCATTTTATCGTTTTTTTCTTTTTAAAAAGAATATTATGGGAAATGTATTCATCCATCTGTTAAAGATAATCTTAAGCCAATGGGTGATTTGTTTGTTAAATTGAAGTTGGCTAGCAAACAAAAGTGTCCATTAACCAATAGTTTAATTAAGAGAGCACCATACAATATGCGTATTGATCAGTACCCTTGCAGCAATGAGGTAAACAATGATATTTAAATGAACTGCTCTTTTAAGTAAGGGGCATCTCAGGTCAACTGCATGGAGACTGTTTATTTGGGTGGTGAAGAGGAAAGAGAGAGAATAAGCGAGAGAGAGAGAAGAGACAGAGACAGAGAGACCAACGGAGAGAGAGACAGAGAGAGAGGTAGGGAGGCAGGACTAGAGGTCCCCAGACCATGTTAGACCCCAGAGTGATCTAGTGGGCCTGTCAAACATGGCAGGGCTGGGTTAAAGTATGGTGTGTAGCAAGTCTGTTAGCATGACGAGCAGCCCATATAGATAAATCACAATTCACTCGGGGAGCGGTCCCACTCAATGACATATTCACTGGCTGCCTCCACAGCTCATTTGATTACGCTCCTGCCATGCCATTCATTTTTCTGAAGGATGAAGGGCTGATAATGTCATCAGCTCATTGAAGCGGGGACACCAGTGACTTAGAATAAAAGAGGGAGGGCGGCACCTCATAATTAATTAAGTTTCTTAACCATGCTACGAGCGGAGAGTCATCACACTATTTTCCAGGGGCCTTTCAATTAGACATGCATTGTAATTAAACGCTGTGTCACACTGCTGTTTGGCCTGGGATCTATGTCCCGGCATTAACCACTGCCATTTGTCATTGTGATAGATGGCACAACACATCACAGAGATTGCCACGGCTTATTTAGGAAATATTTTGCCGCTGTTGCTTAACAGTAGGAATTGGTACCAGCCTCTGGTATTCAGACACGAAATGGCAAAAATAAAACGTACATAGCAAGGTGAGGAAACAGACAAAATAGAAATAGGCTTATTACCTAATATTTCTGAATCAATTAATGAAAATTTTTACTATGGCTTACCATGGATGTGTCCATTCATTGCTTCTTCTACTTTAATTACTTTTTAAAATACTAGAAATATTGTCTGAGGAAGGAGAGGGGCTTCTAGTGCAGGTGGTCTTGTGTGATGGAGATAAGCTGGTGGGCAGAGTGGGGGGAGAATATCAGAGAATCAAGACATGATGATGATGGCTTGGTCATCTTGACTACAAACTTTGTGCTAGATGAGCTTTCATGTTTAGAATGGCCTCACTTCAAATAAGCTGTGGGGTTGTATAAGGAAGCTGTATGTAGCCTAACAAACAAACAAACAAACAAACACACATGCTTTGTTTTATGTACAATGTTTTGTAAATGGAAATTTAACAAATCCTATTTTGTTCTTTTCTTGTATTTCATATCATCTTGTATTTCATATCAATGTTGCTTCTTTCTCATTTCCATTTGAAACAATCCTTCTGTGTTTCTCTACAAGGGGTCAGAGTAAATGTCCCTGTTTGTCATGAAATCAACCTCATCTGATGTTGTGATGAAATATAAATGACAATCTTTTCAACTAACCATCTATTTCCCTTTTCCAGGGCATAGGCCAAGCTGTCAATCATCACCACACACCAAACAAGCCCCTTCTGACATTGCATTGATGTGAAGGATCATTTTTATTTCATCTCATTTTCAATTGCTTTGTTAAAATGCGCTGAGGGAGTGTTCTCAGTCATTGCTTTTTACCCTTTTGTTGGCCTATTGGCCATCTTCCTGACTGGATGTAAAAGGGAAATTGTTGTATAGGATAATAGATTTGGCCATTTGGGCCTGTGCAGTGTGAATGTTGTGTTGATGCTCCTGTCATAGGATAGCAATGAATGGTCCATGTTATGTATATATTTTTTCCTTTGGCTTGTTCCATACGTGTGGCAAGTAATTTACATGAGAATATTAATGTAACCGTCATGTTCTATCCAAGATCACTGATGCAGAACTGCTAAAAGACAAGACAAGCCACAGCACGGATGCTCAGGGCAAAAGAGATTGAGCTGCAATTCAACGTTAATGGAATTAAGTCAACAATTTCCATATCCATGAGCAGAGAAAGACAAGGAACATTAAAATAAGCATTGGCTTGGAAATGGTAAAAGGAACTATTTTGGAGTCATTTACGAGTGTAATTTGTATGAGGTTAAGACAGTAATGGCTAATAGAGGAAAAAATGCATCTGTCTGTATTGGGGATGTACGGAAATCGCAAGGGATCCTGCAGCATCAACTGTTTCTGTGATGTCTCCATTTGCCTCATTGTTGACTCCATAATAAATAAATGCACCTAAATAACCTTGAACCCTGTAACACGGCAATTGCAGATATTTTCAATTCTGTTTCTGTAAATGCAGCTGAGCTGTATCCGATGGTGAACCAGTCACCCCATCAGCGAAGTGTTGTACAAACAGGGAAGGGACTTGGGGAGAAAAAAGCAAAATTACTATTGACAAGAAGCATGTTCATACCATTGCTTCTTGTCAGCAGGGAGAGCCACCCTACACCAAATGTATACTGTAAATGGAAGGCTAGTGTGTGCGCGTGCGTGCGTGCGTGTGTGTGTGTGTGTGTGTGTGTAAATACATAATTTACAGTATTTGTTGAACATCCCCAAGAATGAAGCCCTTGACCAAAACAAATTATTTTGATTATGCCAACAAACTTTATTTTCTTATTCAAACAAATTATTATGAGTAATGGAATGTGTTATTATTGCCATATATATATATATACACGTATATATATTTATATATATATACATATATATGTGTATTTATATGTGCACCTATTACCTACGACAACTACACATGAATACGTAACTCAAAAACAAACAGAAGCCCAATCCTACAATACATGTTATTATATATATAGGAAAGGAAAGGAAAATATTAGTTTTTTTATAACCACAAACAATTATAAAAGTGACATAATGTGTCAGAGCCTGGACTCAACGTAATATTTCATTAATGATTCATTTATGCCCTCTTCATTAATTCATAATCCTTTTTGTGGTTTGATCTTAATTGCTCAATAATACTAATTTGGATCACAGCTAGCCATCAATTAACTCACTTCTTTAATTCTAAAGAAGATATTATTTGTGAAACAGAGTATATACATGCATTTTAAATCCTTATTCATGATGAACATTATTGAAGCAAACAAAATATATTGGGGGGCGTGAGTTCCAAATCTGCACCGTACCAAGTTATGAGTCTAATGGTTAGTATTGTGTACTACAGTGCCTTATGTTTTTGTTTTAATTACAAATGGTTATTATTAAAGCGACAATAATACATAATTGTGCAATATATTTGTGTGAATAATTGTGTAAATAATGAATACAAGAATAGAAGTAACATACAACCTATGTTGTTGAATACAACATAGGTTGTACAATATATGTACTTTTAAATATCAATTGTGATTTTACTGAGAGGGATTAATTAGGAGTACAGATCTGGACTAGACCCTTAGTTTCGTTTTGTAGTATCACGTATTTCAAGTATCATGTCATCAGCATGACGTGAAAAATAATAATTTTCTTTCCCCTGAAAGAAGTGTATTAAATCCCATCTTCTTCCCATGTTTCATTTCAGCACTTAAATCGTCATGTCGCATCACATGCACCAATCTCAAAGCAATTTCCAGCCTGTCTTTAAACAAGTACAATCTTGTTAGGGAACAAATATTAAGAATGATCCTCAAACTGAGCCTTACGAAACTGAGAAGGGACTTAGGAGGTACAGTGTCATTTCATTAATACTTTTGCACCACTAATTACTGATTATGTGCTATAGAATACCTAGTCTTGAAGAACATCTGTGAATTCCATCTTTGTTTATTAAGTACCTTAGTTTCCTCCTGTACTCCATTTGAAATGAAAAACTCACGGTGCCCCATTTCCGTTTGGGGCACCGTGGCACACACTAACCGCGAAGAGGAAGAAGAAAGCCATGCCTGTGACTCTTTCCCTGGTCTTTTTTCATTTTACCCATCACCACTTAAATGTAATTTAGCGTTTTATTTGAGATTTATTCAGAATCAACCATAATAAACAAAGCTTCCAATAGAGCCGAGTGTATGTCAAGATGCTCCTGACAGCCTCGACTTCAAAAGGCCATGGAGATGAATGCGAGAGTGAAGAAGTGGAGAGCATGATTAGCAGCCTGTTTGGGTTATCTGGCTGTCTAGTGTGCTGTATATACATAGCCTCAGTCAGCCCCCTATCACCTAATTAAGTCCTTCACCTTTAAACACCACCGTTGCATCTACTTCAAACCGCTCCTTCTCATTGACTTGACACAAATACCTTACTAGCATTTAGAAACGAAAAGTGATTTTGAAGGTGTAGTGCATAGAGCAAATCGTGGTCTTTTTTTATTTTTTGTACATTTGTGGCCATTTCTTTCTAAGACAACATCAGCCACATTGGAGATTGTATGCCTCATGTGTAAAAAAAAAGCTTAGGAATTTTAGGAATTTAAATTTGGTGGTGGTACTAGCTCAAGACGAAACACAAGCAGACACACTCTTGGGTGCTGTGCTTTGTTTCCATGTGTAACTTCAGTCTCAACCAGCAGCAGGTAAAGCTTCGGCAAATTATAGCCTCAGGGCAGCCTTTGCTGCAGTGTTCAATTCTGTTTGATCCTATCTAACTAGATTTAATGAAACTCCAAGTAGCACTCATTTAGTTTGTTTGTTTGTGATACATTTCCATTAATCCATTTATACTACTTGCATCCCACAAAAATGTACATACAATATTGCTTTTCCCATGACACATTATGTGCCAGTATCTTTCCATAGCTTTGTCCCAACACTGGAAACATTGTTCTCCTGCCTTTTTGCTAACAGCAACATGATGTTAAAAGTAAACCTAACATAAAACAAAAAAAACACTGGATGCAAAATAACTGTTTTCCTTTTCTATTATTGGTTAAGGATTTTGTGATTACATATACATTTACTTTACAAAAGTAGAGGATACAAGTAAAACGCATAGGCAAAGTCCATGTACGTTTTTTCTTAAAATGATGCTAATGGAGGCTATACCACCTATATCAGCTTTTCAGGTTTTCTTGAATTTGATTATAATGATGGTCTCTGATCTCTCTCCAACATGTCATGGCGATTATGAAGGGACAGCCAATAGAGCAAAGTGTTTTGACTGAAAGCATAACTATCCTGTATGGTGATGATTGGAATGAACTGCCAATGGCAAAGTGTAAGGAGGAGTTCCCAACTTGTTTAAAGTATTTGCTGAAGCTGGTATGAAGCCATTTGCAAATATATACTGTTGAGGAAGACTCAAATCTAGGTGTAGTATCCGAGTCCTTTGTTCCAAAATGACCACAGAGCCAAGACGCAATGTTCAATCATTTATTCCCGGGCTCTAACAGGATACCCAAACACCAGACCCAGCCTGCTACATGGTTGACTCTTTTTTAATTCTCCTATACAAAAAACACATTGCAAGGGCCGTCCTATCGGAGGCCTTCCGACCTTTACCTTTTCTTTAGGTAACACAAAAAGGTGCAACCCCTGTATTTCCTATTGGGTTACCGCTATTTGAAGAAGCCAATCACAAATTGCCTACTCCCTCTCTTGGTTGAAGATAAAGGTACTTTTATTGTCACATACATATACATATAGTGAAAATTTTCCTCTGCATTTAACCCATCCCTCAAGGGAGCAGTGGGCAGCCAATCACAGCGCCCGGGGTTAAGTGTCTTGCTCAAGGACACCTCGACATAGGTTGAAGTCGGGGCTCGAACTAGCAACCTTCCGATTTTTGCCAGCCGGTTGCCAGTCCACCCGCTTGCCAGTCCACCCGCCTTAACTCCTGAGCTAATGTCCCATGTCTCCTGAGCTAAGTTGAACATGACTGATACACGAAAGAAAGGCCATTTGAAGGAGAACCTTTGGATTTTTCAACCTGGACCCTATTTTCCAATCATTTTAGATCTAAGGGACTAATATGGACAAACAATTTTGAGATTGGTCAAGTATTGAGCAAGAATGCTGCAGCCGTAATCCCGAAACAGGCTGCAATGTATTCCTTTGGGGCAATAGTGCCCCGTCAATGTACGTCCTCTAAAAGTGCTTGTTTTTGCAATTGTCAGGATCCGATTATATGATTACATTATGAAAAGGATCCTTACAGAGAAATCCGACTTCAAAACAGATCCGCTATTTGTTACTGTGTCCAACCAGCTCTCGCTTGCAATCCCAAGTTAAAATATTTCAACTTTTTGCCATCCTCTGCGACAACCGGATGGAACATATCTCCCTCACACAAGAAAACATTTGATGAGAAGCTTATCATTTTAGATTTTATAGCAACATGCATAACAAGAATAATTACATAAAATAATATACTCAAACAAATTGTATTTAATATATTTAATTCCATAATGGGGGATTACCAATAGGATATCACCACAGCAACATATTGTCATGTAGGTTTCATTTTGCCCTCCTACCATTCCGTCTGATTGATCTGTTTTTCCCATGCAGTCCAGAAGGTGTTGTATGTTGTCCGTCTGCCTGAATCCATGTGAACACAGCATGTGTAGGCGTGTTTTTTCTGTTTTTAGCAAAATAAAAAAGGAGCAAACTGTCTAAGAACAGAAATCACATTATGAAAGAAGAGTACATTATCAAATTTGTTGTTTGATGATAAAATATTTAGGATAAAATATTGACATGACTGTTAGGTGATGTGCAATTCTGTAATAAATGTTAACTCTTCCATTTCAATCACTGTCTAGTCTGGTCAGTTATAGGCCAGTGAAGATACACTTAGCCTTCTGCAACAAAGGCTTGGGTTTTGTCTTGTTTATGTAAACATGTAAAATGTTTAACTCCACTAAATACAACCAAAGAGTGTAGAATGACACTTGGTACAACTTGCTACACAAGACAGGAATAGGAGACAACTTGAAGTATGATGACGATGCATTTAGTTTGTTGTCAATATTGACAGTGTCAAAGATATAGCAAAAATACAACATGGATTTGAATATTAATAATTATAAAATTAAACACCTTACCTAACAGCAATATCTACTGTTTACTTCCTATTTGGACAAATATAATTGGCAGACTTCAAGTCAGGTGACATTAGAATAATTTCTTTGATTGGTTTGAGGTATAGTACTCCCTAGCGTTTTCCTAATCAATTTATGAAACGTAAGTTTTGTTTTCATTGAAATATGACAGAGTTGAGACGGAAATGTGCTCGAAAAAATAATATTACTAAATAAGAAAAAAAAAACGCTACTCTATCACTAAGGAACGATAATTTAAAAAACTAAAGCAGATAGCAAAGGCTGCTCTTTGTGTCACGAGAAGTAAGGGCTGCAAAGAGTTAAGAATTGATAGCATGGATGGGAAGAAGGTTTCTCTGCTTCTTCACCCTTTTCCCTCAGTTAAATAAATAGCATTATCTGTTTATCTTTCCAATGTCATGTGTTTTGTCAATCATGTTGTGCGGTCATAGGATTTATCTTTCTTGTACCAAAAGCACCCATGTAAAGGCTGCATAAACAAATGACCAATTTAAAGTACATCAAATCATATCCGAAGGCCCTAACGTGTTGATGATAGTTGCAAAGACTCACAAAGACTCTTTTGATTTGAACTTTATTTAAAGTGTTTTAAAGCTGCAGCATAACAAATCAATGAGTCCGTGAAAAGCCTTTGAAATTCTGTGATGTTTATATCTAAGGATTTCTGTGCGATTGGCAGGATAGTGTCAAAGGATTAAATGCAGGGCTCAAGACTGCAACCATTTATCATGTGGATGAGAGGTACATTTTTTCCTAGGTGACATCGGTGCCAGTAAGGTTCACCCCAAACAATGTAGCCTAATAGTGGCGACGCCCCACCATGTCACATTTTAAAAAGGGCTGTCAAGACGAAGACATTTCATTTCTGAAACGGTCTAATTGGTTAAAACAAAGGTTTTCTTGGAATAACTCACGTAGGTGCTGTGCTGTGTGGAGGAAGTCTGTGTCTTTCGAAACCACTTTTGGTCTGAGCCCGACTCTGTTACAGCAGAGCTTCAATGTAAAGCGGGTCTCACACCAGACGAGCCACGTTGGCCAGTGTCCCATAGTAGAAAGGAAAACGCACGTCAGAAGATTTGATGGTCTTGTTCTGTGTTTAATATAATGAGTGGTATTGATGGCAAGGTTTTGAGCAGTGTTGGAAGTCATAACGCTGTATGGCGGCGCCAATGTGAATTCTCTATTTGGAAACAAAACCATTGGAACTTAAGTTCCAATGAAGACATCGCTTTGATCATAAAACTAAAAAGGTGATTTCTACATTGTGCAAAGTTTCAATGAAACTGCACTGCAGCACTTGCGCTATTCCAAGAGCATGCAAATAAATGCACTATTCTGGATGACGGATCACCAGAAAATAAAAAGAAATCGGAGTTGGATAACATTACCCAATTAGCAGCCTGTTTATTATTAGTAGGTAACTTGTTCAACCTGTTTGTGTCAGTGGGGGATTACCATTAAGCAAATATTGATCGTGTCACAAACTTTTTGAAAGGTATTTGTATAGAATACAGGGCATAATCACCACGGAGCGAAATCGCTGCGTGGCAAAATCGTCACTGACCGATTATGGTCATACACCTTTGTATGTAGGCCGCACTCGTATATAGGCCACACAACCATAATTCGTCTGAAAACGTTGTATATAGACTGCGGTCTACATTCACGTGATTACGGTAATGCTGAGTCAAAAGTGTAAGAAGTGTTTAAAAGCCATGCCCACTTCCTTTCAAGGCAATGGTAACCAATATGTTTCTGGCTGTGACACCCATACTGTTTGTAATTTTTAACTCTTGATTTTTACTTTTACTAATGGCGGTTCAAAGAGTCTAACAAAGCAAGTTTGATGGTATTTGAACAAATGGTTTAGGAGTAGGTCGGGAAAGTGTTTTTTCATCATATTTGATTTGGCTGTCTTTTATAGCCTCTTTGTAGGCCATGAAGAGCATCATCTGACACAAAAATCATGGCAATAGGTAAACTACTATGGTTTACAGTCATATAATGTTGTGGTGTTCAATTGGTGACTGTAGCGCCCCCTATTGACTGATTTGGAGAAAATGTATTTTCTTAAGCCCACTATCCTTATCTTACTTGAGCACAGTTAAGGTTGAACCCCAATTGTGGTTTGGTTCAAATCAGGCAAACGGTATAGGCTCTATGATAGTTTCTGTGTTTTTTTTTACTATAGCTAATTCATGGACATTTATGATGAGATGCGACATCAAATTAAGGTGGTCTGGTTCAAAGAGGACCCCATCATCTAGGAGGTGATAGTGAAAGAGAAAAATCGAAATGTCAGAAAATCTAATCAGTCTAGGAAGTAAATGGTTCCACTTGCAATGTTGTAGAGCATAATACCCATCATATGAGATCAGGCTCAATAGTATAGCATTAAGTGGACCCAAGATGAAAGCTTTTGAAATGTGCATCTTTGACCTATTGGTGGTTCAAATAGGGGCACATTTTTAGATTTCAAAGATTGGCTTTAATGTCGATCAAGTTACAAAAAAAGCAAGCCAGGGGAACAAGCCAAACTAGAGAAAGTGACGGATAATAACACTAACAATAGGTGCCTACACCTATGGTGTTTGACACCTAATTAATAAAAACACCCTTTGAAACTGCCAAATGCCTCAGGCAAACTATCGGCCCACCGGCTGCTTGAAATGTAATCACATTTACATAACGTCAGTAAGTCCCCTATCAACTAATTAACTCCTTCGACTTTAAAAAACACCATTGCATCTACTTCAAACCGCTCCTTCTCATTGACTTGACACAAATACTTTACGACCATTAAGAAATGGAGTGATTAGAAGGTTTAGTGCATAGAGCAAATAGTTAGGCATAGTCATTCTGAGGATTGTATGCCTCATGTCATCCAAAAACACAAAGATTTGTTTTGTTAAAGGTGGTGGTACTCGCACATGAAGAAACACAAGCAACACATTCTCTTGGGTGCTGTGCTTTGTCTCCATGCGTAACTTCAGTCTCAACCAGCAGCAGGTAAAGCTTCGGCAAATGATAGCCTCAGGGCAGCCTTTGCTGCAGTGTTCAAATGCTGTTTGATCCTGTCTAACTAGGTTTTCTGAAACTCCAAGTAGCACTCATTGGGTTTGTTGATTTGTGATACGTTTCCATTAACACTACCGGCATACCACATGGATCTACATACAGGATTGATTCTCTCCCTGACACGTGTCAGTAACTTTCCATAGCATTGTTGCAACACTGGAAACATTGTGACACTGATTTTTGGTAACAGCAACATGATGTTAAGAGAGTATAGCTAACATAAAACTCCAATACTGGAAATAAATAAATACTTTTTTTAAAACTGTAATTGTAATACGCTAATGGATTAGTGATAACCAATATTTAAATAAAGATGTATCTATACATGATGGACACAAGATATTTAAATATGATTTGTTGTATGCTCACATCTCTGAGTTGATTTTTATTTTATTTTTTTAGGAATGATTTAGATAAAACCCTTTCAGTTATTTGCCTTTTTATATTATTGCTTTGAGGTTCAAGATTTTGTGATGACACATTAGTTAAGTTTGCAACGGTAGATTAGTTTTACTTTCCTACAGTTTGTGAAATGGCTGAACCGCAAAATCGCGATTCACATAAGATATAGACTCCGTAGATTGATATTGGGTTGTAACCCGCGGTTTCAGCTGGGATTCGAACACTATTTAAAATTTGTGTTTTGGGCGGAGAGTTCTGGGAAGGAGGGGGCGTGTTACGACCCACGGCAACTTTGTGATACTTTTTTAGTAACGTCGTTGTGTATGAGCTTCATAATGAGCAATGTTGTATATGAAATGCACCACACACCATGGCGTTATTCTGACAAGCTTAACCCTCTCTCGGACGCGATCATCAAAATCAATGCCTGTCCAGAACGAGCTCCACACTTCCGCACATTTACACACACAGTGGCGTTATACTGTAAATGTCCGAGAACCTTAACCCACTCTCAGATGCTGCATTTAACCGCTACCCAGACAGAGTGTTACACGTCCACACACACCTCGCCTCCGGTGTCCCTTGGTCATGATGTTGAAGCGTTAACTAACCGGCACTTCGGCGTCCAAAAGAAAAAGGCTGTTGCCTGCGTTCAAGGCAGAGTGGAACATTCACGTAGTGTTTTGGGGAGACTGGCAAAACACTTGGGTTTTTACTTCTGTTTTCACTAAATAAAGGTCTTATTTCAGTATCAGTGATACAATGGCATATATTACTATGAAGATGATCATATGTAAGACATATTACCACGTTAACGGGGAACACAACCAACTTATTCCAGCACCTGCGACAGAGACATGCATTGGAATGGCAGGTGTGTGTAGCACCAAGAGATTCAGATGCCAGCTCAAGCCACAAGGCGCTTGCAAAAAGCAGGTAACCTTGGCAGCAGCATTTTCAACAGTCATTCCTTATGACAAAAAAAGGGCTCCAGTGGCAGGCGATCACATATTACATCGCAAAAGATATGGTCCCCATTTATACAGTAAAAATAAATAAAAAATAATAATAATCATTAAGATGCTGCAAACGATGGACCATATATTTTGGTCTTAGTTTGTTTAGAGAAAAACTGGCCATTAGTTTGAAGATTTAATTTTCAGGCCAAATCGCCCAGCCTTAGTTTGGGGCAGTGTCATCTACAGCTGGTAGTTGAGAAATGTTTGCATCTTCTGCTTCAATGCTTGTATACAAACATTGTATGTATCACTTCACCACTTTTAGAAGAGAGAACAAAGAATCTTTACAACAATTAAGGAACTCTCTAATTCAAATAAAAAGGGCCTATTGTTTTCCAGTAAAGGCCTCTCAATTAATAAAATGTGTGAGCAGGCGGGATAGATTTGGCATTTTTTATATTTGTCTGTGTTTGGGTGTATGTATGGAATGATATATTCAAATAAATTTATTTGAATGCATCTGTACATGTTTGTGTTTGACATTTTGTGTGTGTACGTGTGCATGCATGCGTGTGTGTGTGTGTGTGTGTGTGTGTGTGTGTGTGTGTGTGTGTGTGTGTGTGTGTGTGTGTGTGTGTGTGTGTGTGTGTGTGTGTGTGTGTGTGTGTGTGTGTGTGTGTGTGTGTGTGTGAAATAGAGTGGGGGGTCTGAGCAGGGTAGGCTGCTGATCTAGAGTTGATTTCTCCCACTAAGTGTGCAGGATCTGCTTGATATGCTCTGCGTCTTCGTTTTGCTTTCTATAGGCTTTGCTGGCTGTAGCTTGTGGCGCTCCCAGTGGTGCACGCTCTTTCCACTAACAAAATGCAAAATACAAAATTAATAAAAACACCCTTTGAAACTGACAAATATGCCTCAGGCAAACTATCGGCCCGCCGGCTGCTTAAAATTTTATCAGTATTTTTTCTTTATTTATTTTCCACGGCCATGCTCATCTTTTTAATAACACGATGCTGAGACTGTCTGGATACAAAGTTTCCTCTGTCAAGAATTACATGGGGCCTGTCAGTTCAGGGTCTCTCTCCCTCAGGGGGGCTTCCAGAAAACAAACCCAGCCAATTTGTTTGTAACACCTCTAACCTTTAGTCTTCTACCGATACCAGATGACTACAGGGCCTTCTCTGCACATCTACTGATCCCTGCGGCACACAGGACTGTATAAGGAGGAAGAGTAACCCTCACATTTACATTCACGCTACTCTGAAATTTCCCTAAATCAATATAACAGGCTTTTGCAATCATTTAAAATGGTGTTTAAGCTTAAGTTCACAACAGACACAACTGAAATGGCAGAATTGTTGTCAGATGAGAGCAGGCACTCCCATGCCGCTATAATATTAATGCAGTCATGCATAATTTAATTATATTAAGACAGCGCTGCTGTGTGAGTGATGACAGAATGTCAAGCCATCATCTAAGCGTCAATCAAGCACAATAAAATCCTAATGCAGGCTGAAATTGAACAGCAAATTGAAAACTGTTCATAGTGTTTATTAGTATTATAGCACAATAAAGAATGGCATATTTTGTAGTAAAACAATGATTTCTGTTCAGCTGTGATCCTACAGTACTTAACACTATGACAAATGGGATAGCTTAATAAGGGAAATACGTATCTGCAATGGTATTCTAAATAGTACATTGCAGACAGTGTTTTGCTTTGTGTTTACTTTTCTTTGTAGCCCATTAATAGAGAGACAGGATGCTAAATCTAAAGTTTTACATTTTCCAGTAAAAATGTAATAACTTAAATACATAACTTACTTTTAATTAAGAAGGGCTGGCACGAATACATCATTTAAGCTTTGTATAATCATTAGGTTTTCTTAACGAATATACAGATATTTAAAAACATCGTTACATGTTCTATTCCTGTTTGTTAAATGAGCAGTATAGCTTTTTTGTATCTTTTAATAATAATAATTTGGTTATCCAATGTTTGAACAGGCCATTTTGATGATGGCTACCGTAACCTCAAATGAAACATTGACGTGAAGCGAACTCGGCTGAGGGATGTCTCACGCTCTTACATATTTGTTTGTATTTTATCGGTTCGCAAACATGCATAGGCATAAAATACAATTATATATTTTTTGCTTTTCTGTGTTATGTTTTGCTTTCAATAAATGTCTTTATTGTTTGTTTGATAACCCATTTGTGTAATGGCTGTGGCGCTCTCCAATAATTTTCTTTTCAAAGTAGAGCACATTGTACACCGTAGATTTAGTCATGATCGGATGTGAATACCGTTGGTAATTAGACAGCACAGAGTTCTCCGTCGCCACTGAGACCAACCACGTTTTGATTTCCTAGATACATTACTTACTTATTATTACAGATTACTATAATGGTATAGTTGTATGATGATATAGATGCTGTCATGAACGGACGCACACATTGTCACAAATTTGGCATCATTGAGCCGCATATATCACATATGATTCGACGACCAGTCGGAGATGGGTGTGGGCTGAATAATCTGATTTGACAATGCAGAAACTTGGTCGAAGAAACCCCAACTCATTACACATTCTTTCTGCAGTATTATTCTAAACATGGACTTTGGTTTACTAGTCAAATGATGGAAGGCAAAAACGAGAAATAATGGTGATTCAAGTGAATAGAGCACTAAAATAACAAGGAGACATACACTTAGTGGGCTGAAAGTTGTTCTGCTGGCTCTTTAATTGGAAAGAATATTATATATACAGTATATACACACACACACACACACACACACACACACACACATAATGAGATGGAAATCATTGTTATGCAAAAAACTAAACAAAAGGAATGCTTTTATTATAACATAGCAGGTGGGGGGCTGTATAATTCATTTTGGGTTAAATAGTAGTATTGGATTGATTGAGTAGGGTTATTATGCTGAAGGGGAAACTGCTCTAATGATTGCTTGAATTGAATTGAAATTTTATTGGGTCCTGAGCTTAAATACTGATCACATTGTCAAGCTTCAGTCAAAATGCGTAGCCAGATAGCCTTATACTGTAGTCAGTAAGAGACAATGTGGGTGCATTGGATTGAATGTATGACCGCCCATATGGAAGGTGGGATCTATGCATTACTGTTTGGTTGTTTATGTCAAACAAGGTCTTACTTTTAACTGAAACATTTTAAATGTACTGATCACGACTTCTCTCTGCATTTAATTCGAGACTTTTTATTTTGAAATAATCCTAGCTTTTTTCATTACAATGCATAATTATGTAACTTTTTTGTATTGACGAAATATTTTATCTGAAGACTTTAGTTTACAAACAGAGGATGACGTATTGTATGCTATGTATTCAACACCTTATACCGGGCAAATATATATTTTGTGCCCATTTGTTTTTTTGGTCTTGGTGTATTTTATACCCAACGAGGCCAGTCTCTTGTTCTTACACATAAGTGACTCTGACTCTGAGATAAATTCCCCTTGGCAGGTTTTTCTCCTCTGTGTAAAAAGCTTCCAGTTTTGTGCTGCTTCGCACTCTTCTTACTTTCTTAGTTATTAATTGAAATCATGAGAGTCAACGCTTTCAGCAGAGGACTAGCTCAAGAACAAGAAATGCTTGAAATTCTTTGCCATAAATATTAATAAGCAATATATTATGCATATTATTCTTTAAATACCACATAAAATGTGTTTTTTGTGGCTTAATCTTAATTTTGCATATGCTTTTAAGTAATATACATTGAATAATGAATGCCATTAAATTGATGGCAGATGCAGCATTGGTACTGTCAATCAAATGTGTGCAAACCCCCTCTGACATGTGCTGTCTCTCACCACTTCCAGCTGCCAGCCCATCATTGTTCACTCCGACATTCCAAAGTGCTGGGGAATCTGCACATACTGTACTCCCCAGCACTTTTACATTAGCCCACTCAGTACAGGTCATTAAAAAGCACTGTACACGTATCTCCACCAAGAGTGAAGCAACTTTGGAAGCAATAAAATATTCACCCGCATTGAAAAGTGTCCTGAAGGCCTGGGGTGATTTTTATTAATTAATAAATTTTTGGAAACTTGCTTGATCAACTAGAATGGACACAGATAAAACAAGATTATTTTTACGGAATGTCTAATATAAAATAAATGTGCTTTGAAAAAAATGTGATTGTGATGTTTTATACAGAAGCACAATCTTGGAAAACACCCAGGAGAGTGTAAATCCTCAGTTGGCCCAGAGAGTCACTAAGGGAGGGGGACCGACGCTGCCCCCCCCCCCCCCCCCCCCCCACACACACACACACTCCTTATTAAACACAAGGGAAGTTTGGGTGATGGTGCCTTTGATGTAAGCAATTTATAAGGCTAATTATACAAACACGGATAATAACAATGGAGAACGCCAGCTGCCTATTTACCCTCCCTCTGTTTACAGCAGACAGGTCCTTGAGCCATAGAACGAACACACACACACACACACACACACACACACACACACACACACACACACGCTTGTCAAAACATCTAATTCTCAGTTGTTCACACAGAAAAGCCTAATAACAACAACAAACAACAATAAATTGTGCTTGACATCAAAGAAGAAAATGATTATGAGATTCTCTCCCAAAGTTTTGTGAGAGAGGGAGCAGACACTTCCTGCTTGAATTAATAGACAACTCTACTGGGTGAGTGCTCTATAGCTGCAGGACAGTGCTAGCATTATTATGTCAACCCCTTGCCTTGGGTGCCATATCTTAGTTATATTTGTGTGCATATTTACTTGTGCATTCATGCGCTGCCTGTCTTTTATCACCTAAATTGGCTCCTGTGATTATCTCCCTGCGTGGGTGTTTGATTGTGCTCTGGAATTTCCACTTTTCTGCTCTTCCAGGGTAAAAGAAAGAAATAACAGTCTATCGCTTTAAGAAAGGAGTCGATTTTTAAAGGGTCAGAGATAACAAGCTTCTCTTCCAGTTGTACAATCGTGCAATACAAAAAAAACTGATGTTCAAAAAAGACAGGACAACGGTTGTGAATGTTTCATGTGAAACACAGTTTCTGTTCTCTCACCTATTGAACAGAAGAAGAATACGTATCACTGTGCATTTTCCTTTCATCATGGTGCCAGGCTATTAGGCGCGCCACTCGCCCCATGCATTAGCAGCACATTTTGGAATCACAGCACTCCTCAGGTTCAAACAGTGGAGATGAATATTTAACAAAGATACTGGTGTTTCACTTGGTTGGACTGGTGTGGAGAATAGCATCAGGGAGGATATACAGTCCCTGTGACCCAGAAACCAACCTACATCTTCTCAATGAACTACCCCTGAGTTTGACAGTGCTCCAACATTTCTGATGCTAAAGTGCAGGTTCCGTCAAAACCACCTTACAGATAAACCACATACAATTATTGGCTACTATATTTCGCATTGTATTTTATTGTCATTCAATTGAACTACACAAATTATGGTTTTTGCATCCTTCAAAATATATTTACAAAACAAAGGGGTTCTCCGTCAAATGAGAGTAATGTGGCCATTTAAGTCAAAGCCCTTATGTGTTCCACAAAAACAGGGCTTTATTCTATGTGCTTCTGTTGACCCATATGTCAAGTACTGCTGGTCCAAGCTCCCTACTAAATTGAATTAAGGAAAGAAAGAAAATGAAATTAATGATAAACTGCATTGGGAAATATGCAAAGAGTCTTATGTTAGGAGTGGGGATTTAGTTGTTTAAAATAAATTACCGATTTAGTTTTTATTTTAAAATCAAGTTTAGAATCATAATTCGTATACGCATAAAATCAATAAATAAAATTATCATAATCAGAGTATTGGATATAGAATTTAAATTTGGCTTTTGATTGAATGCCTTATAGAAGTGAATGACAGAAAAATCATTCCCAGTTTGTATTGACACATTGCATAGCCATAGAAAATTGGCCAATTGAAAAAAATGTACTTTCTTTAAAGGTATAATATGTTTTTTCTGCCCCTAAGGGGTCACTCCATCAAAACAATAACAAAATATGTAGTTTGATGACGACATGAAGTAGAGTGCATGGGAGTTGTTGTCTTCACCACCATTGCCTGTGAAAATCTATCTGATGTGACTCCGGCAGAAATTATGTTCAGGGATGACTTTAATAAAAAGAAATTATTGGCGTTCCGTTTAGTCACGTTTATTCATGTTTTGCGATTTCACTCATTGAAATAGCCACAAGTAACAAAATGTGTCTTGCAAACTTATCATTCGATGAATCGACTACCAAAACAGCTGTAGATAATGTTATGTGGCGCTGTTATCCGTGGTCAAAACAATCATAGTAAAAATTGAAGCTGCAAGCAGCATTTATAGGGGGCCAAGCATAACAGACCATTAAGACTTTTTGTTTGTATATAGTTTACAACATTGGAATAGCCTTAGCTTGGGTCTGGTGATGCGCGTAAAAACCTTCATGACCATATCTGAAAAGGGTGAGGAGTTGTGCTTCTTCAAAGGTTTCAATCTATTGCTGTAGCGCCCCCTATGGTCCTATTTGGATTAACTTTAGCCTGGTTAAACTTGACATGTTTCTTTAAATACACCCACTTTGATGATGATTGCCCTAAATGAACCCCGCCTTTAGGCACCTAACGTTGATTGGGCTAATCTTGCAGTCCAGTGGCCATGTTGTTGCAGGTTATGGGTTCCTTAGGAAAATGTGTTCATCGTGAAGAGAGACAAATGTCTACAAAGCTTCATGATTGTAGGCTAAAGGCGTCAGGAAATATGACATATCCAAAGTCAGCATTTTCAGTTGATTGATATAGCGCCCCTTATGGCCCAATCTGGATCAAATTCAGAGCAGTTAATCTTCACGCATATGCCTTTAACTACAACATCTTCTTAACTTCATCTTAATTGAGCAGTTACAACTTTTGACCCCAACAGTCACAAAGTTGGTCCCGCTCAAATCAAACAATCCGTCTAGGAACTGTGGTCACTTTAGTTACAGGCCACGCCCAATTTGATGACACACCCTAAAAAGATGCGTGGATGAAATCTTAGATTTGTTCACCATGAGGAGATGCATATGTGGTCAAAGTCTCATGACTGTAAGTCAAAGGGGTCAGGAGATATGCTTGTTCAAAGTTAGCATATTTGGATGATTGCTATAGCGCCACCATTGGGCCAATCAATGTAATATTCTTTCTCTGGCCATTTTTTGTCACCCTCTACAACTATGGAAAGTTTCAGAAAAAGAGTGAGCGGTTTTGGCTGTGTAGGTCTTTTTGGCGGAATAATAATCAAACTAAGAATTACAATAGGTTGCCTCGCACTTTGTGCTTGGCCCATTAATAACTTTCTGAGCTTGTTGAACGTTGTTGTAACGTTATAACGTTACCGTACACATTAGTGTTCCCCACAGATTTAGATACTACTTGTGGTCTACTTTCTAAAGTTAGAAAGATACTGGATATTCAACAGATATTCATGCACTGAATTACAGGGATGTGCAACGCGGGGACTAAAGATGCAATCACCGGTATGAGTCCTGTGTGTCTAGCGGTGTAAACCTGCCCAAGAGACGGTCGGGAAGTAGCACCTCTCTATAGATCTATAGAGAGGTGCTGCTTCCTGATATTTCTACACAATAGGCTAATTACAGTACCATGCCCTAAACAGCAGATTAACTAAAACGCAATTAAACTGGAAACGTCTTATGTCTAAACGTTTTTCCCAATGGATTAAAATCGTTGTTTAGAAGTATTTCCTGCTAGCTCTTCCACAGTAAAAAGAACTGTGTGGCCAATGACGCTCCGGTGTGGGTGTCAGGTACATAGACTATATATAATACAGGTTAAACTGACTTTGATGTGTACATTGGTAGATAACAATCGCAGACTAAAACTAAAACCAACGGCTTGCTCGTCTTCTTAGAGGTAGTGTCTCCTCAGTAGATGAGTTGGTTTGAGTAGGACCACTTATTGAGATAGATTTATAGGCTGCTAAGTTAAACTGGAAATCCAGCAGGTCAGAGCAACGGAAGCTGTTTGCTCCCTCAGCTGGAGAAAGGAAGCAATCTGGGAATGGTGCAGTCTTTAAAAAAGGTTATGAATCTGTTGCATGTCAGATCATGGTGCCAACATAAATGAGGTCCTGCCATTGCAGTTACCTGCTGGATCCCAGGAGCACATATACTCTCCCTGTTGAAGGTTAAATGGCCACATTATAAATTGCAACCAGTTCAAGGCTGTTTGTTTGTATAAGCCAATGGGCAAGTAATCCAAGCTCTTGGAAAATGTAAAATGGATTGCTGTTTACGTGGACATACTTGGTCTGTCAGCGTGTACGTGCTCAACGACAGCAATCTGACCCTTCCAGCAATACTAGGCCTAGATGTCTTTGCCCAAAAATTCTTACCGTCTTCCAGGAGATGATGCAAGTTTTCATTGGTCTCAATGTGAGGCTCTAGTTTTTCAGTTTGGAATCAGTGCAACTGTACTTTGTAGAATAAATCTTCTGATGCACCTGGACACATCCTCAGTGTTGTATCCTTTGTTCATCAGGTGCTTCAGGTCTTGCAACAAACAACCCCAGCAACCCAGCCGGGATTGATCCCATGTCCCAGCTTCCCAGCAGAGGAAAAACTGAGCGTGTCGACAGGACATTGAAGACTATGATGGCGTCCTTTGTCAAAGAAAAGCACACCACATGAAATACCTGGCTTCCCATAGTCTGTTTCTCTATAAATTCTGCTTGGCAGGAGTCAACCTGTTTCACCCCTGTGGCGATTACTCTGGGACAGAAACTAAAAGGACCATTTGAGAGGCTCATCAGCCAGACCCCAGGAAAAGAACAGGATAGCCTCTATTGGAAAGAGTGCAACAAATGATGGAGCAGGTCCACAGAAATCTACCTGGAACTCAGGTGAAGCGAGGCGTTACTATAACACAAAACATCAACACTTATAGTTTGAAGATGGCTAGCTCGTACGGATCAGAGAGCATCCTTCGTCAAAGGCTGATTAGCATCCATGGCTAAGTTAGCAACAACGTGGAGGGGTCCAGCAAAAGGCTTGGGCCAGTGAACTTTTTCTATAGCCCTTCTTAGTCAACCTGATTCCAATGATGTCTATCATGTACAAAATCTAAATACATACTTTGGTCCCCGGGGCCTGCGCTTGAAAGGGGGGGTTTGTGTAACCCATACACAAAAGCCAGCGAACTCCCCTTCTGGACGCACAATGAGGAATTTGGAATTAAACAACACCAACTTACAGATATCTCAGCGTATCCCTTTAAAATAAGAAATTTTATTCAAGACGCTGCCATATCACTAATGATAAGAGGGGCCTTCCGGTGGTCTCTTGCTGTGTGCAAGTGTGTCTAAGGAGAGAGAGCGAGAGAGCTTTACGATGAAGCCATGTGTGTAAATCAGAAGCAGGGACCAGCATCTCTCCATTCTGTACTTTTCCTCACTATTGCAGAAGGGCTCTTTGTTGTGTCACTATATATCTTGGACTTTTAAACCCCACACTGCAACCAACATACACAAGCTGACATCTTAATTAAATCTTTAGGATCCTGTAAAAATCCCTTTATTGGGCTGGAGAAATATGGGCTTGCTGTGGAGCCAGGAAGGTCACAGACCCATGCTGTCTCCGGCTGAAGGCCATACATTTATTTTGTATCCATATTTAGTGGGGATTTTTTTTTAATGTATTTTTTGTGATAAACACTGGACTGCCGTTGACAGACGACCCCCCCCCCCCCCCCCCCCCCCCCCCAAACCCTGAGTCCACCTCCACCACTCTTCCTCTACGATGGTATGATGGGTGAACCCCACAAGCAGGCCCCCCTGCAATGCTTCTGACAGCTGAGAAATGTCATTACAGGCCATAATGAAGAATGAAATCAGTTATACCATCGCCACATGCCCAAAATTTAATTAGCACCACTGAAGGTCAGCTTAAATGGTTTCCCCATGATGTTTTCCTATGATTACAATGTTGGCATGTAAATTTACTTCCACTTTGATTTGCCATGAGGGATATTGCACGACAAAAGACAAATTGTCTCTGGAAAAAAAAAGTAAGGAAAGGCCATGCAATAAAGTAATGTGTGTAACTTATGAATGTCTGTCATGGCTGTCAACGTGGGGTGACTTTACAAAGGCAACTGATAAGACATTGAGATTTAAATGAGGTGTGGAGAAAAAGGCTGTATTTTTTTTTTCATGATCCAGTGCCATACCTTCACACAATGTACAATTAGAGCTCTAGTCTGACGTAAGACACAGCACAAGTGTTGAATCAATTTGCAGATCATTTAATCTTTTCACATGCATTCAGGCTTTGATAACACAGCGGGAATCAAAGCTCGATCAAGATACAAAATAAATAAATAAATGAAGCAGCGGAGGAAAAGAGAGTCATGCAAATGACTTTTGTTATTGCTCTGTGATGTTTTTTTTAATTATAAGTGATCATTCTGCCTTTTAGTTACAGCTGTCAGCCCTCATTAACGTGTGGTATAAATTGCATCAAAGTGCATAAGGCTGTGTGTGATTAATTTATACAGCTCTTTACGTTAGGAGGAAGCTGTGCAGGTGGCGGGGAGCCTAATGACTTGGTCTGGGCTGTATACTGCCGCTAGTCTCTTCTTTAGCACCTCAGACGACACATTGGCGGCGTTCAGTTCTGGCATGTGTCTGTCACACAACCGCCGCTTCTCTGGGAGCTAAAGACGCACACACATTACACGCTTATATTCATAGTTTGATGCGGTGTCCGAAATAATTCAGAAAATACCCCTTATTTTCCATAATGACAATCAGCCATGCTCTGATTAGTGTCAATAAGTGGTTTTAACCTCATGTCATTCCCAATCAACATATGTTGATGCAGAATAACAAGAGGTTGAAACTGTGATTAATATGTTGTTAAATATGTTTAATATGGATGTTAAACCTGGATTTCCTTTTCTATATCGTTGTGGTTTTTTATGTTGTCTTTCGTAGTTTTATAGATTTGATCGTGTGCAATGTTTATATCTTCATTTTCTTCAGAAAATCAAGCTTACAGTCTACAATGTAAGCCTGAGGGAATACTGGATAAAAGTGGATTAAACAAAACACAATTGTATGACTTATACTTGTCTGACTGTTAATATGTTTAACTAATATTCCCTCATACTTACTTTATGGATACTAAGAAAGTAGCTCAATATAACGCACTAAGTTATGTTTACAAAAGTCCACTATCTCCAACTAGCCTTTTTTTGTTGGATTTAAAATCCCATTTATTTCTCCCACTTATTAAATGCATTTGTAGATACACACTCACACACACACACACACACACACACACACACACACACACACACACACACACACACACACACACACACACACACACACACACACACACACACACACACACACACACACACACACAACATATGTGTTTAACAGTAATCATGACAGTAGGTTTTTCGTGGTTATTATTGAACTGGTAAACTATCTGCACCTTGTACCTTCATAATAGTAAATGTAAACCTATTGAACATATTAACGCACACATACACATATAGAACACTTCATTTGAACATATTTAAAGCCAAGACAAAATATGGAATTGTACCCTCAAGGTAAGAGAGCAAAACGGGCTTACATCAACATTAATCGATTTATGGACTACATAATACTAAAACAAAATCAACAAGCAAGACTACTTAGAGTTCTATAGAAACCCCAGCACCATATCACCTCTCACTGCCATTTACTGAGTAGGGCTGTTAAACTGTGTTTTGAACGAGATAACCAGGTCCAAACAAGGCAAATGTATTCATCAGGACTCACTTTGAACTTTGAACAGAAGAAAGTGAGGATAAAGTACTTTGAAGCCCTTAGAAATGTGCAATGAAAACTCCCAGCTCCAAACAGGGATTGGTGGATATTCAGTGGGAAAGCACAAACCATTAATTTGCAAGTGAATATATTAGGAACTCTAATTCAAAGGTTCAGCTGTGTGTTTTTGTAATGTTGGCTCTAATAAATATTTTCAAGATGTGTTGATATTCTGAGATTGTATGTGTGACAGGCTACGCATGAAGACAGAAGCCACAGTTATATGACCCAAAATATGTCTTTACACACACACACACACACACACACACACACACACACACACACACACACACACACACACACACACACACACACACACACACACACACACACACACACACACACACACACACACAGGGAATTGACATAAACATGACAAATTATTAATGGATTATTTCCCAAAGAAATGTTAACTAATGTTTGTCCATTATTTGCATGGTTCCTTTGTCTTATTGTCACTTCTTGATCATAACACTTTTTCTGGAACATATTCTGGGCCTTTTTTCCCATGATGGAATACGCGATGTTGTCTCCATTTGGACCGGATCAGGGATTAAGGACCATATACAGAGCATGCCATTGAAATGCATTCATGAATGTGTTAAAATTGCATGAAAAAATGAAAATGAGCAGAGTATTGATTGACTCAATTTTCGCAATGGCTCCCCTCTAAATCATTATGTTGAATTAATCGCATTAAGAATCCTAAGGTATGATTCAGTGTGCCAGTGAAATAAAGTCCATTGGGGCTGAGGCTTTATCCAAATGCTTGTAGCTAAGATAAAACATAAGCTACAATTCTTGGAGATGAAGTATAGACATTTTATCCTCTTGCATAAATGAACAGATTTACATCACTAGAACAAATTAATTGGAAAAAATTAAAAGCT
The DNA here is from genome assembly GCA_026745465.1 of Lota lota. Classification (NCBI taxonomy): domain Eukaryota; kingdom Metazoa; phylum Chordata; class Actinopteri; order Gadiformes; family Lotidae; genus Lota; species Lota lota. The sequence goes on along the minus strand of JACYXH010000659.1, from coordinate 12,221,852 downwards.
TTGAGTTTAGAAATCGGTCAGTGGATGAGTGGACTGAGTGGATGAAAAAAGAAAAGCTGATTGGCAAGGTGTATAGAAAGTGAAACGACAGCTACATATAGGAGTCTGATAATGTTGTCACAGTAATGCAGCATGTAAATAGCCCTAGGTCGTTTTAGCATCTGGTTTTAGATAACTGTACTGTTTGTATTTTGAAATGTAAAAATATCCATATAAATACAGATTTGAGAGAAGAGAATTTCCATGGAAAAACATACTATATAACCAAAGAAATTATATATATATATATATATATATATATATATATATATATATATATATATATATATATATATATATATATATATATATATATATATATATATATATATATATATATATATGAAGCAAAAACACCTCTAATAAATAGAAATGTTTTCTTGGTGACAAGGGACCAAGGGCCATAGCCTCCGTCTGAGACCAGTATTTTAAATGTTTGTCATCTGAGAACAGGAAATAAAAATAAATGTAGCACCCGTCCCTCAGACACACAACCACAATGTAGGACATCGATGTCGATTCTTCCACTCTACTTGGGTCTGCTTTCTGCAACCCCTGGAGGACTGCTTCAGCACAGTACAGCCACAGAAAGTGTGTCCTCTTCCTCCTCCTCTTCTGCCTCACTTGACCTACTGCCTCATCAATCGACCACGCGGCCTTGCCCGCTCGCGACCTCTAATACGTCTCTTTTCCTGACAACAGCAGAACCCGTGGCCAAGACATGAGAACCACCCCGGTGCTAGTGCTGGCAGCCATTAGCCTTCATGACGATGGCGGGGCGGTTGGGGGTTTGGGGGTGGGGGAGGGGGTGTGTGTGGCGAGGGGGGTGGTGTAGAGGCAATGTCCTGCTGTAACTGATGTGTCGTGTGCTGAGCCTCCTCCCCTGGGTCAGACACAGCAGAGATGTAGCCACTCTGACTCCACTGCCTCCTGTGTTTTGCGACGAAGCCTATTATCACGAGGTCCTGTGAATGTGGTGCATTCTTGGGGGGGGGGGGGGGGGGGGGGGGGGGGGTGGCACATGAAAGAATGATCAGGCAAAGCTTTCAGACACAAGGCATTGGGCGCAGGCGAGGCTCTTTGTTGAACAAAATGGGAAAGGCAGTGACGACCGGCACACCTGTTGAAAGTCCTTATGGGGGACACAAGCACTCACACTCGGCATTATGTACCGGATTATTTATATGGGGCTGTCGACTAATAATGGATTGGTCTCTCACCAGAGCACTTTCTGCCATCTTGACAAAGTCAGGCCAAGAGGGACCCTTGGTTCCTGGTTCCATGGTGCCCACACACCAGCATGTTGCCTGAAGAAGTCATTCTCTATTAGTCATGCTCATGTCATGCATCTACTCTGCTTAGATCCCCCCCCATGCTGCCCTTCCCTGTGTTATGTCTCTTGTTTGGTTTTGATTCTATGTAGCTATGTAGCTAATTCTATTGTATTAGCAAAAAATAACAAGTTAAGTTAATAACTTTTTGTCCGGAAATTCCAGGAACGAGGAACTATGAATTATGCAGGCAAGTATTAAACGTGTTGATCTGTATTAATATCCTGGTGTTTTTGTCTGGATGAATGAACAACGTGTCTAGGCCAATCACATCCCCCTTTAGAGCTGCTGTATAGCGATTTTGATTGGCCCGAAAGGGTTAAGAACATTGTTCATTCATCTGGTGATAGGGACATTTTTTATGCAAGAGCAACCTCTGATTAGGGGGTGAGTTTTAATGGCAACTAATTAGCCAACCTCTTTAGCCCCGGTGTAATGATCAAACGAGCTGTCATCGGGCACCTGATACAATGATCCTCTCACTCCTGATATTATATTTTATTCCTCTGCAATTACGCAGCCCCCACCGCACCACATGTGTTTATTGCCTCAAGCACACATGTCAAATTAAAGAGCAGCTTATGCACCTGATATTTAATTATTGCCTGCTGCACCGCCCGTGCACAATGGGAAAATGTCAAAGCCAGCAATCTACAGGACTTGAAGTAGCAGTCGGCAGCCTGCGATCACTGAGTAGCACTCATGCACATATGCAGAAACATTGCGTTGTGAATTTGAATATTGAGTATGAATGGAAACATTATCCGGCTTGTCTCGGCTGAGTTGGTTTCTTATGTTTGTCACAGTACAGGCCGTGTTGTTCCCTTGTTGGCTGAGGGAAGACCTTGTAAAGATATAATTATTTTTTAAAGATCGGTGTCTCAAACTTGTGTCTCACTGGATTTAATACAGTATAGGTAATACATTCTTTTTGAAAATGTAATGTTAATTCTGTTGGTTTTTTTTACATCATTTACAGTATACTTGTGCAGCTTCTTGTATATATTTATATTAAATTCATCCTTATACTTAAATTCTGTTTTATGATTTTCAACATAGTACAGTGCGTATGTATAGTTAATTGAGATCTGTACTATCAACAATAACAAAATGGATGACAAATATAAATAGAAAAAGGCTGTGAAATATTATTGTAACTTTGCTGGGTTCATTTATATGGAAGTATGAAATTAGCTCTTTTGTTTTTTAATTAATGTGGTGGAAGGGCCCACCTATAATCAGCATCATCTGTTGGTTCACTCAATTATTGTATATTCTTGAAACTGAAATTTTAAAGTGTCTCTCTCTGTCTTTGTTTTACGCCGTTGTTTGACACATTTATTGCCAAGGAAAATATGATTTTGATTATGCTTCCACCGCTAACCCAGTGTTTACCCCATATTGTAAGGACTGAGTTAACTCCTCTTTTAATTGACTTATTCTTCCCAGTTACTTAAGAACGATGCTGTGGTCCTGATCAAATTGTTTAATTCTTTCCGTTTCCTTCTGCTGACATGCCAACCGCTGGCTCTATTGATGTTAGAATGCATTGGTTTTCTAATGACGCTCTTCGCAGAAACAGATTGTGATCTTGGCAGTGTGTCTTGTTTTCCTATTCATTTTTATCTCACTTTGTGTGCGTCTTCCACTGTCTTTTGTGGCTCATTATCAAAATCACTGAATGACCCAGTTGCACCATTAGAAAAGATGCACATGTTTATGGGCCACAGAATGCATCGTCAGTGCATGCAGAGTTTATATTATTATTGTGGTAAGTGTACTTTTTCTCTCTTTAATCATTCATCATTAAATTATCTCCCTGTATTATTTGCCACAAAACACTTCATTATTCGATGCGTGATACTGGGTTGTTTGATGACAAAAATATGTTATTACCATTTCTTTAGCACTAACTTTACCTGATATACTTACCTGATAGTTGGACATTAAATACTAAGTGACTTTTCTTTACGATGCTCTATGCATATTGTTAATAATTATATTAATTCCTCCTTCGCCTAGTGAATTAGCAAGGTGACATTGTTACAACGATGGACTAAAAAGCCTGCTTAATGTGTTCATGTCACAGGTGACAAATCAAAGGAAATAAGGTTTGACTATGAGGTAGTTCCTTGTTGGGGTCCTGCCTTGCACGCTTTGTGATTCATTGCACATCACGGGATGCTCTCTAGTCTCTAACCATCTGTTTGCCACAACTGAAGGAGAATATGAAGGAGTGAGTATAGCAGCCAGGGCCACATAGCATTCATGTAGAAATGAAATCATTTCCCCAACACCTCCTGCATTTAGCCCTTCTGTAACAAATAGTTGGCTTCTATGACAGTTGCCATTCTACAGCTGCACAATAATGACAAATACATCGAGGGGCCTGAGTGGCTGTATGACAGCAGCACGGCCCTAGTAGTAAGAGACATCAATGTAACAACACAGAAAGAGACATGGCCCTCCTTTATAGACACAGCCTCCTGATGGCTGCTCTCCTGCTCTATACCCCTGGTGGACAGCCTTAAACCACCACCTGCCCCGCTCTATGTGACAAATGTTGATCGATGGCTTATGTTTAAAGAGATAATTGATTGTTTAGGGGAAGAAAGGCCCACACATGATGGTTTCTTTTGCCAATTGTGTCTGTCTTCATTTACTGTTGTTGGCACACATTTGTTCCTGAAGGAAGGTCATTGAATGCCCTCATTTCCATCATTTTTATTTTTTGTATAATAATATGCAAGTATATATATCTTATTAAATGATTTTATTACTAGTGCCCTTATGTTGTATATCAACAAAACATCACAAAACATTGCATTTGTGCCATTATGTTTACGTTTCATAAAAGAAATGAAAAACATGAGAGTTGCCATCAAATAATTTTGTTTACAAACACGGTCATTTCTAAGATACTTATCGTCTCTCATTGCACAAAAAAACTTTGTTGTCAAGTTGATTCATTTCCCGACATTTGTTGATGCACATCTAAAACATAGATAGGGTTTTGTGAAGCATTCAGTAATATCCAGGAACAGCATTTTATTTCCCTCTAAGGAATGGCTTGCCAGTCACCCGCATATTCAATCACTGAGCTTTCTTAATTGTAAATGTTCAGATGCAGTTGTTTTGCTCTGGCTGGTAGCTTTGCAGAGTGTGTGGAATGTTATATATTTTTTTTCTGTTTCAGCACAGATGAATTCAACCATTATTCATCCATAGCCCAGAACCAACCGATGGGTTTGGAAAATGAACCCTGTTCTCTTTTTCTCAAGTGAGTGTTTTTTAGTCTGGGGTAAACACACAGGCGTGCTACACACACAAATGCCTGCTGCTCATGAACATGTGCAAGGACATGAACACACACACACGCACACACACACACAATCATATACACACACAAACACATACACCCCCCCAAATAAACATCTAAGAAAACGTCAACATTAGGAGGCATTTCTGAGTTTATGGCTCCACCATCTGGTTATTTGTGGTATGGAGGAACATTTTACATTCCGCATACATATTTAAGTAAATATATATTTCCTTCAAAATGGATATTTACTGATTACTAACAGAGGAATCACTGTAATTCAATGTCAATTAATCTGGACACTTTTGAGTTGTATTAATTTTTTTACAAAGTTGATGTTAAATAGTACCATACAATAATCACTGATTCGAAGACTAGTAATATCCTAAAATAAAATATGGAATTAGGCATTGAGAGAGAAATACTGACAATCATCATATTAGACTACCACTGGTATTGCTATGGTCATTTAACAGTGGGCAGCCTTTAAAGCACAGACAATTGATTGTCTAAACAGTCAACACCTAAAGCAGACTATTGAGTAATAATCGTATCTGTAAATAAAAGTCTAGAGTTTGGTTTGGATAGAAAGATGAAAACATTACATGGCTGGTGTTTGTATGTATACGTCTTCAAAAGACTCCAGTTATTGATCAGTGGAAATGAGATCGGTTAAGACAGCTTTTCAGCCGTCAGGGGGTAGACTCGTAAAGAAGGGAGGGTGTCTCGTTTAAAAAGGATGCATGTTATGGAAGCCTTTATTAACACTCTTCATTTGCTTTTGAAGACAGGCGGGGGGTTTGGGACCAGCCCTGGTGTGTTACAGACGTGTGGTGTCTTCAACGCTTATTCTCCTGCAGACAAGGTTCTTTGGAAAACTATAGGTATCTCTGTCGCTTCTGTGTTCTGACCCAGCCAAATGGCTAAATAAAAAACCTATATCTTCCATAACACTTTACATTCAATCGCAGAGAAAAGGACAGACATTTACTGAAACTGTGCATGCACGTGTGTGTGTGTGTGTGTGTGTGTGTGTGTGTGTATCATATAAATCTATAATAAATATGAATATAAAGAAATAAAGGGATTTGAGAGGTGGAAACCCAGAAAACTTGTGTCGTGAGGGAGCTGGTAAAGAAACAGAGACAGGTTGATGATGGAATACAAGATCCATTAGAGAAGCGTTGCGGAGGTGTGAAGCAGGGTGTCAGAGTGGAGAAATACAACATGTTAAACCCATTTGAGGAGAAACATCCCAGATCAGTTGACACTGTTCTGCTAACATTATTATTTATATATTGATTACATATATATTTGTTTGTTGGCTATATCTGGTCAACAAATGTTCCAAATGCCAATTATGGTTGACTGGTTGTAAATGTAACAGGAAAGTCAAAGAGCACATACTGTTGATGAGTACTGACAGCATTAGACTCAATGCGGTCTACAAAACCTAAGAACTTTAAGAATCGTCCTTTATGAGAAATACAACTACTGATTATAGATGCCTAATGTGCATATAATGAAGGACTAATCCTGTGTTGTATTAATTCCAGACAGATTAAGTAAATAAAGGTTTCAAGTACAATTAAAGCTGCAAGCAGCATTTAGCGGGTGTCGAGGTTTATGCAGACGAGGCAGACCAGTAAGACTTTTAAAGATTTTATACAGTTGATGAGGTTGGAATGGCCTCAGCTCAATTGCGGTGATTGGCCTTCAATGTTTTGTGAAAGTGTATCAAAGTCAGGGTTCAGCAGTTACGCTTCTTTAACGCTTTAAAATAGAATCATAACCGGCATAGCATTTAGACACACACACACACAAAAGTGGCAAGTGCATTGCATCAACATTGCAAATAGTTAGGTCAGTTCTTACTGCTGACATTGTACTGTATTGTTTTTGGTTTAAATCAAGGAATAAGCTTTACTTTGATCAAACACTGTTTAGAAAAGTGAGAGAAAAGTATTATATATTGTCGTACAGTATGAAAATAATGATAGTAAATGGATTGTTTTTAATGTAATGACAGCTTCAGACACACACACACACTTTAGGTTTACTTTGATCAAACACTGTAATGGATTGTTTTTAATGTAATGACAGCTTCAGACACACACACACACACTTTAGACTGTTTAGAAAAGTGAGAGAAAAGTATTATATATTGTAATACAGTATGAAGATAATGATAGTAAATGGATTGTTTTTAATGTAATGACATCTTCAGACACACACACACTTTAGGTTTACTTTGATCAAACAGTGTTTAGAAAAGTGAGAGAAAAGTTTGATATATTGTCATACAGTATGAAGATAATGAAGTGAGAGAAAAGTATTATATATTGTCATACAGTATGAAGATAATGATAGTAAATGGGTTGTTTTTAATGAAATGACAGCTTCACACACACACACACACACACACACACACACACACACACACACACACACACACACACACACACACACACACACACACACACACACACACACACACACACACACACACACACACACACACACTATAGTGTTACAAGCTATGCCAGTTATGATTATATTTTAAACAGTTTTTCATGAAATGATAGCTTCAGACACACACACACTTTAGGTTTACTTTGATCAAACACTGTTTAGAAAAGTGAGACAAAAGTATTATATATTGTCATACAGTATGAAGATAATGAAGTGAGAGAAAAGTATTATATATTGTCATACAGTATGAAGATAATGATAGTAAATGGGTTGTTTTTAATGTAATGACAGCTTCAGACACACACACACACTTTAGGTTTACTTTGATCAAACTCTGTAATGGATTGTTTTTAATGTAATGACAGCTTCAGACACACACACACACTTTAGGTTTACTTTGATAAAACACTGTTTAGAAAAGTGAGAGTAAAGTTTTATATATTGTCATACAGTATGAAGATAATGATAGTAAGAAAAATCCATCATGGCGGAAGTCATAGGTTCTTGAGGCACATTTGTTCAGCATGTGAAGATGCATATATGACCAAAGTTTCATGACTGTAGGTAAAATGGGTCAGGAGATATGCTTGTTCAAAGTTTGCATTTTCATGCGATTGCTATAGCCACCTGCTATGCCACCTTTGGGCCAATCAGTGCAATTCTTTCACACAGATCTTCTGTTGTCCTCCTGTACAGGTTTAGCATTTTTTTTTAATTTGTGAAAACGCACAGACAGACGGACCATCCGTCCGTCCGTCCAATTATTATTTTTCTGTACAGAAAAAAAATTATTGGACGGACGGACGGACGGACGGTCCGTCTGTCTGTCTGTACAGAAAAATAATAATTGGACGGACGGACGGACGGTCCGTCTGTCTGTCTGTACAGAAAAATAATAATTGGACGGACGGACGGACGGTCCGTCTGTCTGTCTGTACAGAAAAATAATAATTGGACGGACGGACGGAAAGTGAGATATCTATCTTGTTTGGAATTTCATGCTGAACAACTTTTCTATTATACTCAAGATGATAGGAGTCCATATAGACTTTTGAAAAGGCATGTTAAGCCCATTCTGACGGTTTTTTGTCTCTGGCAGCCATTTTGTTTTACCAAAATTAAAATCTGAAAATGTACTCTTTTTCAGAATTCTATGCCCAACAACCTTTGTATTGGACACAAGATCATAGGAATCCATCCTGATGTCGAACAACGCATTTACGTCCATTCTGACGTTTTTTTGTCTCTGGCGGCCATTTTGTTTTACCAAAATTAAAATCTGAAAACGTCATGTTGTTCAGAATTCCATGCCAAACAACTTTTGTATTGGACTTAAGATCATAGGAATCCATCCTGATATCGGGAAAAGCATTTTAATACATTTTTCATTTTTTTCGTCTGGCGGCCATGTTGTTTTACCAAAATTAAAATCACAAAAAGTTATCTTGTTCAGAATGTTATGCCCAACAACTTTTATATTGGACACAAGATCATAAGAATCCATCCTGATGTCGAAAAACGCATTTACGTCCATTTGGACCGTTCTTAGCCTCTTGCGGCCATGTTGTTTCAGGAAAATTGAAAAAGTGAAAACGTCATCTTGTTCAGAATTCCATGCCCAACAACTCATCAATTTTACTTAAGATCATAGGAGTCTTCCTTGATGTCGAAAAAAGCATTTAAACACTATTTTCTGTTTTATTCGTCTGGCAGCCATGTTGTTTTGTCAATGAACTTATATCTTATTTAAGCATTTGAGGTTTATAATCCTTATTGTGGGACAGTTGATCCCGCTCAAATCCAACACTTCCTCTAGAAACTGTGGTCATTTTAGTCACAAGCCACGCCCTTTTTTATGCCACGCCCCAAAAAACATGGGTACCATGTTGTTCAGAATTTAATCTTGAACAACGTTTGTATTGGAGTCAAGATCATAGGACTCCACCTTGATGTCGATATAAGCATTTTTGTGTTCGGCGTTGTTAAGCCACACCTTCTTTCAAAGTTAATGGCTCCGGGGGGCCTTATGTTTTATTGCACAGACTTTTACAAAGATCATATTAAATATATTGGTCCAAAGAGTATGTGTGCCCAAGGATTTCTGTGTATCTCAAAAAACCTAGCACTTTTACATTTGTTCATGTTTTTCACAAAATTCAAAATGACGGAAAATCTATTACGGCGGAAGTCATAGGTTCTTGAGGCATATTTGTTCAGCATGAGAAGATGCATATATGACCAAAGTTTCATGACTGTAGCTCAAAGTAGTCTGGAGATATGATTTGCCTATTTTGGACGATTGCAATAGCGCCACCTTTGGGCCAATCAGTGCAATGTTTTCACACAGATATTCTGTAGTCCTCCTCTACAGCTGTAGCAAGTTTTTATTCAAAGTTATCAAGCGTTTTAGGCTGTGTAAGTCGATTTTCCGTGACATACTAATAATAAAACCAGCAATAACAAGAGGTTGTCTTGGACTTCGTCCTCGACACCCTAATAAAACCAGCAATAACAAGAGGTTGTCTTGGACTTCGTCCTCGACACCCTAAATATACCATCCCCTTTCTGAAATCCCACCGACTAGATGGGACATCTTATCATGAGACTTTGAGCATATTGTGCCACCTGGTCATAACAACTAGCTGATCTCTTAATTTACCAATAGCCATTAAATATGTTAAGCAAACAAAACACAAAGCTCAATTCAGGAAATCTTAAAAACTGTCTCTTCCTGTGCGTCAGGAAAGATAAACCCTTGCAAGTAAAGCCTTTCCATGTAATATTAAATGTATTCTATATAATGCATGTGGACACTAGACAGTTTGAATTTAGTTAAACAATTATAAGCAATAAACTGCATGACAGTAGAATAATACTTAAAGGAGGCAAGTCTTTATGGAATATTATTGTGAGATGATTTGCATCTCACGTCCCATGGATTTTAAATGCCTTCTACTTGTGCTGAAATTATTAGATTGTGATTTAAAATCAGAGATGATCGATAAAATGTGTACATTATGTATTATTGTATACTAATGAATGAAAAATGTACTAATGACTCTAAATCAATGTGTGTGTGTCAAAATAATAAGTGTGTGTACTGCAATTTAATGTGTGTGTGTGTGTGTGTGTGTGTGTGTGTGTGTGTGTGTGTGTGTGTGTGTGTGTGTGTGTGTGTGTGTGTGTGTGTGTGTGTGTGTGTGTGTGTGTGTGTGTGTGTGTGTATACAAAATATATGTTACAAGGCATGAAATGGGAAGTTGATTTAAAAGTGGGTTTATATTTTCACCTTCCTCCTCTCCCTCTTTCATCCATTAACGATGGTGTGCAGTGACCAAGTGTTTGCTCAGCTGAAAGTAAGGCTTGTTTGTTTTGAAGAACGTTCAGGCATTTGCTCGACAAAACATTTTTCCTCTCGCCGTGCCGCTGATTCTGCAGCGGAAAGCTGACAGAGTGGCCTGCTCTCTATTAGAAACAGCCTCGGGAGCTAACCATGCAGAAAGCTCCAGGCTCAAAGGAAACTTGTTCCTCTTTTAAATGGATGAGCATTGAACACTCCTCACTTCTCCCCTGTGATTACTTTCTCCAGACAAAAAAAGATGCGCTTATGCAAACTGAATGGCTTCGGTGAAAGCCGTCAACAGCTGGGCTTCTGCCAGCCACAGGATAAGCTAAAAAGCAGCAAAAAAAAAAAATCATTGACTAGATGAAGTGGAAAATTCTAGTTTCCATGTCACAGGAACTACGATCTATTACTTTATTACTTATGGAAATTGATTGACAGATCATGTAATTCAACTGAAGTACTCTACATTGATGCTGAATAGTTAATGCCCACCCCTGCTAACTCGTTAACAGGGGGAGATCCAAACCACTACACTCACTCCGATGGCTACAGCTAACATTTCTAGTGGTCCATTTGAACGTGTGCACTAGCATCACCATCATGTTAGACCGATACGCATGCTCCCTTGGTGACCAGGAGCAATGCCAATGCTTGTGTTTGGTGACCAAATGCGCATGCTCCTCTGGTGAAAGAACAAAACAGAGAAACATAAAAGTCTCACTTCAGCTGCAGTTTTAGCGCTGTGTATCAGCGCTAAAACAGGACCAGCGGGAGGGTACTGTTCTGAGCCCACAGGTAGGAGTAGACCATAACGAGGCCAGCATGTTCCGAAGCAACAAACATGTTTATGGGAGACAGCCTGCCTCCTGCTTGTTAGCCTTCACACTGGTGGAGGAGGCCAACCTGCGCTGCCTCGCCCAGAAGGAAGCCTCTACTCCCCAATGTAATCTGCTAAATTTCTACACACCCATGAAGGATACAGTCTACTTGCTAGACATCAGAGGCTATAGACACCCAGGTGCTGCTATTGTCTCCTCCAGAGGTGAAAGACAGACAGACAGACAGACAGACAGACAGACAGACAGACAGACAGACACTGCGATACTATGCCCTCTGTTAAAGGGCAGGACATGGATGGATTAACATAGAGTTCTAGCTTCATGAAGTTCCAAGTTATAGATTACATCCTACTTTAAGTTTTAACTCAACATAAAAGCTGGCTTTTTACTACAGTAAACATAAAAATCACTAATATGTGTCATGGAAAAGCAGCATGGAGCCCACGTAGGCTGTAACAGTATTGTTCATGCATTCTGGTGGAATTACTTTCTAAATCTACTTGTACTGCATTAGCTATATATAAAAAATTCCATTCTTGTCTTTCTCTTCTGTCCAAAAATCTTTTTGTATTACTGTGTTGTTGTTTTTTCAATGGGAAGGAAACCATTGCCTTTCACAAGATTACAATATTGGTCTCTCAATGGCTTTCCTTTTAGCAGCAGTGATTTTAACTTAAAAGTAATATCCAATTTGTTATTTAATTTGTCAGTTCTCCCATAAGTGCATAATTAAACTGTTCTTTTATCTAATTACAATGAAACAAGAGGATCATAATGAGTGTTTGGCTTTGTTGTTGAGCTCACTGATGTTAATACCATGCTTTCTTGAGATAAACCCCCCCATTTCTTTAGATGTAAATCAGAAACTCCCTCAGTCGGTGCTACCAAGTGATTATTACAATGCCTCGAACGCATTTCACCACCCTTGTTTACCATTTACAATGATACAGAATAATAGGGGGAGTATTACCCCATAACCCCTACCAAGTAAGAATAAGAAGTTCTTTATTTGCTGTAAATAATTGATGATGCACTGCATCTCTAGAGATCACCCCCCCCCCCCCCCCCCCAATGATTAAATAAATACCATTGTAGTGCAGCGCAACTCTGCCCTCCATTTGAGTCAAATGTAATCCCCTATTAGGACTATAAGTCTGCGCGGCTTTGTGGGTAATTAGCGAACATGCTCAGGAATGTTGGTGAGCCTTGGCAGGTGCGTTTGATCAGCGGCACGAGGCAGAATCACTGTTGACAGAGAAGGGTGGTGGGCGGGTGGAGGTAGGAAGGCAAGAGGGGTGGAGGACAGAGATAGGGGATGAGAGCTACTCATTTGGACTATTCCAGTGCTTCTATCACAGCCTAATTCTTAAAACAAAAGGAGATACTCAACAGATTTTCTTTGTGTTATTAATTTGACAAAGTTCATTTAGCTATGTTAAACATATGGTGAGGACTGATGAGCTAGCCCAATGGTTTGTATAATATTTCCCATATTGTTCTATACTTCAACAAAAATGTTGGCTACTATCCGCAATCTGCCTTAATGTGAAAGGCAAGTCAATTAACGCAATTTCAGTATTCAACCTCCCTGATAACTGTTAAATTAAGAAGTTAAATTCCTAAAATAACCAATGTATTAATATTGATTTGAATATGTTCAATAGGTTTACATTTACTATTATGAAGGTACAAGGTGCAGATAGTTTACCAGTTCAATAATAACCACGAAAAACCTACTGTCATGATTACTGTTAAACACATATGTTGGGTGTGTGTGTGTGTGTGTGTGTGTGTGTGTGTGTGTGTGTGTGTGTGTGTGTGTGTGTGTGTGTGTGTGTGTGTGTGTGTGTGTGTGTGTGTGTGTGTGTGTGTGTGTGTGTGTGTGTGTTCACTTCAGTAAAGCACAAAGAGGACTAATTAGAGGGTCTACACTAGAGCTAATTTAAAGATGCCAGAAGCATAGTTTATATATAAGTGCTAATATTTGAAAGTCAAATTTCAGTTGAAAAAGGGCTGTAATAACTGTTAATTAACTCCTATTTTATTCTTTTTTTATTTGGTGCTTTTTGTGTGTTTTTTTTTTTTATAAAGTCGAATCAAGCATAGAGTAGCACTTAACATTTCGGACCACAAAGATATATTTCAAAGCTTTGAATTATTCCTTTGATGTGGATATTCTCTGTAGATTAGATATTATTTTAAGATCCCTTTGTTCAAAAATTCATCTTTATTATCCCTGCATGAAATGCATAGCAATTCCCCACATAACTAACCATCGGTGCAATTAACATCTTCGATCGACCTCATATTACTGATAATTTATACGGACTCCGTACCTCCCCTGTGGTAGCTTGCAGGGTTCGCCTCTTCCCCAGCACTGGAATCAGTTTCATCCTCATGAAAATGGAATGTGAAACTTTAATGAACAAGATTTGACTGTCATGATAATAAAGACTTTGAAACAACACCAAGACCGGCCTCAACACGCAAAGCAGAAAGCCGCACCAGTGTAGTGACATCAGCCCAATTAAAACAGACAATAAATATTAACAGTAGTAAGTATTAACAGAACATGTCTGGGTAGCCAAGTTGTAAACAAGCGCCACTTTTTAATGATGGCTAGTCATTAAAACTGTGTCACACAGTGTTTTCCAGCAAGGCAAGACGTCCCAGTTCTATTGAGTGAGCAGTGTTGGAGCCGGAGGAAGCCTGTATTTGATCCGCTTGAAACCACAGAAATAGAGGATAAGACAATGCGCAGTGCAACCAACCAACATCTCATACAGCAGTACCAAAAGTGAGTCAATCGCCCTAATGCTGGGCCTTTGGCACTGTTGAACGATGACCAGTTGAAAACAGATGGAGTTACAACCCCCTAATACAGGAATTAAAAACACAGCCCTGCCATAAGCAGGAAAGGCATGCTTGCAAAAATAATGAGCACTAATCATTATCTACTCAATGTTTTTAAGGAGGATAGTTGCTCTGTTCTATCCTCCATCTTCTCACCTGACCGTATGTTATACTGTCGGCATCACGTGTTCAACAAAAAATAGCATCTTTAAAATAAATAGCATACTTATTATCACAATTAAAATATACAATACACAATTAACCAAATTGTGTCTTTAGGGATTCCAGTAGCTAGCTGCTACAGAGGTATTTCAGCAGCACATTATTATATGTAGAATGGTTTTAAATATGCTTTTCTTTGTTTTCAAAACATTAGCAAAGTTTAAAATAATCAGATTTATATTTACAAAAATGGTTGTGTGTGGGATCAGAATCATATAATAAATTTGAATCTTTGCAAGAGCGAAGCTTACTTCCTGAGACCATACAAAAGCTGCAGATGGGGAAGTTTGAGTGTTGGTGAATGTCAGCGCAGCTAATAAATGGGCAGGATTAACGCAAGCCTTAATCATATCCACGGCCCTTAATAGGTAGGCAGTGTTGAATTATCTATAGGTCTCAGTGATTCAAAAAGGACCATCAAACCCAAACTTGAGAGCAGTGTCTTGTAATTGAATAATACATTACATGTGGCAATTATTTCTGTTAGAAGCAGACTGAGGAATCAATAACCAAGGGATAAAATCAAGGACTGTGCGGCTCTTGTCTCTATCCCCCTTGTGACCAATTACATCAGCACAGTTTAAACACCTGCAGTGTCACATCTCGCTGTGACTCTCGCTCGCCCCACATTCTCTCTCTCCCTCATACTCCACACATATTGTGTTAGACAGCTGTTGAAGGCTTTGAAAAGGAAAAAAAGGGCTTAAAATTAATATTTTAATTTCAATATGTATAGATACTTTAATAAACAAAATTAGGATATGAATCTTGAATAAATATTTTTGCCCTCACTTTTTGTGGAGAAACAATAAAAATAATTAGGTTGGATTGTATATGGGATGATGAAGGTTGGGCGAGATGGGGTTACCCATCTTTGTTGAGTTAATGTGTTCGTATTGGGCAGACTGACCTGCGCTTTATAAATTATGCACTCGTTCTTTGCTCCAGGCGGCGTATCTAGCCATTAATCAGCACCACATGCGTGGTGCTGATTAAGAGAGAGTGAAATGGGCCTGTTTTAATGAACACATCCCATTAAACAGAGGCTTAGCTCCGGTACACACAGGTGACAATGAACCCCTTACCGACGCTGCTCCTGGCCTGTTGGTATTGGTGAATGCGATAACACCTTTTTATATAACTTGAAATATTCACAGTTCTTAAAAAGGCAGACATCAGGTCTCATTAAATGTTGATGTTGCTGGTGAGAAGAAGAGAATACTGGCTACATCAAAGGTCTTGTTAGGTCCACTGAATACTAATATGCATGCCAAGCCGCTCTTTAGCCGCATCTAAACCCTGCAAGACAAGCAGGGTTCAACCGCCAGTTCCCCGGCCTGTTCCCCTCAAGACTTTGACTTTGGTTCATGTGCGGAATTTCATTGGATAAAGCCCAAACAGGGTGTGATAGGATATGATTTGCTTGACTAGTCCTTACATACATGTTGTGCTTCAGTGTTTCATAACCTGCCCTTTTGTGATGTCTTGTTTAATATGCGGATTGATCATCAAACCTGTCAATACAACGCAAACAGAGGCTCAACCATGGAATAATAGCCCGGAGCCACAGGACGTATGTGTTGAAAGATTGATTGATTATCATTCCCATTTGTATTATTTCCGTGTTTGTGAGACTGCATGCGCAAGCTTATTAGTTTGTTCTTTTGAAAGTTTGCGGCGTAGGAGTTGGGATCGTTTCATCCTTGATACCTTCATATTTAACCCATTATTTTCAAATGCTTTTAGTCTTTTTATTCCCAAGGCGGGTATAGTAACCTAGTCCAGGGCACGATGAAAGTCCATACCGTCAACTCAAACAACCATGGTTACAACACAGTGTACATACAAGTACATGCATTAAACAAGGCAAAAAGAGCACTGGTTATAGATCCTTATACAGGTTACTTTCTGTCTAAAGATGTTCTTTTCATCTCGATGGGCTTTGTGACCTTCTTACAGAGAGAAGATGTAAAGGAAAGAGACATGCAGTCTGTGTGTTTCCACTTTCTCTTAGATTATATCTATGCAGGAAAAAATGATGTTATGCCTACACTAGCCTCAGCCTCTTCTGTTCATTCGCACTACGCCTACACTAGCCTCAGCCTCTTCCGTTCATTCGCACTACGTCACCGTGCGACCAGTCCTTAACCTGATTCATTGCAAGTGAACCCGTGCAGCGTCTTTAAGAAATCTAGGACGAGATTCTCAGTGGCTGTCACCCTTCACATAAATGTATACCTAGCTCCAGTGCGACACGGGTGAAACTGGTTTATTCTGATGATACATTTGTTCCGTCCGTTGGTATGTCTTTTTTGTTGTGCTTGCATGTCAATCAAGACCTCTTCCTGACATGTAGGCGGTTTATGACAGTTACCAGTAATCATGCTGTTAATCAGCAATTATGCAATGCTGTGTCCCAGACCTTTCGTATTGAAAAGACTATGCCTACAGCAATTTTAAATGTGCACCCAAATAACAATAACTGGAAGACCTGCTGCCTTTCATAAGCAGCTGTAATAAAAAATTAAGGAGACATGGCCAAAACATCAAAGGACCACCTGTGTTTTCAGGCGACTTCTGGGTGGTTGGTTTCTGTTGCATATTTCATGGATTTCATGGTTCATAGCCCAGCTATTCTGCTGCAATGTGTAAAAGCCGACAACCAATTTCAGCTGAATATGATGTCAATTAAAAGAAAAATACTTATTGTCTGTCTGTTTCTGATTTTACCGTTGCTGTTCTTGGGTGTGGCACTGAGCCGCTGAAATGCTTGGCTTTTTACCATGTGTTTCTTAACCCTAAAGTTCAGCGCAAGAATAAGAAGTGAGAGAGACTGTGTTCCACTTGAAAGCCTCCAAATGACCTATGGTTCCAGGCAGGCCTTTAAAGATACGGAGGACAATCAAAAGGACAAACGCAAGCGTGAGCTACAACATGAATGCACGGCGGTGCTAGGCTCACTACTGTGATGTCTTTGACCTGATAGTTCAAAGCAGCGCGCGGATTCAGGGACCCCTGCACAGTGTGGGAGCACCTCAGACACACACACACACAAAAAAAACCTTTGTTCATAATATAGTGAATCAGCCACATTGTTTTGGTTTTAAGCTGGATAGCAGCATTTGATAAAGACACAGTTGAACAGATGTGGACACAGGCAGCCGAGCGATTACAAAACACATCACAGATCGAATACTTTGCCAAAATATCCTCTGATGTGTATGATAATAATTTAAACGCTCCAATCCTGGTGCCATTTAATACAACCCATCTCCCTTTTGTCTCCGTTCTCCTCTTACTCTCTCTTACACACACACATACACACACACACTTGTATCTGTCCTTTTCATTCATATACGAGTCTAAATGAAATACTCACACATAAGTCACTGAGATATTTCCAAGGCAGGTACACCTTGGCACACACACACAGTATTGCACTTTACTATTCCTTACAACATACAGTGTTCTCAACAAGTTTGGCTTGTTGCGGTCTGGTGTATAGTCTTCTGTTTGGCAAAGAAACAAGGTGGTGAGGTGGGATGGGGGGGGGGGGGTCACAGAACGGTAGCCTGTGTGGTGTGTTCTGTGTGGTGGGTTCTGTGTGTATCTGAAGAGGCGAAGGGAAGGGTGCCCCAGACCCCATGGTTATAGTTAACGGGGGAGGGAGAGAGAGAGGGCAAGAGAGTGAGAAAGAGAGGTTGACTGCTCACAGTGCTTCTCCTCCATCTCTCCTGAGACACAAGGGTGAGCCCCGCTTTGAAGTTAAAAGTGTGGCTCCGAGACAATATGGGACACGCAGGCCAGCCTTTCTATCTCTGTGGTGCTGGAACGGTGTGTGTGTGTGTGTGTGTGTGTGTGTGTGTGTGTGTGTGTGTGTGTGTGTGTGTGTGTGTGTGTGTGTGTGTGTGTGTGTGTGTGTGTGTGTGTGTGTGTGTGTGTGTGTGTGTGTGTGTTTATACGTATGTGTGTGTGCGGGATGGAAGGTGAACTGTAGTAATGATGCTGCACTGTGCATGGAGACATTACAGCACAAAAAAAGTGTCTCACAGCACAAAAGACATGTCTCCATCACAATTACACCAGTTCAAGATACCTATTAAAGAGCCAGTGAACTCACTGTTTCAGCTGCAATTCAAACACTGTGATTTAAAAAAATGCATTTTGAGCTGAGAGTTTAGGAAAGAGAGAGGAGCTATCCCCATGGTTACGACCCACGCCAACTTTATGATACTTTTTTAGTGCCGTCGTTGTGTATCTGTTATGAGCATTATAATAAGCGATGTTGTAGATGAAATGTACCACACACCGTAGCGTTATACTATAGGTGACCGGGAAGCCTAACCCTCACTCGGACGCGAACATTAAAAACATCGCTGCTCAGACGGAGCGTCACCATCCACACACTGTAGCAGCGTTATAGGCTTGTATGTGTCCGGTAAGCCTAACCTCGGACGTGGGTATTAAATAAAATCGCTGCTCAGACGGAGTTTCACCATCCACACACACCGTAGCAGCGTTATTCTACAAGTGTCCGAAAAGCCCAACTTTATCGTCCCCTCAGTTCTCTGTCCACACAAACTGCACCGCCGGTGCCCCTTGGTCATGACGTCAGACTACCTCGGAAAAGGTAGTCTGACGTCACGAAAAGAACGCCATCTGCATTCGCAGCAGTGGAACGTTCACGTAGTGTTTTGGGGAGAATGGCAAAAACATAGGATTTTACCCCTTTTTCCTCTAAATTGGGGACTTATTTCAGTAACAGTGATAAAATGGCATAGTTGTTGACGATCATATAAGACAAATGACCACATCTCAAACAAAACAAAAAGTGGTTTTGGGTTAACTGGCTTACATAATATTTAAAATAAGGGATTAGAGATTCAAACAAATGTGTCCAACTTGGGTTATATTATGTGTCAAGTGTTTTATTCACAGCCCCCAAACCAGATTATTTTGTGATCAAAAATCAAATTGAGATGAACGCTACAGTAGGCCTACATTACAAAGAGTTCATTATCCAGCGCTCCCTTGGCACTGCCGTAATGAGCAACCTGACAATTAGGTTTACATGCTGCGCATGTCTCCTTTAAGAGCATATCAGATAGCTATCTTTATCAAACATACTCTATAAAATCCCCCTGTCAATTGCAATTATACAGATCTTCATCATAAACACGGATAACTGAATACACGCCTGCTTTACATTTCAGAGTGCACACAAGACGTTCCTGTGCCTACAAAAGGAAAGGTGTGTGTGTGTGAGGGAGGGGGGGAGGGGCAGGCAAGGAGCTAAATCTTTGACGAGCCACAGCATAGGCCTTCGGTAGTGTTTAATGATGTCTTTAGAAATGTATAAATCACACAGTAAATAAAACCCCAGTGGTGAGTGAAGTTTCAGTGGGGGATTAAAACAGAGTGTGATGTGTTATGCATGGTGACAAGAGTGATCAGAATGCAGGTGTGCCATAGAGTGACGTCCTTTGCAGCACTAGGCTCAGGAGAGGATATAGGAGTGGGTTGAATTGTTTCTCAGGGCTTGTGGAAAGCCTGTCAAAGAATATGTTTATTGCATTGCATTGAAAAATCCAGATTGGTATGTTGCTGATGGGGGATGAATAATATAAATAATAATTGTATACCATAGTGAGAAAATGCTCCAACGCTCAATATGCAAATGGTGGGGGGAGGGGGAATAGTGGCGCGGATCTTGAATTGAGTTGATTTCAGCTAACATGCTTGCTAAAATAATAATAATAATGTTACTAACATTACATTTATAGAAAATCACACATTAACATCAGGACTTTAAAGAAGCATATTTGTTTTGCTGCATATATCCAAACAAAAAAATATATAATAGGCCGCAAATGTGTTCGCTATAGCTTTTAACATTATCGGTCTACATTAACCTACATTTAATAGTCAAATATATCATCTTGTCAATAAGTCTGCAATATATTCATTATTCTAACCAACCAGTTATTTATTTTAAAACTGACACATAATATCAAAACATGTATTTCATAATTAATAAAAACATTACAATATGTATTTTGTAATATTGAATACTGTTCATATTCACCAAAAGCTCTAAAATGATTAAAATCACCCGTGTAAGTGATGGTTAAGAAGGATTGATGGCTCTTTGCTGCCATCTTGGGTAAGGGAATTGATATCACATAAATTCTCCACTGCATTTGGTCATCCCTTTTCAGTTGTTTTCTTGTTTGCTGAATATAGATACACGCAATTTCATTTCAACCTTTTAATTTAATCAGGACACCAAATTAATAATTGAGTGTTTTTGCTATTACGACAAGTAAGGAGATACAAAGTATTAATTATTTCAATATTTGGTTATTACAAACAACCATTTTGGACAGAGTTTCTGTATATAATGTATAGTATATAAGTTTATCTTGGAATGTTGAGGCCTTGGAAAACTTCAGCTGAAGAGAATATCCCGATCAAATACAAAAGCTTGATTATGACATGCGGGAAGTTAAATTAGACACTGGAATGATATTAAATTAAATTTGGCTGCAGTGTTCACCCCATTATGAATAGAATATGAACCTGTTGTATTATTGAAAAGGTTGTTCAAGCAGGCAAAAGAAGGCATTCTTAGCTGGATGTGCTGATTAGTGCATGTTTGACAGCTAGAATCAAGATCACAGGATGAATGAAGAAGGAATCCGATATGGTCCAAACATTATTGACTAGTTGATAGACCAATTATTGAGAGGCCTCATTGTTCATTTAGTCTGCATGAAATGTTTCACCAACTGATATGATTGTAGGTCTCAAATACACAAACATTTGTACCAGGTATATGTATTTTAAATCTATTTATTCATTGTGGAATTTTGAGGCAAACAATCAAATAAGGCATTAAGGTTTACATTTAGTCAAGTTATCACTATACCACTTTAGCTTATCAGAAAAGCCCTTTGCTACTGCAATAAGCATTCCAATTGCAGTGAATCAAGCAAAAGGGAGGTTCATATGCTGAAGGAACATTTATGGGGGTTGTAGTTTTACCACACCGTGGCATCGCAAGTTCATAACACTGAATTTGAAAGTAGCAAAAAAAAAACGTACACCCAGATTTGAGCTCGTCTGACGTCTGACTCAAATTGTGTCTTATTTGTGAGACTAATAGTGAGATCAGAAATAAAATAGGATAAAGTTAATATATAACTCACGCTGGAGACCCTGAGGAGGATGCCTGGGGTTGCCTGCCATGGACACCAGTCTTCCTTGTGGAGGCTCACCTTTCTGGTCAAGAGTTGCCTGATGAAACGCTTTGGGACGGCCCTCCAGGTAGGACTGGTTTCCTTTGGCCACCGTTGAACTGTGTAGACAAGACGCAGTACACCATAGAGTACTGGGAAAGAGTATATTCTTTCTAATCTGAAATAAATAAAACCAAGTGGCTCCTGTTGGATCACTAGGCTAGTAAACCACAACTCTCTTACACTACGAAGTCTAAATTTTTGTTGAAGCTCAATAAGCTGAAGGCCTTGGGGAACCCTGATCTCCTCCGCTCCATTCGGCGGAAGATGACGCGCTTGTCTTGTGTGGATGACACAACAACACCTACACTTTAATTGCCTATTGACCCTGCGTTCCAATGCCCATACTACCATACTATTTAGTAAAATGCAGTATGCCAAAAATACCAGGATGTTGTACTACATCCGGTCGCACTTCGCTGTATGCAATTCAGCATGCTACTTTGGCTATTCTGCCCCACAATCCTCTGCGCAGCAGAAGATACGTCACGATACGATGGGTGGCACTACAGGTGTGCTAATCTGAGAAATCACCTGTAGTGTGTCTCAGTTGTATGCATACTGTGTGCAGCAGTACGTATTACAAGTAAAAAGAAAACGTATGCTATTTGGAACGCAGCCTTAGTTTTATATCATTGCCTACCATACAATCGGATTGATTCGTTTAAGACGCAATTAATATATGTGGGTTGTTTCCGACGGACGGCGACACACAATGATATCCGCGATGATGAATTCACTTCGATGTTCAATATTCCACCTTTTTTGCTTCCTAATCTCAGTAGCTCATCGAGAGCCGTTGTTTACACATTGGACAATGTTTCACAACTGGACGTCTCGCGCTAACCAGCTGGACGGCGCGGACATATTGGCTATCTGTGCAGCACAGCTGAATATCTCGTAAAGTCCACTGGGCGGCGCAGGACGACTGAATAGGTGGTGTCTTCTTAAAGGTCCCCGCATTGTTTATATGTCGTGCTTTACTAAAATACCATCAAGGCATCTCCATAAGCATCAGTGCACAATATACACCCTCTAAATTGAATGATTTCGACAGTGTACAGTGTCGCTGACTGAAAATAATCACCAGTTAAACTCACGTCTGGTTTGTTGTGTATTATAAGAAGAAACATAACATGTTATCAACCTTATATGATCATTGTGATTTATTGAGGTGGCATCAATTGATTAAAAGATCGTTAGTCGCGATGCTAACCTTAATCACGATGCTAACACTAACCGCGAAGCTAACACTAGACTGATAAAAACAAACAATTTGCCTAAAGTCTCTTTTCTTCTTTTCGTTATTTTTCTTTTAACTATCTGGACACCTTTCACATCCAATTGTGACCGTTTCGTTTGATTACCTTTTAATCAGAGGCGTCGGGTGAATGCTTGTTTACTATGGATATGGGCACAGTGAAGTAGATATGTACAGTCGAGAAAATCCCTCGTGCTTAAGGGAGGGGCTTGCCGCGCACGGCGAACACAGCGTAGAACACATGGCGAACATTCACAGATATCCCTGCTTCACTATAATACAGGTCACAGACTGCAGTGAACTCTAGTGGCCAACTGACATAAACAGGATTACAACACAATCACATTACAGGTAGACAGAAACACTATGGTAATTTGTCTAATGTTGTCTGATGGTACTTCACCTCAGAATCTACAAATGTAGTAAATGAATGGTGTTTATCTGGATCTTTCTGGCAGGGGCCTTTGAAGATACCTAATGTGATGGCTAGGGTAGTGGCTAGGGTGTCCACATTTCAGCCCAAAGCATGAGAGCGCAAACCTATGTGCATCATTGCCGTTTGTGAAATGCCTACTTCAAATTTGAGAATCCCTGAACCCAGGTGAATAAGTGTATGGAAAGGATCAACAAAAATCTAGCATAAATCAAAGGAAGAGGCATTTTATTCAACTTAAATGAATTAGGCTACTATAACCAAGAAGCTAAAATACAAACAAAACTCAAAAGTCCTTCTAAATAATAATGTTATGTCCATCATGTAATCAATGTCCATGAAGCAGTTGTATCCAACAAGCCCCTCCTCAAACATTTCCCTTCTCCTTTTGTTATAACCTCGCTAACTTCCTGGTTTTCTACCTTAAGGGAATCGCAATATAAAGGGTATTTCTTTTTAATATATAATCAATTATTCACAAATGTCACATCTGCTGTAGGCTAGTATAAAAATGTATTATATATAAGCTAGTATTGCTGAAAATGTAGTTTTATCAAAATTCCTACATGGACCAACAAAGACCAATCAAAATAGATTTTCTCAATTGATCATTGAAAGTGTTCAGAGTATACACTATAGCATATAAAACACTAAATCAATCTATATTTTAGGATAAAGTTGAGGATACTGTGGCATTGCTAATTGAGCAGGAGTTTGTCATCCTGATGGGTGATGAGGAGGCGTGGGTGACAGATGACTCTCAGGGATCTCCGACAGCTCCACTGAGGTTGTGTGAACTGTCTTGAACAGCAGCTCTGGTCCAATTCATTAGCTCTGTTTGGGCTTTAACACATGGTTAACTGTAACCCAAGACACTGTAATCACCAGAGACTCAGAGTGTTCATACACACGCCCGAGGAGGATAATGAGGCACAATTATAAACAGATATTCACCTTATTTTCATGTTTTTTCATAAAACCAGAATGCTAAAATATCCAGTAAATACTAAAAAAACGCAACCAACAAAGGTGTGGTTCATTCATAGGGTTATAAATTAGCATATCTTATGGAAAAGCATTAAACTCTATATAAAAATGTGAAGACATAGTATTGGCATCGTATCAACCTTTTAATGACATTTCATTAACACAACTTAGGCTATATGATGAAACTAAGTGTGGCAATATCCATGTTATATATGTAAGATGGCTAACTAGCAGCAAACGGCCAAAACGTGTGATGGAGGTTAACAAAATCCCCCCAAAAATTCAAATTTGCGAATTCTGGAAAACTAGTGTGTACACACAGTGTTGTCTCATTGTGTCCCAAGAAACATGGATGGATGGATGGAGAGATAGATGCAGAGAAAAAATATGGAAAAACAAAATAATTTAGATATTACTGTAAAAAAAAAAAAAAAGATGGGCATGGCAATATCAAAACCTTGGGACCAGGGTGCCAGGGACTGAAGAACATTGTGTGTTTGTATACCGACTTGTCAAGCTGGATGAGTGGATAGGAGAAGTGAGAGAACTTGAGCACTAATTAGTAAGGACTAGCAGGCATAACATTCATGGTCTGCTACACACTGGCCTAAGAGATTTGGTCGGCTTTGAAAACACCCAGGGGTGCTATTAGGACATAAAACAAACAGTTAGTGTGAATCTCCTGGGATTGGTTCATAAAGGTCAGAGTTATGGTGTTTGTTTTTACACAGACATGTGGGCATGCAAAATAAATCAATATGAGCATCAGAGGGTGCTCATCGCTAGCATATATTGTATTGATGAGAAACGTGAGGATAGTTTCAGGACACTTTATACTGCTGATGTTGCAAACATTCCTGTTTTAATTACATTTCTTAACATATCAAAAATGTCATATTGAATGTCCTATGTTCTTTTTTAAATGTATTTTCTGTATAGTAATCCTACATACAATGATTTCCATTCGAGTTTTAGTGTGGTGATGTCTCAACAAAGACCAGACCTAATGTTTCAGAACAGTTTTTTATTTTGAATATGTGATTTAAATGTCTTTTATTTTTTACTTGTCTGTGAAGTTGAACACGTGTGGATAAAATACAACTTTTTTTTTTCTATACACAATAATTGCAATTTTCTTAAACATGTTTTTTTCACATGCTCACACAGTAAACACATTTTTCCATCAAGGTGAAGACATACTCATACATACACATTTGTTATTGTATGAAGAGTTAAATATATATACAACTAGTCCCAATATTCATTCACTGTGCTGATGTTACTGGGCTTATGAAACGACAAAATTATTAGTAAATACATTTATCTTTGTTTTACCAAGCTCTGTGATGATTATTTTGTTCTAGTCATGATAGACTCTATTTATGTGTTGTTCAGTTACAAGGTAGATGTAATAGTATCGTTATAATATAACGTATCATAAAGCTATATCCCAGGAGTTTCTGAATAACTATTTTTCTGATATATAATGACACCTTGTTGCTCCTTTAAGTGTCCATTCTGTACTACAAAAAAGAGGGAATAAATAGGTAAAAGGTCTAACTTTATAGAGAAAAGTTGTCCGTATTTTCTGAAGAACAATGACGTAATGTATGCAGCAGCATATGCTTGTTGAAACTTTTTTAGAAACAAACATTTTAAACATTTTTCATATCAACTATGCCATACCTTAACAACACAAAACAGTAGTATTTTCCGGAATATGACATATCCTGTATTTAAAATTGAGTAGGTCATACCATGGCGTTATCACTCCAGCATTCATAAGGGGCTGTGTCGTTTCCGTCTGCCGAACGCCTGGGCTCCAACGTTGGTGGGGACAAAGTTTCTGTTACCCGTTCCCCCTGAGCGACTCAGATAGTCGGCTAGCCGGTGGGTCACACATGTGGCTGTGTTGCACGCCCGTTTCTCTGCTGTCACACTGCTTTAGAGAAGGACCATGTTGACATTTACTACATTACAAATATATATATTTAATGTTTTAAAACATAGGATTTGAATATGATTTGTTTCAACATGTAGTGTATGAGTGCACTTTGTGTGAAAAAGTTGTCATATTGTGTCACATGACACAACTGGTTGAAAAAGAAACTAGTTTTATTTCTCTGTAGGGATTCTTTAAATAATGATAGAATATAATCTGAGCCTGTCAGTGGCCAAAACAAGCACTTTTGGAGAACGTACATTGACGGGGACTATTGCCCCAAAGGATGATATTACGGTTGCAGCGCTCTTGCTCAATACTGGACCAATCTCAGAAATTGTTGTCCGCATTTGTCCCTGAGACCCAAAATGATCAGAAAATAGGCTCCAGGTTGAACAATCCAGAGTATATTGGCAAAAATGTACAATTTAATAAAAGCTACAACTCTAGCTAATTGTTCTGTGTGAAGGAAAATGTCATTCACATCCTTTAGTGAGACTAAAGGATCATATGGTGTAACAACAAATTGACATAAGTGTCACACCATATGTTATGTTGTGCACTTAGCACAATATTGGGCCTTCTAGTTATTGGTTAGCATACAATGAGCATAGCCATTGCAACATGATAACATAGTATATTTCTATGCAAATTATAAAAGAAAACTCCCCTTGTGACCCTGTTGAGACATTCAGAGAGGTCCTTGTACTTCTTGGTTGGGCCAAGGACCATTCCTTATATATGTTCCCTCAAAAGGTTAATTATATATATAATGATATATTTTTTAACTCTTCATTGGATATTTGAAGACCAATTTCAAGTAATTACATTTGTATCGGCCTGCCAACTGAAAAGATTCCCGACCCCTGATAATTATTCAGATGGAATGATAGAATAAAATTAAAGCATAAGAAGGGAAATGTAAGTAATACTCATTCTACATATTTATTATATATAAGTGCACATACATCCCCCCATGACATATACATAATAAGTGATCTGTGTTGTTGTCATGTTGCTTGTCGTACCTGTTTCCTTTAGCCGCATTCTGTGGTTGCTCAGCTGAGGTGGTATGCATGAATTCCTGGACGAGAGCGTCAAGGAGCTTCTGGGCGCTATGCCTGACTAGTGACACTCGGTCTGACTCTGTCCCTGAAGCGGCTCTGGAGAGAAACACAATTAAAATGATTAGACTGTTATGAATCGGTTCCATCTCTACAGTTAAATCTTGACATGCATCTTTTTATTAAAGATATTTTTTATATACAATATATTTATTATATATATATATTATATATCGTTTTACAATATTTATGTTATTTACATTTTTTAATACATTATATTCTGATGTTTTTATCCTGCACAATTAAGTGTCGAGATTGTGTTGAAAATGTGTTTTGTTTATAATAATGGTATGCTGTATGTATGATGAATAGACCCGTTTCACAGAGGCATCCTCATAGGAAAGGAAACCTCTGTGAAAAGGGTCTACAATTTGATGCGTATCCCTAAAAGAGTGTGACCTGGATGGTGCAGCGTGCAGGCTGGGCTTCTGGATGCTGACCAGGGCATAAGCAAGCAGGACAGTAGACAGCTTCAGCACAACCATTGTCCCTCTGAATCAAAATACCACAACCAAAGACACTGCAAACTTAACATTTAGGCTCATGTTCTATAGAAAAAAAAATGCTTCCAATACTTTGGCATAGTACTAAGGCAACAACAGTGAGTAGTCATTGATCAAAGCAGGCATCTTCGACTATGTTAGCTCTGTAGTTGCCTGTGAGAGATATAAGTTGTTACTCGTTTTTCATTAGCAGAATAAGCTGTGCTCTGCTGAAAACGTTTTCCACCAAAAATAAAAACCTTATTAATTACTACTTCCTATTAAATAACAACAAAAAAATCGAAATAGCAAAAGGTAGCCAGAAATAAATATTCACACAAAAAAATAATACTTACTTACCTTGAATTATATATGTGTCGAATAGTAATAAATGATTTATTTAACTGATAGTCCCTTTGAAATATGTTGCATAGTAGCAGCAGAGTGTTGTATATATACCTCCATGGGTTTATGAATGAGTGGGTGCTTGGGCTTTTGTCCAATCAAGTGCTTTCTTTTGTAAACCAATCAATACAAAGTTATAACTTACAACCAATTACAAAAATATTAGTTACATTGGCATTGCGTTTGAGGTTTGAGTTTGTGTATGTAAATAACATAATTGATATATAAAGTAAATTCTTCAGCAAGAGAGCAGGTTTATTTTCAAGCACAGAAGCTACAGAGGAATTCTTGGCACAGCTAAACAAGCATGAAATGCAGTGCATGCCCTAACCTTCAACCTCTGGATGCACGTGGTGGCCTAACCTTAAAGTGGAAAGCAGCTCAAAAGCATAGTGGGTCAAAGTTGATCTGAAACAAAACATGGCATGTTTTGTAACTTTCAATTCTGTCATCATTTCGTTTCCAAAATAGTTCCCCATAGTTCCCCAGTGATCCTTTTTTTGCTATCATCTGCATATCCCACTTAACACCATATTTGATGTTTGGATGCGTGCATGAATGCAAGTTTGCATTCAGTCATTGTTTTTTATTATTTTGTATCATGCATCATGTATGTGTGTTATGCATTTGTGTGAGTGTGTGCACGCACATGAATGTTTGCATGCATGCATAGGGTTCACAAAGATGTAAGGGCAGGTCTAGCGCACTGTTTGTTCAGTGTTTTCGTTTTACTATAGTAAAAAGTAGTTACTATACAATACTTAATTGAACAGGCCTGTTTCCATCGGCCAACCATCCATCTATCGTCTAACAAGAGTTGCAACCGGGTCAGTCCGGCAGTCTGCCATCTCCACTCCCCTTGCCTGCCAACTTCCTCCAGAGATATAATCTCTCCAGTGCTTCCTGACTCTCATCAGTGTGATGTGTCTGACACACCCCATAACAGAGGTACCTACTGCAGGGACATTCGACATAGAGATACCAGCATCTTGCCTCCTCACCCCCTGATCATCCCGGAGCTTTCACATCCAAATATAAGGTTGTGACGATGACCACTAAGTACTTTTACTTGAAATGTACTATGTTTTATATACCAAGTAATTGTACAACTTTGAATGGAGTGACAAAAAACATTTACATTTGTCGAGTTTATGCTGTTTGAGGGGAAGTATATAGTAGGCCTACTTCAGGAGTACAATGGGAGTAGGCCTACCTTATCAGCACACAATATTAAAGTGACAATGTGTAAGATTGAGTCCTTCCCAGATAGTAGGCAGGAGACTTCCAGAATAAAAATTTAAAAAACTAAATAATAGTGTTCTGTCCACTCTAACTGGCTGTGAAACTGTGGGACTCGTATTACCGCAGCTCGGCAGGCTGGGTGCCGTGAGTGGGAGGGGTTTTGGGAGTGTCGACAGCCTGATCGACACTCCCTTATTTGTAGAATATTTCAGTTCTAGGAGGCGATTTTATTGATAACATTATTGAAATAACTATCGCTCAGCATTGACTACAGATATGTCTAGGTCATTTTTCAGCTACGAGCTAGTTGAAAAATGGCAAATGCGACTGTAAAAATGAACTTTTAAAGTATTTGTAACACATCTTGCAAACATGTGAATCCTAAGAGATTGTCTTCAAGCATACAGCCAACACCGATTTTCAATTGAATACCCTAATTTGCTCAACACAGGGCTGCTTGCTACTAATACGAGACAATTAATTATCTTTTGCAAGGCACTTTAATATGGCACGCGCAAATAGGCTACATCTAGCTTACATCTACCCACCCACCATTCCTAAATGTATGGGGGGTGGGCAAACAAACCAGACCGAATGTGACCTATCTGCTACCTAGTAGAAGCAGAACAAAGTTCAATAGTGGATTTCGTGGAGCGGCTTTCTGGCCAAGCTTGGAATAAGAGGCGGGGGGAGTGAGACGAGATGCAAGATGATACGTATGCCTCAGTCCCTTTTCGGAGAGAATGCGAGGACAAGTATAGGGGGTAGGGGGATATACACAATATGCTTCCATTGGATTCCAGAGCTTTGTGGTCACTGTCTTACGGACAGGCGTCCTTTGCTGCGAGCTGTTTGGTGATTGCATTGCTTCTGCTCCTACTGGTCCGCCAGCTCGTCAAGCAGAGGAGACCGCCCGGTTTCCCCCCTGGCCCATCACCCATCCCGGTTATAGGCAACATATTCTCTCTCGCCACGGAGCCGCACGTCTTTCTCAAGAAACAAAGTGAAGTTCATGGACAGGTACTTGTTCCGATTTGCTTTCAAATGTGTGGCCCAATCATACCGTATTTTATGTTGTACTTGCACACGACCGATTTTTAAACAATCGCTCCCCGTCAAATACTCACGCGCACAGCCATAGACATTGTTCTAGTTCACTTTCCGTGCAGTAGGGCCTCTTGCAGGCGTGCACGGTCATGCATACCCACACGCTCGACTGCACGCGCACAAACGCGCACGCACACACAGTAAACTCACGCACAATTGTCTCAATACAAAAAAAGTTACATATTTTGTGTCTAAACGCTGCTAAATACCCAAAGTTTGAAGCCTACTTATAATGTGATGATAATGTGATTTTGTAATCTTCAAAGTTACTATTATTAAAAAATTACTACAAGTTAGTAGGCCTACTTTGTACATACCTAATACCGGTATACCTATTTTTCAGATCTTCAGTCTGGATCTGGGAGGCATATTGGCAGTAGTGCTAAATGGATATGATTGCATCAGAGAATGCCTCTATCATCAGGGTGACGTCTTTGCTGACCGACCCTCCTTGCCTTTATTCAAGAAAATGACCAAAATGGGAGGTAAGTTGATAAAGCATGATAATACTACAAACATATCATCTTATGTGTTCAAAGTAATAATGCAATCAAATTTAAAATAATAAAGCATTTTTATAATTTTGCTATTTTCGTCAAAGGACTCCTCAACCATAAATATGGCAGGGGCTGGATTGAACATCGCAAACTTGCCTGCAACTCGTTTCGCTACTTTGGAAGCGGCCAGCGGCTGTTCGAGAGGAAGATCTCGGAGGAGTGCATGTTCTTCGTGGACGCCATCGACGAGCACAAGGGCAAGCCCTTCAACCCCAAACACCTGGTGACCAACGCCGTGTCCAATATCACCAACCTCATCATCTTCGGCCAGCGCTTCACGTACGACGACCACAACTTCCAGCACATGATCGAGATCTTCAGTGAGAACGTGGAGCTGGCCGTGAGCGGCTGGGCCTTCCTCTACAACGCCTTCCCCTGGATCGAGTACGTGCCCTTCGGGAAGCACCAGAAGCTGTTCCGCAACGCGGCGGAGGTGTACCAATTCCTGCAGCAGGTGATCGAGGACTTCTCGCAGGGCAGGGTGCCCCAGGCGCCGCGCCACTACGTGGATGCCTACCTGGACGAGCTGGAGCAGAGCGCCAAAGACCCCGGCACGTCGTACTCCAGGGAGAACCTCATCTACTCAGTGGGCGAGCTCATCATCGCAGGCACCGAGACCACCACCAACACCTTGCGCTGGGCCATGTTGTACATGGCTCTCTATCCCAACATACAAGGTTAGCACTAAGAAGCGGCCTCCTCACCGCCACACATTACCCACTAGGAATCAAGCACTCGCAGATCACGCATTGATGTATGATGGCGCCGGTGAATCAATACGGTGGTAGAACCATGGGAGTCCCAATGGGCTCGTCTCAAGATGAACAATTTGTGAGTAGTACGAGATTTTTGAGATGTTTGGTGTTTTTGTTTGAACAGAGAGGGTCCATCAGGAGATTGACAGCGTCCTGGTCAATGGGAGAGCGGCATCCCTGGAGGACAAGCAGAGAATGCCGTATGTGGAGGCGGTTCTTCACGAGGTCCTGCGCTTCTGCAACATTGTACCCCTGGGTATTTTCCGTGCCACCTCCCAGGATGCAAACGTTAACGGATACACAATTCCAAAAGGAACCATGGTGATCACCAACCTGTACTCGGTGCACTTTGATGAAAAATATTGGAGCGATCCTGGGGTCTTCTCACCACAGAGGTTCCTGGACAGTAACGGCAACTTTGTCAGACGGGAAGCCTTCTTGCCCTTCTCCCTGGGTTAGTTGACTTCTCTTCTTCACAAATCATCATAAACTCTAACGCTTAATTTATTGAATGTGTTTTAGAATGTATCCCTGTGCAGAAATGGTGGGTAGCCTAAAATGTAGCAGTATTTTTGGTTGCCAGTGTTAACAAATATTTATTTGTATGGTATTTTCAAAGAATTGAAGCAAGTTCTTTCTTTCAAAGTGATGTTACAAAACAGATATCCCTGAATGGAATTGATATCCATTTGCAATGTTCCAAGTGCTGTTGCATTGCATTTACAGCTCAATCTGGCCTCTGCCTTAAACATTTTACGTTCTTAATTTTTGTAGGAAGACGTCAATGTCTGGGTGAGCAACTGGCCAGGATGGAAATGTTTCTTTTCTTCACCACTATGCTCCAGAGGTTTCATCTCCAGTTCCCTCCAGGAACAGTGCCAACTCTCACTCCCAAACTTGGCATGACGCTGCAGCCCATGTCTTACTCCATATGCGCCATCCGCAGACAGCAGACGCGGCTGTCCTCACCGGACACAAGGAGACAGGTGTACAGTACTGCTTGTCAATCCATTAAAGTCTACACTCCAGTGTCCTGCACAGAAAAGAAACTTAATGGTTCAGATGCATAGAATCTTCATCCTTTCCAGAGATATATTGCCAGATGTATGCCGATGTATTTGATCTGCATTAATGCTTTTTACATGCATTAAGGGATACGTCATTTGGCACTTAACATTGGACAGGTGAAGGCGTCTGACCAGTAGCAGTAGGCAGTAGTTTGCACACAGTAATGAAGCAGCAAGGACAGAAAGATCAACTTTGTTTTCTAACTTGGAACCAAGGTGTAAATCTAAGTAAAAAAAAGGAAAAGAAGTCTCTACAAAACTGCTGATCAGAGATGAGCTCAATGAAATGTGAACGCTGTGCTTTTGGCGACAGTGACAGTTCTGGTGAATGATTGATGAAACATCCACCTCTGCAAAAGGTCATGGTCTTGCCTTACTCAGGTCCAGCTAAATGGGATATGCTGTACAAATGTGTTCCAACTGTAGGAAGAAAAGGGACCAGCCAACTTTCCACGAAAACTCTGTGCATGGTGTGTAATGTTTCACGTTATCTGAACTAACTGTGACCCTAACTCTAGGGATTGTGTTCTGTGGAAAAATGCTCTCTTAGAATGACACTGAAGAATTGGTGACCTTCAAGAAACGCTTGCGGAACATTTAGTTGTGCTGAATGGTGATGGCCCGTACTCAAAAAGCACATTTGTATGTGAAGTTTTAGCATGATGCTAAAATATATTTTATATTGTTGTTTGTATGTTTTTACTTAAAAAAATATATATATTTTTTTATTTACACCAATTTTAATTTAATTCATAAAACTTCAACCTGAAATCTAGATTGTATATTGGACGCATTGATGCATACTTTTACCATTATCATCATGGTGTGAAGTCGCTCCTTATGACACCATTACAATACATCTGCAAACACATTTTTGTATCCCATGAGATGTTCTCCCAGCTGTTCTTGTTGCTTTTGCCACTCTTGGAAGGGAAATTAACTAATTCACTAACAACAGAAAAAGTTCATCGCTAAGTCCACAATTTAAAGTATAACGTGGGAGCATATTTGTTTTTATTATACATCCCAAATTCATGTCTGGTATGAATGAACTACATTATATTTTATCCTATCATATCTTGTCCAGTATATCAAATGTATTTGATATACGTATATATGTTGTTTAAACATAGCTTAGTGCTCCTTTAACTATAGGTGCCTATATTTGAAGTGGAAAGACACACACACACACACACACACACACACACACACACACACACACAATAGGTACACACACTTTGGCACTCTGAAACAAAGAAAACAGAAAACTGCGGATACTTGGATGGTGGTTTATGACAAGCTATAAATAACAAAAATCACCCCTGCCCCAACGACAACATTGATATGGGTGAATTGTTACATTAAATAAATGCACACATCTGAATGCTACATAATGGTGACAGCCATCGCTAGATGTAGTTATGGCACAACCAATCAGAGGACACTGTGTGGTGGGCACAGTGAGGAGCCAACAAATGATCAACTTTTAACATCACAAGTTTGGTGACAGATGGGGTGGTTGGAGGCTGTGAGGGCTTATCTGCGTAGAGTGAGCACCGAGCTGCTGCCACACACACTATGTGACCCCAGCTCTGACTCCTGCCTCATGGTTATGTGGCTATATGTGTCGTCTACGTCCTGAGCCCGCAGCCAATAAAGGGGTCAAGTTGACAATTGGTTGACTAGACTGACACTAAGACAACAGTGATAGAAAACAACGAGGACTAGAGTGGTTATGATACAAAGAAGGGAGATGCTGAAATGCTCAAATGAAGCCGAAATATAGAACACCAAAATAAAAAATATAACCCACAGTTGAAGACCCGGAAATAGATTTAACATAAAAATGCAGAAAAGAAAAAAGGTAATTACAGGGACTCAATGTACAATACATGTATACCAGCTGCATGTACAAAATAGATGCAATCAGGTGATTAATTCAAAAATACAGTTTATGTATATGCACATACTGTTTTTGTGCAGAGGCTAAATACTTGTTTGGTATTAAAATGTGCACACTATCTATTTTTGTCATTAGAATATTACTTTGATGATTTATATTTCATACTCAAAAAATGATGATACAATAATGGGGCTAGCAGTGCAGCCTAGGATTTAACATATGTAATTCAATGTTTTGTTTCAGTGGAATGCCAAGTTTTTACGGATAAAAATAGAGAGCTACTGTTGTTGGGGTTTGTTGTTTTGTTGTTGTTTTTTCACCTGTCTAGTCACACATCACAAAAAAACAATCAACACAGCTAAAAACCAAACCAGACTGAAAGAGAATATCTGGTTCTCTTCTGTACACACTGGCCTGGGACATGGGACATGGGACATGGGGCCTGGGACTCGTGTTCTGTCTAGAACATGAGTGACAGAAACAAAGAAAGAAAGCCAAAGAAAAAGACAAGCAAGAGACGGTAGGAGAGAGAGAATGAAAACACTTGTCTAAATATCAGTGTGCTGGTTCACAAATATTTCAATGATGGGGTAGTACTGTGAAAGAAAAAAGAACCTGTGCTAACAACAGTGAAACCAACAACCAACCTCATGGTTATACTGTTACATGGTTTGCCGAACCATAGAACGTTGCTGCAAATCCCCCAATGTACATCCTGCTGACACTAAAGAGAAGCATTCCGCCTGAAACATTAAAATGGATGCAAACAGTTTGTGTCAGATAGTCAGCACACACACTCCATCGTCACAGATGAGTTCAATTGCTTGAATTTGTTGCTGTTTCCAAGTTGTTCATAAAAAGATTAAAAACTACTTCAGTCATCCAGATTTAATTTTCTTTGATTTAAAAGTGTATTCAACACCCATGACAATAATATTTGCAAAATAATTATTCAACTTTGCGTGACTCCTGAGTTACCTTTAAAAAATACTTGTAGTTAAAATAAAAACATAGAATCCCTTCATTGAAATAGCACTCCGAATCTGACTGGAACATGTTAAAACAACAGAGGAAAATACACACACACAGATCCAGGCGTGCAAGGACACACACACACACACACACACTCTCACAAACACACACACTTTCTTCATTGCATGCACAAAGACGAAACATTCACACACAGACCAAAATAAAAGAGGCAAAGGAATAAAGAGAATCCAACACAAAAGGCAGGTGGTACACATGAGTAAAAGCATCCAAAATGATGCAGATATAATGCTATTTGTCAGTCAACAATTCATATAGTCTTTGTGACTGACTCTGATACAGTGTTTCGTGTCACCAGCAAGGGGAGAGAACTACACAAGCCCAGGATTTTGGCCAACGTGGACTCAGTATATGTTCAGACAGGCACATTTGATATAGAAGTCTAAAATATACCTGACATGGAGGCTCTCCGTCTCTACTCTTCCCATGTTTCAAACTGTTCACTTTGGTACACGTGTCAATCACTTCCTTATTTCATGATTTTTGTCAACATATCTGTAAGATTTTGTTTTTGTTAGACGGAGAGTGTAGCTTTTTTTTGTACCTAAGGGGGTTAGGAGTTAAGCGCTCTGCATTCAAGGCAGCATTTCAGCGAGGAATCCTTCCTCTCTCTGATCAGTCTCTCTGTTTGCACCAATCTCTGAGAGTTCAGGTGCTTCTCTTCCCCCGGGGAGCCCTGGAATCTCCAGGGGGTGAAAGTGCATAGGAGTGGGGGCTCCCGCCATCACAGCAGGGGTCCTCTCACAGTAGTAAGGCCGTGTTTTACTCATCAACATGTCAGCACAGTGAAGGGTGTGTAACGTGTGTGTGTGTGTGTGTGTGTGTGTGTGTGTGTGAGAGTATAATCGGTGTGTGTTTGTGGGTGTGTGTTTGTTTGTGTGTATGTGTGTGTGTGTGTTTGTGTGTATGTGTGTGTGTGTGTGTGTGTGATAGTGTAATTCTTGTGTGTGTGTGTAATATATCATACGTGTGGCTGAATTTGGTAGGTGAAAGGCAGAGAGCGTTTTTGGGCAACTCTTCGTCTGCGTCTCTCACTCTTCTTCTGTCCTCTACTGTCGTTCCTCTCCCTCCTCCTCCTCCTGGATGACCTGGATGTCATCAGAAGGGGAGGAGGGGAGGCTGGGCGGCAGACTGGGGGGCAGGCTGGGGGGCAGGCGCTCTTGCTGCTGCTGCTTGCCCAGGTCCTTGCTCCTGTCTTCTTCCTCTATGGTATTCTTCCACACCTTGTGGTTCTCCGTCAGATGCTGCATGATGTTGCAGAACAACCTGCGCCGACCCTTCCTCCTCTCTGGAAGGCAACACATCCACATCATCATCATCATCATCATCATCATCAACACCACCACCCAACAGGATTTATATAGGCGCTGTCCAGAGGATGACCTCACTACCTAACATATTTAGATTGGATTTGAAAATTAGCTGCATGAAAGACACTGTAAGTAAGACTTGACAGCTACAATCTGAGTGTAGTTAGTTTGAAATGCCTTAGCCATCCGTCAGCTCTTCGTGGGTGAAATGCTGAGAATATCTGTCCTGGTTGACTGCCTCTGTATTAGACAATTAAGAGAATAGACGGCTCATTTCTGATCAGGGCCTTTCTTCCCTTTTTGGTTCAGGGAAACCATCATACCTGTCAATCAAAGGTGCACACAAGGGGTAAGCATCGCTCCACCAATGATGCGTGAATGCAACATTTCCCAATGGTGGAAAAACAAATGCAGCGAGCGAGCAGATTGGGAGCTGGCACTTTTTAAATTTCTTTCCTAAATCTTGCTCTCTCCTGCGCTCTTCTGCTCTGTCTCTCTGCAACTCTCCTGTCCATGTTGTATATCTTACTTGGCGACAGTTCCTCATCGAGCTCATCTTCATCGGTATCTGTGTCCACCGGGCCCTCCTCATCCTCGTCCTCTGACCCTTCCTCTTCGTTGATCCAGTAACCAGGGAGGAGGCCTGCAGCATCGTAGGAGTTGCACAGCGGTCCGACAATGTGAGTTATGAAGGACTCCTGCAGCTTGGCCAGCTGCGGCGAGGAGCGGTCCATGAAGGGGCTGATGGGTAATCCCAGGCTGCCCTCCTCATCCCCCTAAAGAGAGGACACAACAACTGCTTACAATGGCAACCGTTTTTGTTTTCTATTGTGTCTTGATTCCAAAACTCGTCTGTTTACATCAAAAGGCACAACGAACTCACAACCGTCTCAGCCTATTTACATGTCGGGGTAGTGTGTGGAGAATGACGGAGAAAACATTTATCCTTGCAACCCGATCTCACAACTGTTTTCAATTCACGATTTGAAGAGAGATACAAAGTGCTTGCGTAAACCAGTGTGTGTGTGTGTGTGTGTGTGTGTGTGTGTGTGTGTGTGTGTGTGTGTGTGTGTGTGTGTGTGTGTGTGTGTGTGTGTGTGTGTGTGTGTGTGTGTGTGTGTGTGTGGGAGGGAGGGGGGGGGGGGGGGGGGGGTATGACACCTCATCCACTACCAGTGCCTCG
Organism: Lota lota; assembly: GCA_026745465.1. Lineage (NCBI taxonomy): Eukaryota > Metazoa > Chordata > Actinopteri > Gadiformes > Lotidae > Lota > Lota lota. Next base: position 12,183,325 of record JACYXH010000659.1, on the reverse strand, counting down.
CACCCACTTGGGTGATGCAGTATGTGCCAGAATGCTCCCCACACACTGGCTGTCACAGTGGAGAGGTGCGGAATGATGAAACTATCCAATTAGAGACTGGGGGATGATTAAGGGGCTATGCTGGGAGAGCCTGGTTGGAAATTAGGCCAGGACACCGGGGTTAGCACTCTTTAGTGCCATGGGATCTTAAGTGACCACAGGGAGTCAGGACCTTGGTGTAATGTCTCATAATATATGGTATATATAGAATAATATATGATATATAGCTATATAATTATAATTATATTGAATATATAGAATAATAAATGTATGTATATACAACTATATGGTATTTATAGAATATGTATAATATGATATGGCATACATAGAATATTATATGTGGTATATACAGAATATCTAATATAATATATGGTATATACACCAAACTTTTCGAAAATAAAGCTGCATTTTCTATAAGCCACAAGAGCGGTAAAATTGGATTGTATGTTTCAAATTACCACAAATAAGCCTCTCTGTAGTATACGCCGCATATTATTATGCATCTTTGCCCACAACTCAAATACTTACCTGGAACCGTAACAAATTTTTTTAAACAACAATATTTCTTGAGGCCGTGACCACTGCACAACTGATGGTTAAGTAACCGTCTGTGAGTAACTGGAGATAATGCCAATTCAAGCTTTAGTAAAACCCTGAATGTTTTGACAGATTAAAAAAACAAGGCATATTTTATTTTGCAAGCAATTCATTTAGACGCAGAGGCTTTATATTATCGTTCATTGACTGAGAGCACATTGTGGAAAATGGTCTTCCTTGTTTTTTAGTAAGTTATGAAGTGATGCCAATGTTAATTTCTTTACGAGGTTATCTTTTACTTGCAAACCTCCCACTCTCTACACTGGCATGAAATTATTCTGCTACACAGGAAGCAATGCAATTGTCCTTTCAAAAGTCAGCAAGGCAGATTCCGTATGAAGTATGTTTCGCACCACAAACATTATTCCAAAGGAAGTGGCATGAGTTAGTATGACCAAGGCAGATACAGCATGTATTGCTGCTTGACCAAACTAGAAACTGAAGTTAAAAGTAACTAGAATAAAATCATTATTGTCAGTCAGACACACATTTGGCTGATAATAGGACTGTCACAGACAGGTCAAGTTGTATTGATTGCATACCGACGATCAAACAGAGAACTATTTGCCTTGGTGAGAGGGGGGTCTGCCAGTGTACCGAGTACTCGTGTCCAGTATTACGTGACTGTTTTTACTTGTGCATTCATGGCCTACCTGCTCATAAAACTCATTCACAATGCCTTCTGTCCATTTGAGGTGCAAGTCGCGGGTTTTGGCCGGTCCGTTGATATCTGCAAGCTTAATGCAGACCTGGCACACCAGCAACCGGTCGTTCTCATTGGTCCAGTCGATTCCTGGACTGTTTACATCATTCACCTGTTTTGAATAGATTCAAATTAAAGGGACAGTTGTGCAGTGCTGCAGCGTTTCGGGGATTATTTATTTTTCAAAAAACATGTAAAGCAGAAACAAATAAAGTGAAGATGACAACATTTAAATATATGAATCATGGGATTTAAATCCATAAGACTAGAACACGCAACCTGATCCAATTCATAACAGCCAACATTTGTCATTCGCATCGACGTTGCTCAGCTCACACCTTGGCATTGAACTCGGCCAGGAAGTCAAAGTGCTTCTTGAGGTCTGTGGCGAGTATCGCCTCGATGACGAGGAAGCGAAAGCGCTTGAACTCCACGTGATCAAGGTTGAGCAGGAAGTTGAACTGGGGCTGGGACAGATAGAGGCTCCAGGCCGAGGCTGCGTGATGGTTCTCCAGCACCGAGCGGTCGTTGTACAGCACCGCCTGTCGGCCACACACACACAACGGGGAGGAAGACGGGAGGAACGGAGAGAGGACATGTAAAAAAAATGAAAATTAAAGAGAAACGGTTGCTCTCTAATCTAATCTCTTTCAGTATTTGATATCCTAACTTCATTTTAATGACGTCTGCCCTTCGAGCTGCCTTTACCGATTTTGATGATGTTCTGAAACGTGTTGTACGTCACGGTAACACTAACGGCAAACAAGTACGACAAAATACCAGTGGTAGTGACGGTAAAAGCATATTATGGGATATGGGACAGCATTTGGATGAACACATACAAATTATTTAAGGAATATACACACAATACCCGATTCAGAGAAGCCTTTTCCAGACATGGTGGCTGTCAACATTATTGATAATCAATAAGTTCAGGGTTCCCTCTCCTTTCATTCAACCCCTTTTCCTGGGACTTTTGCCCAACACAGACACTATCAGTGGTAAACCAGTAATAATCTATTTTGTGTAAATAAATTATTTAAACAGCCGTATACTGTTAACCTTTTCACCTTTCTACTAAACTAACAACCTGCAATCGGCAGGCATGAGGTGTGCTGGTCTGGCGCTGATAAGCCAGATTACGTCATGTTGCCATTGGAGTCAACACATGCCACAGACAACTTCCACACAACCTTTATTTCACTATATTCAATCATTTGGACGTGGCTCGCCTAAAACAATTACTTTTAAGATTGTACTTGTATCCTATGAAAGCATTTATGACTTATGATTTACTACATGCAATTGGCAATGTTTTTTTTTTACTTCTCGTTGTAGAAAAAAAAACTTTTGAGGATTTATATTAACTGCAATAACATGTCTATGGTTGAAATAATAAAAAGAAGGACAGAATGCCGCGTGCACTCAGTTAGTGTCCAAAATGTAATATGTGCAGGAACTGATGTTTATAACATGGATTGAGGATTGCATATGGTAAGGGTAACCGGGTAGATATACGCACTCCTGCTTGGATGCAGCCCCTCAGATACTGGTTAGTTAGAAAAGGATAAAGCCTGACGGTGATATTAGTCAGACACAGGCTGGTAGCCACTATCCAGCTTTCTGGGTGAGAAATAAGTCAGGAGTGAACCACAAGGTTCCTCTCTCCGGTCTTTTGTGTGTCCCTTCGCAAGAAGGAAAGAAGAAAAATAAAATGAATGTACGGAAGCCCTGAAAGGAAACCTAGAAAAAAAATGAGTAGTCCTAAATAATGAATCACTCGATTTTTGAACAAGTTTTCAAAAGTTGTTCAGACAACTTTTATTTGGCAATCAATTCATGGAGGACTTCATTATGGTGAAACAGCACAATTCCTTACTAGCCTGAAGTCGGTCTCCTTTAGGGACATTTGGGTTCTGTGAGCTTCAAGAGAACATACAGAAACCCCCTGAGACAGTACGGTGACAACCCAGAAATAAAGCCCCTGCATACAGTCTTCGAGCCTCAATGACCATCGACAAACCCACAGGCCGTTTGACTATACGGGTTGATCCAGACCATGTTCTATGTTCCAGAGATTTCACCGTACTGTCCAACTCTTCTCTTGAATCTCAAAACAACCCTAACAACCCTAAAGGAGACCTTCTTAAACCAGATAATAATTGTGCTGTTTTACCATAATTAATTCCTCAATTAATTGATTACAAAAAAACGTTGTCCAATTGATGAATTCTATTTTTTAACAATTCAACATGTAGGCCCTTTGGAGCAAACTCTCTTTCCACAGCTGCCTCAACATTTATATCTGCTACGTTATTTGATAGACTATCACGCAACACTAGAAGAAGATTACAGATTAAGATTAAGATTTCAAGAGTTGTGATGCTCATGGGATTATCTATGGAGATATCCGGTACCTAGGTGCCTCTACAAGTCTCATCACCATAACCAACTCAAACGTAGCATGGAGACGGGGGGAATGTTCACGTATCCATCCATGGTTATAAATCTTAACTCCTTTCATAGCTTCAGGTTAAACAGAAAGATGCCTTCTAAACCTCTGAATGCTAAGGGTTGCATAATTTGGCTCTTCCTGCATCGTTCTGGGTTTTCCTCATCTGTCCTAGCAAACACAAACTAATGACATAACTAGACAAAAAGAAATCCCAGTACACCTGAAAATAAATAATGTCTACTCTAGGTGTAGGACAAAGTTAGTTTTTTTTTTTTACATAACATTTGATATAGATTCAAGTACTGACTTGGACAGTAAAACAATGACAGTGAAAGCTAAAGTTAAAGATTAACATTACAGTAGGATACCAATTCTATCAAAGTCAACATGAAAAAGGAATGTCTATTTACCTAAGACTACTAAATTAAGCATACTGTATAACTAAGTCATGGATTTATTCTACCGGAATTATGAAATCTAAGTCATTATAATAACAATACCACATACTGTATAGGTATACAATTATGGAACCTATTGTGACAATGCATGCAGTTTGTCTGTACACATTGAATCCATACAGAGGATGTTCAGGCCATGTATTTTTATGAAATCAACTATTGTCATCATTTTGCCAAAAGGAAAAGCCAGAGGAAACTCATACTACAGAACATGTAGGTCTGACAACACTTGCTTGCTGCTAAGAAAGTATTGCTTTTATAATGATCCATGAACCAAATATGTTGCAAATGTTTGGCAAAATGAGATATTATTCATTTTCTGCTGATGGACTAACCATTGCAGCCGTAGACCAGGCGAGCGATGTGTGCGTTACCTGTGGTGCGTTAGTGGCTACTAAGAAGGCGTTTGTGCGACCCGGGTGGTCGTAGTCGTGCATTGCAGCTGCTACATAGAGGGCCATGAGCTCCAGGGCAGGGATGTTCCAGGCCAGGCAGCCGTAGCTGTCATCTGAAATAGAGGAGCTCTTGGAGGAGGCATAGGACACCCTGCCAGGCGAGATACCACTGTCTGAATCTGTCACAACAACAACACATAAGCAATCAGTGTATACCAATATCCTGGCGAAATCCTTTAGAGTGATGTTAATTAATGGCAAACAAAAAAGAAGCAGAATACCCAAAAAAAACGTTGTGACGTGGCATTACAACCACATTGACACCTATACTAAAATGCACTATTGTTTACTACATAATCCCTCCAGCCTTTATTCCGGTTTACCTGTGTCACTTCCGGTCACATGTTCAGTGTGGATCTGCTGGAATCCAGGGATTGGCCGAGTGGTCAGATACCAGACCGCGTGGAGCACATCAGTAGCATGGACCCTGTTATGATCTGTTATATTACATTTGACATGTTAGGGACATATTACCAAACATTCTCAAAAGGACTGGCATATTGTGGCTAAATTCTAGACTAATGATTGCAACAATCATCATCATAATAATAATGTTGCCTTCATACATAAATATACGTATATATATATATATAAATAAGTAAATACATTTATTAAAGGTACTGTAGGTAAGATTTAAGAGGTATTATTTGAGTCCAATATTTTGGAAATTGCATTGCCATCCGTCAGCTATTTGTGAGTGAAATGCACTGTGAGAATATCTGTTTCAAGTTGAATGTGCCTGCCTCTGTATGAGCAAATTTAGATTTTAGACCGCTCACAGCTTGTTTCTGACCAATCAGGGAATCTCTATCCTGAATTAGTTCAGTGAATCCATTTTGCCTGTAAATCACAGATGTGATAAATTCAAAACTTCTAAATGGTGGAGAAACATAGGGAGGGAGCAGAGAGGGAGGGGGCGTTTTTTGTGTTGTTTAGTTTCAAAATCAAAAAATATATATCAAAAAGCTGTTTTCTGATCTCTTTTTACAACTCTCAACTCTTACCCATAGCAGCTTTAAGTTTTGTTTTTAAACTAAATAAAGCTAACATCGTAATAAATCGTATATCCTCAATGGGGAACTACTCACAAGGAATGTCCCTGTATCCGTCCTCTAGGGCACAAAAGTACATCATGAACTCCTTCACAGGGATCTTAAAGATCTCAAACAGACACGTATCTCGGAACAGCGTGTATGTCACCTAGGGAAATAAAATGAAATCTCTAAGTCCCTCCCACACACACAAACACACACAGCAACAGCAACAGCACATAGGCCCTGTTTCAAGAAATTGGATTTCCAGGGTAACCGGATATGTCAGAATTCAAGGGGAAGACATCATTTTCGGTTTCAGATGCCAAGATTAGACTACTCTCAGTTCTGTTACCATGGAGGCTCACGCTGTGAGCCTAACTTGGAACAAACCTGGTACATAGCAGGTTAGCTCCAAGATAACCCCGCCCATGGCTGCAGTAGTGACTTCTTTCTATCGTCTCATTGGTTTAGAAAATGCCAACAAACAATTATATATTGCCATTTCCAAAACTATTGTATTCCAAGGCATATTGTTTTTCTTTCTTGTTAAAATGTTACCTTAACACTCAACTTCACGTGTCGCGTCTTCATTAAAATAATAGGCGATTACTCTACCTACACACTTAGTACAATCTGTTTAACCAACTACAGCAGGCTATTTAAGCAGTGATTTATGTGACTCTTATGAAACCATGACATAATGGCTGGTCTCTTTGTCTGACCTACGGCGGACTGCAGATTGTTCCTTGCACACTGCACGGCAAGCCGCGGGTGCAGTGCGAGTGCTTTTTGGTGTACGGCATGGGGTTATTTTTTTTACGCACTCTGCGATGGCTCGCATCAGAAAACGAGCAGGGATTAAACCAAAAAAGAGGAATACACCTTATTAACATTGTTTTGTAATGCGAATTGCTGCATGTTCAAAGTATTTCACCACAGTAAGCTGTGTAGTTAACTACAGCGCCACCTTTCTTAGAAAATAACATACTGTTATCATACAGTTTTGTTATTTTTTATCACCAAGTAAAGAAATAACTGGCAAACTTTAGATGGCTTCAACTAGTCGCGCAGAGCTTTTCCATTGTGACGTGGCGCAAAGTAACGGAAGAGGCTGAGACTAGGCTTCAACCAATGACAGCTTGGTAATTCCCTGCTCAATCACATTTTAAGGGTGCAATAGATCACGGCCTTGGAAGCCTGTAATGAACGCACATTTTTCCGATCACTCCTGACAGTGCAGGAAAGCGCTTGCTTGAGTCACAGTTCAACATTTAAAGATATCCTTGTTATGTTTTGTTAAGTTATTGTATAATACCCAAGTGGAGGATGGATATACTTTCTGACTTGAAATACTTCTAACAACAATAATGATATGGAGTTGAGGCTGAAGGTAGAATGACTTGCTCTTTACTGACCAACTTTACTGATCAACAGTCCCTCTTAATAGAACACTGAGTGCTTATTCAAATACACAAAAATCCCAGCCAGCTACTTGAAACAGGCCCCATTGCTACCATTACCAACTAACTGCAAAAAACTAACCCCAAAACGTTCCTAACATTACCCTCACTATATTTAGCAGAGTATGAAATTATATTTTGAATTTCAAAAACATAATAAAATGTAAACGGCTGAAGGAAGGAACATACATAGCTTAGTATTCGCCCCGTCTTCCCTCCAGTTCTGTCCACCAAGTCAAAGATCTGGAAGTTCCAGCTGTTGAGTCGCTCCATGAGGGCGTTGTGCTCTTCCAGCAGGGGGTCTAGTTTGAACTCTTGGTTACCCTGGGTACAGCATGCAGCATGCAACACATAACAGACATCTTCACCAAAACATCAACATCACAACAATAATGACTCATAGTCAAATGTCATTGCATTTATATTGCGCTTTTACATAGTTATAGAGTTTCGGGGGGGATATCACACCTCATCCATTACCATCATTACAGTAGATATAATGTGATGATTCAGTGTGTATATCCTGATAGAAATACACACACACACCAACACACAGTCTAAGTTAAACTTTTATCCGATCTCATAATGTGGCAATATAATGGTACTTATTGTTAGGCTAAGCATTCTGTTATTTCAAGTTGACCAACTATGAAAGGATATGCATAAAACATGTAATTAGTAACCTTTAGGGCATGAGCATTTTACATTACAGTGCATGCACTAGCCTACTTTTGTGACTCCAATTCATAGGTCGGTGTCTCTGTTGAGACAAAGGTGTCGAGTTATAGTCTAGTATAGTATATACTAGATATAGTATAGTCTAGTAAATAGTATATAGGTGTTGAGTTATAGTACAGAATAGTACTAGATACCATAAAGTATATTATACAGTATATAGTGTTGAGCTATTAATGGTCTAGTATAGTATAAACTAGATATAGTATAGTCTTGTACTGTGTTTTTCACAAACAATATATATAAATGAAAATAAATATAGTAGAAATGTTGTTGAGTAAATATAGGGTTATGGCTTTTTACTATTTCAAAAATTGTTTTGCTTTGTGTATTCCAGCATATGTTTTCCATTGGAATGTTTTCCATTAATAATTGGAGTAATTTGTGTTCAATAAATAAACACACTGTAAGCACCATTGCTGACTTTTTCCTCCACTGTGTTCCACTGGCCATGGCCTTCTTTCAGTAATAATTTTGTATAACAGGGGCGCTGACCCTCTTTGCTCAGCCACTGCATGTGTATTTATCTATGTTTTACCGGTTGCATATGAGGTGGTCCGCGAAAGGTCTTGCTAACAATTTAATGGTACACCTAAAGTCATAGGTTGGAAACCACTGGTCTAGTATATAGTATATAGGTTGAGATTGAGTCATATAAATCCGAATCACACCTCTGAATGGAGCGTCTGGAGGGCTGTGCTGGGGGTCTCCTCCTCCTCCACCTCCTCCATCTCCTCTTCAGACGGCTCCTTGTCCTCCATGCCGGACCTCCTCTCTCCGGAGGCCTCGGCCTCCACACTCTCCTCTCGGATCAGCGCCTCCACCGTGAACTCTAAACTTTCACATGCTGTGGAGAAAAACGAAACATGCACATGTGAGCAGGCATGCACACACGCATTTACGCACACACACACACACACACACACACACACACACACAAGTGCACACACAAGTGCACACACAAAAACATTAAAACATAAGCATATGTCCATACAGATGATGTAATCAGTGGTGCTTCAACCACTGACTGCATGCATTGTATGATTTGGTGCTGCTCATCTGTGCAGCATATTCTATAATAATTCACTTACAATGTATTTTTGTAGTGCATGTTGACTGGCTAATTGAAGCTTATGAGATTTGGTGCTTATTTCAGTAAAATATTATAAAAGACAAACATTGACCAAAATTACATTATAAAATATCGAACTTTGTTGTTTGTTTGCAGGTATATCTAATTTACAATCTAACTGCAATTGAAGGATGTACTATTTGTACTACAGTTCATCCCATTTATAAAGTTTGTGTGTTGTCCAATAGATGGCAGCACATAGCCAATACAAATCAATTTATATTGCAACAGTTACAGTCACAAAGATCTTTATGAGCTTGCATTCATAGATAATGACCTAACTGTAGGCAGCCTTAAAATTGCATACACATGTAAATAAAGTCCCTGAAGGCACCAATAATGAAATAATGATTATTGTACTGTTTCGCGTTGGACCTGAGCGTCTGCGTTGAGCATCGGTGGTGTGGGGCTGCTGACTCTCTCCAGCATCTCCACTGGACGCTCCCTTCACTATCTGACGTCCACAGCTGCAATACACATACATCACAATCACAAGTTAGACAAAGAAGAAGAAAAACGTTGAAGTCTGAAAAAAGTGGCCAAACACTTTCTTGGGACTAGCTGGCACTCTAAGTATATACTACTTAGCCTTCCTGAGGTCAGGTGGGGGTGTTTACCAGGCGCACAGCCACATGGTGGCGCTATGGTAGGCCTTCCTGAGGTCAGGTGGGGGTGTTTACCTGGTGCACAGCCACATGGTGGCACTATGGTAGGGCTTCTTGAGGTCAGGTGGGGGTGTTTACCTGGCGCAGAGCGACATGGTGGCACTATGGAAGGGCTTCTTGAGGTCAGGTGGGGGTGTTTACCTGGCGCAGAGCGACATGGTGGAGCTACGGTAGGCCTGCTGGAAGTCAGGCGAGCTGAGGGTGAAGCCCATGGGCTTGTGCGTGCTCAGGCTGACGCTGGGCTTGGTCAGGAAATCGGCAGTGTCTGGAAACTCCACGGGTGAAGAGCGGGTGAGCAGGGAGGAGTTGGAGGTGGGGCTCGCTGTAGCGGGGCTGTGCATGGGAGACGCCAGAGGGCTCAGGCTGGGAGACACCCCTGGGTGGGAGACAAGAGTATTTTTATTACTTGATGCATTAATGCTCCAACTATGGTTCTGGCTACTTTAAATTTATAGTGTTTTATGTGATATCACATTATTTTCAAATACATGTAAGTAGCAAAAAGCGGACAACATTATTTTGACAGAAAATCAGTGTCTCTTGCAACTAACCCTAACTGTAACCCTCTATCAAGATGAATTATCAATTAATATAAAAGACAGCTATCATTATAGGTCTATGAATGTAGTTGACCACTATAGATGCAGGACTGTTGGGGAATGTAAATAGGCTGTTACCTCCACCATGTCCTACAACATGTACACTGACCATGATGGCTATGACAAAGATCCCTGATTGTGATTCGTTAAACAAAATTATTCACAGGCTAAAGCCTTAAAAAAAACAACGTTGGTGCTATTTAAATTAATGTTGCTTTTTCGCAAAAGGAAATCGGGGCGCATTTGTACAGTCCCATTCAGCTCCATGAGTTTAATTATTTTATTGATAAAAAATGAAAGAAATGAAAAAAGGACCTTTACTTGTAAGCTATGACCTATAGTTGTACAGTTACTGATTAAATAACTAAAGACAATTCGTAAATCTATCAAGGAACATCATCACATGACACTTGGCTACTCTATGCTGTCGTAGACGATGATATAATTTACACAATACAGGCTAGTACAGGCCACCGTTTTCGTTAGAAAGGGAGGGCTGAAGTGAGGGTTTTCAGTTGGTTGCAATCTGCAACCTCACCGCTAGATGCTGCTAAATTCTACACACCAGACCTTTAAGGTCATACACTAAACCAATCTATAAATATTGAGAATTGCAGCAGGAAATACAAACAACAACATATAAACCAAAAGCAATCAAGATCCATAAAAGTTCCAATAAGTGGTGTACTAAACACACATAGCGTAATACCGGCCAGTCTAATAACACAATGACAACCACAATAACAATAATAACAATCATGTAGTGTGCAGATGAAGAGTTAAAAAAGGGGAATAAAAGCGAGTCAACCACGATCAATTTTAAACAACTATCACCTTGCTTTTTAATATGAATACGCACTAGTGGGAATAATGATCCCATTCAAGAGACTACAAAAGCAGTAAAGGCCCACCTGTTCTTCTAGAGCCTGCGTGGTAGGTGAGGGTGACGGAGGAGGACCTCTGCTTGGGGATGGTCAGCAGGTTGGCATTGGGTCCATTGGACAGAGACCCTGAGCTGAAGCAGAAGAGAACAGCGCATACAATTATTCACCATTAGTTTGCAGAAATCCAAATGCAAGTATATCACTTTAAATGTGTTTATTCATAGTCATTGGATATTAATGTGTGTACTTTGTAGTTTAGATGTTAGCATTCATTTTGCACAGGTATCATGTTTTTTATTTTGTTGGAGGGGTGGGTTCTATTAGCAGACAGAGACAAAACATTTAATTGATTGGTACTCATAATACAGTGTCAATAGAAAAACTAAAATAGTTGCCATCAACGGAAGCCTTTTGGCTGCAACAACTGGTGCACTGCTGCTTTCATGTGGCACAAAGTGGATACTACACAACAGATTAATCTGCTAGTAAGGAGCATGAAGAGTAAGGACATTGATCCAGAAGATCAAAGCTTAAAAAGGTACAATACGCAAAAATCTTTTGTTTGAAATTTGCTCTAAAACACATTCTGTCATGTAGAGGCTAACTTTAAGGCTACATCGATCTGAGTTGGTAAGGTGGGGAGGTGCTAGCTACCTGGTCAGGTTAAGGTGGGGGAGGTGTGCTAGCTACCTGGTCAGATTAAGGTGGGGGAGGTGTGCTAGCTACCTGGTCAGGTTAAGGTGAGGGAGGTGTCCTGGAAAACTGTTCAGGTTAAGGTAAGGGAGGTGTGCTAGGTACCTGGTCAGGTTCATGTCGGGGTGGGCTCTTTTGCCAATGTTGCGCTCCCAACGCAAGGAGGCGGAGTCAAGAGGGGGGAGGGCAGAGGAAGTGGAGCCCCGTCTGAGCTGTGGGGTGGGTAGGCTGTTCCGGCTATTCAGCCCCTGATATGCAGAAGAATAAAATATTATCAATACAAAGAAATTATAAAGTTTATTCATTCATTCATTCATTCATTCAACACAGCAGTGAATAACATGATCCCAGTTACCTCAACATTATTATTATTTTTATTATGCATGTGAGTGTACAAATCTGGTTCCCTATTTAATGCACTACTTCATTCCCATATTAGACAGTAGAAGAACTAGCCAATTATGCACACTTATTTCCGCAATATATCCCATGAGCTGGTCGCCACATGCCATCTTTTTATGCAAATGATCTGTCAAGGGGTGACATGTCACACGTGTCGGCCTGTTAATGCGACCAACACACCTCACTCCGGCGGAATACCGGTGCAGTGAGTGTCCGAAGCCTCCCTCATACTTGTTCACCGAATAGTGCATTATACAGTGTTCACTTTACATCACCACTCGTCAGTCACATCCCAGCGCGGGCAGCTCGGCTCACCTTCAGCGACTTCCTGTCGGGCCGCTCGGCCGAGTCGTCGACCGGGTCGCACGAGTAGAAGCCGGGGAAGGGCGTGAAGGGGTTGACCCGCGGGCGGCAGGACCCGGAGAAGGTCCCCATGAGGCTGGAGATGCTGCGCAGCGAGGAGGAGGTGTGGGGGGGCAGAGAGGAGTCCGTCAGCAGCTCCGACACCAGGTTCCTGGCCTCGTTGATGACCGACAGGTCCACGCCATTGCCGCTCACGGCCCCCTGAGGCGCGCGACCGTGCACCGGGAATCAGAATGGGAATCAGAAAGAGCTTTATTGCCGTGTGCCGTGTTTGCACATACAACGTTCTGTTTCTGGTATGTTGGCGTAGTGAGAACGAATACACAAATACGAAACACAACTGTGAATGGATATTGAATAAAGAGTACACACAACCGTACGACGTGAATCCCAACCATATATCGTGAAACACAAGCATGCATCATGAAGCACAACCGTGCACAATAGATAAACAAACGACGATACACCACGGATATACACACAAGGACGCTGCAAGAATCACAGCTGTACACCAGGAATCACAACTGTACACCGTGGCCCAACACACACACACAACCATTCACCATGAATTACAACCACACGCCATTGATTAACACACAACCGTGCACCATGAATCACAACCGTACTCCATGGACCAACACACAATCATACACCACAGAGCAACATACAGCAAAGTATCATGGATCACAACCACACACCAACACACAATTATACGCCAACACACAACCATTCACCAACACACAACCATTTAGCAACACACAACCATGCACCAATACACAACGATAGACAACCCTACACGCCAACTCACAACCATAGACAGACACACAACCATAGACACTCCTATCCATACGCCAACACACAACCATAGACAGACACACTACCATGCACCAACTCACAACCATAGACCAACCTACCCATAGACCAACACACAACCAAAGACCAACACAACCATGCACCGACACACAACCATACACCATGGATGAACACACAGGCAGAAAGGATGAGTCAAGTAGGGTCATGTATGTTTATTTTGATACTTATTAGTTGACAGGACAGCGGGGAAAAAGACTCCAGACTACCAGATTCAAACGCAGGTTGCCACAGCTTTGTGGACTGAGTCCCCAACCCACTCGGCCCCTGTAGTGCGCAGTTGGTGTAAGGAGTAAGACATCCTCACAGCATCTAAAGGCTGATTTTAGTATTGTCTTTGATACACATTTGGAGAGTCAGTACAAGGTAGGCCAGTTGAAGGCCGGTTTAGGGTGGATGTGTGAGCGACAAAATGGAGTGAGAGATTCTTTAACCCATGTGACGGCCCCCGCTTGCTCTTCTCATTCTAGCTCATGGTATCATTGTGTCATGAATCCCCAACACACACACACACACACACACACACACACACACATCGTTTCAGAGTTGTTGATTTAAAAACATGCTTGATGACGATAGCTTATTGTTAACAGACCACTGCTGTGCATTGGGTGAGGTTACTGGTTGCTGCTTACTGACCTGGTACTGTGGCTTGTACCAATGTTTCAGGTCCCAGTCCCACAAGATCATCTGAAAAACACGCAAGAGGCATATATTACAACAAGGCTAGCTGAAACTGATAACAACTAAGTGTGGTTGTAAGCTTGTGTGTTTTAGAGAATGTGTGTGTGTGTGTGTGTGTGTGTGTGTGTGTGTGTGTGTGTGTGTGTGTGTGTGTGTGTGTGTGTGTGTGTGTGTGTGTGTGTGTGTGTGTGTGTGTGTGTGTTTCCAGTAAAATGCCTAAGATATCCTGGCTTTCGAAAGGAGGCATCAATGAAAGGGGCTTAGAAAAATCTTTACAGTCTTTACATTGACTTTCCTTTTATTTCCTGCAAAGCAAGATACACTTTCTCACAAAGCTATACTATTGAACCTCAAAGAGATAGCAAACTGAGCAATTCTCAGAAGGCAAAAAAAGAAAACCAAACCACATCAACCACAATGTTACGTCTACAATGGAGTTGTGAAATGTGATCTGGCTCCAATGACGTCTATCGGCATCATGCACATCATTTGTTCGTTTTTTTACTAAATAGGTGCTCCCTCTTACATATTTAATGTACTGTACACAGGCGGTGTAGAGTTAAAGTAGCACATGCTGCCCTCAATTGAAAATGCCTAATCCTCAACTAACAATTAGGATAGTTGTAATCTTAATATTTTGTATGGTAAGAAAATATTTCAATTTTTTACAAGAAAAACCATGTCAGATCAAATGTAATCTTGTATACTACTATAATAAGTAGATAAGGAGACTACATGAACACTTCAGGTCTTCAATGAGATCAGGTTGCCATGTTAAAACCATGCAGTAAACATTTCCCTCAAGCTTGACCTACAGCTCTTCACCACAAGGGGGCGAAACCCATCGGGTCTGTCCCATTGAAGCAGCACAACCAACAACCTCAGTCTATCCCATCTACATCCAAGAGCTATACAGACATATTTCAATGTCTTCTGAACAATATTTTCACGAGTTGTCCGTACATATCATCAAAACACATTGTAAAATTACTAAATTATGTATTGAAGATCATAGGTTGTCACCGTGAACCAACACATGCATGTACCCAAGAAAATGTATATTATTTCATACCAATGGAGAAGTTAAATTCATTAGAACTCAGAATTCAACTCCAAATTCTACTACTATATTAGTGTCTATCTTCTTTAGTGACTGTGTCACTTAAGGTCATTTCTTAAACTATAAAGTTTAATATGAACAGGAGGATACATGCTTACTTAATATATAATATGAATAGGAGCAGCAGTGTTAAACTACGATTACTGTTTCAGTTTGTCTAATTATATTCTAATTTGGCTGCAGTGAGTAATGTATGTTCTTTTGTTTACAAGGAATGGAAGGTGATGGTTCATCTACACGTTGAACACATCAGTCTTTATCAGCTCGTCATTGATCAAAGTGGGATGTTGGATGTTTGTCATCAGCATCTGTACAATGCCGCCCAACATTTAATATGGCAAATAAGCCCTGCCATGGCAACCCAACAGAGAGGCCAGCAAACAATGCTCCAATCACCATGGCAACAGCATTGGGGGGGGGGGGGGGGGGGGGGTCTGTGGTCGCCAGGTTGTTGGCTATTTTCTTGTTGATGGAGATATGCACAGGAAAAGGGAAGCGGATGGAGGGAATGCACAGTAAAGGACAACGAAAAGAGATCAGAGAAGAGGCGATGTATGAACATAATCTATCAAATAGAATACATAAAATAGAATATTCAACGGCGTAGCTCTACCATGCCAACAAAGTGAAGTGTGCGTACACAGATGGACCCGCTGGCCCGTCCCTGACCACACAAACATATAGCAGACCTGGATGGAAACACACTAAGACCAGAAAAAAAGCAAGCAAGTTACATAGCTC
Source organism: Lota lota (assembly GCA_026745465.1). Lineage (NCBI taxonomy): Eukaryota > Metazoa > Chordata > Actinopteri > Gadiformes > Lotidae > Lota > Lota lota. The sequence goes on along the minus strand of JACYXH010000659.1, from coordinate 12,167,236 downwards.
TATATGTGCATACAGTATGTCCAAAATTGCCTTCTCACACATACACACGCGCACACATGATATGCAAGATTAAACAAGCAAAGCAAACAAATGAAGCCTATAGTCTCACAGACAGTTCCTGAGACAACAATGGAGTTTCAGCATAGGAGTCATACCAATGGCTTCAGGCACACCTACATGTGCAGGTCTTATAGCATGTGTATGAGAATGAGTTATTTGTGAGAGGACTGTGATTGGTAGCTGGACAATAGGCGACAGAATGGCTGCTGAATGGTGTTGTAGGGATTGGCAAGCAGCTTATAAAGAACCAAAAACTCAACACAGAGCAATTTGGTAAGACCCAAGACCCATGGCTGAAATGGTTTGGCATGAGCCTATTGGTGTGTATTATTGTGATCTCATTTTTAATAGAAGCTATGCCGGATAGTGGCTACTGCTCAATCAGTTAGTTACAGCTGGGTGTTATATGAGCAGGGCTCTTGCACATTGGTGTGATAGGTGGACTAAACACACTAATAAGTGTGTGTGTGTGTGTGTGTGTGTGTGTGTGTGTGTGTGTGTGTGTGTGTGTGTGTGTGTGTGTGTGTGTGTGTGTGTGTGTGTGTGTGTGTGTGTGTGTGTGTGTGTGTGTGTGTGTGTGTGTGTGTGCCATTGGTGGGGGGTGGGGCAGGCAGAGAGAAGTTGCCTCTGACAGCCAGAGGACGTTTATACGGAGGAGCAGGGCGGTGCTGACGTCAGTCAGTGCCGCGACACACACACAGCGTCAGCAGCACCCTGCAGACGCACACCCTGATAATGAGGAATGGGCTCTTGTCGTCACACACACACACGCTCGTCTTACAAGGGCTGAAACCAACGCAAGCCCACACATCACCTTATACAATAAAGCAAAAATAATGACAAAGGACAAAGAAATGGAGGGGAAAAAAGCGGTTGGCATACGTACTGCTGGAGGACACAAAAGCCCAGTGGAGGTTAGCTCTGGGCCATGTTTGTGCAAGGTTTGTCTGATTAGCTTTTATTACTATTATTCTTATTTTAGTTTTAGTAGTAGTAGTAGTATTGGGTGGGAAGGGGGTAAGGAATATTTTGCCATAATCTCAGATTTTGTCTCCTAATGACCTAATGAGTTACCATAGATAATATTAAGGGAAACATTTAGCTGTTGAATATGATAACAAAGTACCAGGGCGTTTTATTATTGATAAACAAACACTTTCCTGAATTCGGAAAAAACGTATTTTCTGAATTCTGAATAAACGTCCCAGGAATGGCCTAATAGAAAAGGAAGGGAATGTTTAGACTCAATTCAGTAACTTAAGAGCTAAACTTTAGAACATTTGAAAACAACTAACGTTAAAATGTCATAGGTTTATCAAAACTAAAATTGTTTAATGATGTGTCCAATAGCCATCTTATGTATGGCTTGCTGTGTAATCATAGGCTAAGAAGAGCCCTCCATGTTCCCTTCTCCATCTCGACTGACATAGCATGCATCTAAACCATTTGGGCTTGTTTACATCTGTCTGCGTCACATGGCTCACTCCTCACTAATGACACTAGCAGTGTCAAGATCAAATGACAAAATAGCAGGTTGACACACCTAGTTGTGGCTGACTTGTACACGTCACCCTGACTTTGCATAGAGCTGAGCGTCCTCCTCTGTCCGTTCCAGTGTGCTTCCATCAAGGCATTTGCATTTGTGGTTAGTGCTCTGACAAAGCGAGATGCAAGGCTAAACATTGTCCTAACATGGGGTGAGGTAAAGCACTGGTGTCCATCTCTATTAATTTCTACACAAAAAAAATGGATGTGTAACATACAAATAGGCAACAACAAAGGAACCACATTGTGCTTTGTTATGGGCACGTACATTTACAAACCCCGCCGTGCCCGAATGTATACTAAATGTTTGCAGCCATGACAGAGTTTTGCACTGAATGCCATTTGAATGGTGTGTTTCAGTATGTACGTATGCTATAAAGCCTGGCAGTGGTCCATTCAAAACTGTGAGCCGCTGCAAGCATTGCTGATTTACAGCTGCTCAGCCCAGGGCTACCTGCCTGAGGAACACCAGGCCAGACGGACACAGTTGATGACGCAGGACAAGACATGACAAAACCAACCCCCACCCCCCACTCCTCCTCCTCCTCCCAACAAGACACACAAAAAACAATCAAATACACATATATGGACACACACATACGTTTTATATTGCAGGAGGTGAGAGCAGCCTCAACCAAACCCCTTAAAACTCTGAAAACCCCCAGCTCCCAACCTCCAACCCGAGTCACTGGTTCCCTGCCTCCTAATGCCTCCACATTTCTTTACTGTGTAAATCTTTCAAGCACGTATTCACAAGATAAACCAGATAAAATGGTATTGTATACTCATAACCTTTCCATAGAGGAGAAAATGATTAAAGTGCTACACTGTAGGTTCAGGTACCGCTATATTTATTTCTTAGATACCATGATAATATCTGCCCTCTGTAAAAAAATAAATAAAAATAAATACTTAAAATCGGGTTTTTGTTAATTGGTTTTATATTACTAAAGCAAAATGTCCAATAAAATAAAAGGTACAATGTTTTATATATATAATCCTTTTGAAACACTTGTTTTAAATCGAATAATCAAGGAGGCTTGCGGTGATGCAGCTGGACATATGCACTCTATCAACTCTTTACTCAAATATAGTTTTCACTATGTTCACTTTGGTGATTATAGTGACTAATGCAGTGCGTATGAAGACAAGTTTTCTGGGATGTTTCAACATCCATTCTTCCTTTCAATTTTGATTACTCTGTTTCGACTATTTTATTTTTCCTGGTCATGGTAAATTGAACTGTGTTTATTACTTGCTTCATACAAGCTGTTATACTTTTAATACTCAACACATTGTGGAGTTTGACAGCGGATCTGTTAAATGGTTACACAAACCAGATAATGAGGATACTGGGAAACACATATTGAATTGTGCACATTTGGACAGGATTCTGAAAAGCGTATGCTTGTCCGCCTTTTATTGCACTCAAAAAGATAAAGTAAGAAAGAATTAAATATAATTCTCCTCAATTAACTGTGACAGCTACAGGGCTAATGGGACTTGCGGTGACTGACGAGGTGTATCATAAAAACAGGAATGTGGTCATTCTGTATTGAAAATAAGGTCTCGACTCGGGATGTCAGCGTCCACTCTTATGGTTAAGGTTTCTGCTTCTGGCTACTTGCCAGGCCTAGCAGAGCTTCCATAATGACAAACACGTGTTTGCAGGAACAACAAGAATTCCACAATCCGAGTAAGGTCAACCTTAGTACGTCAATGATGAACCTTTTGCCACAATAGCATGTTTCCGACCAACATGACCTATAACTATTTGGCTGTGTTTGCTCACAAAGACTTTAGGTCGCTGCAAATAGCTATAGAAATGACAGAAAAAATTTCATTCTTAATTGAACTGCTAAAATGAAAACCATTGTAAGAAACACATGTTCACCTTATAAATACTATTTTGTTTGTAAATCCAACTGTAAGTATCAAATCTGTATCCTCCCTCTATACCCGCTCTTGTATGTCGATCCACAAAGTCAAAAACAAACACAGGCATTTGATGGAATCCTGTGGAACCGTAGGCCTACATGATAGCGACAGACAGCTGCTCTGGATTGAAAGCCACAGCAATGTAATCCGATTTAAAGCAACAACAAAAAAATAATAGAGCTGTTCAGATAACTTTGCTTACCCTCTGCAACACAACACCAAGAGCTTGGGCCTAACCTGTGTAGTTTATATAGTAAAGTGAAATGTGTGCCTCAATCCATCAGATTAAACAAATGGAAAATATAAACATTTAATATTTTTTAAAGAAAAAAAAACGAAGGACCAAAAATGTGTAAGACGATATTATTATTGATGTAGAAATGTGTGTATCTGTATGAGAGAACTACAGAGCTTACTAGGAATCTCTTATGTTACAGTTCAGGAATGCCCCTATAAATAGCCAGGCTGTTTGCTGTGTTACATGCAGGTTACACTTAATCTGTGTTTAATATCCTCCGTTGACCCGCACCTTTGCAATGCATCACCATCACAAAAGGAAAAGCTGGCAAGCATGTAGGCAGTGGTGACCTTTGGTAAAAATGGCAGCAAGTCCAAGTGTAAATACCATGAATAGTCATTTTTCCCTCCTTTTAGCTCACTTTGCTCTGCCAATCTACATGTTCATAAAAGACTTAGGATTATCCAATGTTCACGTAAACAATTATGAAAAGGACCATTAAACCTGTGACACACAGTTTGTGCGAGCTGTGCAACAGCCCGTCAGACGTAATATGTTGATAGAAATGTATGAAGCGCTGGTTTACAAGGGTTCAGTAGCTAAGCAGGTCTGCCTCCAACTACCTTCTCTGTCTCTCACTACTTTCATAACGGACAGCCCGGCACCAATTTACCGTTCAGCATAGGAGTTTTTAAATTCTGCATTCAAGGAGAATAGTGTGTGTGTGTGTGTGTGTGTGTGTGTGTGTGTGTGTGTGTGTGTGTGTGTGTGTGTGTGTGTGTGTGTGTGTGTGTGTGTGTGTGTGTGTGTGTGTGTGTGTGTGTGTGTGTGTGTGTGTGTTACTTGCAGGTTATATCTGTCTGTGCTTTTTCAGGTTTCCATCAACATAGCAGTTAAGACATGGGCCATGAAACAAAAGGTCTGTGTGAGGAAAATAGTCTATTATCTTGTTCAGGGAGACCAGAAACACTGGCATGGGTTTTTTCCCCAAGACAAACCCTTTTAAACTTTGACTCCCTTTACAACATCCTGTAAGTTATTGCAGATGACCACGATAGCTTACACTGAATTTGTTTTTGCTATAGCATTTCCCATCTGTATTATCTGTATAATCAATCAAGAGAAAATGTAAAATGGATTATCTTACTGTGGGTTAAAGAAGTCTTCATTATTTAAATGAAAGCGGGCTAGGTTCTTTGGAGGTGGGACAATAAATGTTGTAAATGGCCTGTCAATCAATGGGCAAGTGTTTATCCTCTCAAGAGATAACCAGAGTGAAGCTAAATATACCCTGGTCCCACATAAACTAATAGAGTCTCCATCATTGTCTGAAACAATTTCCCTTAAAGAACACACATAAGGAGTGAAGATACCGAGGTAGGGGGAACAACACAAATGATACACAAACAATAACTTTCCAACGTATAAAACATGCAGACAATACGCTGGCACAATTCCATGTGTTTTACACCACAAATGCTTGCTGATCCTACTTTAAGGTTCCCAGTGTTCTAATCAAGAAGGCAACATTGAGTAGGGCCGAAGAGCAGGCTAGTGCAGGATCCCCGGGGCCCTTCGTACAACAGGAAGCCTATACCTGATATGGACATGTTAGATGAGGAAGGTTTGAAGCCTTGTAAGGGAACATCTGGCATTATCATGGGATCAGAGCAGGCTACTCTCATAAACACTGGCTAACGCCTGACTCCTCACGGCCTGGCCAATACAAGCAAGCATGTGAATACGCACTTTGTCTCTCTGAGCCAAGCTGTGGGCGGGGTCAAAAGGGCAGTCAAAAGGGCAGTCACGCTATCTCACTACCACCGCTACATCACTCACACCACAACCTCACTACCATCGCTATCTCACTAGCACCGCTACATCACTCACACCACAACCTCACTACCTCACTACCACCGCTACCTCACTACCACCGCTACATCACTCACACCACAACCTCACTACCACCGCTACATCACTACTACCGCTACCTCACTACCACCGCTACTTCACTACCACCGCTACCTCACTACCACCGCTACCTCGCTACCACCGCAACCTCACTACAACCACTACCTTACTACTACCGCTACATCACTCACACCTCAACCTCACTACCACTGCTACATCACTACCACCCCTACATCACTACCACTGCTACATCACTACCACCGCTACATCATTACCGCCGCTACCTCACTACAACCACTACACCTCTATCACCGCTACATCACTACCACCGCTACATCACTACCACCGCTACATCACTCACACCACAACCTCACTACCACCCCTACATCTATACCACTGCAACATCATCACCAAATAGGAAATGGCTTAGTACCACAGCTTCTACATTTCCCCATTGAAGTCATTCACAAATACACGTAAAGGATTAGTTTACTTCAAATAAACTAAGCCATAGTTACACATTGGAAAATAATCCAATCTCTGGCGCAGAAAAGGCATAACAAGTAGACCACATAACTAAAATAATAATGGTTAGTGTGTTCCTTTGAGGGGTTTAGCCTATATGTGGGTTGAATTAGTGGAAGCATGCTGAATCTTGTCCCCCTATCACCTCATGGCATAAACGCCTTGGTGGGGTGCAGAGGTAAAGCTCAGCATTACTGTACACAGCTGCACATGCCTCACATTTCCACACTGATATTTTTCTTGATTTCCTTTTTTTATTTCCCGTTTGGTTTCATGTTTCTAATGTGCGAAAGCCAACAGTAGCCGTGTAACCTACTGTAGTGACCTCAACCGTGTTTTGGGCTCCTGCATTTGAAGGTTAGATCAACAAGTTTGGAGAAAGGCTGACGGAATAACAGTAGAACATAAATAATGACGTGTCTGCTACGCAGAAGTTTAATGTCAATAAGCTGTGTGAAGAAATGTCTGTTTTATGCCATGAACCTATCTTGCTTTGTAGTCTGCCCCCTTTAAAAAAACAAATCAAATAAACTATTTTCAAAATGTGTACTCTCAGTTTAGCAGTTTAAAAAAAACACACCAGTGCACTGCCTGCATTTGTCTAGCCAGGTAATAGCCAGGCAACAAACAAGAACACATTGTACACCACACACTGTTGTGTTAAATAGCACACAACATCCCCTTACACCTGACATTGCAGAAGCAACTTTAAGTGGATATCCTTTATGAAGCCTGATGGAAAAGATTGCTATTGCATAATCTTGCAACAATATGATAGGTTACAGAAAAGGGTCCAAGACCGGTACAGTGATGATGTGTTTTGGGAACAACAGAGCGTGGGTGTTGAGGTCCCCAGTGCTCAGCTGTAGACACATAATGAGGTGCAAGTGTCTCCATGAGGAAAATGGTCTGTACACTCCACCAGGGAGGAACACTGTGAGCCACGGACAACAAATGAGAGAGAGAGAGAGAGAGAGAGAGAGAGAGAGAGAGAGAGAGAGAGAGAGAGAGAGAGAGAGAGAGAGAGAGAGAGAGAGAGAGAGAGAGAGAGAGAGAGAGAGAGAGAGAGAGAGAGAGAGAGAGAGAAATAATAATAAGAAGAAAGACTCATCAGTAACGATGGGTAATAGCTAGACTACACCACAGCTTCAGACATCAAAACCAAAGAACGAGAGACCGATTTTGTGTTTACGACACACACTATTTAAATACACGCTTAAGACGCAAATGTATTGCATGATTTGTAGTTGATTGATTTGTAATTGCTGCATATTGCTGAAGAATTTATGACAAATTTTTAAATTCAAGTCTGTGTGTTACACAAGTGTACTGCATTTCAACACAATGCAGTCACCACTCAGGAATGGTGGCTAACTAAAGAGCAGGGTATCTCAAAGTCCTATCTGAGGAATGTCAGCCAACACAGACCTCTTTGGGGGAAAGGGCTGGAAGGGGGTCAGGACAGACATCTGAGATCAACATTTACACGGTGAAGTATAAACGCATAAAGTGGTGCCAACGTCACCCAACACAAATGCCCTGGCATATAAATATCAGAGCATGCAGACTCAGGTCGAGGCCCAGGAGCAGGTATACTGAACAGAAGGAAGGAGAACAAAGGTCAGAGCTGCATCACACCCAATCCTGCCTCAAATGTCCACATTTGTAGTTTGTGTGGTTTTTAAATACTTTTGTTCTCTCCTTGTTTACATGTTTTGACAGTAATACATAAACAATTTTTTTTAGTTTTTAATGTTGGCAAAATATGGCTCCATTTAATATAATGTTTTACCGTGCGTTCACACCAAGAGAAGGCGCGGCGCGAATACATACAAAGTCAATGCAAAGACACGAATAGATGCCCATTTCTCACGCGAAATGGCGCGGCACAAACAACGCGGTTCACGTGAATTCGCCTCATTTGCGTGTTCGCTCGAGTTAAAATATTTGAACAGCATCAAACGAATTTCACTTGATGCTGAATCCCTCGCACGAGAAAGGTTTTCTAGTGCTGATGCACCCTCCTGATGAGTGGCCCTATGGCTGTGGAGCCAGGGCACGCTAAGTGACATTCCAACACTCTCTCTTTAATGTGATGTCCTCTCATGTGTTCATGTGTCTGGAAATAACAGCAATATGGGGATTTTCTAAATTCCCTGTCTATGATGGCAGCCTGTAGCCGCGTCAGGGGGCTGGAGGTCTACGTGCTACAGCTAGTCCTTGGTTGACCCAGAATATAATTTAGACAGAGAGGGAGAGGGAGAGGGAGAGGGAGAGGGAGAGGGAGAGGGAGAAAGGCAATAACACACACACACACACACACAGATGAGGCCAAATCTGAGTCCCCATTCAGCAGGCATTTCCAATCCAGCAACAAAACAATATTTCGCAAAATGTAGACATAATCTCAGAATCAGAATTTGTTTATTTTGCCAAGTATATTGGTTTTGCCATAGTATATTACAATGAAAGTGACTTGGTGTGGTTTGTGCATAAAAATACATAAAGCAATCGAATAAACACAATCCAAGCATGTGTCCAAGCATTCGCCCTGACAGAAAGTAGGGATCTGAATTGTCGTTCATAGACACTACCGAGGACAGCCTTAATAACACTCAACAACTCTGTCAGGCCCCCACCCAAACAGTAGACCAGAGCAGCCCACATGCAGCTCTATCAGTGCAGCACACGTGTGAGAGCTGCTGACGGGCCGGTCTGATTAGCAGCTGTACTCCACAGTTTGCCTCTGATCAGTGAAGTCCAGATGACTGCACACACCAACTGTGTCTCGGTCACCTTAAGAGTCCTCATTCTGCCCAGACATGACATTAACCTGACAGAAATATGCAGCACAGATGTCTCCAACACACACACACACACACACACACACACACACACACACACACACACACACACACACACACACACACACACACACACACACACACACACACACACACACACACACACACACACACACACACGTGTAAAAGCTTAAACACACACACACACTAAGAAAAACAACAAACTTCAATGGGTGACATATTGGGAACGTATTGCTATCCTTATCTTCATATAACTTAACCTCTGACAGAGCTTATGGTTAGGGGGTGTAATTGTGATGAATGGGAATACAAACAAATTCACCCATACATCCTGAGACATGGGATGATTCTGTTTAGTATTGTTTAGAGAAATGGGATGATCCTGTAGTATTGTTTATATAACTGGAATGATACTGTATCTACAGTATTGTTTAGAGAAATGGGATCATACTGTACATACAGTATTTAGATAAATTGGATGAAACTGTATGTATAGTATTGTTAAGAGAAATGGGACGATACTGTATTGTTTAGAGAAAGGGAAAATGGTTTTTTTTGTGATGCCATGAAATGAAGCAGGGAGTTGTAGGCCTGCATGGTTGATCTGCTACATAACAGATACATTTTTCTCTTGCTGTCAATAAGGGAGAGATAAATGCAGGCTTAGAAAGAGACAGGATGTGGAGGGGGCGAGGAAGAGAGAGAGAGAAAAGGATTTCCAAGAATTAATTAAACTAAGAAACACGGCCGGATAAGGAAGATATCCACACAAAAAAAGATATACAAATAAATCACACTTGTCTTGTGAACGCTAATCGAGTATGTCAACCTGTGTGCATGTGAGGGAAAGACAGAAAGCGAGAGAGATAGTGTGTGTCTGTGTGTGTTGCATGTTATTGCACATGGGTGCATAGTGAGCTGATTGAAGGGTAGGAGGGGGTTGACTGTGAGAAAGGAAGATTGAAAAAGTAGAGAAACTAAAAGAAAAGGGGGTGGGGATTAGCTAGGACAAAATACAATCTGTACCAAAAGAATACTTATTATAGTTCCATTATGGACAAAATGTATAGGGAATCTAAAGATCACAGTTATTCAAAGTCTGTTCTTATTGGTAGAAGTCTATGTTCCTCATTGCATTGACTAATAGTGCTTCATAGTTTGGACATTTTCAGTGGGATCTGCCCTCAGCTGCTAAACACACACAAGCCCTCCTCTGTAGCTGCGGCTGACGTCAACCGTCACTTAGCAACAGCCTTTTGGTGTAAAAGCAGCAGTGCTGACACCATTTTCAAAAGACAGACACAAGGAGGAAGACAGATAGAAATTCAAAGAATGGGAAGAGGGAAAGAGAAGGAGGGAGGGAGTGAGTGAAAAAAGGAAATCAAGTATATAAAAGTTTGACAACAGCGGTCATGCACTATTATTTTCCTCTACACAGATATATGTAGCAAGTTTAAATATATATATATTTTTAACACCCACAAAAAAGAAAAAAACAACAAAAGGAAAACAACTACAACATCTCACACTTAGTAGAAGAGATTATTTAAAACTAGTTTAACAAAACCGTATCACCCCATGGCATCTAAGTAATATGAGAACTCACACTTATCGCCTCCATCGTGGCAGACTGATAACCTCACAAGCCCTCATCTGGACAAAGCTATGCACTATCTGTCCCTCCCTCCGACATTAGCCTGTTGCTGGGCTGAACAACAGTAAACACAAGGTTCAACAACCTCCATGTTGACTTAAAAGATATTGGCTCCATGTTTCTATCATTTATTAAAATGATGTAATCCCCAAAAATTCCAAATTAATTTTCAACTAATTATTTTGTTTCCCAACCAGTAGAAAGAGTTTGTCATCATTCATCTAACCTTAGCCTTTTGTTACTTGCCATTTAAGAGTCAGAAGGGATTTTTTAAATAAGTGATTTGAAGGAATGCAAATTAACAAAATAAAAGTATGCAGCATATTTTCAAATCAAGATTTTTCAAGTGAAAGTTGCTCTACCAAGCCCTGCTAGAGCTATCATGAAAACTAAAGAGCTCCAAGCTAATTTCTAGTGATCATGACGCAAACCGTTTCCAAGGTAACCCGAGTTTTGGAGTACCCGCTCCAGCATTTCCTCATCTGTTTGCACTCACACCATCAGGGCTGACAATGCAGTCACTGCATCCTGTTTCAATCTGCAGTCAGCCGAACACACGGCACCTCATACAGCTTAACCCCTTCAACTCTTCATGTCTGGCTACTGACAAGGGAAAATTAACAGCCACTCCACTAACTCAACACCTTAAACAAAGACGGAGGAGAAAATAGGCGTAATTCTGCATGCATATGTACTGCTGCAAAACAGTCTGGACATCTTTTTGTTTCATTTCTACATGGAGCACATGACAAATGGATATACATATGTATTGATTATTGTGAGGGCAGAGTGAGGAAATTAATTAGAAGATTGTGTTGGTGCATTTAACAGGTACACAAGAACCAGATTGTTACAGCTACGACATCATAGTTGTTTTTTTTTACACTACAGCTGGGCCAAATTTCAAACATCTTGAAATGCTATGTGGGGTATACATTCCAGAATAAGATTTAACTTAAAAGACTATTCATCCACTTAGTGAACAAAATTTGAAATAACTATTTTTTCAGCCCTTCCATTTCCCGATAATGGATATGGAAATATATTGGCTTAACAATATTTTCCTCTAGCATCTATGAAGGCCTGCATGTACTCCATATACAAGTGTACTTATTTTACACATTTACACAACAAAAATAATAATAAACCAGAGACAATAGGACCAGTTTTCTCACAGCTAAGTAAGGAGGTAAATGACACAGCGAGAATTTACACAGCAGTACATTCTGAGTGACTGGAACACAGAGAAATACACAAACACTATTACTACAGTACAATATCCAGAGAGGCGAGAGTTCACATGTAATGCTTCCTAGTCCCCAGCAATTTCAGTAAAAATGTAAATGATACGCATTGAATAAAATAGGTAAATTGCATGTCCTTGGATTATGGCATGTAGAAAAATATTAAAATGACAACATTATTATTAATTACTATATATATATATTCAAATATATTCAAATATATTCCAATAGGCCAAATAAAATAATAAAACATTTGCATTGATTTAATTTTCGATTTTGGCTCAAGCCACAACAAAACACAATGTTCCGTTGCTTTTCACCGAAGCACATTTTCTCCGCTGTACACCCTCTCCTTTCCCATCCCAGCTGGTGGCTGGGCTCTTTTATATTCTATTGGGCGATTAGTAAAACTTGGCTTTTTTTCCCCCTTCCCTTTTTGCAGCCGCCCGGTTGCACGTCACTGGGTTGTGACGTCAATGTTATATCATTCCACATGGCTTTACAGCAACAGAACGTGACATCTGAAAGACACACTGCTGTTTCAACACTGGCTCACGTCTAACCCCCTCCCGTGGTCCCTCCCCAGCCTTTCTCTGCAGCCCGTTGTAATGGGGACAGGGGGACGGGGAGGGGGTTGTTAAGAGCATTATTTACCCCTGCCTGCAATCTAATCTCAACCCCCACCCACCACCACCACCTCTAGACCCCTTCGTCACGAGTGGGAACCACACAAAACAGGGACACTGCCAGTTTCTCCTCTACTTAGCCAGGACCTCCTCTTATATGGTCTCTCTTGCAAATAACGGTGTTTCATATTGTTGCAATGAAAGCCTCTGTACAACAACTTATGTTCAGGAAGTATACCACTATTACATATTTATATTAATGCGAGGGACCAAAGCAGATTATAGTCTTTACATTATATTTCATTGTAAAAACTGTAGAGAATAATCCCTTTTATATTTTCTCAGTAAAGCCTATTTGCAAGCGAGTGACATGCACACTGGTGTCAACAGTGAACCAATCATAGGTGTGTACAACCATTATTAATAATATTTATTTATTTCTCTCCAATTGAAGTCATACCCATTCATACAGTATCCATTTATTAACACCGTTGACTAATGTATCAATCCAGAATATAGCTGTATAGCCCAATAAGTGGTATAGGCTGCATCTGCTTTTATTTTATTTACAAAGTCTGACCACATGCACTTGCAACCTATGCCTATATAGTTCCCAAACGAGCTCTTGAAGATGTGGTGGATTCATTTGATTTCAAATATAAAATACACCAAAATAGTCTTGATAAACAAAAAGTATCTGTTACATGGATCATGAATCAGCAGACTTTGAATTGTGTTATCATACAAGGATACATTGTGAGCCAAGAAATTCCAAACACACAATTTTGAGCTTGTAAACACTCCAATGCATACCTGTTCACCTACTGCGCAAACTTTGTGCCCATTAAAGATTATCTGTTAAGGGTAAACACTGGACGCAGTGATAATGTTTAGATAATGTATAGAGTGCCACATGCCAAATGTATGTGACATCCTAATATAAGAAATACTGTTTTTCTAATGGCAGGCATTAGCTGATAATAAACAATGCCTGTGTAGGGGTATTTCTTTTTTTATATTAGGCCTATGGCCTTAATATGCTTTTGTCTCATATACAATTCCAACATATGTGTAATTTGTTATATCAACAGTTAAGCATTGTATTATTTTCTTGAAACACAGGAAAAAATACTATGTCTTTCCCTGTTTTATTGTTAATGTTGCCCTATATTTTTTTATATACATGTCATTTTGGGGGATAGACTTTATAACATTTAGTGTGTGTTTGAACAAAGGAAAGCCTTTGGGTGGATGTTCAGTAAGGCAGACATCCTTTGTAAACAAACGTGTCAAACAAAAATAGCATGACTGCAACATCCCCTGCATGTATACTTGAACTGGCTGTCAATCAACTGACCAAGTGTGCAGGTCACAGCTCAGCCAATCCCACAGTAGGATGACATGACTCAGTCTGACATAGGACCAGATTTACCATTTGGTGACATCACACATCGGGTCAAATGTCAAAGTAATGAAGGGGTGTTGCCTAACTCATGATTATATATTTAATCCGACTCAATTGTTAATCAGTAAGTAACTCAGAAAAAAGGTTGGAAGCTCAAGTCAATGCATATGCACTACTAGTTGTGATAACCATTACTAAGGGCTGCAAGTTAAAGAGTGAGCTAAAATATTAAGGACACCATATTAAAATGGTAAATTAATTTTCAACATTACTTTGCTTGTAATTTCTTATTTTTCAGTTTTTTCTATTGCAAAATACAATTAAGAGGCTTAAACCATGCACATGAAAGGTTGTATTTAATTTACAATTTGAAAACTGCCTGTTAGTGTTTAAATAGAATATGCATGTATTCATAAGAGATGCAGTCATTTAATATCTAAATATTATATGACAATGTATTAAATCTAACCAAAAATGTGTTTTTGGTGGAAATATGAAATAGACTAAATCTAGACAGATTAAGCCTCAAAAACAGAAAACACTTAGGAAACTGACACACCAGGCAAGGCAAATGTATTTCTACAGCACATTTCACACCCAAAGGCAACCCAAGGGGCATACTCTAAATGGTGACAAATGCAGGGTCAGTTAGGTCACTTGCCTTTGCACTACAAATGTGTAAGATGTTTAATAATTTAATAACAACAACCAATGTGTATGATGTTTATATGTTATTGAAGATGTTTTAAATATGTTTGTGTGATGCTGTATGATGTTTGATGTTTTGTATTAACCACTAAACCAAGTGAACAAGACTTGCCATTTACTTTGACGATAAAACAAAACATGGCCTTCATTTAGGTGATAGGCTAAGAAGTTAGGGCATTTAAGGCAACTGTCTAGTTTAAAATTAATGCCCACTCACAAATACAAATAGTTATATTTTGACAATCGGGACTACTATAGAGGCACTTTAAAGCAAAATACACAAATGGTTCCACAAATAATAAAATGTGCTTAATTGTTGTCATGCCTTCTTATATATGTTTATTTTCTGTGCATGTGTTTGCTGCATGAACAAGTAGTAAGCCTAGGTCTACTTTACAAAGAGCACCTGCAGCCGGACCTACCTGTTCTCTTGATATGCATGGCAAAGAGGGTCTGCGGGGCATCTTACAACTTCCATAATAGCTGGTTGACGTTTCTCCCAGTGAAACGCAGCTGGACCTCCTCCTAGGTCTGATCACTGGGACCTTTTCCTCTGCGCTGGAAATCCTATTTGGTACTTCCCTCGACGGGTAATAATGGTCAAATCCGAGTCCCAACAGTGAGCCACATATCCCGGCAAAGCAAGCAAAGAATGGCCTTAATAATGGAGGCAGGCCGGTTAAACTAGTGAACGAAACCAACCACACAACGCTTGCAAAAAACAGTATAACAATACTGTGTTTGAGTTTCAAAGTCGGGATCAGTGTAAGTAGACCTACACATCCCAACACGAACAACAACCTGCCCACCATTTGCATCTGGTGTTGGTCCTCTCCCCATTGCAAAAACCGCAAAACCAAAAAATCTCCAAGGAAACATGATGCTGGTAGTGATAGGAGCCAACAGGTATTACTTTCTTTCTTTTTCCTTCTCAGATAAAATGTTAAAAAGAAGAATGCACAACCTATGCTGAATAAAGGACTGATAGACTGAGAGAACCCCGACAAAAAAGTCCGCAAATCCCAGAGTGAGTCACTTTGTAAACCCCTAGAAATAAGAAAAGAAACTAGAAAAAATAGAAATGCACCAACATAAAGGGCTGAAATTTGAAACAATTTTGAATTGAGAATGTCTTCGTTGCAAAACCTGCACACGTTGAACAAAAATCCCCTTTGATGGTCCTGTTTGAGAGGGGTGACGCAGCTCTTCACATAACCGTTCCTGAAGCTCTCGGAGCTGTTTACACTTCCAATGCCATCGTGGTGCCTTATTTTGCTGTGCAAAACATCTCCTTCAGCCATGTTTCTACTGTAGCCACTTGCTTCAGACCTGATCCAGACAAAAGTTTTCTTCATCCAGCAATCGTGCCGTATTTAACGCTCAACTACATGACGGCGAACGCACTCCATGGTCACTCAAATGTGCCACAGCACTTAAGACCGAAGAGAGAGTAGGTATGCTGTTGTTTTTACAGAAAGGGTGCTCTGTGTCGCCGCCTAGATGTGACAATTGAGATTTCGGTGTCTGCAGCAATACATCTTTAGCGACTTCAAAGCATACTTCTTCTACAGGAGTTGTTCTGTATACGTTGTTGTTGTTGTTTTTATTTTTACCAAACATTCGGTTCGGATTTGTTTTAAAACGTTGATTTAGTGGTTCGATTATCAAAGGGCGAACATGTGACTGTAAAGTGTTACAAACATTTGATATGTCTTAAAAGGGAAGTAAATGTTGGGTCGACGTTTAAATATAAAGGTAGTAGTGTCCTAAAATAAGTGTCAAATGGTCACCGCGAAGCGGTCTGTATCTTTTAAAGACACATTGTGTGAGGATTATTATTAATTAGGGATCGTATAGCCCTACTACACATACGTATACAAGACACGTTGCCATTACACACGGATATTTGTTGTTTTGCAATCAAAGTTTTTGTTGAATTTCAACAAAAGTATAGCTTTCAACAGTGTGTTTTTTCTAATGAGCGAAAAACAAGAACATCGATTGATAAACATTGCTCTGGGGTCTACTAGTTATCCTTGTTGCGCAGTCCTAGGAAAAGGAAACGATTATCGATCGAACTGATAACGTCCTAACATGTGCCAATACCATACATACAGACAAATATGGCGGCCGATTCATTTAATTGGTTCTGCTCATTGGCGCAGTGAAGCACGAAATCCCGCGACAGATGGGGTGGCACCTTGATTTACGGGAGCTGACATATTGGATTTTAAATCCCAGGAATCCGTACGTCACAGTCTGCGACAGTAGAAGTGGAAAGCCAGAAGGATCAAAACTACTACCATTTGCTGTGAACGCGCAGGAGAGGGTAGCGCGCTTAAATGTATGATAGCGCATAATCTGGCCTTTAAGTGAAATCACGGTTTATGTTGTGGTTAAATGGTCTGCATGCGAAACGTTGTGCAAAGCAAAGACACAGCAAAAGGAGAAAGTGTGCGCAGTTATATCTTATTTTGAGTTATTGGTCAGCGCCGTCCTTATTTCCATTGTCATGTCATAAAAACTTCAAGGATGGAAATATCATGGATACCAAAATGTAAATGTTATCCAAATATATATTTTTCAGAGACATAATACCTGTCAAATCTATTAATCTAACATTGCCTTTTTTCCTCTATGTGCTCGCTCCTGTTCATGCTCGCTCGTGCACAACGATCGCAACAATAACCTGTACGTGTGCTTCTGCTTTTAACTTTGTCGCTTAGTGTGACGTAAACAACTTTATAGTTGTGTATATATCTATCGATACAATACAAATACAATGTATCAAACCACAAGGTGATATTTATGCTATACATTCAGCAAAGGGCGACATCTGAAAAAAGTATCAGCGAAGGAGGTAAAACGATTACAACATTTTGAGTGGGAGTCAATGGCTCGTGGGATCTTCCAATACAAGACAATACAATACAATACAATACAATCTTCCAGTACAATACCACCAGTTTCCACAACGCGCCCCATTGACATTTCAATTGGCGAGACACTCTTTAATGGGCCCCTATTTTACCACCAGGGGTGTGAGTGTGATTAGCCATCACACAGGCCGTTTCAAAATCTGCCCTGCCCTGTGACTATGGGTCAGATAGTCTTTTTTTTTTCTTTGGAAGGTCCTAACTGACAAATTACCCGGAAGTATCTAAGTGGCAGCCATGTTACGAGCTGTTTGAATTATGTTAATGCTAAGGAAAGGTGCTTCAATGCTTCCTTTCGTACCCTTTTAGCATAGGGTACGCTGGACCATCCTTTACGAAAGGAAAGGATATAATGCCGTCCCACAATGTTTAGCAACAGGAACATTTACACACTTTTCTTTTTTCCTAGGAACAGGAGAACAAAACATAACAAAATATAGACAAAAAAAAATGCCTGTTTTGCTGACCGATAGCCTCGCATACGCCTAGGAAGTTCTGGTTTTGGCGGACGTTCTGGAGGCACAACCAACACCTAAGCCATAGCAATAAGCAGAATGTTTTGTGTAGTACTGCATATCAGTTGTACAGTGTATGTTCTGTTGAGTAAATACAACGACAGAATCATTTGGAATACATTTCGAGATATATTTATTACGGATATATCCTATGAATAATTGTAAGAGATTTATAAATTATAGGAGAAAATAACCTCTTTTCAATAGTTTCAATATTTTATTTAGAAGTTGTATTTACTCAACAGAACATACACTGTACAACTGATATGCAGTACTACACAAAACATTCTGCTTATTGCTATGGCTTAGGTGTTGGTTGTGCCTCCAGAACGTCCGCCAAAACCAGAACTTCCTGGAGTATGCGAGGCTATCGGTCAGCAAAACAGGCATTTTTTTGTCTATATTTTGTTATGTTTTGTTCTCCTGTTCCTAGGAAAAAAGAAAAGTGTGTAAATGTTCCTGTTGCTAAACATTGTGGGACGGCATTATATCCTTTCCTTTCGTAAAGGATGGTCCAGCGTACCCTTTGCTAAAAGGGTACGAAAGGAAGCATTGAAGCACCTTTCCTTAGCATTAACATAATTCAAACAGCTCGTAACATGGCTGCCACTTAGATACTTCCGGGTAATTTCAGTCAGTTAGGACCTTCCAAAGAAACAAAAAAAGACTATCTGACCCAGTCACATTGACAGAACTAGCCTATAGGGCTTTTACATCACAACGTCACATCGCAATGACCTCATTTTGAAAGCACAGGAGCATTGGGATGTGATTTATTGCGACGCAATAATGGGTTTTTTTTTGGTAATTGTTTAGTAATTAATAGTGAAATTATTTTTGTCGTTATGGAGGACATTGTTGTGTTTGAAACGGCCACAATGTTTTTCATGAGAGACGCGGCAAAACAAAGTTAGCCAGGGTTACGATATATTTACGTTGATTTAGGATTTACAACTCTCTCAAGTCCTCTCAAAATGGCAGTTTAACGCCAACAAGAAATATCATTATGCATTCTGACGTAAAATACCAATTGACATATTATCTTACTTCAAAGATCCTATGATCAAACACCAATATATAATTAATCTAAATATGTAAATCAAATGATTCAATATGACTTGGAATGATCTTTGTAACTTTGTCATAAAACTTGGGACTTGTACTTTTGTTTGTACTGTTGCTTTCATTTTTTTTTTTTGTTCTTACTGTGTTGTTCTATTTGCATAATACGAAAAAAAAATATTATCATGACGTAGGCTAGTTAGCATTTTGTCTGTCATGGCTGCGAGAGATAAAGTGTAATTGGTCCTGGAAGAAACTAGGAAGACAAAAGAAAGGTAAATTTCAACTCCAAATCAACCGGATTGCTACTCAGGTAAGATCGTAGAATAATGTCAAATCAACCTCATGGTTAAATAAGGTCCAAAAAAAGACGTCAAAACTATCATCCATTCTCAACCTCCATTGACCCTGGCCCCAACATCTGCAATTCACGTTTTTTCAACCTCAAAAAACATAAAAATGTTCGCTGAGATTATGTTTTAGACCTACTCTTTATAACCATGTTTCAGATTTTTTTTTTATTATTTTATTTGTGTGTAGGCCTAAATGTTATTAACAGTTTTTTTAATCAAAGATTTAGATTATTTGCCGATCTTATACATTTCTGTATTTATACAATTATTTCACCTAAAGATTTATTTTACTAGCCATTACATACATTATGGAATTCATGTCAGCAACTAGCCTGCATAATACAGCCATCCCAGTATGACTGAGAGTGTGACAGGGCTAGTCATCATCAAATCATCCTAATTATTCATTAGTTTCACATCAGAATTCATCAAACATTTGAACATCATCACAGACATTTCCTCATCACAAACATTTGAACCAGGCCATGACATGTGGCTCAACCTCAAGAGCAGGTTAACAGTGAACCTGATTTGCATGACTGTTAAGAAGTTGTGATTGGTGCTGGAAACGGATGACAGAATGTAATGAAATAAGTGGTTTGAATCTCATGATGCAACATGGCCAGAACGTTTTGGGGATGTGGATTACTGGATGGACTGAGCCTGCCATTTTAATTTTAAATATAGCGCCCCCAATGGCTGATACATCATACATTTGACTAGTTCTCTGTGCTCATTGCAAACTCATGATGATCAACCACTGCGAACCCTGTCCGATTATTTCTGAAAAGTGATTGACTGGTGGCAGCCATCAAAATGACTGACATGTTGCCAGTTAGTTATAACCTTGCAATAGCGCCACATATTGGCCAACAGACATAATTTGCAGCAAATATAACTTGCACCCCTAATAAAATGGATAAAACCACACACGGTTAAGGAACATTTTCTGGTCCACTGTATTCAGCCCAAATTGTATACAAAATATTAAAGAAATTGATCATTTACATGTAAGTACAAGAAACTGAATTTCAGCCAAAGCCTAAAAATCTATTGGTCATTTTACAAAAAAACTGATGACCAAAAAAGAAAAGTGAATGGACATGCAAACAAGAAAAGGCATGTAGGGCTTTTGAGAGTGTTGATATTAAAATTGTTCATTTTTTCAATCTCACCATCAGTCCCTGCTTGATAATCCCAGAAGCCCCCTACGGCTCGTTGCAGTAACTAAGTCTTGTCCGGGGATGGAAAATTCTGAGGGGTTGGGGGAAGGTATAGCTTTCAACAATAACATTGACACAAAAGTTGAGGGACAACAGGTAACAGTTGTCTTCGTGTGACAACCTTTGATTTCTCAAAACAGACTATATAACTACATTTTAAAGTTTCACCTTCAAGGCCAAATTATATCTTCTAATTTCAATGCAATTAATTTGAAATGTACTTTTCTTAATGTATTCTACAGTATGTTCCAAGGATGCCTGGCGATTTATATAAAAGACAATGCTCACAAGGTAATAAAGTTGGCATTATGATTGCAGAACACACATTAAAAACAAACTGTTATCTGGCCACAATGTTTCTCTCAAGAGGAAATTGTGAAACGTATGAACTTGTGAATTTTTCAAGTATCAATCTATGCGTTGTCAGATCTTTAGATACTTATGTTAAACTCTAGTCATAAATCACTGACAATATCAAATACACATACAATGCCTATTTTGAAGCTGAATGTACAAGAGAAATTAGTAATCAATTCTAAGTATGCATGAGATATACACGTGCAGAAACATTATCTGTGCCACAACAACTGCAATAAAAATAATAATATACAATTTCAGTATTGAATTACAGCTTATTACTTAGGCTGTTGGTTGCGCTAGAACTACAGGATCGCTATACATACATATACATTGCGGGGCTTTTAAAAAGTATCAGTTGCACCAGAGAGCTAATGCAAGCTTACCACTCTAGCGGTATCGGTCCCTGGGATCCCTATGCCTGTCCCGCTCACGAGTGTCCCGCTCATGAGTGTCCCGCTCACGAGTGTCCCGCTCACGAGTGTCCCGCTCACGAGTGTCCCGCTCACGAGTGTTCCTATCACGTGTGTCTCGTTCACGTGTGTCTCGTTCACGCGTGTCCCGATCACGCGTGTCCCGATCACGCGTGTCCCGATCACGCGTGTCCCGCTCATAGTTCCGGTCCCTCCCCCCACTCCAGGAACGTTCTTTGTACCTGCGGGACTTTCCATGGGAGTCCTCTCTTTCACGTTCTCTGTTACGATCTCGCTCTTTGACACGATCCCTCTCCCGGTCTCTCCTGAGGAGAATTACACAATTTAATGTTGACTACAGATTAAAAGGTTAGGCGAGATAAGCTTTAAGACTAAATAGCGTTAGTGGTGTTCAAACCTTGAGTCATAGTTGCCCCGGATGGATACTAAACAGTCTTTGAGTGATGTGACCAGGGCCTGGCAGCAATCATCTTCATATACTCTGGATTGTTTAATGACCGCAATAGCAGTCAAAAGAGTCTCGGTTGCCATGTGCATGTCCCCTGTAAGAAGGGCAGACAGTTGTTATAAATTAGTTAATGCCTTTTAGAACTGTTTTAAAGTAAAAGGATCATGTTTTTACCCCTCTACTTTGAGATTTAAATGTGTTGTGTTGAGTTCACTGTTTGAGATATTCATTTACCTGTTGTTGCATCTGACACAGCCTTGCTGATGGCTGTACTGGTTATGGTTCTATTTCTGTTCATTAGCTCTTCAAAATCATCATCAGATTTTTTAGTTGAGTTCCTGAAATTAAGTTAGAATCAGCACAGTGACACATTTATATACACTGTGTACAATGTGTATGTATACAATGTGTGATTCCTATTATGCTTTCAAATACATATAAAATGGCTGCTAAAAATAAATGTATGGCAAGTTTTCAAATTTTGTGTTAAGTTACTCTTATCTTAGAAACTTGTTTTGTGAATGGCTGCAAACTATAACATTTATTGCTGCACACCACAAAATTATCTTACTTTTTTGGGTTGTAAACACTGCTGTTGTGTGGTGGCAAGAAAGCTGGATTTATATGAAGACTTGGGGGTGGCTGACCGTAATGAAAAGGTGGCGGGGGGAAAGGAGGGACCATAGGTTGGGGAATATTTAAAGGAATGTGCAAGGGTTGAGGTGGCGGATGATTGAGGAATGGGTTTGAAGGAGGGTAGTTTGGAGGGGGTATAAGGGGATAAATCAATGGCATTGGGGGAGGGTTGAGGTTTGAAGAGTTGGGCTGTGGAGAGTCCAATTCTTTGGGATCCTTAACACGCATCGGCATACCTATAGAGAACACAGAACAATAATTATAAAGACTGCATGAATCTAATTACAAACAAATTATACAGTAATTTAATTATATATTTGTACATGTGATGTAACATCCTTACGCTTGTTTGCCAGCGTCTCAAAAAAGGCAAGGTTTTGGTATGTTGCTGAGCGACAGCTCAGATTCTCCCCACTTATTTTACATTGTGGTACTTTATCCAGTAACGTCTTCAATGATGCCTCCGAGGCCACCACCACTTCGGCATACCTGTATACAGAGTAAAATACATAAAGTATGTGCTTCAGACCTCGAAAAGCCCAGATCAGATCAAAGATTTGCAACAACACTAAATGGTTTTAGAACACTGCAGAGACAATAACAGCAGTGTGAACTGGTTAGTTCCAGAGCATCTGAAGCCATTGCATGGGGGATTTGCGCAACTCGCAGAGGGTGGTTTTTTATCTCTTAAACAAATAGCGAAAGCACCTCAAGCCTTACCCTCTTGACTGTCCGTTGATTTTGTTTTCTGCAAATTTTATCTCTATTATGTCCATCACTCCCAGAGATTGTGCCATGTGCATGAGATCTTTGTCAGATATCCACTGGAAGAAGCAGAATATAAGAATAAACATGACTTTGCACTGTGTTTTGCATATGTCCACATTACAACCACAATCCTGCACCTTATGCACTATTTTCTAACCATCAATAATCAACAAAAGAAAGACGTCTTGTTTTACTCACCCAGGAGAAATTTCCAACATATAAGGAATGTTTACTTGTGGATTGTTCTCCTCGGTCTATTGATGGTAGTTTTCTCCCCACTTCAAGTGGTATATTTATAGTGGCAGGGGTTTGCATTTGATTAGGCACCACCGACTTGTCTTGATTGACCAAACCAGTCAGAACAGCGTCATAAAGCTCACTTGCCTCTGTTGTTTTGTCAAAGTCGTTCCCCTAGAGTGTAGAAAGTATCAACAGTTATCCAGTGGTGATACTTAAATCGGAGAATGGGATTCATTATAGTACAGTATGTATAACATATTACCATGTTACACACACTATGTATTCTAAATAATCAATCTATTTTAGTCATTTTACATAACACATACTCAAACTATGGATTACTCTTTGCCACAATGTCAACATGTCGTCTGTAAACTAACCTCGAAATGTTCGTTCAAGTCATCGTAGAGATTTAGGAGCTCGTTCTGAGATGCATCGGTCGCAGGTTCTGCGGAAGCCATCGTGTAGGCCTAAATTCATCAATGTAATATAAGCCTGCAGCAAGTTATTTGTATGTATTCCTTTTGTACTTGGTTCGACTGTGCAATTTGTAAAATTATATCTTATACCAATGTTTGTTGAGTCAGTTTTACAACAGACTGATGCCTCGTCTAAAACTCAACTATAACATGCTAATCGACCCCAGGGAGGGAAAGTCGAGTACGCAATATTACAACAATCCAAACTCACATTCAAAATCTACATCTAATTAACATCCAGGATATAGGATTACGCACGTGTTTTGCGAGCTATTAACATTTAGAGATGAAAACACAGCACACAAGACATAACGCGAATTTGCCTGTTTACTGAAGGCTCCTAAAACAGTGCATTTGTAAAATTGAACCGGAATGAAACACACTACCCATACATTATGGTTCCATGTGGCTGCATAGATTACTCCTTAAATTCAAATCAAAACTATGCAGCGTAGATAACTTAGGAACCTACTAGCTAATCAAAACCATAATTATAACTTGCAATAACTCAGTTAATTGATTCGTATGCCCTTTTTCCAACTAAATTATCACGTATATGCGTTTTTTAAAACGCGGGAAATCGCTCGAAATTAGGAGATCGTCTTTCTGTGTTTTATTCCGGGTGTGCAACGTCCAACGTCACGAAGGCGCCGGAAAACAGGGTTGGTAAACAGTAGAAAGCAGCATGGAGCCCACTGACAATTTTATGCTGGTTACGTCTCTCTCTCTCTCTCTCTCTCTCTCTCTCTCTCTCTCTCTCTCTCTCTCTCTCTCTCTCTCTCTCTCTCTCTCTCTCTCTCTCTCTCTCTCTCTCTCTCTCTCTCTCTCTCTCTCTCTCTCTCTCTCTCTCTCTCTCTCTCTCTCTCTCTCTCTCTCTCTCTCTCTCTCTCTCTCTCTCTCTCTCTCTCTATGTATATTACTTATTCTTTTTCTCTTTTTAACTCTGTTTCGAATAACTTGGAACGATACGAAGAACAAAATCGCCGTTGGATTTTGCTCCTGTCTATTTACGCTCCAACGTCCGGAACTTCAAGGGACGTCATAGCATCGCGCCGCAAAAGGGTCGCAAATAGTCCACCCGAGTTACATTTCCATCACTGCCGATCGGAGATGGAGGCGATAAACACCAGTGATTACTGCAGGTGTATATGTCCCCGGAATGATGGCCGATTGTAACCGTTCCCACTCAAAACAAAAGCCAGATGCTGGTGGGGTTTTTGTCCAGTTGGAAAGGGGCTAGACCAGTGGTTCCCAACCTTTGACTTTAGGTATAGACCTACCTTTCGTGGACCACCACACATCTACTTTTTACTATGGTAAAAAGTAGATAAATACACATGAGGTGGCTGAGCAAAGAGTGCCAGCTTCCCATTTATACACAAGTATTATGGGCCAGTGGAAAGCATTTTCCGAGTGTGTCTATGTAGCCCACAAACGAATACAAAACATAAATGGAAAACGTTACAATGGAAACATGATGGAATACACAAAGCGACACTATTTTGGAATGACTAAACCATACGATTCAATTTACTTAACAATAGTATATATTTTTTTTAAATTAATTGTTTTGCCATTATTGTATGTTTTCCTATTTAAGAGTAAAATCCCACTTACCACCTGCAGAACCCTCGCGGTCCGCCAGTGGTACCGTTACCACAGGATGAAAAACACGGGGCTAGACATTACCTTACCAACATGGTGTCGACGTAGGTCCGACTCTACGTTTCGTTGTGACGTTACGTCCACTTGTGTAATTTTCACTGCTTGACATTCACCACACGCATTGTGTATGTTACCTCATCTTACTCTCAGACTTCCTTCGCCAGGTAGCGCAAAATAAGAACGTGTAAAATGCTATCTTCTGTTGCAGTAAAAACAGTGAGTAATTCGTTTTTCTTCAGGGGTATTTACCGGGTAGGGTAATTTATGTTGTACCAAAGACCGAACTGTGCTCAGTTTGTAGCTAACGTTAGCTAGGCAACTGAACTTCCACAATATAACTTTTCGATGCGTTTTAAACATCCAGCTTAATGTTATTAAAGTGTAGCTGGTTTGTTATAGTCTAGCATCAGACATTTAAGTAAAATACTATCGTTTTAGCTAGGGGTCGAGTATTGTATATCACACACAAGAGGGCGACATTCTTGCATAGTTTGTGTGGGGATTATGTCATATTTAGAAAATACACTATTGGTGAACAAAGCTACAATCACCACATAATGCATAACAGTTGCACATTACACAATAGTGTCGTAGTGGCTTTTAATATCTATTTGTGGAATTCAATTTGAAAGCATCGCTTGGCTATGTGAGTACGATCATAAACGCTCACAATGATGCTATTGTGGCTAAGGGTTTTCAAAGTGCCAGAGTATTTATCCAGCCTCAAGAAAAAAGAACGCTATGCCTTTTACATTTTTATTTATTTATAATTACATACTCTTGTTTTGAGAATGTTGTTTATCTCTTTGTTGCACATTTTGCACATTTCAGCTGGTGAATAGGGTATGCCTGTCATGGAGACCCGCAGTAACGGGGCTGATGTCTGCCCGTGGTTATCGAGGAGAGGCGCCTGAGGACTCGAAGGCTGACCTCATTGATATCCCTCTACCCCCCTGGGAAGAAAGGACAGGGGAGTCCATCAGCGTCAAGAGGCGCCGTCTCCTCTACGAAAGCCGCAAGAGGGGCATGTTGGAGAACTGCATATTGCTCAGGTGTGTGTCACTAATAGTATAATATTATTCTTATAATATAATAGTATATATAGTCTTTACATGATGATTTTACTACAGACGTATAATTAAAGGACCCCCATTTTACCACCAGGTGTGAGTGGGATTAGCCATTACAAGCCATTTCAAAATCTGCCCTGCCATGAGACATAATGACATCGAAAGTGGGATTATCCACCAAGATGTATGATGGATAGATAAAATCGACCAGTTGCTACAGTCCAGCTGGTAGGCTGGTAGACTGGTCTATCCATCATACATCTGGGTGGACACTCCCACTTGTGATTTCCGAGGGCAGGGCAGATTTTGACATGGCTTGTAATGGTTAATCACACTCACACCTGGTGGTAAAATAGGGGCCCTTTGAGGAGCAGGGAGAGGCGGGACAACACTGCCACTGCCTACCGCTGTAAACGGATTGGTAGACTGGATATTTGGGAGCGAGCACAATACCGTCCCTACTAAACACCACCCATGTAGGCCTATGTGCAATGAAATTCCTCGTAAAAGTACATTTTGTTTTCTAAATTCAATCTTCTTTTGTAGCATTTTTGCAAAGCGCTACCTGAACACAATGAGTGAAACTCAGCTTCGGCAGTATGACAGGCTGATCAATGAGCCTACTAACGACTGGGATATCTACTATTGGGCTACAGGTACGTGTTATAGGAGAAGTGCTACATTGCTGAATGGAAAACCAATTAGGGCTGCACAAGATTGGTAAAAAATGCGTTCCATAAAAGGTGATGGAACACATTGTGCCTACTTTTCAGGCAACAGTTGCTGGCAACTTACTTTCATTGTCAGTCAGAAGGGTGGGCCACTTTTCTTTTATCAAGAAAAATACTAGGCTATATCACATTTAAAAAAGTATGGTTATTAAGGTTTTTAATAATACAAATTGATACACAATGATGCCCTTATAAAACATAAAGACCACTAATGTCATTCATTTCATATAATAAAACTGCCCTATCACCTTATAGTGTGACATGAAATGTTGAATAAAGGGAAAACCAAACCCTAAAGCATCGTATTCTAGGTGAAGCATGTTGTAGTAAAAGTGATATGGATTAATTCTGATCTCTACTCAAAATGCACAACCTTTTAATAATGTAGGTGATGTAAATCTAAATATGGACTCAAAAATGTCCTTCTATATGTTAAACAATTCTGATTGACGTGGAGATAGTGAAAGCCTGAAAGGGAATATCGCCCTGCCCTTAAACAAGAGTATGTCTACCAGAAGTGGGCGAGAAACGGTTTTTGAATTCCAGTGATAGCAAGATTAGCGAAACAGGTTGTTTGGTTTTCCTTGAATCTGCGTTGGTAAAGTTCCACAATGTAATACACTGACTGTTCTCCCATCTAAAAAGTACATTTGTGTTTTGTTGGCAGAAGCCCTGCCAACACCTGAAGCCTACGAAGGAGAAATCATGGATATGTTGAAGGAGTTCACAAAGAATCGGGACCAGGAACAGCGGTTGGACGCCCCAAACCTGGAGTACCTGGACAAGTAAAACCTATGATGCTTTAGTGCCTTCTGGACACTGCAACAGAGACTCTGCTCCATCAGAATAATTCATATATGAGCTGCTCCTTCTCCAGCTTTGCACACCACAGCCATAATACCAGTATCGACTGATGTCCATAAAAATACAGTGTGGATGAATAATGTCAGTGTGTAAGCCATGGTTTGTAATAAGCTGACAATATATAGGTTAGACAAGCTGATATTAAAGATGGTTCATGTTGTTATGTACAAAGATTGGAGAGTTAAACTTATATAATTACGGTTTGTTTGATACTTGTGTATTGATACCGAAGTTCTATGGCCTTTCTTGTGTACAGTTATTAAACCATGTTGAATGCTGATTTGACTTTGCCATGGTTATTGTCTCCCATATTCTGTGAAGGTGACATGTCATGGGGTAATGTGTCCTTTGTTGCATAAGGGGGACTGGGTGCAGTGTGGGCTCCTGAGCATGAGGTGGAAGCATAGTGCTACTCCTGGTTGCACCGCAGCCTGCTACCCACATGCTATCAGCTTCACACCTGCTGATCGCTAATCTTCCAACAGCAGATGGGTCGCTTCTTATGAAATTCACATTCTTCACTAATCAGCTGTTATTATTAGCTTGTCAAGAAGAAAAAAACTGCATAGGCCTAATCATTTCTATACTATTAATCTGAAGGAAAAAAAACATGTATATTGGAGCCTCTTGGAAAAACAAGATGGCTAATCTCAAGGGGTATATTCAATACATCCTATGCTCCTTTAATGTTCTAAAACATCTATTTGTTCCCCCTGAGAAATAGTCTATGGAGCAGGGTTAATGATTTTTAGCAACAGCAGTGGTATTATTCAAATCGATTTGGTCATTAACTATTGCATAAACACTGTTTCAAGCCTCCCTTTCTTTTCTAGCGGTTGAATCTTGCCGGGTTATTTTCCCATGACAGTTGGACAGAAGCAGAGAGAGCGAGAGAGAGCGAGCGAGCCCCCTCTGGCCAGAGGATGTGCATGGAATCCTAACAACTCAATCCCCCAACCGTCTACCTACATATGAAAACAGAATGACAATATTCACCATGACACACTAGATACGCGGCACAGAGAGATGCCACTTTGCAGTTTGAGACCGAGATGGTCATATGCGCATGGTCCTGCGTAATTATATCACACTGAGAAGAGCTATGTCAGCTTTTTACCTGAATTTCCTCCGCTTGGACCAGAATAGACTGAAGTGACGTCAGGAGGGTTCCCCTCTGAGTGCCTATTTCTCCCATGCCATCTGTCTGATACACAGTGAAGAACATCATGAAGTGGTCAACTATGGTATTTGGGTTGATAGGCCAAAAATCCAAGCAACTTAATATTATCTGAGCAAGAGATTTATAATGAATAAGGACAAACAGGATTGGAATTTTTAACTGCAAAGCCTGAATTCAGCCTGAAGCCTGAGGTGAAATCAACATATCCCTACTTCTGATTGCCGATATGCATTTATGTAAATTAGGTTTATATAAATGTTAAATAGTATGTGTTCATATATAATTTCGATTCTCCAAACTTGCTGTTTCTGACTATAGCAAACCACACCACTCCCAATGTAAACCTATAAAGGACATACATAATTCACATTTGCTTTCGGGCTATCTCTGCACAATAACAATATGTAAAACGTGGAATATATTATTATGATAATATAGGATTAACCCTTCTTGGGCGCCAATGCAGGGCACAATAGTTAATCTCCATGCTTCTCTGGAATAAAGAACCCGACGTCAGTAGGTCTACATTTCACATGCATTGTTGACCTCAGTGGTAGCAGAATCAGTGCTTTCATTCCCCTTGTGTTGCTGTTGTGTTGTTTTTGCATGTGTACTGCATCCCCCTACTCATCCCATCTCCTCCCCTGCTGTGTCTCTTTGTTATGACAACTCACTGTTGTCATCTGCAGATATTCCCCAGGAATATTCATGTCATCCTTTACTCCTTTGATGTGTGTCTCTGTTAGCCTCTTGTGTATCCGTGGTGCAGAGGAGATCAGAGGCCCATGGAAGTTAAGACGCAGAGTTAAAGAGAGTTCTGACGCCAAGGGTGATTGGGTTGCATGCCGTTGGATGTGTCACATAAAGCAATCCCAGCGGCACATACACACAGACATATTTGTATCCATTGATCCTTCGTGTGTGTGTGTGTGTGTGTGTGTGTATGTGTGTTGTAGCAGGAAAGTGGGTATGTGAGCAATTTCCATATTGCTGAAAGCCAGCATCGACTAAAGATGAATTACCTTTAAACATCTTTGGTCTCATTAAAGCCTCAGAGAGGAGATTCCCAAGAGGAAAGAGGGCCAATAAGGTAATCATCAGCAGTTTCTCCAATAATGATGAGTTAATGATGTCTTCATTTACAAAACCAGTTAGTCATAGCATTACTATTCAATGTTCAGACGTGGACTGACAAGAAACCAGCAGCCACCCAATTACATAAGTGCAATTTGCTGAGGCTCAAAAGATTCTCAAAGCCACAATGAACAAAACGTCCTCCAAAATCATAACATTTTACCAGCACTGTGTGGCTGCTATTGTGTTACACTTTTTGAGTTCAGTTTGAAGAAAAGTAAGAAGAAAATAAGACGAATACTTGTGGAAAAAAGAACAGTCACAGGAGTGTCTTCGTTTTTATATACACATTTATATATCTATATACACTGTACATGTTTCCAAAAATAAATGGTTGATATTTAACATTGTGCACCCCAATGATGTGACTACAAAAAGAAAAGGGAGAGAGGGGACTGAGAGATACCAAGGACACACATACACTTCCCCAGTTAATACTTTACATACAGTACACTTCCCCATTTTTAAACTATTGGAATTAGGATGTATCACTTTCTGGTTAACCTTCCTGTGTACTAAGCAGCTTCCTAAGAAGAGAATGCCCTAGATGCCATGTCTGAATTTGAACGCCTGTGTGACGATCTATGATGATCTTCATGTTTTTCAAAGGCAAGAAAAGCAATAAACCCTGTTGTTTTGACTTTGTTGAATTGGCATACTATGAGGATCTTTCATGGCAGGTTTGGAATGTAATAATATCTGCTGGGCACACAGAGGGAGGCCACACGTTTGAGCACAGGACCAGCAGGGCAGAGAAGAGTTGACGCTGTGCCCGTGGTTATTATGGGATACTCTGGTGCTTGGGTCGGGACCTGAGTCACAGCTTATGATAACAATGGTGCAAAAGTAGGTAATGATCTCCTTCTGTCTCACCTCGTCCTCGTGACAGAGTCAGGGAGAGGGAGCATATGGCTGCCAACAGGTCATAAGGCACTCAGAACACTTTGTGCCAAAAAGTATGGGGCGGGGGTGGGGGGGACAGCTTGCATCTGCTAAGATATTAAGACAAGTCTACATTTACTATCAGGGTCTCAAGGAACTTGAGAGCAAAACGAAACACAAAAACGAACAAATTCCAACGGGCCATGCTGAAGGTCAAGAGAACATGAAATATAGAATAGAATTAGGATCCATGAGTTTGTTTGTGAAGCTCCTTGTGGCACTCTGTCTTTACTTCTTTACACTTCATTGTATCCCTCTCCCAAAAAGAACACATCTCTCTGAAGCCACGCAAAGCGGGAAGTCAACGTTGCTGTTTAGACAGGTGTGTTCCCGCTCCACTGCGGTCAACATTGATTCAGTGGCAAAGGAAAAGAAAAAGAAGAGGAACATTATCAACATACCTATTTGTACATCTGTATCATTTCATACAGAATCAAAACAATAAACAATATTGTTCTGTATAAAACTGGCAAAAACTGATATCAGTGCAGATTTACACAAAGACTTAACACTTAATACAGACAAGCACACAAACGGACATTCACAACTATTTACTCACACATACACGTACTCGCAGACACACACACACACACACACACACACATACAACCCCCCCCCCCCCCCCCCTTCACACACACGCTACTATACAAATAGTGGAATGGCATGCATTTCAGTTTTCAGTATTACTCTTGTACTGTAGGTTGACCAAGAGCCAATCAGCAAGAACGTTTGTGACTTGAAAGAGGTCTCAAACAGGTTTTGTTGAGATTGAAATGCAAATCATACCCAACATGGCCATGTCAGGTATTGTTATTGACCAATCACCACCCAGCCATTCACATACTAGTTAGTTCTAATAATTATGTAATTTCAAAATGTCGGTGCCTGGATCTGAAAGCAGACACTTCCTACAATGCAAGCGGATCCAGTATAGTTTTTTCCATACAACACTAATCCTACCCTTACCCTAACCTCATGTATTGAGCACAGCACGAACAACAAAGTGAATCACTTCAACATGAATAACCCTGTTCAAGTTCTTTCCACTCTCGAGTTTCAAGATGTATACAATAAATTAATTTATATTACCTGTATTATGAAAAGTTGTAGCAGAAGTGCTATAGCAGTGTAAGCTCCCAAAATGTTTACATACACACACACACACACACACACACACACACACACACACACACAGACACACACACACACACACACACACACACACACACACATTAGTGCATACCCTCCGAAGCTGTTGGCAAGAAATACATGAACTATGAACTCTCTCTCTCACACAGACACACACAGACACAGACACAGACACACACACACACACACACACACACACACACAGACACACAGACACAAACATACACACACACACACACACACACACACACACACACACACACACACACACACACACACACACACACACAAACATGTACCAATAATCCTACATACATATAATACTTGCATGCATGTTCTTCCTACTGATACACATAATCGTGCACGCACGCACGCTCACACACACACACACACACACACAATTTTGGAAGCTGTCTTTTTGCTTATTTTCTGTCTCTGGAAGAACATGTTGATTTTTTTTTCTTTTCAAAAGGAAAA
This sequence comes from Lota lota, assembly GCA_026745465.1. Classification (NCBI taxonomy): domain Eukaryota; kingdom Metazoa; phylum Chordata; class Actinopteri; order Gadiformes; family Lotidae; genus Lota; species Lota lota. Next base: position 12,133,894 of record JACYXH010000659.1, on the reverse strand, counting down.
TATAAGACGATATTTATCACTATCTTTTTTCCCTCTCATTTGGGGTTATTCTTTCCAGAAAATAGGAAAATAGGTTACAGCACATCACCCACAGCACGCACAGACATCGGGAGGTTCCAGCCAAGGGAGAATAATTACAGTGGGTCAAGGAAAAGAGAGGCACACAAAAAGGAAACTCAACAGCTCATGTGGGTGTCATGGCAGTGTCCCGATCATGCCTGCACTGCCGATGGAAGAGTGCCTCTCAGCACGTGTTCAGCCTTCCCTGATATAGCAGGTTGCATTTCAGGCCAAAGACGGGTGGGTGGGGGTGGGGGTGGAGGGGGGGGGGGGGGGGGGGGGGGGGGGTTGATCAGATACAGATCAGGGCAGGTTGATGGCCGGAGAAAAGTCATGGACTTGAGGAATGCACACGATAGAGCTCGAGATGGGGTTAAAACGTGTTCCGCGGGTAGGCGGCTTGTGAGGGGTCAATAACGGTCCCACGCATCGCGTGCTTGTAACATGAAGCCCCTACTTCCCTCCTGACGGTGGGAACATCAGTTTGATCTCTGCGGTGTTTAGAGATCAAAGAGTCCCTGGAGGAGCTCAGAGAAAGCGAAACAAACCCACCGGAGGGAGGGAGCGATAAGGATATAAAGACAAGATGGGGGGGGGGGGGGGGGGGGCTCGTGAGTTTGGGACTGGACCAGAACAAAGAGGAGCTGGAGCGATAAGTGCCCGCGATGACTGAGGACAGGTAGAGCGGGACACAGATGGCCTTCACAGCAGAACAGCGGGTTTGGTGAGGGGGGGGGGGGGGGGGGGTGGGGATATGTGCAGAGGATTAGGTTCTGAGCAGAGGGAGGGTTGGGGCGGGCGTGAAGAGGTGTGGAGGGGGGAGGGGAAGCTTGGCAGGTGTGGTCTCCTCTCAGGCCTTGAGAGCATGCCACTGGGCTACGGCGGCGCGAGGACGACCCATCATGTCCTTCCAGTGTTTCACCTCCGCTGGGCCGCTCTTCCACGACAGATAAATCTGACAGGAGGAAGAAGAAGGAGGACTAAACTGTTAAAGGGATCCCAAAGTCTGTTTTCTTTTGTTTAATCGTACTTTGTGATATTTCTTATATGATCTTCAACATAGTAATCTATGCCATTTTGACACTGTTACTAAAATAAAACCGTAATTTAGGTAAACAGGTGTAAAATCATATGTTTTTGCTATTCCCTGCCAACCAGTTTATGAACATTCTACTCTGCTACTCTGCGAACACAAGCCGTGCTCTTTTTGTAACGTCTAAGTGCCTTTCTGAGACTATTTGATGCACGATGAAGGGACATCTATGGAGAGATGGTAAGCTAATGCCAAGGTGTGGATGTGTGGAGCTCTGTCTGGGCAGTGGTTGATGTTGATGGCCACGTCTGAGAGAGGGTTAAGCTTTTCTCATAGTATTACAACATTGTGTAATACGTCTTAAAGTTTAAAGTTGCCATGGTGATAACCCTCCTTCCTAGAAGTCTCAGCCCAAATTATTTCTTTTATCTTGAATTTGAATTTGAACTGAACTTGGTGTTGACTTACACAGACACAGATTTGGTGTAGCTTAATTGGAGAGGAGTTATATTGAGATGAGCCATATTTATTACAAGGGGGCTCCAAAATATAATTAATTTAAAAAAGAATTTGAGGCAGCGGGAATTTGCCTCTATTTCTAGTGCATGTCTTGATGTGTTTGACTAATCCAGCAGGGGGCAGTATAGACTGGCGTCAGCATAGTGGCTCAGGAGTCAAGAGATCAGAAAGGAAAAGCAGAAGAAAAAAAGAGGTGGGGAGGAAAGGAAGGAGAAGGCAGTACCTTGCCAATGACATCATTGCGACTGAGCTTGTCCTTGTCCATGACGGTGATGATGATGGTGGTCTCCCTCAGCACGTGGGCAGGGACGTCGAAGGGGAAGGACTCGTTGAAGACGGGGTTGAGACAACGCTTCATCACCACCGTCTTCTTCTTCTCCACACGCTTGTCCTTGTGCATCAACCACAGCTTCACGTATGGGTCTGACAACAAGAAGACGGCAGTGTTTCCACCCATTTCCTGTTTTATCATTGCCTCCCTTCCAAGTGAAATATCTTTCGAAATCATCGTGTATTGAAACACCCAGCTTTACAACAATGAATAAATGGATTTGTGATTTCTGCTACGGATTGAGTTCAAGACAATGATGAAGGACCAGTAATGTGGATGGATAAGAATAAGGGAGCATCAAAGAGGAGAGTATTTTTACCAGATGTGCCTCCAATGTCCATAGCTTTCAGGTTACGGGCTTTGATGATGCTCACAGTGATGGTGTTAGCGGTGGGGTTGTAGCATAGAGACACTAGCAGATCTCCTCTGCTCCCCTACATTTAAACACAGTGCACACACCACAGTTAAACAACCTTCCTCTGCAACGTTTTGTTTCCAACTAATAACCTGTGTTTCATGATTTTATGCTTTTGCTGGATCCCCACCTGGCTGTGTTATCACAGTCTACCTGTCATCCAACCCACTCTTCCCTTTGTTTCCTCATCTGCTCCCTCCAGCAAGTCTTTGCATCTCCCTGGGGCAAGCCACGGCACCCAGGACTGACGTCACCAGTCACACTCTGTCCCACATCTCTTCTCTCTTCCTCCTTCTCCTTTTCTCCTGTTTATCTTCTACCCCTCCACATCCCCTCCTCACCTGCTCGTCTTCTCCACTTCCACTTCCACTTCCACACACACACACACACACACACACACACACACACACACACACACACACACACACACACACACACACACACACACACACACACACACACACACACACACACACACACACACACACTACCCTATCCCCCCTCTGCTTATATACTCACACTGCCATCGCTGCATGGTTTCAGCTCCTTCCAGAAAGTCTGCATGTTGGCCAGGTCCAGCTTGTTCAGGGGAACGGACACCTCTCCGATGGGGTCATTCCTGCTGAAGCGGTCATAGTCCAGCACCTGGAGGTATAGAGTCCTCTGGATCACCTTATCATAGGGGAACCCTGAAAACAAAAGCCGAAACACGGGTCTAACATATCCAATCCACCAAGACCCACGTGTGGTACTTGTGCATGAGAATGCATTAAAGCGTTCCCCCATGTGTCACTTTGCATTCCCCACAAGAAGGGGACACGGTGCAGCCCAGCCAACCTTCAAACAGGAAGGTCTCGTTCCAGTGGGGGTTGAGGTTCTTCCTCTTGACCTTGGTCTCCAGCTTGTGCTTCTTGTCCGGCAGAAGGTAGAGCTTGACGAAGGGGTCGGACGTGCCGGAGAAGTCCTTGGCGGGAAGGTCCTGACCTTTGAGGATCTTCACGGTGAGGGTGGAGTCCTGGAAGCTGTATCCCACGCTGAACTGGACTCGACCCAGCTTCTCGCAGACCGGACCTTCGTGGTCGTCCTCTTCAGAACCCGGGGACAGCTGCAATAGAAAACGGAGCGCAGGGATGTCCAAGGTCAATGCAGTGGTTTATTTTTAGCAACACTGTAGCGAATATAGAGAACCTTATTGGATTTATTTCAAATTGCAGTGGCTTGCCAAACCGTTTTTTCTTTCTTTAATTGAAATGATAGAAATGACACAATGTAAATCATTTATTTTCCTGACATTTAACAGAATCACCGATCAATTTTGCTGATGTTGAAAATATTTGTTTTCCTCCTATCGTTCTCTGTTACAGGGCACGGAGTTGAGACTTTTTAGGGTTTGAGGACCGATTTAGTGCCCTCCTCTGCACTTCAAACACCCAAACCATGTTTGAAGGGCACAGAGCATAATGTTATGACACATGGCTGGGGCTTGCTGAGAGATAAGAGAGGAAGGTGTGTAGAGATGTGTGGAGATTAGAGTGAGATTTTGGCTCGGTGGAGACCCCCAGGCCACCTTCCAGTGGCTTGAGAGAAAACAGCGAGAGGAATAGCTGCCAAAATAACAGTGTTTTACGGCAAACCAAAACAGCTGTGTGGTGCCTGAAATGTAATCTCCCATTATGTGTTTTACTCCCAACGCCCTGGTGCTGCTGGGCTCTCTTCTTGTATTCACAATGTGATGCCTTTTTGCTCGGCAAGCAGATGGCCCGAATGACTCTTTAACAATTTTAGGCATTGGTCTGTCCTGTTTAAGCCCTATGCAACCACAAAACGTCAACACTCACATTTACATGCCATTATGCTTGAAGACAAAGAGTCAGAAATATCTTGAACAAAATACTTAAAAAAGTGCCGTCAGTGGATGTAGCTCTGTGACTCCTGATCACAGTGGAAATTGACCTATCCCAAACAGCATAATTTAGGACCTTATCAAAGAGGTCGCAATTCAAATATCTTTTTTTAAAATTGCTTAATGATTTATTCCAGGATCACTTCCTCAAACGAATGCAAAATTCAAACGTGTCGCCAGCCAATTGCCTTTCCATAGACCAACACATGTGGCTCCAAAGCCAGTGTAGGATGGGTATTTTAATAGGAGGGTTGGAACAACCATTGGCCCCTTTGGCAGAGCCTCCAGGAGTGAATATCATCATTAAGCATCTGTGGACTACTGACATGTCACAATGAGACCCACGTAATTAGACTGAGCCAGTCCCCGCCCCAGCCTTGCCCCGTAACAACCAACACACACCACTGAATGTTCCATCACTGATCATTATCCAACTCTGCTGAATAAGGAATACTTCAGCATCCAGCCACTCCCCACCACACACGCACACACACACACATCCACTTCTGTGCTATTCCACGGTAATTATGTTCCAATTAGCTACGATATGGGCCGACAGAACTCTAGGCATTCATCAGTCGATGCCATGAACGCCCAAAGTTACGTGGGTGACGAGGAACCAAGTGGGAGGAGGGCGTTCTCAAAAGACCATGCTGAAATGCAATCACTGGGTCTATCCAAGTATGTCTATCTACCCTGTAGAGCCTCTGTTCTGTCTGATGCCGAGCCTGAGGTACAGTGAGCGCTCAGCTGTATCCACCGTGACTGGAAAGTGTCCGTTTGAGTGTTTGATAATCACTACGCCAACAGAGACCGTTTTTATTGGTTCTCATATATTTGAATGTCCAATCAACAGATAAACGACTGTGGTGGTTTTGTGAGGCACCACTTAGGTAATATGCTCCAGAGATTGTGATTGGTTGGATTCAGAATGGGGATATACATTGTATGACCCCAAATGATGGTGTAACAGCACAGCCCCTTCATGATCAGCTTAATATGACGACAAGAAATGTTCATGCGCTAGACAGATTCGATTAGTTTTGGACTGCCTTTTCTCAGGGCCTGCTTGTGTAAAACGTTTATTTTCAAATCCTACCACCATGGTTTTGTTGTTTTATTTGAAAATATTGTATATGTCTTTGCTTTTAATTGAGCCTCCTGAGCACAGCATACATGTAATATAAACACCGCAAGCACCATACACTTGATTTACTTTCTCTTCATACTCCCCTCCCCCCAGTTATATATAGTGTGTCACCGGCATTGCTTCTAAATTATTTAAGTGAAAGAAAGAGGTTACCATGAGCATGTCGCTGGTGACAGAGTTGGCGAGGTCTGAGACGGAGGAGTTGGCGTCGCGACTGGGTCCGTGCCGGCGTCCAGCGTCTTCTGGGGTCTGACCCTTTGGGCTCACGCCGGACTTGTTACCTGGAGTTCTGAGTAGAAACACAACCACAAAGCAAAATACTAATTAAACCCCCCCCCCCCAACTCAAAATAGCCCAATATAAAAGCCACAATAAGTCCATCATAACACATGTTATGATTACAATCCATTTTGTGTGCAGCAATGGGTGTGTCGGATCAGCAACATACCTTCGTCAATATATTCAGTGGTGTAAAGAGGTTTCTAAAAATAGTTCAAGGTCCAACCCCTCCCCATCCTCACCACATACACACACGCACACACACACACACACACACACACACACACACACACACATTATAGTAAAAATATTGTAATCAAAAACCAACCTCTCAAACATTCTCTCTCACAAACATTCAAAAGTACAAAAGGTTAGCAGCATTGATAGAAACGCAAAATATACAGTAGTACGTATCAGTAAGTAAGTAAGTATTGTGTAAGATAACATTGGAAATGTAGTGAATAGTGGCCACAGTCATAGTCAACTGGGGGACATTTCAATAGGACCACATAATGAAATAAAACCCACTTATAAGCATTTATCTAACAGCAAGGAAACCCATACAGAAGAGCGGAGCGAGAGAGACACGAAGACAGAAGGACAGAGGGGGAACAGGTGGGCTGTAAAAACACAATAGAGGTGGAAAGATGAGCTGAGAGGGAGCGATACACTTGAGGGGCTCTCTATGCAGAGGAACAGGGTGAAGGTGAAGCAGAGGCTGCCTTGTATTCAGTCCGTACTCCCGAGGAACAATAACAATAATCTGAGTGACCGAAGTTAACGTGAGATTGAGACTCCATATCCCTCTTTAAGTCTTAGGTCTGTAAAAGGAAGAGGAGAGAGAGGGAGACAGAGAGGGAGACAGAGACAGAGACAGAGACAGAGAGAGAGAGAGAGAGAGAGAGAGAGAGAGAGAGAGACAGAGAGAGAGAGAGAGAGAGAGAGAGAAAGTAAAGGATATAAAAGCCTGTACACAAAAACACAGACAGAACCTGGTTTGTATTAAAGAGGCATGCTCGGCAGAGCGACACACAATTGGATTACATGGGCAGGCAGAAGAGAAGCAGGCAGAAGGAGAACGATGGACAGAGGGGGTATAGAGGAGAAGGAAACAATGAGCACTAGAGAGCCTGCATGTTTCAAAGGACACAAACAGAGATGGCCTCCATAATCTGTTGTTGTTTAGTTTTCTTTATGTTGCTTCACTATATCAACTCGAGAGACAAACGAGAAACTCCCTAAATCTAGAGCGATCTTCAACAATATATGAACAAAGCCTAGGAATGTCTCCATTATTTATGTTTGACAACTGCAGTGCATCGCACTATGCCACCATGAAAAATTTACAGCATATGAATAAATACCGTTAATTAGACTGCCATCAATTACCTCCTGCAATCTCGTAGGAAGGCATAGGCTAAATTTATGTTACAACACATAACAAAGTCAACTTGTAATTGCATGCAGAAATGTTAAAACATAAAATGAAGGGGAAATAGATGAAAAGGGCAAGTAACCTCTATGTCTCTCCTATCATATCCAGATCAAATGGACAGACAGTGGCCGACTGTGAGAAGTGGCAGCAGAGACAGAGGCAGGGAGGGAAATAAATTATGACTAAAGTGCACGTCAGCAGAGGAAAGATAGCCCGACACACTGGATGTTTAAATAAGCAACTTACTGTTTGGCTTCTCCACAACGCATCTTTATCTTTTTTTGGACCCAGGGTGCCATCTGTCAATTCCCTCTGTATAGGTTAGGCAATCTAATGCAATATTATTTGCTTAATAGTCTAATAGTGACAATGGAAAGTCACATGTGACCAAATGAATATGTGTATGACTTGTCTGGCTAAGACATATGTTAGGAAATAGTCATTTAAATGCAAAACACAGATTAGAGCTTTCACCAGCTATCCAAGAGTGAGCATGGTCTAGGTCTGTCTTTGGTTGTCATAAAGCTGTGTGGGAGCGGCTGCACAGAGCATTATAGAGTATGTTCTGTTACTGCGCCACTGGCTCTAGTGATGGAGATCCACTCAGACAGAGACCTAGTGTGTTTGATGCCAACATGTTGAGGGCCAGGTTGCAGAGGAGTGTCCATGAGCAGCAAGACATAAACATACAGACGAATCAATGAGGACATCTCTGAGATCATCCCTCCATGCAATTCCAGAACAAAAACCATGCACATCTGCATTCCCCGCTGCACACATGCATTGACAGGGGGGGGGGGGGGGGGGGGGTTAAAGGCCTGGTTTCTTGCCAAGACCTACGCAAGTTACCTGATTCCAGGCCAGTCACTGAAAGGAAATGTTTGCAAGTGTGCTGACAGTCTTCTGCAAGGCTGGAGACAACACAAGAATAACTGTTGCCCTCCCAATGGACACCATGAAGTGGTGTCCATTTGGTTACCATACTTACACTGGTATGGTTTCAAAACTACAGAAGAAGAAAAGAGTGCAAAGTCAACAAATACAAGGTATTCACATTTTCAAATGGATGCGCGTACACCCCTAATCATCACTAAAAGCCGACCACTATTTCAAACAAAACTGTAAAAATCCCAATTAAAAATGGAATTAGTGATGTCTCACTATCGTTTTCTTTTTCACTTGTAATAGAAATGGGAGCTCTTCTGCAAAAGAAGCAATGCTGACTTCTTGTCCTTTGTACTTGTGACTCCCTTGTTTAAATCACAACTCTTACTGTTACATCATTTAGTCTTCAGGGGTTGTCGTAACCATGACTACTCTGAAGAAATTAACAGTTCCGCTTAGGGTTGTACTCTATTAACAGGGGGGCTAGAGTTACCATGGTAACTGGAATATTCAGAAGACCTAGGGTGGGATAAGAATCAAGGTATTTTCATGGGGGGGGGGGGGGGGGGGGGCAGGCTTTGAAATGATCCACACTAGCTTTTGAACGCCACCCAGGCACCTCTCCTCTAGGAACGAGTGAGGAGCTGCTGGAGCGAGCTCTGAGGAGGTGTTGAAAGACAACAGCCCTCCGGTCTCCAGCCAGGCCACCTCGAAGGAAAGAAAAGTATCCCAAACTTTAGACAGAAACAAACTTGGGATGAGCTGTCCCTGCCCCCGAGGCAACATTTCCCCGCCTCTCGACGGAGAACTACGCATGATCAGATTTTCTTTTCTTCATCACAATCTTCTTTACTAATCAATGGAGGAAAGAGGAAAATATGCTATGTAGCTATCTACAGTGTGTGTGCGTCTGAACATACACACATAACGTGTAAATACATATACACACATGCGGACGCACAAACACACGCACACACACACACACACAGAACCACTTTGATGGTGCGTATGACCTCTGTGCTCCAGGTGCTGGGCAGAGATGTTGACCAGGGTTTTACTGATTGAACAAAGGAGAGCTGGTTACATCCTCAGGGAGGAATCACAGACCCGTCCTCCCCTCCTTTATGTCACAGAGTGTATGAGAGAGAGAGAGAGAGAAAAAGAGCGAGAGCGAGAGAGAGAGAGAGCGAGAGAGCGAGAGCGAGAGCGAGAGCGAGCGAGCGAGAGAGAGAGCGAGAGCGAGAGCGAGCGAACGAGAGAGAGAGAGAGAGAGAGAGCGAGAGAGAGAGAGAGAGTTGAATTGGCTTGTCCTTGGGCTCAGCATTGATTAGGAAATGTGAAAAGGGGAGGAAGTGACATCATTTAGCCAGTGGTGTGGAGGGTGTGTGTATCATGTAAGTGACTTCTAGAGAGGCAGGAGGATTAGCAAAATTAAGACTCAAGCAGGGAACAGGAAATATTGGGGGGTCAGGAAGCAGAAGAGGACAGTGACTTCAGAGAGCTTAGAACAACAACACATACAGCCTAACTTTAGAAACCATACCCCGCCTACTGCTGGCCACGTTTGTCCCACTAAACAGATTTGTATCTTGTGATGCTGATATTAATGCTTCTAGATTCTCCCTTTAATAATGCTTCTATATGCCAGTTAAAGAAAAGTACTCCCATGTTGTGTTACTCTCAAGCACACAGAGCTATAGTCTAGACACGCTTTTCACTACGCTAATACGTTTTCTTTAATACACTGATTTATGGCATGGTTAGCAAAGTCAGTCATTTCGCCGTCCAAATTTACAATGCTTGAGGCAGCTCCTTTTTTAATAAAGTGACACATTTATTATTGGGATCAGAGACGGCGGAATATGACCGGCAGCCACCAGACTAGGACTTGTGCCGCTCACTGCTCTCACTGCAAACCGTCCATTACACAATTGTGCATCCTCTCCCTCTACTCAAGCTTGTGCGATTTAACATTGACTGTGCACCTAAACATGACACAGACAATTGAACAATAATTTGAAAAGCAATGAACTAATTTTTTTTGGGTCCGTATAGTACTTCTTAGAGGATAGCTGTCTCTGTCAACTAGCTTGCAAACTAAATCTATCGGCAAACACTGCCTCTATTTGAGAGGTACTGAGTGAACATTTAAAAACATTCACCGTATATTTCATTCTGCAAATGTTGAACAAATTCATATTTCTCTCACTGAACGAGGCACCTTTTGTAGCCAGTGGGCGTTGCGACAAGGCTGTAGCATGCCAGTGGTGCTGAAGGACACTGTGACATGCTACGCTAGGCTAGGCTACATCATGATCAGTTGGTGGACGACCTTCCTGGACTCAAAGGTTAGCCATCTGTTTGGTGTGTATGTCAAAGAGAAACGGAAAAGGCAAATGTTTGTCTGCGTGCGTGTGTGTATGCATTTGCATAGGCATGCACGTGAGTGAGTGTGCATATGTTGTACGTTAATGTTTCATGTGTGTGTGCCACATGCAATCTCTACACGTGTGTAGATATTCCTGATGCAGATGTATCCCAGCCTGACGGGGCTGACAGTCATCTGCTCTGACATCATCCCATCACCACGTCAGTCAGCAACCCCCCCCCCCCCCCCCCCCCCCCCCCCGGGAGGCCAGATTAGATGAGTCCACAGATAGAGGAGAGGAGGGGACTGACACAACGGCTGGGGAACGTAAGGAAAGGGGGATGGTTTACCACCCCCACCCCCCTCCCCCACCTCCACACACACACACCCCTGCTCTCCAGCTAGTAAACTACTTTCCTCATTTTGGCTTCCATTTTCCTCCAAATGCAGTTTTGGTTGATTGAATGTCATGCAGTGTCATGACAACCAGCAAAACAATGATGGATGCGTTTGGATCGCTTGCATGTGATTTTTTCGTTTGACATTGTCAGTACCGTATCAGAATGGCATTGTATTGTTATCGCATGTTATACCCTGCATTCATACAGCGCTGGAAAGTAGGATTAAAGATCTTTAACATTTACGATTTGCTATGGGGAAAAAAAGTATTCAAGTCAGTAGAAATTCAGGATAGGTGCAGCAGAGACAAAATGGAAATGGAGAAGAAAGAGGAAGCGCCGTGCGACGAGAGTGAGGGTGGAAATATGAGGGTTGCTCATCTGGGAATGGCATGCCATTATGGGGCTGAGATTAGAGGCACGGGGAGGGGTAGAGAGATCATAAGGGATGAGGAAGGGAGCGTACATCTATAAACATATGAGGGTTCCTGACGGCCGTACACAGCCCCCAGGAAAAGCAAACTCACAATATGCTCCTGTCGGGCGGTATGATGGACGAGACCAGGGTCCCCATGTCAGCACACTCCGCACTCGGCAACCACGGAGACAAACAACGCAACCATACCCCCTCTCCCCGCACTCCTGCCCCATCCTCCCCAACCCTCGACACACAAACGTAATACAGCAAATGGAGCCATCGCAAAAATACTGCCTTTCACTGGAAATACAAGCTCCTCCGTTCTCTACATTCATTCACCTCGTGGCGTCGCTCAACTTAGGGCCAGAGAGCGAGGGCCAAAGCCACGGCATATCCTGTTTCATGGATCAATATAACAAGTCAATACAAAAGAAAGCATTTTCAAAAACAAGGTGTCAAAATCATCCGTCAGTGGACGTTTTTCATTGACCTTCCCCCACTGCCAAGTGGTCATCGTCCCTTCTCACTTTTCATCGACTGCTTTTCCTGTAATCAGCTCCCTAGTCCGCAGCCACAGCCTTAGAGCTGTATAGCTGGGGTGTGGGGGTGGGGGGGTAGGGTGGTGAATGAGTTCCAGTCGGAAGAGGTCTGACGGTCCAAAAGAAAAAGGGAAAGATGGCTCGTTTGTGGTGACCTACATCACTGTTTCCTTACAATCATCTTTCCCTCTGTGCTATTGGCTGCACCCTGGGAGCAGCAGGGCAGTCATTAGGAGCCCCAGCTCGCTGTGATTGCTCTGCTCAGACACACGCCGTCGAGGTTGCCTCTGTCAGCTGGAAGATGGAGGCAGAATTTTGAACAGCATGGTGCCTGGCTTTGTTTTTGTTTTTGACATGGAGTACATCCAGAATGTGTACAGGCGAAGAACATGTCATTTTTTCCTACATAATTACTCAAATCACATGCTATCCCAGAGGATGAAGCCAGGCTCAGACTCTGGATTTCAGCTTGTTTGCGGTCACACACAATCTTTGAACGACGAGGGCGATCAGCGAAAGCGACGCCATGGTCAAAAGCTTGCGATGTGTTGTCCAGCGGCGCCCCCATAGCAGACCACAACTGACTGTGAATACTATTCATAAAATCCCCAGTACACTGCAGATCCACAATTTGTGCAATTTATTCATGGTCCCTATTACCAGTTTGTGTACCGCTCTGTTTCTTGTCCTTATACACATACCTCATAGACAATTGGCTTAAAGGATTATTCTGAAACTCTGTTCATTATTTTCTGACTGAACAAGAGGTAAAAAAGAGAGACTACTCAAGTTTGTGCTACTCATGAAGTATTGCTGAGTAGCTCTTAAAAATCCCAGTGCACATCACTGTCTTCTTTTTGAAAACCTGCCACACAGACATTCTCACGCACACGCACACAGTTTTACTGTGTGTGTTTAACTCCACTGAGAAAGACCTTCACTCCAAATAACAGGAACACTTGTTTCAGTTTAAATTGTGTTTAACCTTTCCTATGTTGACTATTGGAAGAAGAAAATTGTTTTAAATTACATTCTTATTGCTTTTTGATTTACAGGTTAGAGTTGTAATAAAGATAGGTATAAGACAAAGGTAATTAAATAACTGAAAAAAGCAATGAAAGGGATATAATTAAAAGGAAGAGAATGCCAGATTAACCTCAAGAGCCCGTCTGTCTAAACCTCTCTGGGTCAGTCTTAACCTTTCTCGTCAGCCTAAACCTCACTCTGTCAGTCTAAACCTCTCTCTCAGTCAAAACCTCTCTCTCAGTCAATGTTATTCTCTCTCTGGTTCGGTCCAAACCTCTGTCAGCCAGTCTAAACCTCTCTGGGTCAGTCTAAACCTCTCTCTCGGTCAGGCTAAACCTCTCTGGGTCAGTCTAAACCTCTCTCTTGGTCAGTCTAAACCTCTCTGGGTCAGTCTAAACGTCTCTGGGTCAGTCTAAACCTCTCTCTTGGTCAGTCCAAACCTCTCTGGGTCAATCTAGACCTCTCTGGGTCAGTCTAGACCTCTCTGGGTCAGAATTTACCTCTCTCGGTCAGTCTAAACATCTCTGGGTCAGTCTGGATCTCTCTCTCGGTCAGTCTAAACCTCTCTGGGTCAGTCTAGCCTCTCTGGGTCAGTCTAGACCTCTCTCGGTCAGTCTAACCTCTCTGGGTCAGTCTAGACCTCTCTGGGTCAGAATTTACCTCTCTCGGTCAGTCTAAACATCTCTGGGTCAGTCTAGACCTCTCTCTCGGTCAGTCTAAACCTCTCTCGGTCAGTCTAAACCTCTCTGGGTCAGTCTAGCCTCTCTGGGTCAGTCTAGACCTCTCTCGGTCAGTCTAACCTCTCTGGGTCAGTCTAGACCTCTCTGGGTCAGTCTAGACCTCTCTGGGTCAGAATTTACCTCTCTCGGTCAGTCTAAACATCTCTGGGTCAGTCTAGACCTCTCTCTCGGTCAGTCTAAACCTCTCTCGGTCAGTCTAAACCTCTCTGGGTCAGTCTAGCCTCTCTGGGTCAGTCTAGACCTCTCTCGGTCAGTCTAACCTCTCTGGGTCAGTCTAGACCTCTCTGGGTCAGTCTAGACCTCTCTGGGTCAGAATTTACCTCTCTCGGTCAGTCTAAACATCTCTGGGTCAGTCTAGACCTCTCTCTCGGTCAGTCTAAACCTCTCTGGGTCAGTCTAGCCTCTCTGGGTCAGTCTAGACCTCTCTGGGTCAGTCTAGACCTCTCTGGGTCAGTCTTTACTTCTCTCAGTCAGTCTAAACCTCTCTCTTGGTCAGTCTTACCTCTCTCACTCATTCTAAACCTCTCTCCCTGCTCTCTTGCTCCCCTGAAGGTGTCACCGTTTCACATCTTTCAGATGCGGTGGGTGGGGAGGGCTGCCGATCCATATTTCCCACTCGACTGGGCTCCGACGGCGGAGAGTGGGCACAGGGGGGCAAGCGATGGTGACAGTGGCCGGGGGCGACCGGGGAGAATATAGAGGGACAGATATGATGATGATGATGATGCTGATGGAGGGCTGCCATTAGTTGTGGAAGGACAGTGGACAGCTCCTTGGGTGTGACGCGACCCCGGGGGCCAGCAGCTTGTGACCAGCTGGCTGTGATTAAAGGGAGTCATTTCTGACAGGCGCCCGCACTGCCAGACGGTCAGGAGAAAGCAGACAAGAGGGACATGGGGATAGAGTCAAAGACTGGGGAACTGCACCGTCTGACATCTCAAGGCTGTACACCGATCATTGCCACTGCGCAAACATATAAACAGGTTCAGAATGGTGTCTGCCGACATACACCCAGCAAGCATGCACGCACACATGCTCACGCACGCACACACCGATTCTTTTCACATTTGACCTAGTTAAAGTAGCATCCTTAAATATGGAAGGGATTCACGGAAAAACTTTTGGAAATGCGTCACCCTTTAATCTCAGCCTTTAGAGCCAAACAACTCTGGTTCACAAGACGGCACAAGCTTACACTTCCACCTCCAGCCACGACCTTATACGGACATGAACTCCCTCTTGTCCACCCTCTCTATTGCAAACACAAACTGTTGGTTGTTGGTGCTGGCATCAATCAACGCAGTGCAATTTTCAGGATGTCCAGAATTCATAACCCAGAATGGCTTCATATGATAAGAGGACCGCCTTCATCAGTTCAGTGATGTGTATCCCCACTTTGTTTCCACCAATCAGAGAGCGTAGCTGAGCGAGGGTGGGATAGAGAGGAGAGAGAGAGAGAGTGTGTGAGTGAGGGAGGGAGGGAGGGAGGGAGAGAGACAGCGAGAAGGGGGTGGGGGAGAGAGGCAGAGACGGAGATACAGACAGAGAGAGTGTGTGCTTGCCTCAGTTGTTGTGGGTGCACTGACTCCCGCTGACGAGAGGGTGGGCATATTTTTAGACAAAGTGTTCCACGCGAGGAAGCCGTATACTACTCCTCCCCAAATAATGAGTGAGCATCCCGGCTCCACCGCCTACGACTGGCAAATGAAACCATGGGCCCGCCAGCCGCGGGGAGCAGGCACCAGGCCCGCTAATGAAGAGGGTAGAGACTCGATGACTTGGAGAGTATAAAAAGCAACCGTTTATATTTATAGATGGCTCCATAGAAATGAAGAGAGAGCACATAACAGCACATCGCAGTCGGCTGGTGTACCATGTGCCGATGGAAAGCAAATGGAGACAAAAAACTGGAACCACAGAGAAAGATGGAGGGCAGTTTACCACAAAAGGCAGTTTAACAACTGCCTTTCCATTTCACTTCTAGCACTGACACTTTGTCTCGGTTGTAGACTACTGCAGTGGCATCACAAATTAAACTGTAGATTTGTAAAGAACAAACCCCTACTTTGTTACAGCTTGGTATCTAAACAACCTGCACTTTATTTAGCTTTTGCAAAGACATCTTATTTTAAAAGAATACTTTGAATATCTTTGGGATTTTTGTAAGGGAGGTCAAAGGTGAATAGTTGCAGGATTGAGCAAGTTCTCTTTAAACAAACAGACTGTAGCACAACACATTAGAGTAACTCAAACATCAATCAAACACGTTTGTTTTTGGTAGTCTAACCCAAGGCTCAGACTGAATACAAAAGGTTCCTAAAAAGTCTACTCTGTACTCTGTATGATGCAATTTGTAAGGAATGTCAGAGGAGAGAAAAGTAATGAGAATAAAGTCTGTATGGAGTATGTCTAATAGCTTGTAAAAAATGCTATCCTCATTCAAATGATCAGATGGTTTGTGTTCGCACAAGACAGTCAGTTTGAGCCTCTCAATTCCAAAATCAAACTCTTTGTTGAATATTTGATGGGCACAGTTGCTTTAGTATATTGTATTTCAGTCTGTTTTTAGGCAACCTTCCTGAAAAAGTAGACCCCTGAAGTCTCCAAATGTTTGGCTAATTGCAGTAATCCCTTTTCCTTAATCTCTCTCTTTAGGTATAATCGACTCTGGTCCTACGTGCACTCTCTCAGGCCAGTACCTCTTTTCTGGTGTGGTTTGGTTTTCTTGACATGCCGGTGCTTCCTGTAGATCTGGGAGGTTGGCAAAGTCATCCTGTTCAGCCAGTCCAATCGCTAGAGACAAAACAACCATCTTCCCCTCCCTGGGCTCGCGGTCCCACAACACAGATATATGGGAAACACAGTCCATAGACGTACGCCAGAAAAACACATGGTAGACAGACACGTGCACATGTACAACGTAAACACCCATCCCCACAAACACACACACACACACACACACACACACACACACACACACACAAATGTGTTGCACAGACAAAGAGAGTGGGAAGAGGTAGTAAGGGCATATAAAGTTATTTAATTTCATTCAGTCAATTTAATAAAAAAAAGGCGTAATTTATAATAGCAATGTTTTCTAAATGAAAGGTTCCTGTGAGGAGTTGTGTGGGTATAGACTCCATTGACTTTTTTGACTTCTTTGACAATCTAATGGCTCAGTGTACAGCAACGCGGTAATGCATCAGTTCTCATGACTATGATTAGATCCTTAACTAGTCCGTATTCCAGTGCCCTGTGGGGGCCTTATTGATTAGGCGGGATCAAATTTAGAAGACAAATTGTGTGTAATGCACAATGTTATCTGTTCACTGTTTCTTAGTTGGGGTTTGTGCCAGCGAGAAAAATAAAGTACATAAATATACGTCTTTTTATTTCTGACAAAATATCAGTGAAAGGTAATTATAATCCATGTAAATAGGAATTTGAAAAGAATACTCTCAATAAATAAACGATGACTAAAGGAAGGTTTTGGGCTTTTTATAATTTCAATGAAGATAGGTATGCTGCACCATGAATTATGAAGGCCTGGGCGGCTGGGTTGCTCAACAGCTAGTGTGCTAACATGTAGGCCATACGCCTTGTAGCAACCTAGGTTCGATTCCCACCTGTGGTCCTATGCAATATGTCATTCCCTCTCTTGTTCAACCAACTGTCCTATCCATAAAGGCACAAGAAGGACAAAGATAACAATAACAATTGTGAATTACAAACAGTGCCCTTAACTAATAAACATCTACACATTAATACACTCATATAAACACCGTGCATTCTGGCTGGCTCTGTCCCTGAATCATCTGTGTCCTTCATTAAAATACATTATACTTCCATTCTAGCTCTGCAACACTTTATTGACGCTAAAAACTAAACGATGACTTCTTCGTGTGTGTGTGTGTGTGTGTGTGTGTGCGTGTGTGTGTGTGTGTGTGTGTGTGTGTGAGAGACTCAAATACTGTAACTCTTTCAGTACAATTAGGTGGTAAAGGTAGACAACAGCTGATGAAGGTGCCAGTCTGGTGCTCATTGATTAGGGCTGACTAGATTAGTATGGATGGCTGGACCGCAGGGCACACTTCAACCCAAGGGTGGTGTGATCATTACCATCTACACTAGCTCTATCGATCAACCCCAGTGTGCACGCCTCGGCTTGTCATTGGACCGCACCTAGGTGGCGAATTCCGGAGACGAATGGTAGCTGCATCCATCAGGTAATAGTTAGTGTTGGTACAAACAGCTCAACACTAATTACTAAGACTGCACCGCCACCCGCCCCCTCCCCCTACACAAACTTAAATGTATACTGGCGGGGTAATAGGGGGACGTTAAGCTGTGTGGAGATACACAGGGACAGGGACATCACACGAGGCCACCTCTCCGTGCCCTACTTGTCCACCCAGCCTCTATTGACTGATGATTCATCTGGGATGGAGGTCACTGGCTGGGGGATACAATTAATGGGGCGGGGATGGTGGCGGTGGCGGCGGGGTGTGTGTGATGGAAGGTGTAGCCGTAGCGTATAGGGGCAGGGGTATTATGTGTGTGTGTGGTTGGGCAGAAGGCAATAGAGGACCTTAAATGGTGAGGTGCTTGGCGAGAGTGAATCGTGTGAACCGTCTGTGAGGGCCGTGGATCTCCACAGCCAAACAGCAGCTTCAGTGCATTTGTCAAAGACATTTGCATCAAATTAATTATAAATTCAGATTTTGTGAATTTGCATTGGCACGTTCACCTTTTTTTATTTCATGTGGGATGGAAGAATCTGTTGTGTATATGTGTGTATTATATGCCACACACGCCATCCCTTGTGTGCAAGGACGGTCTGTTGCATAACACATGGGCATATTTGCACCATATTTGAGAATCGCTGGATTTCTTTCTGTCTTGTGTCTTCTGTTACATAAGTTCCAGCTAGCTTGTGATAGCTTACTCTGCCCATCATAATTCTAGTCACTAGGAAGCAGCTGCATTGTCCCTCTAGTGGAAAATCCCACTCAATGCAACAGTGCAATATAATAGGGTGCAAAAACTCAACTTGTTGTTCACTTGCCTTTATTTTTCATCTAAATCTAAATGAGGGGCAGGAAACCAACGTGGTTTGGGTGTTTGACTCCACGCGAAAGGTTCGGTTTGATCCCCAATGTCCACACCATACATTGAGCAAGATGCCCAACCCCGACTTGCTCCTTAATGAGATACATCTGTATTCCCTGGAGGTCGCAGACAATGCTAAAATGCTGATACGACACTAACAAGACACAGAATATAAAACGTGTGTTGGGATTGTGTTCACAAACGTACGGGCAGACAATCAGTTCAACGAGCACGCAGGCAGGCTTTCAATTCATTGTGCAGCATATGAAACGATCCAGGGCTCCCTCTCAAAAAGCAGACCATGCAAACAATGTAGCAGTAGTAGATTAACAAGATGTGTAATCAGTAATAAAGGCTTAGAACACAGAACCCAGTATCGGGCACACGTGCGCAAGTCAATGATAGATGGGAGATGCACTGTCATTCTTACTGTGAAACAGAAAGCAACGGCGGACTCACAGGAAGGACTTGACATCCAGACCTCTGTTGCGGATCTGCCCCATCACATGGTCCCAGCTGCCTGGGTTGGACCTGGATCGGCCCGCCCCGGCCCCTCTGTACCGGGAAGCTCCGGCCGGGCTCCCCCGGACCCCCCGCGGCCCCCCGCGGTGTCCCCCGCCGCCGGGCCCCGTGTGGAGCTGGCCCAGGCTCTGGGAGGTGGCAGGGGGGTCGTTGGGGCCCGGCGGGGGCTGGTGGGTGAGGGGCTGCTGGAGGCTCTGTTGGCGCACCAGGGGGCGGGGGCGGGCCACGGCCGAGGAGGGGATGTGCTCCAGCGTGGAGGCAGAGGACAAGGAGGCGTCCCCGAAACTGAGCGGCAGAACACACAGTAGCAGTAGAACCGGGACAAGGAGACGGTAACAGACAAAGGGGGGTACCGATGGGTTACGCGTCGGGGCGATGGAAGGAATACGAAGTGGTGGCAGTAGGAGGGTTGGTAAACAGAGGAGGAATAGGAGGAATGGTAACATCATGTATGGTTGTGTTGATGTAGGATGGGAATTCATTTATATTGTTTATCGTAGCTTTAAATGCAGAGGGCAGAGAAAACCTTAACATGTATAAAGAGGTAGGGTCAAATGAAGAGTGATGAAAACAGAATAGACAGAAAGATAAAAACTGAGTAGACATAGAAAGATTAAAAACAGAGTAGATAGAGAAAGGTAAAAACTGAGTTCACAGAGAAAGATGAAAACAGAGTAGACAGAAAAGGGTTCAAGTGGAAGAGAGAAGAAGAAACAGTGAGGGCAAAAGCAGCTGTACAGAATACTTAGTGTACGAGTGTATATGAGTATTAGTGTATGAGGGATGTATAGAGTACTTAGTATTAGTGTATGAGTGGTGTATACAATATTTAGTATTAGTGAGTAATCTTGGATACAGCAGTCTTACTATGTGATAGCAGAACTTCTGGGGGGAGACAAAAACTGCAAGGGGCGGAGTTAAACCTTGATTTGTGTTTTGTTACGGATATATTCTACTGAAGAAAACTCATTTGCGTGAGTAGATGAAGCTTTCAGAAGGTGATTTTAATAACTGTATTTCTGCAGTGGCCAGTCTACAAGGTGTTGATTTTAAACCTTTACACACACTTTTTAGTTTACTACTGCTAGCAGAGTTTGTGTTCGCCAATTATGCATGTACAGATCCCTGCCTCCAGCAACAGGATTGGTCGAAACAAATATGAAGCAAAAGAAAGTGAAACGCCCCGAAGTCTGCCACCAGACTTTAGATATGAATCTAAAGTCTGATTTGTGAGACTAGTGTATGAGTGCTGTATAGAATACGTAGTATTAGTGTAGGAGTAGTGTATTGAATACCTAGTATTAGTGTATGAGTGGTGTATAGAAGACTTAAGCGGTCAGTATACTTCATGGGCAAAATAAGTTTGGCGAGGTCGCAACAAAATGATTGTGGAGAAAGACCTTCTTTCGGCACTTCTTACACCTCCAAGATTTTGAAACTTGCCGAAATCTCCGCAGATGACGGCAATGGGAACATTATGTGTGATTAGTTAGAAACGCAAGGCGGGCGTGATTTAGTTTGACCTGATTTCCCAGTCGCCATGGAGACCCCACTGGTCTTGACTAATGGAACATTCGGTATCCAAACTGAAACCGCATGAAGTATAAAACAAATTTGTCTGCAAAGGACTTATTTGGTCTTGTCCAGCCGAAAACAATGCTACTTCTTTTGAAGTATGCTGACCATTTTAGTGTTAGTGCCTGAGAAATTTACAGAACACTTAGTATTAGTGTATGAGTGGTGATTAGAATGCTTAGTATTAGTGTTTGAGTAGTGTTTAGATTACTTAGCATTAGTTTATGAGTAGTGGCAAACTGGCTTCACAATGATGTCATACTGATTGTTTAGTACTGCACAATGATCCTCTTAAACCAGAATCAAATGCAAGATTAATAGATAGTAATAATGAGTATTAGTTTGTTCAAACTAAAAAGTGAATGAATTGCCTCCACTACAGCAACTGCTAGTATCACTATTTTATTCTACTTATTTTCCAGGACATCCATCAATGTTCCCGAACACCCTTCACCTGCGTCTCTAAGGTCCTTACACTTCCTACGCTTTTCTTTGGTCAATTCAATCCATCTCATTCATCATTTTTTTTCTTTATCTTTCTGACCGAGTCCTCCCATCAATCTAGTTCCACACCGGGTCTCAGTCCTCCGCTCCCTAATCACCCACTGCTCTTACAATCATTTAAAAGTGCTCCTTATCCTCTACCCTCCGTCTCTAGCCTGCCTGATTACTGGAAGATTGTGCTAAACAGCTCCGTCCGCGGAGGGAATGACAGCCTGCTCGCGTAACCGTGGCAGCAGTGGGTATATATGGCCCCAGGCTCGCCTGGCCCCGTCACTAAGAACTCAGACTCTGAGGTGAGTACAGTACAGGTCCCCAGACAGCCAAGAGTCTTGCTGCTGGAGGGAGAAAACACTAGCAGAAGGCAGAAGTCAAACATACTCACCCATGCGTATGTATACACTTACATTGGAATGCACAAAGGCACACACACATACATAGACACAAACCCACGCACACGCACACACAACACCCAAATACACACACGCACACACACACACACACACACACACACACACACACACACACACACACACACATACAAGCATCTCAAATACATTCCACAGTCCAAAATAAATAGAAAAATATATATTTATATTTCAGTTAAGTTAAAAATAAATAATGTGTGTCATTACCAAGTACAAATGGCAACGTGTGCAATGATGCAGGCTTGAGTAAAAAAGGAACATTAGAAATTAAAATAATCTAACAAAGAGACAAGAAATGACAAGGGAGAGCAGGTAAATATAAAGCATAGGACTTTGGCCAAAGCCACACTCAGGTGAAAACTACCAAATGCAATACACTGAGTGTTCTTTCTTAGTCCAGCATCAAGCAACATAATAAATCAATACATTTGGATGGATTCACTATGGCATAATGCCAGACAACTAGGAGCCAGTCTGTGTATTTATGCATTTTAGCGGAGTGCACCGTGTCATAAATCTGGCTCACAGCGAATCTTCTTTACTGCCTCTTTTCAAAAGTTTCAGGGCTATGTAAACCAGCCTTCGTAATCAGTGTGCCCCGTTACCTTTCAGTACTTTATCCTGTGAAGGTTAAATGCAAAGGCACCACACATAATTTTCAATGCAGGTACATACATATTATAGCTGTAATATATATTGGATATGATTTGTGGATAAATAGAAATGTTCACAGCAAAATCAAATTTTTCCCCCCGCTGCAACATTTTACATTGTGTTGAGTTATTATTGTACAGTTTTCACAAACTCCTTCCCTTACAGTCAATAAAGAAAACAACCTTGACTAAATTGTAATTAAGGGGCCTTCTAAAGATATTGAGGGAGGGAGAGATAGAGAGAACAGAAGAATGAAAAAAACACCAAACACTTGCAGTGAGAGATGAGGGCTGAGAGTGATGCATAACCAAAAATAGAAACCAATACCAGCTACAGAAATGGAAATAGATGTGGATCTGAAAGGGGCAGAGAAGAGATGGTAACAGAGGAATGAATCTCAGCTGCGTGCCAACAGCTGAAATTAAATTAAGACTAAAGCTCCTGATCGCTAAACATATTTCTTCATGCACACACACACATCCCTTTTTTTTGTTTTTGCTGTTTTGTTAATTTAGAAATGTGTGCCAGGTTAGAATTTTTTTTACCCTAGTTTTGATTGGCTGATTATATTTGCAGCAATACAAATAAATTCATTTCGATGTTAGAAAGATTGCTTCTGTGCTGAAAATGAATTATTTGAGTTATGAGTTATATATCATTGCGACACACATACTGTGAACCAATCCATTGCTACAAATGTTAATTTTTTTAAATAAAAATGAAGGGCATCAACCAAATCTTTCTGATCAATGTGGGCTCCCATGCTATTTTACATTTTGATGGATAACTTTCTATTGATAGAATTGTTTTGAATAATTTATGTGAAATTTCATTAGCTATTAGAAGCCAGTCACATGGGTTTTAGAAGTCTACAAAGAAGAGCATGGCAGATTCCTTGATGGATTTAGAATGTGGATATAATTAAATTCAACGATTATTTAAAACCGTGGACATTCTTTTAATACGAGACGAACTAGCGGTTCTGTTTGGCAACAAAAACAATCCTTAAGTACTTGAAATGGCCAAAAGGTCAATATGTATATCAGCTTCGTTCAGTACTTGCATATGATCAACACACCTTTGTCCATCAATTTGCTTTCGTCCCTTGCATGTGTAATATCCTGCCTTTGGAATGCCGTACTCTAGATATGGGCACCATGGCCCATGGCATGCCCACATTTTCCTCCCTCCATATTTTCATGCATACCCCCCCATATATCATCCTTCACCATGCAACTCACTTGCTAGACCGCAGGCCTCCGGCGTGCATGTGGCTCTGGAGAGCTTGCCAGCGGCCTGCTTTGCCAGCCCCCATCACCATGCTGCGCAGGCTGTCGCTGCGACTGGGCCCAGCCCCGGCCCCTGAGCCAACCATGCCCCCGCTGTCACTGGTCCCAGGTGAGGGCCCAGCACCTCCCTGTCCCCCCTTATCCACTGCCCCGCTAAGAGAGCATGCGGGGTCAGGACAATACAGAACAACAACAACAACAGGCAGGAACAAAAACAGTAGGGAAACAAACAAAACGAGGAGGAGATAGGTAGAGAACATTGAGAAGGACAGACAGGTACAGAGATAAACAGGAAGTGGTACAAAGACCGACAGGAAGGGGTACAGAGACTGACAGGAAGGGGTACAGAGACAGAGAGGAAGTGATATAGAGACAGACAGGAAGACGTACAGAGACAGAGGGGAAGTTGAACAGAGATGAACAGGTAGTGGTAGAGACAGACAGGGAGTGGTTCAGAACCAGACAGGAAGTAATACATAGCCAGAAAGGAAGTGTTACAGAGACAGGCAGAAAGTAGTACAGAGACAGACAGGAAGTGGTACAGAGACAGACAGGGCGAGATACAGTGACAGAGAGGAAGAGGTAGAGAGAAATAGTTAGAGAGATAAAAACTGTTATGTGAGAGGTTAGCAAGAGACAAAGTGAAGCACTCAGTGGAAGCTTTATAGAGACAACAGGAGAGCTCTTAAATCACCGCTTGCAGAGGGATCAGAGAGTGGAAATACACAGAGCAGCTACCTCTGGGACAGGTTAAGCTTAGCAGTGAAAAGGCAAACAATTTACGGTGGAAAACCTATGCAGAACCTTTACACATTTTCCCCACGATGAATTCACTTTAACTTTCAATTTCGTCAACACATATTCCCCATCATGTGGCCTACACACACCCCTGTGTGAAGCAACACCTAGACGTCACAGTGATAGACAT
This sequence comes from Lota lota, assembly GCA_026745465.1. Classification (NCBI taxonomy): domain Eukaryota; kingdom Metazoa; phylum Chordata; class Actinopteri; order Gadiformes; family Lotidae; genus Lota; species Lota lota. Next base: position 12,109,389 of record JACYXH010000659.1, on the reverse strand, counting down.
CCCCAGTGGGCCAAGTGACGAGACAAGGGCGGCAGACCAGGACATTCTTCACAACATACTCATACAGCGACCACTGGATGCGTAGCGCGTGGGTGGGTGGGGACATTTAGTTGTAGGGTGATGAACATTAAACATGACTTGAGGTTACCTGGGAGACTGGACTAATTAGGTTTTATGGGATAGGTCTCCAGGCTTAGGGCAATTTAACACATTTGTAAGGTGCCAGAAGAGGTGGCAAAATGGTATGTTTGGCTTTGTGTGATTCTGTTTGTAGAGAGAGACAGAATCCGGTTATACATTGAGGGCTATATTTTTATTTCCCTAGCAAGAATAATACAATAATTATAATCGTATGTGTCAACTGGTATAAAACCTGTATCATTTTGTCAGCCTTCTCCACAACAATGTAGAGCAGATCCTTTAATTTGTTATTTTTTTCTTTCAGTAAGAGATGAAGGTAGACTCTAATATGGTATGGATGATTTCATCTAACGATAGGAAAAAAACAATTTCTCAATTGTACATCTTAATAAAATCTGGCAACCCTAATCCATATCACTTAAAGCATTACAGGGAAGGATAATAGCACCGTGGCCACTAAAATACAAGATTCCACATAATCTCGAACTGCTAAAATATCTTCTTCTATGGGTGATGGCTGATGAAGTATGACGACTCTGAGAATGTAGACCTACAATCCATGATGAGGCTATGTCTCCTAGCGCTAGCATTACTACGGCGGGCGGGAGGCACAAAACGAAAACATGACGCGCGCAAAAAACATGAAATGAGAAGAGAAGTCGATGAGCAAGGGGTGGAAACCAGACAATGACACACAATATCGCAATGTAACGCGTTTACAACCATAACAGACACACACTCACACACACACACACACACACACACACACACACACACACACACACACACACACACACAGTAGGATCTCAGAACCCCGCCACGCTAGCAACTATGAAGCACAACAAGACAAGACAAGAGAAACCAATGGGCAACCCTCTGTTTGCAAGCCATGGTGGTAGCCAGTTAGCAGGCCTTAGCAGCTGGTGACCAGTTGGCAGGCCTTAGCTGCTGGCGACCAGTTAGCAGGCCTTAGATGGCTGGTGGCCAGTTAGCATGCCTTAGCGGCTATTGGCCAGTCAGCAGGCCTTAGGCTGCTGGTGACCAGTTAGCAGGCCTGCGTGACTGGTGGCCAGTAAGCAGGCCTTAGGTGGCTGGTTACCAGTTAGCAGGCCTTAGTGGTTGGTGACCAGGTAGCAGCCCTTCTTGACTGGTGGCCAGTAAGCAGCCCTTAGCAGCTGGTGGCCTGCTAAGAGGGGAGCAACAAGGATGGTATATACTTCACAGGCTTTGCTTTCAGAGAGGGTTGTCCGTCTCCATGGCAACGTGTCATGGGCTGCAGGTGCAGGTTAAAAGTTAGGGGCTTGATGAGGCTGGCAGGGCTGTAGAGAATGGGGCAATCTGACCTTTGACTCCCTGGGGGGAGTCAACAAGTGTTGTGATGTTCACCAGAAATGGCTGTCTTCTAGGCCTCTACCCGTCATATACCTGATAAAGATGTAGTTGCAATTGTACCATGATTTTATATTTGACAACATAATTCTTCTAAGATTGGGAAAGCAAAATAAAATGCGATACTAAGAGGGATTGCTAGGTGATGCTCAACAATTATATCATCCAAAGACAGGACCTGAATTCTTTAAAAATACTGGCAGAATTCCCAATTGCAATACACATCTCTATAAAACCTTGCCTGGCCCTAACGCATATTAAACACTATCTAGACCTAGATGGGCCAAGAAAACATTAGGATCCCTGCCAATTAAAGCCAAAGGCTTCCAAAAAAGAAATAAGATAAAGCTACAAAATAATGCATTTGTATTACCTCACGCTACTTAATGGGACCTTTTACAACCATTGTGCTTTTCCTTTTTTTACAAGGCTTATGCGGAGCATAGTTATGTGGGTGTTTGTTAAGAAACCCATACAGCCAATACCAAAGATATCTAGCTCTTTCCCAGTGTGTGTGTGTGTGTGTGTGTGTGTGTGTGTGTGTGTGTGTGTGTGTAGATTTTTGTTTTGGTAATGTTGGATTAAATGCAAAATAATGCATTTTAGTATGGTAGCAAATCAGCAAATTTCAGCAGCCTGATCATGTAGGCCACCATTCGTTACCGCCCTGCCCAGGTAGAGGGGTCCCTTACCAGCCGTGACTGAGACTCACTTGGGCGTGAGGCGAGGGTCTCCATAGGGGGCGTACGGAGACATGTTTAAGAGGAACTCCTTCGGCGGGTAGGAGCTCCACCTCTGCTGTACATTGCTGCTGTCGTTGTTATTCCAGAAGTCTCTGTCTAAATCGCTGTGGCCAAAGAGAGAGGCACAAACAGTAAGCACAGCAACACAAAACAAGAACACGGCAACAGTGTCACGCTTGTGACAAGACTGGAAGAGGAAAAGAGTGAATGATGAGAACAAAGCAGAACAATATATGACATCATCTTTCGGATTTGTATGTTGGTCCCAGACATCCAGGACAGCCTGTTAAGAGACCTGGTGCAATACTCACTGATCCTAACACAATAATAGTCCTGCTCATACTGTATACAACTATAAAAAGGTGGATATTTCTGGATATTATGTCCAAACAACATTGAACAACGAGATTAACAACAACAGCATGTGGTGTGAATATTATTATCGTTATACACAATACAAACATTCTTACACTGTACTTGCTTTCAGTACCGAGAGGACGCACAAAATATTACAGTAAGAAGAACATAAAACCAAACATAGACTGTGTATGGGAGATAGGAAGGAAAATAGGTAAGAAGAAAACAACCAGCAAAACAAGGAATGGCTTAGCCATAGTGGAAGATATCCACGCAGCTTAGCAGCAGCTAAAAACTAATAGTTAATCAATTAAAACAGGACAGGCATGGGCTATAAAAAGAGAAAAGGCCACATAGAAAACAATAAAGTAAAGCACACATAGAACACTAGCATAAATAAATTTAAAAAACACTAGACAAACATAGCTGTCGCTCATAACACACATTTTGGGTCTGCTGCTTTTACGTACCAGGCAGTAGACTACAAATACAAGTACTGTGCTAGTACAGTAAAGGGGAATGTATTACTATTTATATATTTATTCATACTGCATACTATTATTTATGGTAACGTTAGTGAGATGATCTGTCTGACATTGACATTACGGTATTGTCATTACAAATACCGTTAAACAACATGACTTATTGAAGTGGGAAGATGTCACAATGCTAAAGGGTTAATTTGGCTTGCTCCAAGCAAACCCTATACTGCACCCTGTACCTGGTACCTCATACACGGTACCTCATACCTACTTGATGGCTTTATTTTCCCCTCGACCCCTTACAGACTCTGGGGAGCTGGCGGCCTCCATGCTGGGCTTATTCCTCTTCCCCTATGAAAAGAAAGAGAAAGAGAGAGAAAGAGTAAGAAAGAGAAAGAAGGAAAGAAAGAGAAAGAAACGGAGAGAAAGAGAAAGAAAGCAAAAGAGCAAGAGAAAGAGACAATGGGTTTCAAAAGGAGATTGGCTGGGTCGGCAACAGCTGTCAGCCTTATAAAGGTGCTCTCAGCGCACTAGAAACCCAGCAACACGCTCCCACAGTGCTGTCCGTCACACTCCTGCAAAGACTAAGGCACTTCAACTGGTGGAAATACTGGACACACACAGTGTGCTTGTGGACAGCCTTCATCACTTTCTGTTACTAGAACAGAAAATCAGGCTGGAAAGCTTTAGTTTATGACTAAGGTTTGAAGTCTTAAGTCTACCATCACCTATTTTATGTATTTATTTATTTAGTCATCACGCAGATGCTCTTATTCCGGGCAAGGTCCCGATCACACCTAACACTTTTATAGCAGCTGGGGGCGGCTATTTTGTAATTGTAATCAGCGTTTTGCTCACTACTTTTGCATTTCCGAGCATCATTATCGGTTAAATGTAGAGGTTCTATGTTTGAAAAACACGTTTTTTACAGCCTGCAAAAGCTTTGGCTGTGATCGGCACGTTAAGCGGGTAAGGAAAGGCATGTTCCTTACGGACGCCTACAGCTGTGGGACAATGGGGTGTGCACATTGGAATATAAAACGTTTGGAATGCTAAAGTTTGAGAAGCATTAGATAATGCATATCTTCTATTGTTCTTGTGTGGATCCACTGGCTGGGAATGACAGGAGGATGTAGTGTGCCTCGTGATGCCTTACAGGGGCACACTTTTTTAGCTGGAAGGCTTTTATAATAGTGCATATTGATCACCACATCATAAATAATAAAAACAGATTTTCAAATCTGAGCGGGGTTACAAGCTCAATTAAACTAAAACTCACGCACATGCACAGTGCACACAAAAAAATTGCTATCAAGTGCAGCTCATGTATTATTTAAGAGTATCATAAAATCTTCAAGAGAATGGGGAGCAGACTAGAGGAGAGCGAGAGAAGAGAGAGAAAAGAGAACACACAACATTGGTAGGCTGGGAGTGGGACTAACCCACACACACAAACACACACACACACACACACACACAGCGACAGAGACAGAGAGACAGCGACAGAGACAGAGACAGAGACAGTGAGACGGAGACGGAGAGAGAGAGAGAGACAGCAAGAACCAGAGAGAGAGTGAGAGAGGGATATAGAGAGATAGAGAAAGAGAGAGAGAGAAAAATTGTCGAAGCTCCAGAAACGCAAAAGAAGGCAAGAAAGACAGTGAGCTAAAAAAAACAGCAATTGTGGTGGAGGAGGAGGAGGAGGAGGAGGAAGAGGAGGACGGATAAAAAAGCACAAGCGGCAGAGAAGAAGAGGGTTTGACACAGAATCATCTGGATGGGGTTAGTTAAGCTGGTAGCAGAGGTAGTGGGTGCTGGGTGGGTGTGTTGTGTATATGCATTAGACTGACAAAGAAGTGCGCTGCATGGCATCAGTGGGTGAAAGAGAGAGTCAGAGAGAGAGAGGGAGAGCAAGAGAGAGGGAGAGCACTAGAGAGACAGAAAGAGAGAGAGGGAGGGGGAAGGAGGGTGGGTGAGAGAGATTGGGGGGGGGTCGTGTGACACGGGATGGGCGGTAGAGGTTGTTGTTGTTGAAGAGAAGTGGGAGGGTGCGGGATGGAGTAAGCAAACCATGAAATCTACCCCCCACCCCCTTCCTCCCCCCTTCCTCTCCCCTGCTGTATCCTCCAGTGGGCACTTCTAGCTCCCGTTGTCATCAGTACTCACAAATGAGATGCTCAACACCAGGTCCCCTCCACACTCTTCGCTCTCCCTGTCTAGATCCACTCCTCTACCAGCCATGCCTCTCCACCATCTGCTTCCTCTCTCTCTCTCCCTCCCTACCCCTCCTACTGTCCACCCCCTTCTGCTACCCACGAAGGTGCCCAATAGTGTGGGAGCTAGCCAGCCTCCAAAACCTGACAAACCATCACCCAGCTCTCTCGGTACGTTCATCTGGTATCTCAGAACATAGGGGTTACTTTGAAGGCAACAACATTGTTGTATTCTTCTCCAACACGCCGGATCAACTTGAATAGATTCTGCTGAGATCCTTATTCCACATATGAAATATGGATTATTATGTGTGACGGATAGCGACAACAACTAGCTTTGCTGGATGTATATAAGCACAATTGTCATGACGTACGTTTGAAGTAGGGGAAAGAAAGACCAAGAGAAACACCTGCAAGAGGGTGGTGGTGGTGGTGGGGATACATCAGTGGCATTACGACAAGGACGAGGAGATAAAGTGGGCAAAGGACAAATGCAGACCAGACTGTGGCGTATAATGAGAGCGCACCAGCCACAGAATGACATCATCAACACGGGGAGGACGCAGACACAGACGTTAGATAGCGGCGGGGCAAACATCGATAAGCAACGGCCGATAGGCTAATTGATCCATCCACCGGGTACACCACAAACAGCGCTCTTCTGTCACTTCACCGACACGACGATAAGAGAGCATATTTCATTTCCTGGACGTATTAAGACAGCGTGGGACGATGCCGCGCTATGCTATGCTTCTCTAAGGAAGATCAAAACACAGGTGTTACAGTAGGCTGTTCCCAAACTGTTCCCCCAACTCGTCTCGAGCAAGACAGACTGAAACCGCCAGCTAAAGCACTGTGTGCGGGACATAGTGAAGGAGACCGTGAGCCAGCCCTAGGATAAAGAGGGAGAGATTGAGACGGTAGAAAAGAGAGAGAGAGAGAGAAAAAAGAAACATTACACTACTCAATGGTACTTGAGGAGAAAGCAAGCCCATCATAACGTATGGGAATAATTACAGTTGCACAGCCGGGAGGTGGATTCTCATTAGCATTACGATGATCGGCCGATGGGGCTGACGGGGTGGGGCTGGGGGCTGGCTAGGAGTAGCATGCCATGCACGCCGCCTAGGCGTGACGCCATGTTTACATAACCTGCTAGTTGATTCAGTTCCTGTTCCCCCACCAAGGCCATACATACAGTATCTTCACATGTTTATCATTCCTCCTATATTATGCACACACACCATCACCGCCAGCACACAAGCCATCACTAAGGCACACATCCAAGGGCATCCAATCCTCGAGCCACCTGACACTGGGAATATGACGCATTAGTGGAGAGGAAATCTCTTTCAGCCTCAATGGCATGGCATGGCGTTTTTCATAATGTGCTAGAGCTACAATTTGACTTTAAATTAATGTTGCCTGCACACGTACACACGCTCATCCATTAGACTCTGACATGGCCGACAACTGTATATTTAGAACATTTCCTCTAATTAGTTTCTGAAGTATGACCTTTATGAGTGTAAATATTATCCATATTCTGCGGATGCTTCATTTCAATTAAGGGTAATAACATATTGTATAATATTATATACATGCACACACACACATATACTGCATATACAAGTCAATGCACGTTGTTACTTACCAATTTACGCTGACACCAGTTGCAGACACCACATAGAGCTATGAGCCAAACGGCACAGACTGTCAGCGCAACAGATACCAGTAATACACTGAGAGACACTGAGCCTGGAAGAGAGAGAGAGAGAGAGAGAGAGAGAGAGAGAGAGAGAGAGAGAGAGAGAGAGAGAGAGAGAGAGAGAGAGAGAGAGAGAGAGAGAGAGAAAGAGAGACACGCACAGAGAGTGTGATTACTGTAACAAATAGCAAAGGGCTGTTAAAATACATTTGACATTTCAAGTTAAATTAAATAGAGACATACAGATGTTGTTTTGTCTAACGACACACAACATAAGGATATTCACGGTGTGCTTCATAACTTGTTTACTCTATAATGGTGGAAACCAGCACAGTACAAGTATTAACCAAAGTCTATCTTTGGAAGAGCATTCAGAGTCTATATAGAAGAGCATTCAGAGTCAACTCTGAAAGGATTCAGAGACTTTCTATGGAAGAGCATTCAGAGTTTATCTATGGAAGAGCATTCGGAGTCTATATGGAAGAGCATTCAAAGTCTATCAAGGGAAGAGCATTCAGAGTCAACTCTGAAAGAGCATTCAGAGTCCATCTCTGAAAGAGCATTCAGAGTCAACTCTGAAAGAGCATTCAGAGTCCATCTCTGAAAGAGCATTCAGAGTCCATCTCTGAAAGAGCATTCAGAGTCCATCTCTGAAAGAGCATTCAGAGTCCATCTCTGAAAGAGCATTCAGAGTCTATGAAGAACATTCACAGTATATCTATGACTACTATGGCGGGACAAGGTGTAATGTGGGATTTCATTTGATCAGTGTGAGTGTGAATGAGGGTAAGCTACAGCTTAATTTAAAAGTATATCAATTGATGATGTAGTTAAAAAATGACATTAGCACATCGGGTAAAATAACACCACACCATAGGTCTCTATGTTTCCCATGTAGCCGTGCACCTTTATACAAATGTTAAACTACACGTCAGGGCGATGGACGTCCACATTTCTTTCCTGTCCCCTAAATGAATGACCTCTGGCGGCTTTTGGCTTGACCACGTGTTGGACTTACAGACACACAACCATGAATGCAAGCCCTGGTCTGGAGTTGACCCACACAGTACCTATTCGACGTCAGAAGTATACTTGAAGCTTAAAACTGTCCTCCCTCATTTCTCCAGCACATGATATATTTTTGGCCCCCGCTTTGCTTGCAAATTACACATTTCAGATGTTTTCCTTAATGAGTTCACCCACCCCCCTCTCCTGTCGTACACCAGACTTCTACGTTTACTGAGGGCCACCAGACAGAGAGAGTGGATTAGTGAAGCCATTATAATCCTCCCTACACAGCCACTGCTTTAGCTTCCCTCTACACACTATCTACACACCATGTAAGCTATATTTTAATACTCTTTCTCTTATCATTGGACTGTTTCTCAGGGTTTAGTAAAATGCAACGTAGGCAGTAATGTGCAGACTGCTGTACCTGTTAATTAGGGGTTAGTCATGTGAGCTGATAAAAAAAAAGTGGATCTGTAATTCAAGTATAGGAATGACTGATAAAATATCCAATTGTGGTCCAGTGAATTCAATAACCTAGAAAGCCATCTCCTAATTTCTCTCCAAGGTTAATATGGAGTTACGAACCAATACAATACAACAATCACTACTGTTGGCGAACAGAGGAGAGCAGATTGGCCGGCTCAATATGGAAGCCCTTTTCCATGAGCCATTAGACTATTGTTCCAATAGCTCCTATCCAATTAGTAGTGTGAATACTTCTAATTATTAATGAAGCAGCTTGCATCCCAGAGCCTCATCAAACACACACCCGTTAAAACAATCAGGATGCAAAGCCCTTTAGGCCACTGCTAGTGAGCGGTGAATGAGTTGTCATAACATTGACATTGCTTTAGAAAACATTTGAGTTAAGAGATAATTGGTTTTCGTCTTAACCAATGCCATCAGGGCAATTTAACACAAAAGGCAACAGGATGGGCTGTAATAAACAAGCTAAATAACTGAGATTGTAAAAGTTACAGAGAGTGAACTATGGATGCATGACTTTGAATGATTTCAGGACTTGTACATAGGCTACATGTGGGGCCTTGTGTCTTTTCTCAGGATTATATTTATAACAATTTTCTTCATATTAAGTTACATTGACATTGTACATTGTGGATTTGTACTTTTTTTAACTAATTCCATTAATTTGGAATCTATTTGTAAAACTTCTTTATGTCATATTTTGATAAAAGATGCATGCCATAAAGTACATATTTGGTGGGAGACAATCGGATAAAAGCCACAACAAATTCACAAACCAGTCCCAGCTGTGTTCTTTTTTGCAATTAGATGTAGGTGGCATCTGTTGGGTTGAAATTGGCCAGTTGCCTAAAAACAGAACAGTTCATTTGAATTGTTTGTTGACAATACCTTTTGTTATTTCACCACGTAAGATGCCTTTCCTCCTTGGGCAAAGATGACTATCTACACTCATCCTATTTCAATCTCAAGATAAATATGCTTTTATTTTCAATTGTATTACTATATGTTCCAGGTAGGTGTGTTGAACACAAAAACAACGACGTGTTTAAAAGAACAAAACAAATCAATTTGAGTGATTATTTAGAGTAGTTATTTTGAATATACAACAAAAATAAAAAGTTTACTTAAAGCAGCAGCAAGACTATAGTGGCAACCCCACGTTCTTCCATTACTAATGCAGTATGTGGATGATTCCCCAGGTTATGAAGTGCCTGATAAATGGGAACCACATTGGCTACTTTCCAGAGACGTGGCCCCACTGTGCGGTGCTGGGAGTCCAACTGGGCGTCTCCCGTGGCTCCAACCATAAACAAGAGAGTTCCACAGTTTGAGGCCATCGCTCAAACCATCCCCTTCTGCGCAACACATGGCCAAGTTATCAGGTGTTTAGACGGTGGCAATATTGAGTGTTGGTTTCATATAACATTACCTGTAACAGGATGGATGCAATTACTTTGTAAAAAAAAAAAGAATAATGTCTGAAGATATGCATCAGTATATATATATATACTATATCTACACACACCATAGTGGAGCATCCAATAGACCATGCTCAAATATTATTCTTGTCTTAGATCTTCTCGCTTGCAGTTTCTCGATTGATGCACTGTAATATTCACTCTTGAGGTAATTGCATAATTTTTTACTGAAATGAACGAAACTATTCAACTGAGAAGCTGCCTCATGTTGGTTCTGTCTATCCGTCTCTTCTGAGTCCCCACGTCCAGCCCCTCAGTCACCCTATATGTTCTCATTCTGCTGCTCCACTGCCCAGCCAATGTACATATGTGATATATTCATCACACTAAATTAATACTAAATTGTCTGAATCTATTGTTAGGAGATAGACGTTAATTGTATGATGAAAAAGGGAGGTAAGCCCAAGCTGAATGAATGGTATATGCTGAAGCTATACTGTATGGCTGGATGGAATATTGTAGCATATTGAGGTTATAATGCACATGATTGTATAACAATGACAAGAACTAATTTTACATAATGTGAAGCCACAGGAAGAAATATTTAGTAGACACGGCTAGAGCAGACTGCAGCTCCAACTCTTACTGTAATATTCAACAAGATAGTTATGTAACACCTATGTTATGTAAGTTTGGAATTTAGGTCAGTATCCCCCTTTTGTACGAGTTAGCAATGAATTGTTAAAGACAAAAACAAAAACTACCAATCGCTTACATTGGTAGTGTGTGTCCATGACACCCAAACATTTTAAACCAATGAGGTTTGAGAGAACCGAACCCCCTGACCCCGTCTTTACAAAATGCTTTCAGGTTTGTTTCATTCTGGGGCAGGGCTGCTGGCTCCCATGGAAATGTCCCATCAATTCAGGAGGAGAGGCATGGTGCATCAACGCTTCATCAGAAGGTGCCGGGTAACCGTATCAGCCAATAAGAGGCTAAGCATGCAGTAGCATGCGGTCAGCCTTACCTTGATCCCAGGCTTTCTAATCTCCCAAAGGAACGCCTGGAAAGATATGCTTGAATATGCATATATTTGTGAGAGAGGGCGATGGAGCCATATGTCGGGGGTGGGTGGGTGCGTTGAAAAGGACCACTACCAAACCACTGGGGTTTCTTGTTTGTTCTGTCATGAGATGAGAACACCTGGGATCGAGGTTGTTCTGAGTAATGAAAACAGCCTGGGTGCAGAGTTAGCAAACAATAGAGATTGGATATGGATCCTAAATCAATTAAATCTACACCTACAAAGTTTGTACGTGGATTCTGTCAACTATGTGGAGGACTATTATCCAGGGACTGTTAAAGCTAACAGGTAGAAAGAGAACGTAATATCCTCTGTAATTATCAAGGCCGTTTTTTTACTATCAATTGGAAAGCTGAAAAGCCAAAGAAAACCGAGCAAATGGGTGATTCAGTAGATTATATGCCCGATGCATTGAGCTCACTGGCTGTCACACTGATGCTATTTAAGGCTGTTTAAGTGTGATTACTGCAATCTCACAATATTCTCACGCTCACTTTTTTTAAACTAGATAATTAATTCTACAGCCAATTCATTGGCTTCTGATACCTCATTGTCATCTGACCTGGCTCCCTGTTCCTGGCTGTGTAACATCCCTGGTGTGTGTGTTGTACTTGTTGCTGTTGTATCATAGGGAAACCACAGTGTTACCACCTCTGATTTCCTGTGCGTTTTTATCATCATTATTATTATAATAATATGATGATGCACAGATGATGACGACAATGATGACAATGATGATATCATTTTAATTATTATTATTATTGTTATATTGTCTAGAACAAATACAAAAAAAAATGCATTCCACTATGACACAGCCTGGCTTTATCAGGGTTGCTGCAGGTTGGCCAAAATGTCCAAAAATACATTTTGTGATGACAGTATTCTGAGTCCAGTATTCAGGGCACAAGCTTGACATAAAAAAGGACCAGAGGTTGGGTTGTCATGTCCTAAATTCACCATGAACAGCAGAACTGACATTTCATCTCACAACACTGTTAGTGGTCTGAAGATGATCTTGTTCATTCTGGGAGGACCATGACGCCTCACATCGGCGACCACAGTCGCCAGCACAGGGCTCATGCTATCATTTATTTGACTGGCAGGTGTGTTTATTCAGGCGCGACATCTGAACGCTGCAGATGCAGTCAAGGCCATTAAAGTTTGTTACTGCAGGAACCGTGATCGGTTGTCTGTAATGAGGAGAGGTTACCAGTGAGAGAGAGAGAGGGGACTCAGTGGACACAAGCTTAAAGATGTGAAACATGTCTCAAATACAACCAGTGATGGAACAAGGAAGGTTAAAGGTATATATGTTATATTTCTGCATTCAATATTAAAAGAAAAGACTACGACTATGTTATATATTTTGTTGAGTTGTGTACTTACAATATCCCAATTGTTTCCAACAATGTTCGAACACAGAGAAATCCATAGTTTTTACTCAATGTCCTCAATGTCCATTACAAGCCGCATTTCAATGGCGTCATAACCCCTTTACCCCCTTACTTCCGAGGAAACACAAGTTAAAATCACCCTTTATTTCCCTGCGTCACATTGCTGTAATTCAGCAATGAATTACATTGCTGAATTAGTTTGAACGTGTGTCATCTACCACGATAGGTAGAATCCAATTATGTGGGAAACACTGTAAGGTGTACGGTAACTGGGCCACGTTATGACGTTATGTTACTGCAGCTATTTCATTAGAATGAATTGACATAAAGTGAATAAATGTGAATAAACGTGACTAAAGGTAACGTCAATACAACTTTAATACATTAACTCATCCGTGAACACGATTTCTGCCTGAGCAACATTGGATCGAAATTCCCACACTACTTCACGACGTCATCAAACTACGTATTTTGTTATTGTTTTGATTGAGAGACCCCTAGCGGCAGGAATTACATATTATACCTAAAGGGTTGATGCGCTTATCCTCCATTAAAAGAGGCACACAAAATAATGGCTGTAATGATAATGGCAATGTAACCCCCTGTTTGCATTACATCTAGTCAATAATTCAAAGCACTGTTATGTTAGGTCTACATACATGTGGGTGTTGTAATTGGTATATTTATGGGTGGGGGGGGGGGGGGGGGTGTCCATCATACATGACTTCAGGGAAAAGATGATGGATGATCAAATCGATTTCTTTTCACATCATGACTCTTTCTGATAACAAAATCTTCATTCATTATAACTTCTCCATCTACAATATTCACAGCCTCCACTTCCTGACCTTGGTCTGATAAAAATGCGTAGTGCAGACGATCTACGATCCGAACTACAGTACATCAAACCGTACCAGGGCTAGCTTAGAGGTGGGTAAAAACCTTAGCGTGTAGGCAGAATTTGTATGTGTGGTATACGTTCACAAATTGTCGGAACGATATAAAAAGGTATATTATGACTGTGGGTCTTTTGTGGGATTACTTACTGTGTAGGTTTTTTGTTTAGCCTTATTTGCCTGCTGCCTTGTCTGAGTTGTAGGTGGTGTTTTGTTATGGTTTATCTGGCTCATTTTGTTCGTAATTTATTCGTAGTCTTGGGTTACCTCTTATTTTGGTAACCTCCTCTTAAAGCTGCTGTAGATACGATTTGAGAGATGTAAAGAGAGCAGAAAAGGGCAAAAGAGAGCAAGATTTTGGAACAAAACGTCCAAAAAAAACATTCCCTGCCTATCTGCGCCTCCCGCCTAAAGTTTCTCCACCATTGAGTAGTGTTGCATTTCACACACCTGTGATTGACAGGCAAGATGGATTCCTCTAACCAATCAAGGAAGAAATGCCCTGATTGGTCAGAAATAGGCTGAAAGAGGGTCATGACCTAAAGTGATATCATGTTCACGTGATTTTCGTTGAGCTGTGTAAGCATGTTAACAGTTCATCTCACAACACTGGAGCGAATATAATTTGACTAAGCAATATCCAAAACATATAACAGAAACAGATATCCCTCTATGCAAGAGAGAGGGAGGCTCTCTCTTGCCTCTAAAATGATGGAAGTGAAACGGATATCACTCCCTCCAAAGTCCCGCCATCTCTATCACCAATAACGGAACTTTAAGCAAACCCTTCCAGGCGTTCCGTCGTGAGATGAGAACGCCTGGGAATGAGTTTAGGTCAGAGATGAGCCGTAAGAGGTCTCAAATCTAAATTGGCTTTTACAAAGGCAGGCACAGTCATGTTGAAACAGATCATCTCACAACTCATTGCACTCACTAATAGCTGACGGATGGTTGTGTCATTTCGAACCATTTATACTCAAATAATAGCTCTTACATCGTCAAGCACCTTTATTGGTCCGTTTTTTTGTAAGTAAGAAAGGTAAGCCAAGCTTTGGAGAGGTGAACGGTTTCTGTTTTGCTTTCTTGTGATGGTTTCGGCAATGTTAATTAGACTCCATGTATTCTTTGTCAAACAAAAGTTTTGTCCTGTTTTCAGCTGCCATATTCTGTTTGGTTGGTACTAGGCGGTCATCACAGTGTTTGTGGGCACATGCAAGAGATGGGTGTGAAGGAAGAATGCATGGTGAGCTCATTGAGGTACTTTATATGTAGAAGGCAAGGCATGTTAGATTGACAGGTTGAGTATTACCCTCTGCTCTATCAAACAATTACTAAATTGGTATTCTTTGAAAGACCATTACATTTGAAACTCAAAATATAAACTAAGTGCTTCTCAAGTATGTGCTGACAAACTATCTACAATGTGATCTATATGGGGCCATGACAAAAAAAAACATGCCCTTGAAGGGCCAATAAAAACTGACCTAGGGAAACACTGCCAACAAATGATTTAACTTCAGTCATCATTGCTTAAGTGAATGCCCCACATAACCACTTATGTAACATATTTAGCCCTATTGGCGGGCTACATTAGCTAAATTGGCCCTGAACAAATGGCCAAGAGTTATTCTTGACCTTGACTTAATGCCGATAGCCCAGGCTTGTAAAGCAAGGTTGTACGTCACCTAACTATATGATGGGGGTACATCTAGAATTCTACCTTATTGGACAATTCAATTTCTGGGTTTGTTCTCTATTAGTAGGGCAGTTGCTGGATGGGTAAGGGGAGAGATAAAGTAATTTCTCATACCTGTAAGAGATGAGCAATATAGCTCTG
Organism: Lota lota; assembly: GCA_026745465.1. NCBI lineage: Eukaryota > Metazoa > Chordata > Actinopteri > Gadiformes > Lotidae > Lota > Lota lota. Next base: position 12,094,230 of record JACYXH010000659.1, on the reverse strand, counting down.
AAATGAAATCTGTCTCGCTGCCCATGATTTAATTTAACTAAAGGTAACCTTCTGCATCACCATAGCCATCATTTTTGCATTCTTCCATTGCCAAAAACAAAGAAACTGAGCCTTGATGTTTAGAAATGACCCTTTAAAGAGCAACTTGCAGGTTGACATCGCCTGCTAATTAATGGTATGTAGCAAATACGTTGTACAAATATTTATTTTATTACTTTGAACTTGAGGTAAGACAGGCGCTAGAGCTTGAGTGGATGGCAAGTAGAACCCCAACTTGTTCCTATAGTTGCGGTTCCTGGGATGTAAAATACTTTTATTATAACAAGATTATGAGGCTGTGGCCCATCATTTCTGTTATAGTTTGGTTTTACATCACCAGTCTGAAGGAGTGACACTCTCGCCATTGCAGTTCCACTAGCCACCCACTCTAGCCTTTGTCTTACCACGAGCAACGGCAAGCTGAAGTTCACTTCTTTTGTCTGCACGTGCATGTTTCATTACAAAAACGGGTCTAGCTGTCTAAGTATAAAAAAGATTTGTTTTAATGATTTGCTACCCCACACATTCATTAACTGGGGGTGCCAACCTGCAAGTGACTTTTTAAGTGTGCTCTGCACAATACAAAGTCTTTTAAAATGTATAAACTGTGCTGTATGATAATTAAACACTAAATTCAACAAATGTATCTAAATTATGCCTATTTCTTGTCAATCTAAGCAAATTTGCATTGAAAACATAGTTTACACGTTTTAGTTTTTTTTGCAAATCCCCCACATACACTCCCACACACATATGGTTTTTATACCTCTGCTCTCGCATGCAGTAGTAGTACACCCAAAGAGCTGCAGCACGCTTTTGAACACACACACTCACGTTTGCTGAGTTCATGGCGGGGGCCTGAAGGCACACAGTTGTCATGTGTGATTCATCAGTGGTCACTTCCACATCAGTTTCTCTCTTCAGAAACCATCCACTCGATGCGGAGGACAACCTCCCCATCGACAGGGACACAAGCAGTGGGGTGTCTGAAGCAGCGTTGAAGGCTTTCTGTAGCAGTCAGGGCCCTCTCTGGCCGTTAGGGAGACCACCATGTGGTCGACCACATCAGCAGGACTATTCAACAAGCAGATGGGCCTACTATAAGGAGCTTATGCCTGTGAGCCCAATCTTACCATGCTCCCAATTCATACTCTCATTTATTCAATATAATAAAGAAAAGCTATATTTATATGAATCATGTTATTCATCTAAATTGTGTTATTTAACATTCATGGTATTTACTTTTTTCAATCTTATAGCTCATCGTAAACATGTGTTTATTTGTTGTTATAAAATTGCACATATTTAAGGTTGTTTCAGATCAACATGAAAAGCTAGCGAATATGTCAGACTCATGGGATAACGTACAAAGATAATTTTTTGTTAGCAGATTTTCTTTAAATCAAAAAATGATTGCCACATTTAAAGTTAGTTTAAATATGCCAACACAAATGTGGAATATAAATGTGTGTATTTAAGAATGTGTGCATAATTGCTCTTCTGAAACAGCATAAACCAAGTGGTTGTAATTAGAAATATCAACATAGCAATAAAGGATAAAAACCCACCTACCCACTTACCCACTTAACCTTAGCTAGATAGTTGTAGATGTTTAACCACTGGATATCTGAAAATGCTCTCTGTTGTTTTTAATGCATATTGTTGTGTTGTATATGTTCTGTGAAGCCGAGGTCAAGTTTCCACTTAATGGACAATCATAATGTATCTATCTATATATATATGCAGAATAAAACTCTGGCTCTGTGTGAATCTCAACATCCTTTCTTTATTTTCTGGCAGTAAATCTTCATCATTGCTGATCTTCCTGACCCCAATATACAATTAGTTCTTTTTAGCATGCATAAGTATCGCTTCAAAAGCATGCGTCCTAGCTCATGCCCCGGAGCAATGTGACTGACAAGTCCCCTTCAATCCAGTTTGTTTGTTGTTCTGGTTATACAAACACAACACAACACAACAGCAGGAAAATAATCACGTTGAGTCAACCAGTCAGAGACTCTCAAACAGAAGTGAGCTCAATGTTGTGCAAACACACACACTGCGTCATAGACCCAACTCTGTGGCAAACCTGTGGGCACATATGCTATGTATGAATTGATGAGGTACACATTATATTTGCTACATCACGTTGTGAATGAGTCAATAGACACAGCTGTTGTCCGACTGAACATAAAGCTTTTCAGAAGGTGTCGAAAAAATGTCTGTGTACAAACAAGGGCCTAATGATAGTTACACAAAGGGTTGTCTTGCGAATACCAGACCATCTGACATCTCGTATCCTACCAAATGTCAGGGTATTTCTAATTGCACGTTAGTTGTTTGAACGGTGGCGGGAACGGCCGCTAACAGACCTACACCTCTTACATTTTACAGGGAATGACGCCTTCCCGGAAATGATGCTCTCCCCCCATTGCCCTCCATAGTGAGACAAACTGGAGATACAGCCAATCACTTTGTCACACTGAGAGATTAAAAAAATGGATGTCACGAGAAACGTTATTTGATTCAGTTTAATCTAAACGGAATCTTGCGCAGTCCACAAGATTATTGAAATTAAGGATTTTCAGCGACTTTGTTTAAATATTTGTAACCCAGGACAAGAAAGACGTGTTGGTAAGACAGTGTTAACAAGCACACATTACTTCTGCATGTCACCGCCCAAATATGAAGGGCCCCCATAAAGACTTTTGATTGGTTCTGCAAGTCAGGTCTTTTTTTAACTCTGTTAATGTTTCCACCCAGTTTTAGCAAAGGTTTAGAAACCTAGTTTACCAAGTTTTCAACACCATTCAGTGTAGGAAAAGGTTTGGTTAACTCAAAAAGTGATCAGAAATCTGAGGTGGGTTGTGAATAGTGTGTGATGATGTCATCACATTAGAGTGGAAACAGTCTTTTATGATGTCATTACGGGCAGTTAGACATGAGAACAGTGTTCCTTTGCTGCACAGTGATGGACTGCTAGGCTGACTGACTGTGACACTGGAGTCCATTAAATCTAACATCTGACCCCCCCGACAGGCACACACACACACACACACACACACACACACACACACACACACACACACACACACACACACACACACACACACACACACACACACACACACACACACACACACACACACACTGTCTCTGTTGGGAGGAGGGGGGATGGGACCCCTATGGTCTTATTGCCCCCTCACCTCACACTCCCCCAGCATCATGCGTGGCTTCATTTGTTGTGTTGTCTCTGATGTCTGAAAAGTGCACACACACACACACACACACACAACCACACACACACACACACACACACAAACACACACACACACACACACACACAGTTCCTAAATGGGTTTAAATTTGGACGTCTGGTTGTCTGGTTATTCGTCTCAGTCAACAACCATTTTATTTGTTTGGGATTTGTCTGTTGTCCTATGAACGTCAGACAAATCCCTTGCCATTTACAAAGGCTAAATTGGCTTGTACTTCTGTCTCAGGAGAGCCAAAAGTTATCGAAGGCAACGAAAATGTTACTAGGACAGAAAATATTCAAAGACGGAAAAAAGTAGCTTTGAGTGTGCGTCTGCATTTACAGGGCAGTGTGTATTTGTGAGTGCAAGCATATGTGTGCATCAGAGGAAGTGAATGTGTCATGTGCACAGGTGTGTGTGCGTGTATGTGTGTGCATGCACGTGCGTGTGAGTGTGAGTTTCTTCATGTGTGTGTGTGTGCGTGCCTGTGTCTTCATGTGTGTGTGTGTGCTTCTGTTTGTATGCATGTTGCGTGGAGCCGTGTGTGGGCGAAGGGGCCTGAGGCTCATGAGGTGGTCAGTCAAACTGAGTCTCGTCTTGTTCGTAGGTTAAATGAAGGGAAGTACTGCCATCCCCTTTTTAACTGTGCACCAGTTAATGATCCACAAAGGATCAAGCAGAAAATATACCTTTTAAGAAAATGATTAGAGGAGCTGCCTTGTTATTAAGAAGTACATCTCTATTCTAAAAGGTGAAAGCTCTGACCCATAGAAATGAGCCATCAATGGATTCACAATGACAACGGCATACACACACAAACACACACACACACACATATATATACACATACATACATTTATATTCATTTATATATTAATATATATATATATATATATATATATATATATATATATATATATATATTAATAGACTGAGAGAGACGTTTGGAATAGATGATGAAATGATTTCCCTATTTATCTTTATACATGTCATTTAGATAATTGCATACAGTTGTAATTTTGTAATTACATACCAGTCACTGGTTTGTCACTTGAACAAAAGCAGCGAGCTACGTGGACAACATAATTTGACAAGTTGGATACAAGTTGAAGTAACAGGGATGAAGGGAGCCCAGGTGGTGGGCATCCGTGCTATTTCAGACCATGGGGTGGTTCTGTCAGATGTGTGTACCAGTAAAAGATGTGCCAATAAATAAAGATGAACATGAAAGGTTTGAACCTTCTCTCAGCATTACTACCGACCCAATGTATTATTAGAAGGAGGAGGTTGTAGTCGGCAGGTCACTTTACATTTTTGGTTGATTTATATCTTTTGTATTTGTATTTTTGTTTGAGCTGATATTTGGATGACAGAGGATACTGCATATATGGAGTGAAAACAGCACACAAGTTTAATCCAAACTAGATGTAGTGTAATGTAAGTATACTTAGACAATATTGAATTTCTTTGTTGTAAATATCACAATTACATAACAGTTTTAACATTAGATGTTCTGCTGGAGCCTGGGGGGGGGGGGGGGGGGGGGGGGGTTAATGTCTACTTTCTAAAACAGCCAAATAAACGATTATCTATTCTGAGACAGCCATGCATTGGTTGAATATGAATACCTGCTTCCCTGCACTCCAGAAAAGGCAAGGCATGGGTTGAAACAAATGAGTGGTCTCTCAACACTAGTGGTCTCAGCTTTGAAACGTAATGCTATCATGATTCATCCTTTCCAGTGTTGTCCATTAGTGATGCTAAGCTCTTAACACCTGGCATTGCAATGCACCTCGGCAATGGGTTGTAATTGAAGTTCATAAAAAATGCATAGATTAATGTTGTCAACCCAAACATCCAATATGTACTGATGATTCCATTCAAACACACACACACACACACACACACACACACACACACACACACACACACACACAGTTTAGACCCTCACAATGGTTCAACAAATTGTGGAATGGAGAGGAAAAATAGCATTCTCTCAACTGATTGCACTGCCGCTGAACGCCATGCCTCGCACAACTGTCAGATTGTAAAACATGCGCTTTAATCTTCTGAAATGGGCAAAATTATTTATTTATGCAATGTATATTTGTTTGATTGGTTCAAAGGAAAACTTACTGGGTTATAAAACACTAAGTATGATCATAAATCTGGACTGGTTTGCAAGCAGTACTGTACTGAATATTTTTACACAAACAAACGTGGACCAGGGTGGTTTTGTTATATAGACACCCTTTAGTGAGTTCTCTTTCTAGGGCAAGTCATTAAAAATGTATATCAAGGTGGTCATGCTGTATGCTCAACCTACCTCACTTGATGTTTAAAACATTTAGAATTAGAGGATAGTCTTGGATTAGGTGGACATATCTTGTGCATGAGGAAATGTCCTCATCTCTATGCATCTGCATGCCCTGCGGGGTCTATATAATTACTCAGACATGCAAGGTGACTCATCACAACTGTCCGGGGAGATTTTAACATGGGCCAGAGGGCACAGAGAGATGGGGACAGATACAGCACAACAAACAGAAACCATCGGGGTCAAGAAATAGAAAAGTTGTGGAAGAAGAGTTTGAGTTTTTGAAATACTTCTGCAATCCTTGAAAACTTTGTATGTAAAAAAAATGATATGAATTATAGTTATATTCATATTTGAAATCTATATATATTTGAAATCCATGTATATATATATATACACCTGTGTCATGCATGTTTATGAGTAGGTGTGTGTGTCATGTTGCTGTGTGTGAAGATTTATTTTATTTACATATTTCTGACAAAAAACAAAAAACCATTTGGCCTATGTCAAGATGGATTTGTCTTTGTGTATAATTACAAAATGGGAGAAACATGAGGTCAGAAATAAATGAGAAATAGAGACAATCTTACATAAAAAGATAATAATAATGAAGGTGTCATGGAGACATATTTGCCTCATTACCATAGTAACCCTGTTTCCTAAACAGTAATCAAAACAACTCTTCCCAAGGCACTTTTTCATCATGAAATGTTTCCACACCAGTGCAACCCCAATGTTATAATGACCCCATCACCAACACTCATGATTTGGTGTTTCTACAATTCTAGGCTTCCAAAACAACATATGACCCACATGAAGATAACTCCTAAATCCTGAGAACTAAGTTTGGATGGATGATGTAAGAGGTTGCAATGCATGTTGGTGTGAAGGCTTTGTAGCACAGCACTGCAGAAATATCAAACCCCAGTGAGATGGAGTGCAGATGCAGTGCTCAGTGTTTGTTTTATAGATATACCATGTGTTCATAAGATAAGCTTACCGTAATTAAGACAACCACATTGACAATGAAACAAACCTAAAATCTTAGTTCTCATATAGTAAATATAAACTTTGTTCCAGGCAAAGGTATTTTTTTTAAATATATTTCTTTATTTCACCAATCTTTTACCAGGGAAGTTAATTGGGAACAGATCAACAAGAACGTCCTGCCCAAAAGGCCAGACACAGCAAAAACACAAATATCGAGTAATACATTTTTGGACTAACGGGGATTTTAAATACAATATAGACATTATTGAAGCCTACGAAGTGAAGCCAGGAACAGCCAGCCCTACATAGGCCTTGAGGGATGGATGAAAGCACAGAGTCTGCAACAGCCACTGACTCACTCTACTCTGTCTATATAGCTCTCTTCTGTACTCCATCCTCTTCTACACAGCCTCTTTCTCCCATACCACACTGACCCCTGTACACCCACACAAACACATCCATTTCTCTGTTGACACACAAATATCCCAGTCACATTCACACGTACAGATTCATGTGGCCTTAGTATCCTGATGATCCCTAATTTGTATGTTTGTTTAGCCAACTTCCTCTCTGTGTTATTCTTGGCAAAAGTACTGCACTGCTGAACTCTGAACTCACCTGCGTCGGCCATCGAAGCAACATGGTCCGGTTTTTGTCCCAACCCATTCATGGATAAATTTGTAATGTTTTTTAGTTGCAGAGAGTGATTTGAACTATACTTGAGCCCTTCCCATATCAATGGAGCCAGCAAACCATACATGGTGGATCCTTCAGTACCGGAGTGGCTCACAGTTGAAACTAGGGCTGTACCCTAAGTGTTGACTGAGTCAAACCGTCGTTCGCTTTAAAATGTTTAATCTGCAATTAACAGGATATAGTGGCTTAAGATACAGGAATTTCAAGTTGGAAAGATATTGGATATCCAAGCTCCATAATAAAGCAATCTTAAGCAGGGAACGAATGGAACAATCCGCAGTGGGTTAGCGGTGTTCACTGAAAAGACGAAAAATGGTGTTAATGTGGGGCAAAAAGAGGGGTGATCCCCGGTCAGGTTCCAGCAGTTAACACCACTAGACCCACGGTGACTTGGACCGCTGAGTTTGCCGTTTTTGTTGCCCTGAATAATCGATTGAACTGGCAAATTGGAGCCTACATGGAAATTCTGCATCGGGTACAGCCCTAGTTGAAACCACCAGAGGAGAACATCACCATCATCCCCAGTGGTCCCTTTGGAGACGTAGGTTATCATGATGTCACATCAGATCCCTGTGTTTTTAGTAGGTAAGCCTTAATAATAATATTAATTTAGCTGGCTATGTAAGAGACTGTTATGAAAGAGACTTTATTATGGAAGTACTATTTTTATAGTAAGAGAAGTAAGAGCTCAGAGACTCAAGTCCAAGGTGCACAAAAGTATGATGTTATTATTCTGACATTGTCGGTGCAGATAGAACAATAGTGAAACAATGATGAACAGCCGTATAAGGAGTGTGGTACGTAACAAAATAAAACGTAGAAATTGGGAACATTACTGCGGTTCCTGGTATGGTTCATTACAGTTAAATAAGCATCCATGGCCATCCATGGGGTCATTTATAGTCTGCACTCTGCTCTGATAATTTCGCCCTACCCTGTTTAATCTCTCCTGTATACACATTGAATTGGTCACTGCCCATTGGCAAATGGTCCCTTGCTGATGGTGCTGTGCATTACAGACGTGCCTTACAGGCTTCCTTTCTGCCTGAGTGTCAACCCAGGAAGTGACCAGCAACACATCAGTTAGCCGGTCCAACATGCATGCAAACGGCAGTGCACAAGGTAAAAAAAGTGCACTACTACTACTATTACTTCATACTAGTATTCCTGGTCCAGCAGAAGGTCTTCCAAGTACCATATGGGACAACAGAGGCCAGCCGTGTAGTAGAACCAGCAGTGCTAGGGGTCAGATCATGAGCCTGAACATGGATTCAAGCCAGAGAAGACCTGCTGTGTACGAATGGAAGGCCCTCCGGTCAGGGTCAATGTGTAAATCTTGGCAGGGGACCTAACTCTCTGGGCAGAGAGTCATATAGGTGTCATGGTGGACAGTTGATTTTAATATCCATTTTGGCCTACTTCCATGCATGTCCATCCCATGTTACGCTTCTCTCGCTTTCAGTGTCCACTGCCACCAGCTGTTCCATTGCAGTCACCTTATCTGACCATTGTGTCACATGGTAGAGTCTTGCCAAATCCCATACGTTGTTCATTTGAGAGTGCTAAAGGTGTGTCTGGCACTAATCCTCCAGCTGCTGACTTATTGTGTGGAGCCCTCTCTGTGCCCTTTCTGAACATAGGGAACCACATTCAGAGAGGAACCATGAGGCAAGGAGTGCAGTATCATAAACAAATGAAATCCATTGTCTGTCTTTATTCCATCTTTATCCAAATTCTTAGGTCATACCACCACCACGACCACACTTGTGTGTCTCCGACGGCTGCTCCGGTGGTCCATGCAGTATCACATACTTACAGGGATCTGGGGCCCAGAGCCACAACAGTCTGGGACAATAGTCTCTTATGAGAAGCAGCCACTTTGAACGTTATATGCAGACGGCAAGACATAAGCGTGAGAAAAGGTACTGGATTGTAGATTATATATTTGTCATCTAATATTTGTAATGAGACGAATGTGGTATGGGTTTGATGGAGAAGTGCATATTCCACTGAGGACCAAGTGACCTCTGCATGCGGAGGTCACTGCATGATGATGTGCTTTCAGCTTGATCCGTCTGACTGTCTCAGAGTTTACAGAACATTTCAGATTTGGGTTTGTATCCCCCGCCCCTGTAACTAGGGAATATACCACATGGGCACTTAATGGTTCCTCTAAATTATTCAGAGCATAAACTTATAAATAAATACTGGCAGCTCCTGCGCCCAGCTGTCTTCTTCTGTGCTTCGTGCAACTCCATGCTACCATCCATACATTGATACCAGTGAACCAGACGACCACCAAACCTACCTCCTCATATTTAAATCATAACCCTTTGTTTCCTTTTTATCCTGTTAACTTTTATACACTGCAACCCCCTCTCTCTGTACTCTATAGCCAGGCTGACCTAACTTTGCTTCATAGAGAGTGGTACACACACACACACACACAGACACAGACACAGACACAGACACACACACACACACACACACAGACAAACACTTCTTTTTTATCTCCTAAACCTTCAAAGTAGAAAAACTCAAACTTTCTCTTCCCCTCTCTTATGCTTGTTCAATGTATTCTATACATTTAGTATTCACATTTCTAATAGATTAGGCACAACCTCAAGTGACATCATCCATCCAAATGAAATGCTCTGGGTTCGATTCCCCTCGGGTTTCATAGCTTTAAAGATATCCTTGAGCAACATCCTTCACCACGGCCTGCTATGAGGGTGCAAGGTAAGTTAATGGAGTCTGCAGTCTAACAGCTGCGAAATGGAGTACTTTAAACGTAAGTTTGGGAGAAAGGACACACCTGGTGCTCCACCTACCTACCAATAACCACATGTAAACAAACCCCTCTTGTCTACCTGTCTCTCGCAGCAGTCTTCACTCACACCCACTGTCTCCCTGTCTCTGGCCTCTAATACTCCAGGTCTAGAAGGGGGATCCATATATTTAGCGCAGATGGCGAGATGTCCACCCAGAGCTCCAAGCCAGAGTTCTCCATCCCCCAACTGCTTACAACTTACTTCTTATCAATAAACTAACTTAACTGCATGCTGTTGAAGGCGTGACCTGTACTCGTGAAATGCACGTTATGTTGCCTTAAAATGGCAATCTTGAAGAAGAAGGCACCTATGGCGGAAAGAAAAACAGTAAGCCGCTGCACACACAAGTGAGTTGAAGTGCGAGTCTGTTGCGGTACGCATCACTAACTGTGCGCCGCTTGTGATTGAATACATGCCGGGAATATCGCCACCGACACCCAGTTCGTAACATTCCTAATACTGGGCCATAGGCCATAGGCTAAATCACCATTGTGTAACCTCATTCGGTGATAGATGGGGACTTCACCTACATTTATTTAAAGTAAAATCTTTGGAGATCTCTGAGATTGGCACTTTAAACTATGGATTTAAAATATTGTAAGAGTGTGGCTGGCAAGTGGTGGATGGCATTTGTTTTGTTACGAAGAAAAATGGGTACAGTGCCACACATCGTTGCAAGACATACACACATGCATTGGCAAAACCATGAAAGATGATGGGGATCCATTATGATGAATGGAAGCGTCCTAAAAGCCCTCCTCACTTGAAGGGAAAAGCAAAAATATGCTTGTGAGACCATCCTAAAGACCATAGTAAACATATAATATATAACATATTATATAATAATAAACAAAAAACGCACAAACAAACAAACAAACACATTTACACGCGTAATGAGTGCCAAAATGTCTAGATTACTCTGACTGGTTTCTCCATTTACCTATCCTAGCTTTAATATGACTATTTCGCGATGATGCGATGAAAAAGATCACTACTTTAACCCTTTGCTTCAGAGCCCTTTGCTTCCCTTTGCTCTGAGCTTTTTTCTCTTTGGCATCATACAGCAAAACCACACACTCTGAGTCCCTGCTCTCTAGACATGACTAATCCCAGCAAAGGAAAACAAACAGCAAACAATACAGAGCTGTCCACAAACACTGATGAGGGAAGCATGTGATATCAGCAAAACCAGTCACACACACACACACACACACAACATGGGCCAGAGGTATTGCGTGAAATGCAATAGGAAGGGGAGCAATAACAGACGAATGGAAATAACTTTGCGTAGCCACAGGTTAGAAAAGTGCTTTAGAAATGCCGTCCATTTACCATTTACCAAAAGAAAACAAAGGCAGGCGAAAGGGACAGTTCAGGATGATGAAAAGTAACCTGCATTAAAGATACTTGATACCAACACCATTGCCACTCAGACAGCCCATCCAGTGCATTCCGATGGGGCTGAGTCAACAACATCGTCCCTAGGAGATCAACACTAGACCACATCCTCAACACTAGCCCTGGCAGAGAACTTTGTTGTTTCACCAATCAGGTGATGCTGATGCCATTGGTAGTGCAGAGCACCATCATGGGCTAAATCTGTCCCTGTGAGACACACTGGGGCTTTAATGAAGAACACTGAGAAGGGTGAGTATAGTCACTGGGGCCTGAGGACATGTCAACACTGACCAGCAAAAGGCTGACCCGGGGGTACTTACAGAGTCTGCACTAGAACAATGTACAGCCTGGGTCCATAATACCTACATTGTACTGTACTGTACTACCTTTGGTGCTCTTTAGCCACCCATCACTGTGCCATAAGGATTTGTGTTACCATTATAAATACACACCAGCTGATCTGCACTGACCTGCACTTGTTAGGTCAATCTCCCCCCACCCTGAACCTAAGGCCATGGAATCATGATTGACTGATGAAACCAACAACACGTGTTGTCTCCTGCTGCGACACGATTGGAGCAGGAATGATTTTCGCAATGCTGTGGGGCGGAGAACCGTCATACGGGTCTTTACATTGGACCTTGATTGGGAGTAAGGTTTATGGAGGTGAGTGTAATGGAGTAAACCTCCCTCCCGAACCCTTAAGAGTGCTATAATTTGCTGACCCGAAAGGCTGCATTCACATGGCTAAGCAGTTAGAGCGTTCAAATACAATCCCGGGGTCGGTGGTTCAAACCCCCTGCTGCGTAGCAGTGCTGCGTCAAAGAACGGGCCATAACCTATGAACTAGACAGTACCCTTGTACAGACTGTGTATATAAGAAATCTGTCTCCTACTTATTTTTTGGAATTTGTCTATTAATTTGTATTTGTACTGTTACCAAGGTCAATGGAATATGGATGTAACTTGTTGTTGGGTAGGTAGTTTCACAAATTAGACCTTTGATTAATAACCTAAAGTCTGATAGCAGACTAGCTCAAATTCTGGGGAGGTGAACGGCGTGTTTCGCTTTCTTTCGCTTCATATTTGTTTCAGACGATCATGTTGCTGGAGGCGGGGATCTGTAAACATGTTAGCTACCAGCTAACACACAAACTCGGCCAGCACTTGTATGCTTTTCCCGGTGGAAAGACAAGCATCCTGTCCAGACATCAACGTTCTTAGAGAAAGTCTCTGTAAAGGTTTAAACATGTGTAGACTGGCTGCTGTAGAATTCTCGTCTGTAGAACATCTCCGTAACAAAACAGGAAACAAGGTGTAACTCCGCCATTTTCAGTTTCGGGTTTCAGGCCCAGGCTCTGTACTGTCTCCCCGCGGAAGTTCTGCTATAATTTAGAATGGCTGGATCCCAGATTATTAGGTCCTGTAAAAGAGATGTAGTTGTCTGGGATTCTAATGTGGATCAACCAGTAGACTCTTCGGGCAAATGTTTGCAATGGCAAGTGTTTTATTTTGTGTAAGATTAGATAAGCTGTGACGATGTTAGTTCTTGAAAGATGAAAAGATGAGGACTGAGATGCAGGGAAAGAAGGAAAGAAGGGTATAGCGGGAAAAAAGAAGCTTGCTGGCTTCAAAGATGACAGCCATCAGCTGTCATCTACAAGTGTTGCTGGCTATAGCACTTTCAGAAGGGTTAGATACTTGTTTGTGTGTGTGTGTGTGTGTGTGTGTGTGTGTGTGTGTGTGTGTGTGTGTGTGTGTGTGTGTGTGTGTGTGTGTGTGTGTGTGTGTGTGTGTGTGAGTGTGTTGGTGTGTGCACACATTGGTGTGAATATATGTGCGCGTTGGTGTTTGTGTGAGTGTGTGTGTGCGCGTGCGTGTGTGGGGCACAATCATGTTTCCCCTCTGTCAGTCTCGTTTTGGCAGGAAGTGCCTGTCTGTGGGTTGATCTGTCTCACCATCTGTTCCTCGCTAGACTGCCATCTTATATATCTGCTTCTAATATCCTATTTCCTCTGCTCTTCAAAGGTGGGGTTACACATGTTGTCAAGTGGGATTATGTACCTTTTATTTCTCTACACATTTCTTTAGTCCATTAGCGGTCCATATTGCTCTATTTAACCACCCACCCAATCCATCCATTCATCCATCCATCGTCACTGTCACTCATTAATCTGTGTGTGCATTAGAGCGTTGAAACCCTGAATACTACCTCCCTCCCAAGCCCCATGTATCTATCTGTAAAATTACAGTTGATATAAATAAATCATAATGAATATGGTAGGTGGGTGTGGAATTGTACAAACCAAATCTCAGGGCTTTTGTTTGTTTGCTTAAAACTCCATATAAATAGCCAAGCAAAACTTAATCCAAAAGCAGACAGGAATGGCACTGATGGCAATCAGCTATTATTAACATTTCCAATTCCAATTCCAAAAACCAAAATTGTTGGTTCTCTTTTCTTGCATGCATTCACCTATTAATAACTGCCAAAGGCCTTGTTTACAAGAGCGTTTAAAATCTCACTTCAAATCAAGAATTGAAAAGGTTTCCAGAGTGCGATACAAAGACAAATGTTTTCTCTTTCTAAACGTGGGAGAACGGTTGTATGAGAGATGTAGACAACTGTTTCAAAACCACTTCTGGAGGTTGTCGTCTAGACCAAATCTCTTGCGGAAACATTGTCAAGTAATTTGCCTAGCTCACACGTCACCGGTCGTCAACCAATATAAAGCAAGAGAGTGTCATATGCAAATTATTCTGAAACATCACCGTGTTGTGCCTACTTTTTCCTAGACCTTGCAATTCTATTATTAAACATGATTTGCGGCATTTTCCAAAGCAAAGTAAACTGGTAGGCCTACACCACGCTCAATACCTCTCCACTCACTCTTGGAGATGAAAGCCATGGATGAAGCACAAATCTGAAACCTGTATGTTTCAGAGCACAATAACTCTTGTAAACTCCCTGAATCTGAAAAAGCTGAGATGGTTGTGAGTACGTTGTGCCTTTTGTGTAAACACAATCTAGATTTGTAATCTAGATACAATCGAACATTGTTGAAGAATCTAGACATTTATCTTGTGTCAAAGAGAGCACAGAGGCATCCAGAATTGGTGGTGGGGGGGGGGGGGGGGGTGGGGGGGGGTGCTGAATAGTAGAAGAAGGCATAGGTGACAGTTTAAGTATATAAAATAGAAAGAGAGGAAAGGAGAGGAAAGGAGAGGAAAGCAGGCAACAGAGGGGGAATTGAGAGCCGATGGTCAGGGACTCCGGCACGCCTAAGACACCTCCAACGAGGTTGAATTATGTTAGAGTATAAAACGTACAAGCAACTCCAAACACACACACACACTCCCAAGCACACACCCTTACATCACGGCCACCACTCTTCTGTTGATGCCCTCATGTCAGATGGGCCTCCGTGGGGCTAAATTAATGTGACAGCTAACCCAAGCGATGGGGGACTCCAGCGACCACCTCTCTGGGAGGGAGCTCCAGGGAAACTCACACCCTGTCCTGACATGGACATCTTGTTTAACTCCCTCTCTCAGAGAGTTCACATCCAGATGCACCGGCTTGTTTTCCATTACTTTGGTTATTAATTTTAAATATGGGTGTAGGTAAATGAAAGCAGAACAACGTCTGCTATTTCACGCTCTTAGCCGAGTTCCTGGAGTCTGTTATATCACAGTGACTTGCTTTGGCACATTGTGACACAAGACTTAAAATAATACATTTGTTTCAGCTGTTATTACTGATTCTCTCTCTCTGATTCTCTCTCTCTGATTCTCTCTCTCTCTCTCTCTCTCTCTCTCTCTCTCTCTCTCTCTCTCTCTCTCTCTCTCTCTCTCTCTCTCTCTCTCTCTCTCTCTCTCTCTCTCTCTCTCTCTCTCTCTCTCTCTCTCTCTCTCTCTCTCTCTCTCTCTCTCTCTCTCTCTCTCTCTCTCTCTCTCTCTCATATCAATTTCACAGTGAATTTGTGTGCAGTAATAACAGGCAATTATCTTGAAAAGCCTTATAATGCAAGTAATGTGCAAACCAATTTTTGCCTTGCATTCTGACACCTGCGATAAACAAAATATGCATGCAACAATGCACAATTAAATTACTATTGCCAAGGGTCCACAAGAGAAAAAACTATATGAAATTATAAATAGGCATATCTTAGTGAGAAAGCATATTCTAACTATCGTGGTGAATGGTTTTTCGCCATTTCCACCCATCATCCCTAAACACACGAGCAGTAAGTAAGAAATTGCAAGTTTACACATGTAAATACAAGGAGTAAACTCCCCACAGAAAACAGTCCCAAGACTACATTTCACAACCTTGAGCAGGAAATTTTAAATGGCAGAAATGTTGGAGTGCTTTAACCAACAAATTTGCTCAACAATCCACTACATTTGCATTATCAACAAAAAGGGTTGTGGTTGTGTGTTACATGATCTTTTGAAGCACATTTTAACATCCACTGTCCTGTCCAAACACACACATTGTTCAATTGAGCCATGTCCTATTTGAAATGGAAACAAAGGGCCAGTGAAGTGGAGGCAGTGTGAGACATTACTCCATCTGCTTTTAAACGTGTTATTCCTGCACTTTTAGACGAGTTGCCAGGAATGGTGGTCAACTGCCGGAGGGACGCACAGTAAAACTAATGTAACGTTCAACTAGATAAAACTACAGAACTGTTGCAAGCAAACGCCTGATGCTAAAAGGTTTGTTTGGTTCATTTTCATTTCATAGGTTTTATTGGTTCGACTAATGGTAAAATCATTAGATAACAGCCTGATTTCATAGATTGTGACAATTGCCTTTTTAACTTATCACATTAGTATTCTCTCCTGATACATTAAAATAGTAGAATGGACCAATATGCAGCGGACAAAACGTGAGAACATGGATGGATATGATCAGGGGGATGTCCTTCAGTTAGATTAGCTTTACCCGTGCTGTCTAAAAGGTTAATAATGCATTGCGTAGAAATGTACTTTCAGGGCTACTGAGTGCATTGTCTGAACAAAATATTTTTGAGCATCAGGTGTTGGTCTGTGAAACTAAAATAGTTTAAAATCACCAAATCCTGTATATTAAAAAAAGATATGAATCAGGCAGCAATCGTTGTACCTATACTACACAACTGATCTGTAAATCCTGCATGTTTCGTAAGTGGGTTGCAGTCTACCCACTCGCTGAATTGTTTCTGGACCTGAATTCATCCTCGAACCACGACGGAGGACACCGATCGAGCCAAATCTATTAGGAGCTGTGACAACACAAACGCACGCACCAGCAAACTAATGCATGCGATGCGTGCACAAAGACATGCGGAATATGCCTCGGATGATATAATAGTCAATGGATGACCTTGTGCGTTTTCCACTCATGTTACTCGAGTCACGAGACTGTGAAAATGAAAACGACAGTCGATGCAGAACGGGCACAACAAGTGTTAAAGTGCCCGTCTCAGAACCCAGACGAAAGGCGCCTCCAATAATTCTTAAGCTATGCACTAAACTGACAATTCTTGTTTGTAATATTTATTTCACTCAAAAACACAAACATGTGGTGAGTTATATTTTAGAGGCCATCATATGCAAAACAGGCAATTTCCAACAGCTTGTTGCAATGACCCCCAGCATCATTACTTGAGACATGTCACACTCAAGGGCGTTTTGGAACCAACGCGAGAGCTTTAAACTAAAATGAGACTGCATGGATTAGATGTCACTGATGGCATCTCATATTTTATGCTCACCTTTGTTATCTTCTGCTCTGTTAAGATGCATGACGCTTTCACGTGTATTGTCTTTCGAAAAAAAAAAAGCTGTTCTTTCCGACTTCACTTGGTCAAACCCTAATCCACTTTTGACTCGCAGTTTTTGACGTTAATTGCCTTGTTAAACTGGCGCGCATGGACGCGCGTGCACTCTTGCGTCCTCCTCGTGTGTTGCAAGAGCAGGTAGCCCGGGTGGTGGTGGTGGTGTCGCGTGCATGTAGCCTGTTTCCCGCTCTCTCTGCTCCTCTCTCTCGTGCGTTAGAATCACTCAACGGGGTGGTTGCAATAAAGATTGGAAGCAGGAGACGGCAGACGGGCGGGGTGACTACGTGAAGTAAGTCAGTAGGAGGTAAAGAAGCCTACTCACAGTATACTCTACTCAAGCCTACCCAGCTGGAGTCACATCTGTGCCAATGTTGCCTGCCATTCCCCCAAAAGGTTTAATTTTACCACGTCTCTACTGATTTTGGCGCATTTCTGTTATTGTTTTAGAAAGAGTAGGCTCGTTTAGCTATTCTACCAAATAAACAACATTTCAGTGAAGTAATTTTCTTGAGAAATCCCAGAACCACTCTGTCTCTAGCGGTCGGTAGAGGAGCGCGTACAGGCTTATTACTATCAAACACATCTTGGGGGAAATAAATGGGAGGAATTCTATGGTCCCACCGACGAACTGTCTGAAACATGCGGACGTGTGTGGCGGACAATACAACGAAACTGAAATATTCGACGACAATTTTTGGATATCCAAACAATACACACATCATGCGACAGGTTGGAGTCGCGTGGTGTTTCCCAACCACAGACAGTTGGCGATCAAGTGCGACAGTTCAGGGGAGTATCAAATGAATGTTCTACAGTAGTCAGCCTGTAGACCTATACAATTGTACTTATCGGCCAGACGATTTCAAATGAAATAATATAATGATAGTAAGACGACAATGGTTGGCATCCCATCTGAATAACGTGCAACCGTAGGCCTATTTAAGTGAGTAACCTATCTATTCAATCGTATAGAAGAGGGATGTGGTCCTATTATTACAGCAATGCCAATTTGCTTCCATTCGACCTGATTTACTTACTGCTCACGTTCGACCTATGCGTTCAACCAAAACTGATACTACTACACAGCTCTATGGCGGCCTCTAGTGTTCAGTGTGTAGAAGTACCATTTGTATGATGGTGACCCATCAGGAGGGTATTTTGTGGGCCAACTGTTTTTCTTGAATCGACTTCATATGTCTTCTTGCCAGGGTGCCACTGTAAATAAGAATGAGTTGTTAATGACATGTCTGCTTTAATAAAGGTTAAATCAAATAAAAAAATAAGTAGCCTACCATATTTGACTATATAATACTCATCAATCACATCAATGTAGGTATTATGTAGGCGTAGCCCAATCTGGTATGCCTATTCTAGACATTGAGATGCTTTTCTAAGGGTAGACAATACTTTTAGTGCGCAACGTCCTCAAATGCATGTTTAAATCGGAAAAGGAAGGAGATGGAAAATAACAAAGTAGTCGGTGGCCACATTTGTACATTACACAGTTACATTCCTATAGAGTTAGATGGGAGTAAATATATATTTAATCATGTCTAGAATTCCCTAGGCCTTAGCGGAGAACCAAACCCAACACCCCTTGTACATTGGTCAACACATTGCATGCAAAGCCTATTTTTAGCTGATATGGTCAAGTGTTGACACCTGTCCTCCGCTTATTGAAAGTGAGTTGAAGGGAGGTTTACAGGGGAGCCAGTAGCCCTGCCCTAGAATGAAAAAACCTGAAAGCCTTTTGCAAAGGCCGGCTGAGGGGGTTCGGTTCTTCTTTAAAGACTGATGTCGAGAAATCAATACTTTTAACCACGTGTGCTCACACATTTGAACAGTTCAAATGAAAGGGGGATAATAAATCTAATTAAAAACGTATGCAGAGTATAAGTATTCCACACTGAGAAGACACACACACTGCAGATTTGATCATTTGAGATGTAATCAAAGATATCTACAGCATTTATCACTACATTAAATGGTGGTACTGTTTTTACCAAAAACAATACCAGTTTATTTTTCCTCCTAAAAATGTATTGTATAAAATGTGAATATTCAGGCAAAAAAAATTGAACCTAATGGAAAAATATATAATAATAACACAGAGAAATGATGTCTACCTGCTCTGGAGCCTGGTTAAACGATATGGGTGAAATGTGTGAGACACACCAGGGACGACAAACAGTTCACTAGAATCTCTCTTCAATCTCGTCTTTATCAACGTTTCAGGGCCGCCTATACCGTACTTTTGAGGTTGCTGGCCCTCTCCTCTCGAGAGCAGTGGGAGAGTCCTGGCTTTGTAGGGGCCACACTGTTTGTTGGCTCATTTTGGCAGGTGTCCACATTGCCAATCAAAGAGCAGCTGCATTAGATCATATTGATGATCAATGTCTCCCCCTCCTCTAGGCTGTATAGGTTATTCCTCCACAATGTTGTTATTAGTATTCTCCCAGAAGAAAGGTAGCAGTTACAGATGTATAAAATAAATGATAATCTGCATAGTCAAACATTGAGAAGTGGCTAACAAGTGCAGCTGTTTGTGTATTCACCTGTTATTTGCTCTTGTTTGTCACTGTTCCAAATGGAGGAGCATAATGGCAGTTGAGCACACCACCACTCTGTGCTCTGCATGGCAAATGGAGCTATCTCATTCTCAAACTCCAGGCAAAATCCCTTTTCTTCCCTTAATCAATGAGTTTATCCACTTGCTTCGATTTAGGTGAGGGCTTTAAACTCACCCTTCCTCTCAAATCACCCCCACCACCCCTCCTCTCTCTCTCTTTCTCCCTCTCCCTCACGCTCTTGTTCTATCTACCTCTCTATCTATATATATTTATCTCTCTCTATATATATATATTTATCTCTCCCTCTCTCTCTCTCTCTCTCTCTCTCTCTCTCTCTCTCTCTCTCTCTCTATATATATATATATATATATATATATGTCTTTGGCTATCTCTCTTTCTCTATCGCTCTTGCTTGCTCACTCACTCTCTCTCTCTCTCTATCTCTCTCTCTCTCGCACACTCACTCTATCTATCTGGCTTGCCATCTCCCTCCCGCTCTCCCTTTCTCTCTCTCGGTAGCTTGCTGTCTCCCTCTCTATATTTCTTTCTCTCTCTCACAAGCTAACCCTCTAGAGAAGATGCTGTATTGTTCTCATTGAATGGACGTGGTGGTGAATTAGGCCAAATGTCCTCATGGCAAGGGCTGCAGGGTGTCTCAACATGTTTCAATCAAAAGACTATTGCATAATATTGTTCATATATAACAACCCTTTTAAATAGCTACATGGTAAAAGAAAAAAGAAATAGTCAGCAATACAATTGCTAGCCATTTTCAATTTAGATAGATCAAAATGTTGACACACACATTCACACACACACACACACATTCACACACATACACACACACACACACACAAACGCACAATTTTACCAGGTGGCAAAGCAGCAAGAATGGAAGGACCAGTCGAGGGCTGCAGATCCATCATGCCCTGCTCCTCTCATACAGCGGGAATATGTGTAAAAGCTGTACTCTCTCTCTCTCTCTCTCTCTCTCTCTCTCTCTCTCTCTCTCTCTCTCTCTCTTTCTCTCTCGCTCTCTCTCTCTCTCTCTCTCTCTCTCTCTCTCTCTCTCTCTCTCTCTCTCTCTCTCTTGTTCTCTTTCCCTCACTCTCTTGCACTATTGCTCTCTCTCTCTCTCTCTCGCTCTCTCTCTCTCTCTCTCTCTCTCTCTCTTGCTCTCTTTCCCTCACTCTCTTGCACTATTGCTCTCTATCTCTCTCTCTTTCTCATACATCTCTCCTAGAACTGTGGTTCCCAACCTTTGACTTTAGGTGCACCACTAATAGATAATACAGGTTGAACTGACTTTCCGTATAAGTAGCCTGCATTTGGTGGAAACTATCACAGGATTTGGGGATTATGGGATTAATAAATGTAACACAAAGTAATATTTATCCTGAATGATTCATATTGTCAGTCTTCCTGTTGATCATTTTGGTAAACTGTAACACTACTTACCCCCCTACCTATGAACCTACTAACCAACCTACCTATCTAGACTAAATAAAAGACCACAACCATGGAAAGCATTATATTCTTAAACAACTGTCTTTCTACTTTGAAAGACGGTTTGACATGTTTCATGACCACTGTGTGCTGGCCCAAGGCCTAGCAAACATTTTTTATGAATAATTTATTATTTATCATATAATAAATGTATGTTAATGAGGGAGATTAACAAACATTTCCTCTATTGCAAAGAACATGTAGGGGTTAAAAGTATAAAATGAGCCACCCTAGTCCATATTTTATTTGAATTCCCTCTTTCAGAGAATTTAAGATAGCTTTTTCAGGTTTCATCATCCTTACAATTGAGGAAGTAAATTGCCTTCATCAAAGATAAATCTGTTGTGCTTTAGAGTGAGCTCAGAATGTTATATTATTATTCAGGCTGTTAAATCACTCCCACGTAAGGGCATGGAAGTCAAATCCCTAGCTATTGTATAATGTATTTTGTTTTTCGTTTGTCTCTGTTTCCTCAAACATTTGTTATAGCCATGAATGTGTCATGGTATGGTGTATACAACGATATGAAAGTATGCTAATAGTCTTAGGAGCAGGTCAGTTGTTCAACAGTTAGCATTAATGGGTTGATAATTCATTATCTATTGCAAGGTTGCTATGGGGATGACAAGAGTTGCTAAAGATAGGCAAAATAAACTATGCGTAGAAGCAAAGAGGTGATCAAAGGATGTTTGTTTGGGTGGGTATTGCTGTAGGAGGATGTTGGTTCTGTAACCCTTTATTTTTTATTAGGCACAACACATACAATATTTGCTTAAGATATATTTATATTTAAAAAAAATCTCATTACCACTCACATTTACATTAATTGATTGTTCCTTTTATTAGCACTAAATATTTACGGTAACAACTAGAGCAGATGTTTTCTGGTAGTGTTCTTTCCAGCTTACCGTCACACAACAAGATAATGAGATGCTGTCTGTTCCAGATTAATTGTTTAGGCTCGAAGTGAGAGGATGAATCCAGCCAATACTAAATACCTCACTCCTTCCTGGGCAGGTGGTGACTGCAAATGACCATTGGCAGCAATGTAATAGTTTTTGTTTGGTTTGAGTTCAAGACATTAGAAAATCTGCCCTTGAATTGTACAGCCCAAATACACATATGTATCAGGCCTCTGTATCTATCTGATCAGACAAGATGACAGAGCCATGAGAATTTTAGTATGATTTACTGCCAGTTACCGTAAATAAGAATCACAGTCAAAAAAACAAAACAAGAAAAATCGATTGCCTTGTTTTTTGTTTAGTTTAGCTGAAACATGGGATGAAATCTTTGTTTGTTTGTGTTCATTTGTGAATCCATAAAAAAAATTGAGTCATGTAAAAATAAAACCCCATTCAAAACCTAAGTTAGATGTTTTATAATATACAGTATATAGTATAAGTTCATTATTAGGGTGTCGAGCACGAAGTGCAAGACAACCTCTTGTTATTGCTGGTTTTATTATTAGGGTGTCGAGGACGAAGTCCAAGACAACCTCTTGTTATTGCTGGTTTTATTAGGGTGTCGAGGACGAAGTCCAAGACAACCTCTTGTTATTGCTGGTTTTATTATTATTATTAGGGTGTCAAGGACGAAGTCCAAGACAACCTCTTGTTATTGCTGTTATTAGGGTGTCGAGCACGAAGTGCAAGACAACCTCTTGTTATTGCTGGTTTTATTAGGGTGTCGAGCACGAAGTGCAAGACAACCTCTTGTTATTGCTGGTTTTATTAGGGTGTCGAGGACGAAGTCCAAGACAACCTCTTGTTATTGCTGGTTTTATTATTATTATTAGGGTGTCGAGGACGAAGTCCAAGACAACCTCTTGTTATTGCTGTTATTAGGGTGTCGAGCACGAAGTGCAAGACAACCTCTTGTTATTGCTGGTTTTATTAGGGTGTCGAGCACGAAGTGCAAGACAACCTCTTGTTATTGCTGGTTTTATTATTATTAATATATACAGTGTTTGACTTATACAGCCTAAACCGCTTGGTTAGTTCTGAAAACAACTTGCTAAACCTGTATAGGAGGATAACAGAAGATCTGTGTGAAAGAATTGCACTGATTGGCCCAAAGGTGGCGCTATAGCAATCGCATGAAAATCCAAACTTTGAACAAGCATATCTCCTGACCCCATTGACCTACAGTCATAAAACTTTGACCATATATGCATCTCCTCATGCTGAACAAATATGCCTCAAGAACCTATGACTTCCGCCATGATGGATATTCCGCCATTTAGAATTTTGTGAGAAACATGAAAAACTGTAAAAGCCCTAGCTTTTTTGAAATACACAGAAATCCTTGGGCACACATACTCTTTGGACCAATATCTTTAATCAATCCTCAGTAAAACTCTGTGCAATTAAGCATAAGGCCCCCAGGAGCTATTAACTTTGAAAGAAGGTGTGGCTTAACAACGCCAAACACAAAAATGCTTATATCAACATCAAGGTGGAGTCCTATGATCTTGACCCTAATACAAAAAATTTTCATCATTAAATTCTAAACAAGATGGTACCCATGTTTTTTCAATTGGGGCGTGGCATCAAAGGGGCGTGGTTTTTGACTAAAATGACCACAGTTCCTAGATGGATTGTTGGATTTGAGCGGGACCAACTGTCACACAATCAGGGATCAAAGCCCCAAATGCTTAAGTAAGATTTAAGTTGATTGACAAAACAACATGGCCGCCAGACTACGACAAAACATTTTTTTTGCCACGTTTTATGAATACTTGCTAGAGCTGTAGAGGAGGACTACAGAATATCTGTGTGAAAGAATTGCACTGATTGGGCCAAAGGTGGCGCTATAGCAATCGTCTAAAAACTCAAACTTTGAACAAGCATATCTCCTGACCCCTTTGACCTAAAGTCATGAGACTTTCCTCATATATGCATCTTCACATGCTGAACAAATGTGCCTCAAGAACCTATGACTTCCGCCATGATGGATTTTTCGCCATTTTGAATTTTGTGAAAAACATTAAAATCAGTAGAGGTCCTACGTTTCTTGAGATACACAGAAATCCTTTGGCACACATAATCTGTGGACCAATGTCTTTCATATCCTCTCACGAAAAGTCTGTGCAATAAAACATAAGGCCCCCAGGAGCCATTAACTTTGAAAGAAGGTGTGGCTTAAGCACGCCAAACACAAAAATGCTTATATCCACATCAACGTGGTGTCCTATGATCTTGTGTCCAATACAAATGTTGTTGGGCATGGAATTCTGAACAAGAGTTCATTTTCATATTTTAATTTTGGTAAAGCAAAATGGCCGCCAGCGACAGAAAACCATCCGAATGGGCTTAAAATGCGTTTTCAAAAATCTATATGGACTCCTATCATCTTGAGTACAATAGAAAAGTTGTTGGGCATGGAATTCTGAACAAGAGTACATTTTCCGATTTTAATTTTGGTCAAACAAAATGGCCGCCAGAAACTAAAAACCGTCAGAATGGGCTTAAAATGCGTTTTCACAAATCTATATGGACTCTAATCATCTTGACTATAATAGAAAAGTTGTTCAGCATGAAATTCCCAACAAGATCGATTTATCACTTTTTCAATTATGCCCAAAAACATGGCTGCCAGAGGCTCAAACCGGTTAGAATGCCGTGATTCCAATCCCATTGAACCACTCTAACTATCATTATCTTCATACTGTATGACAATATATAAAACTTTACCCTCACTTTTCTAAACAGTGTTTGATCAAAGTAAACCTAAAGTGTGTGTGTGTCTGAAGCTGTCATTACATTAAAAACAATCCATTTACTATCATTATCTTCATACTGTATGACAATATATAATACTTCCTTGATTCAAACCTAAAACAATACTTGTGTGTGTGTGTGTGTGTGTGTGTGTGTGTGTGTGTGTGTGTGTGTGTGTGTCTGAAGCTGTCACAACATTCAAAACAACCCATTTACTATCATTATCTTCATACTGTATGACAATATATAATACTTTTGTCTCACTTTTCTAAACAGTGTTTGATCAAAGTAAACCTAAAGTGTGTGTGTGTCTGAACCTGTCATTACATTAAAAACAATCCATTACAGTGTTTGGTCAAAGTCAACCTAAAGTGTGTGTGTGTGTGTGTGTGAAGCTGTCATTACTTTAAAAACAATCCATGTACTATCATTATCTTCATACTGTATGACAATATATAAAACTTTACTCTCACTTTTCTAAACAGTGTTTTATCAAAGTAAACCTAAAGTGTGCGTGTGTCTGAAGCTGTCATTACATTAAAAACAACCCATTTACTATCATTATCTTCATACTGTATGACAATATATAATACTTTACTCTCACTTTTCTAAACAGTGTTTGATCAAAGTAAACCTAAAGTGTGTTTGTGTCTGAAGCTGTCATTACATTAAAAACAATCCATTACAGTGTTTGATCAAAGTAAACCTAAAGTGTGTGTGTGTGTGTGTGTGTGTGTGTGTGTGTGTGTGTGTGTGTGAAGCTGTCATTACATTAAAAACAATCCATTTACTATCATTATCTTCATACTGTATGACAATATATAATACTTTTCTCTCACTTTTCTAAACAGTGTTTGATCAAAGTAACCCTAAAGTGTGTGTGTGTCTGAAGCTGTCATTACATTGAAAACAATCCATTTACTATCATTATCTTCATACTGTATGACAATATATAAAACTTTACTCTCACTTTTCTAAACAGTGTTTGATCAAAGTAAACCTAAGGTGTCTTTATCTTCATACTGTATGACAATATATAAAACTTTTCTCTCACTTTTCTAAACACTGTTTGATCAAAGTAAACCTAAAGTGTGTGTGTGTGTGTCTGAAGATGTCATTACATTAAAAACAATCCATTTACTATCATTATCTTCATACTGTATGACAATATATAATACTTTTCTCTCACTTTTCTAAACAGTCTAAAGTGTGTGTGTGTCTGAAGCTGTCATTACATTAAAAACAATCCATTACAGTGTTTGATCAAAGTAAACCTAAAGTGTGTGTGTGTGTGTCTGAAGCTGTCATTACATTAAAAACAATCCATTTACTATAATTATCTTCATACTGTATGACAATATATAATACTTTTCTCTCACTTTTCTAAACAGTGTTTGATCAAAGTAAAGCTTCTTCCTTGATTTAAACCAAAAACAATACAGTACAATGTAACGTCCATAAGCACTGACCTAACTGTTTGCAATGTTGATGCAATGCACTTGCCACTTTTGTGTGTGTGTGTGTGTCTAAATGCTATGCCGGTTATAATTCTATTTTAAAGCGTTAAAGAAGCGTAACTCCTGAACCCTGACTTTGATACACTTTCACAAAACATTGAAGGCAAATCACCGCAATTAAGCTGAGGCTATTCCAACCTCATCAACTGTATAAAATCTTTAAAAGTCTTACTGGTCTGCCTCGTCTGCATAAGCCTCGACACCCGCTAAATGCTGCTTGTTATTATTATTATACCGCAAACCGCGTAAAATCGACTTACACAGCCTAAACCGCTTGATAAATTTTGATAAAAACTAGCTACAGCTGTAGAAGAGGACTATAGAATATCTGTGTGAAAAATTGCACTGATTGGCCCAAAGGTGGCGCTATTGCAATCGTCCAAAATAGGCAAATCATATCTCCAGACTACTTTGACCTACAGTCATGAAACTTTGGTCATATATGCATCTTCCCATGCTGAACAAATATGCCTCAAGAACTTATGACTTCCGCCATGATGGATTTTCGGCCATTTTGAATTTTGTGAAAAACATGAAAAAATGTAAAAGTGCTAGGTTTTTTGAGATACACAGAAATCCTTGGGCACACATCATCTATGGACCAATATCTTTAATCAGTCCTCAGTAAAAGTCTGTGCAATAAAGCATAAGGCCCCCAGGAGCTATTGACTTTGAAAGAAGGTGTGGCTTAACAACGCCGAACACAAAAATGCTTATCGACATCAAGGTGGAGTCCTATGATCTTGGCTCCAATACAAACGTTGTTCAAGATTAAATTCTGAACAACATGGTACCCATGTTTTTTTCAATTAGGGCGTGGCATAACAAAGGGCGTGGCTTGTGACTAAAATGACCACAGTTCCTAGAGGAAGTGTTGGATTTGAGCAGGATCAACTGTCACACAATCAGGATTATAAACCTCAAATGCTTAAATAAGATATAAGTTGATTGACAACAAAACATGGCCGCCAGACGAAAAAAACAGAAAATTTGATTTAAATGCTTTTTTCGACATCAAGGAAGACTCCTATGATCTTAAGTCAAATTGATGAGTTGTTGGCCATGAAATTCTGAACAAAATGTTGTTTCCACTTTTTCACTTTTGGTAAAACAACATGGCCGCCAGAGGCTAAAAACGGTCAGAATGGACGTAAATGCGTTTTTCGATATCGTGATGGATTCCTATGATCTTGTGTCCAATGCAGAAGTTGTTGGGCATGGAATTCTGAACAAGATAAAAATTTCAGATATTAATTTTGGTAAAACACAATGGCCGCCAGAGACAAACAACCGTCAGAATGGGCTTAAAATGCCTTTTCATAAATCTATATGGACTCCTATCATCTTGAGTATAATAGAAAAGTTGTTCAACATGAAATTCCGAACAAGATAGATATCTCACTTTTCCAATGATGCCCAAAAACATGGCTGCCAGACGCTCAAAACAGTGAGAATGCCGTGATTCCAATCCCATTGAACCACTCTAACTATCATTATCTTCCTACTGTATGACAATATATAAAACTTTACTCTACCTTTTCTAAACAGTGTTTTATCAAAGTAAACCTAAAGTGTGTGTGTGTGTCTGAAGCTGTCATTACATTAAAAATAATCCATTTACTATCATTATCTTCATACTGTATGACAATATATAAAATCTTTCTCTCACTTTTTTAAGCAGTGTTTGATCAAAGTAAACCTAAAGTGTGTGTATGTGTGAAGCTGTCATTACATTAAAAACAATTATCATTATCTTCATACTGTATGACAATATATAAAACTTTTCTCTCACTTTTCTAAACAGTGTTTGATCAAACTAAACCTAAAGTGTGTGTGTGTGTCTGAAGCTGTCATTACATTAAAAAACACCCCATTTACTACCATTATCTTCATACTGTATGACAATATATAATACTTTTCTCTCACTTTTCTAAACAGTGTTTGATCAAAGTAAAGCTTCTTCCTTGATTTAAACCAAAAACAATACAGTACAATGTAAAGTCCATAAGCGCTGACCTAACTGTTTGCAATGTTGATGCAATACACTTGCCATTTTCGCGTGTGTGTGTGTCTACATGCTATGCCAGTTATGACTCTATTTTACAGCGTTAAACGAGCGTAACTGCAGAACCCTGACTTTGATACACTTTCATAAAACATCGAAGGCTAATCACCGCAATTAAGCTGAGGCTATTCCAACCTCATCAACTGTATAACATCTGTAAAAGTCTTACTGGTCTGCCTCGTCTGCCTAAACCTGTATCGTTCCAATTTGCTAATCGTTCCAAATAGCTAATCTTCTCTGTATCGTTCCAATTTGCTAATCGTTCCAAATAGCTAATCTTCTCTATGTAGGAGCCAATTTCCTTGGTTTCATTTAGTTGTAATTTGTAGTATTGTGTGTGTGTGTGTTTGTCATGTTTAATTGCTGTTTGTGCCGTGTGCTCCCCCTACAGGGCAAGTTGTCCTTAAAAGGAAAGGACCGGAAGCGAGAGGGGGTTTTTGGCTGGAAAAGCACACTGTCTTTATACCTTGTTAGTCTTGCCGTTATTTTTGTTTTACCTTTGTATTACACTAATCCCTACTTTCGTTATTTGGATAAGTCAGTTAAAGGTTCAATCGTTAATAAATGAAGATATTTTATTTCAATTTAATCTGGACATTCCTTCTTTCGCAAGACAACAAGCGTCTATTATTGCACATACCCAGCCAACCCCAGAGTGAGCGACACGAAAGGACAATGGACGTCGTAGTCACTACACTCTGTATCGTTCCAATTTCCTAATCGTTCCAAATAGCTAATCTTCTCTGTATCGTTCCAATTTCCTAATATTCTCTGTATCGTTCCAAATAGCTAATATTCTCTGTATCGTTCCAATTTGCTAATCGTTCCAAATAGCTAATCTTCTCTGTATCTTTCCAAATAGCTAATCTTCTATGTATCGTTCCAATTTGCTAATCTTTTCGTATGGTTCCAATTAGCTAAGCGTTTTCGTATGGTTCCAATTAGCTAAGCGTTCCAAATAGCTAATCTTCTCTGTATCGTTCCAATCGTTCCAACTAGCTAATCTTCTATGTATCGTTCATATTTGCTAATCGTTCCAAATAGCTAATCTTCTCTGTATCGTTCATATTTACTAATCGTTTCAAATAGCTAATCTTCTCTGTATCGTTCCAATTTGCTAATCGTTCCAAATAGCTAATCTTCTCTGTATCGTTCCAATTTCCTAATCGTTTCAAATAGCTAATCTTCTCTGTATCGTTCCAATTTCCTAATATTCTCTGTATCGTTCCAATTAGCTAATCTTTCCAAATAGCTAATCTTCTATGTATCGTTCCAATTTGCTAATCTTTTCGTATCGTTCCAATTAGCTAAGCGTTCCAAATAGCTAATCTTCTCTGTATCGTTCCAATCGTTCCAAATAGCTAATCTTCTATGTATCGTTCCAATTTGCTAATCGTTCCAAATAGCTAATCTTCTCTGTATCGTTCCAATTTCCTAATCGTTTCAAATAGCTAATCTTCTCTGTATCATTCCAATTTGCTAATCGTTCCAAATAGCTAATCTTCTCTGTATCGTTCCGATTTGCTAATATTCTCTGTATCGTTCCAATTTGCTAATCGTTCCAAATAGCTAATCTTCTCTGTATCGTTCCAATTTCCTAATATTCTCCGTATCGGTCCCATTTCCTAATCTTCTCTGTATCGTTCCAGTTTCCTAATCTTCTCTGTATCGTTCCGATTTGCTAATATTCTCTGTATCGTTCAAATTTGCTAATCGTTCCAAATAGCTAATCTTCTCTGTATCGTTCCAATTTCCTAATCGTTCCAAATAGCTAATCTTCTCTGTATCGTTCCAATTTTCTAATATTCTCTGTATCGTTCCAAATAGCTTATATTCTCTGTATCGTTTCAATTTGCTAATTGTTCCAAATAGCTAATCTTCTCTGTATCGTTCCAATTTCCTAATCGTTCCAAATAGCTAATCTTCTCTGTATCGTTCCAATTTCCTAATCGTTTCAAATAGCTAATCTTCTCTGTATCGTTCCAAATAGCTTATATTCTCTGTATCGTTCCAATTTGCTAATCGTTCCAAATAGCTAATCTTCTCTGTATCGTTCCAATTTCCTAATATTCTCCGTATCGTTCCAATTTCCTACTCTTCTCTGTATCGTTCCAATTTCCTAATCTTCTCTGTATCGTTCCGATTTGTTCATATTCTCTGTATCGTTCCAATTTGCTAATCGTTCCAATTTGCTAATCTTCTCTGTATCGTTCCAATTTGCTAATCTTCTCTGTGTCGTTCCAATTTGCTAATCTTCTCTGTATCGTTCCAATTTGCTAATCTTCTCTGTATCGTTCCAATTTGGTAATCGTTCCAAATAGCTAATCTTCTCTGTATCGTTCCAATTTCCTAATCGTTCCAAATAGCTAATCTTCTCTGTATCGTTCCAATTTGCTAATCTTCTCTGTATCGTTCCAATTTCCTTATCGTTCCAAATAGCTAATCTTCTCTGTATCGTTCCAATTTCCTAATATTCTCCGTATCGTTCCAATTTCCTAAACTTCTCTGTATCGTTCCAAATAGCTAATATTCTCTGTATCGTTCCAATTTGCTAATCGTTCCAAATACCTAATCTTCTCTGTATCGTTCCAATTTCCTAATCGTTTCAAATAGCTAATCTTCTCTGTATCGTTCCAATTTCCTAATATTCTCTGTATCGTTTCAATTTAATAATCGTTCCAAATAGCTAATCTTCTCTGTATCGTTCCAATTTCCTAATATTCTCCGTATTGTTCCAATTTCCTAATCTTCTCTGTATCGTTCCAATTTCCTAATCTTCTCTGTATCAATCCAATTTCCTAATCTTCTCTGTATCGTTCCAAATTCCTAATCGTTTCAAATAGCTATTCTTCTCTGTATCGTTCCAATTTGCTAATCGTTCCAAATAGCTAATCTTCTCTGTATCGTTCCAATTTCCTAATCGTTTCAAATAGCTAATCTTCTCTGTATCGTTCCAATTTCCTAATATTCTCTGTATCGTTCCAATTTCATAATCGTTCCAAATAGCTAATCTTCTCTGTATCGTTCCAATTTCCTAATCGTTTCAAATAGCTAATCTTCTCTGTATCGCTCCAATTTCCTAATCGTTTCAAATAGCTAATCTTCTCTGTATCGTTCCAATTTCCTAATCTTCTCTGTATCGTTCCAATTTCCTAATCGTTTCAAATAGCTAATCTTCTCTGTATCGTTCCAATTTCCTAATCGTTCCAAATAGCTAATCTTCTCTGTATCGTTCCAATTTCCTAATCGTTTCAAATAGCTAATCTTCTCTGTATCGTTCCAATTTCCTAATCGTTTCAAATAGCTAATCTTCTCAATATCGTTCCAATTTCCTAATATTCTCTGTATCGTTCCAATTTGCTAATCGTTCGAAATAGGTAATCTTCTCTGTATCGTTCCAATTTCCTAATATTCTCTGTATCGTTCCAATTTCCTAATCGTTTCAAATAGCTAATCTTCTCTGTATTATTCCAATTTCCTAATCGTTTCAAATAGCTAATCTTCTCTGTATCGTTCCAATTTGCTAATCTTTTCGTATCGTTCCAATTTCCTAATCGTTTCAAATAGCTAATCTTCTATGTATCGTTCCAATTTCCTAATATTCTCCGTATCGTTCCAATTTCCTAATCTTCTCTGTATCGTTCCAATTTGCTAATCGTTCCAAATAGCTAATCTTCTCTGTATCGTTCCAATTTCCTAATCGTTCCAAATAGCTAATCTTCTCTGTATCGTTCCAATTTCCTAATCATTTCAAATAGCTAATCTTCTCTGTATCGTTCCAATTTCCTTATATTCTCTGTATCGTTCCAATTTCCTAATCGTTCCAAATAGCTAATGTTCTCTGTATCGTTCCAATTTCCTAATCGTTTCAAATAGCTAATCTTCTCTGTATCGTTCCAATTTCCTAATATTCTCTGTATCGTTCCAATTTGCTAATCTTTCCAAATAGCTAATCTTCTCTGTATCGTTCCAATTTGCTAATCTTTTCGTATCGTTCCAATTAGCTAAGCATTCCAAATAGCTAATCTTCTCTGTATCGTTCCAATTTCCTAATTGTTTCAAATAGCTCATCTTCACTGTATCGTTCCAATTTCCTAATATTCTCTGTATCGTTCCAATTTCCTAATATTCTCCGTATCGTTCCAATTTCCTAATCTTCTCTGTATCATTCCAATTTCCTAATCTTCTCTGTATCGTTCCAAATTCCTAATCGTTTCAAATAGCTAATCTTCTCTGTATCGTTCCAATTTGCTAATCGTTCCAAATAGCTAATCTTCTCTGTATCGTTCCAATTTGCTAATCTACTCTGTATCGTTCCAATTTGCTAATCTTCTCTGTATCGTTCCAATTTCCTTATCGTTCCAAATAGCTAATCTTCTCTGTATCGTTCCAATTTCCTAATATTCTCTGTATCGCTCCAATTTCCTAATCGTTTCAAATAGCTAATCTTCTCTGTATCGTTCCAATTTCCTAATCTTCTCTGTATCGTTCCAATTTCCTAATCGTTTCAAATAGCTAATCTTCTCTGTATCGTTCCAATTTCCTAATCGTTTCAAATAGCTAATCTTCTCTGTATCGTTCCAATTTCCTAATACTCTATGCATCGTTCCAATTTCCTAATCTTCTCTGTATCGTTCCAATTTCCTAATCATTTCAAATAGCTAATCTTCTCTGTATCGTTCCAATTTCCTAATCGTTTCAAATAGCTAATCTTCTCTGTATCGTTCCAATTTCCTAATCGTTTCAAATAGCTAATCTTCTCTGTATCGTTCCAATTTCCTAATCGTTTCAAATAGCTAATCTTCTCTGTATCGTTCCAATTTCCTAATATTCTCTGTATCGTTCCAATTTGCTAATCTTTCCAAATAGCTAATCTTCTCTGTATCGTTCCAATTTGCTAATCTTTTCGTATCGTTCCAATTAGCTAAGCGTTCCAAATAGCTAATCTTCTCTGTATCGTTCCAATTTCCTAATCGTTTCAAATAGCTAATCTTCTATGTATCGTTCCAATTTGCTAATCTTTTCGTATCGTTCCAATTTCCAAATCGTTTCAAATAGCTAATCTTCTCTGTATCGTTCCAATTTCCTAATATTCTCCGTATCGTTCCAATTTCCTAATCTTCTCTGTATCGTTCCAATTTGCTAATCGTTCCAAATAGCTAATCTTCTCTGTATCGTTCCAATTTCCTAATCGTTTCAAATAGCTAATCTTCTCTGTATCGTTCCAATTTCCTAATCGTTTCAAATAGCTAATCTTCTCTGTATCGTTCCAATTTCCTAATCGTTTCAAATAGCTAATCTTCTCTGTATCGTTCCAATTTCCTAATATTCTCTGTATCGTTCCAATTTGCTAATCTTCGAAATAGGTAATCTTCTCTGTATCGTTCCAATTTCTAATCTTTTCTGTATCGTTCCAATTAGCTAATCTCTCTGTATCGTTCCAATTTCCTAATCGTTTCAAATAGCTAATCTTCTCTGTATCGTTCCAATTTGCTAATCTTCTCTGTATCGTTCCAATTTCCTAATCGTTTCAAATAGCTAATCTTCTCTGTATCGTTCCAATTTCCTAATATTCTCCGTATCGTTCCAATTTCCTAATCTTCTCTGTATCGTTCCAATTTGCTAATCGTTCCAAATAGCTAATCTTCTCTGTATCGTTCCAATTTCCTAATCGTTCCAAATAGCTAATCTTCTCTGTATCGTTCCAATTTCCTAATCGTTTCAAATAGCTAATCTTCTCTGTATCGTTCCAATTTCCTAATCGTTTCAAATAGCTAATCTTCTCTGTATCGTTCCAATTTCCTAATATTCTCTGTATCGTTCCAATTGCTAATCTTCAGAATAGCTAATCTTCTCTGTATCGTTCCAATTTCCTAATCGTTCCAATTTTCCTAGTCTTCTCTGTATCGTTCCAATTTCCTAATCGTTCCAAATAGCTAATCTTCTCTGTTCGCTCCAATTTCCTAATCGTTTCAAATAGCTAATCTCTCTGTATCGTTCCAATTTCCTAATCGTTTCAAATAGCTAATCTTCTCTGTATCGTTCCAATTTCCTAAATTCTCTGTATCGTTCCAATTTGCTAATCTTTCCAAATAGCTAATCTTCTCTGTATCGTTCCAATTTGTTAATCTTTTCGTATCGTTCCAATTAGCTAAGCATTCCAAATAGCTAATCTGCTCTGTATCGTTCCAATTTCCTAATCGTTTCAAATAGCTAATCTTCTATGTATCATTCAATTTGCTAATCTTTTCGTATCGTTCCAATTTCCAAATCGTTTCAAATAGCTAATCTTCTATGTATCGTTCCAATTTCCTAATATTCTCCGTATCGTTCCAATTTCCTATATGTATTTCTGGTCTGGTATCGTTTCCCAATCGTTCCAAATAGCTAATTGACTCTGTATCGTTCCAATTTCCTAATCGTTCCAAATAGCTAATCTTCTCTGTATCGTTCCAATTTCCTAATATTCTCTGTATCGTTCCAATTTCCTAATCTTCTCTGTATCGTTCCAATTTCCTAATATTCTCTGTATCGTTCCAATTTCCTAATATTCTCTGTATCGTTCCAATTTCCTAATCTTGTATCGTTCCAATTTTCCTAATCGTTCCAAATAGCTAATCTTCTCTGTATCGTTCCAATTTCCTAATCGTTCCAAATAGCTAATCTTCTCTGTATCGTTCCAATTTCCTAATCGTTCCAAATAGCTAATCTTCTCTGTATCGTTCCAATTTCCTAATATTCTCTGTATCGTTCCAATTTCCTAATCTTCTCTGTATCGTTCCAATTTCCTAATCGTTCCAAATAGCTAATCTTCTCTGTATCGTTCCAATTTCCTAATCGTTTCAAATAGCTAATCTTCTCTGTATCGTTCCAATTTCCTAATATTCTCTGTATCGTTCCAATTTGCTAATCGTTCCAAATAGCTAATCTTCTCTGTATCGTTCCAATTTCCTAATCGTTCCAAATAGCTAATCTTCTCTGTATCGTTCCAATTTCCTAATATTCTCTGTATCGTTCCAATTTCCTAATCGTTCCAAATAGCTAATCTTCTCTGTATCGTTCCAATTTCCTAATCGTTTCAAATAGCTAATCTTCTCTGTATCGTTCCAATTTCCTAATCTTCTCTGTATCGTTCCAATTTCCTAATCGTTTCAAATAGCTAATCTTCTCTGTATCGTTCCAATTTCCTAATATTCTCTGTATCGTTCCAATTTCCTAATATTCTCTGTATCGTTCCAATTTCCTAATCGTTCCAAATAGCTAATCTTCTCTGTATCGTTCCAATTTCCTAATATTCTGTATCGTTCCAATTTCCTAATCTTCTCTGTATCGTTCCAATTTCCTAATCGTTCCAAATAGCTAATGTTCTCTGTATCGTTCCAATTTCCTAATCGTTTCAAATAGCTAATCTTCTCTGTATCGTTCCAATTTCCTAATATTCTCTGTATCGTTCCAATTTGCTAATCGTTCGAAATAGGTAATCTTCTCTGTATCGTTCCAATTTCCTAATCTTCTCTGTATCGTTCCAATTTCCTAATCTTCTCTGTATCGTTCCAATTTGCTAATATTCTCTGTATCGTTCCAATTTCCTAATCGTTCCAAATAGCTAATCTTCTCTGTATCGTTCCAATTTCCTAATCGTTTCAAATAGCTAATCTTCTCTGTATCGTTCCAATTTCCTAATATTCTCCGTATCGTTCCAATTTCCTAATCTTCTCTGTATCATTCCAATTTCCTAATCTTCTCTGTATCGTTCCAAATTCCTAATCGTTTCAAATAGCTAATCTTCTCTGTATCGTTCCAATTTGCTAATCGTTCCAAATAGCTAATCTTCTCTGTATCGTTCCAATTTGCTAATCTTCTCTGTATCGTTCCAATTTCCTAATCGTTTCAAATAGCTAATCTTCTCTGTATCGTTCCAATTTCCTAATATTCTCTGTATCGTTCCAATTTGCTAATCGTTCGAAATAGGTAATCTTCTCTGTATCGTTCCAATTTCCTAATATTCTCTGTATCGTTCCAATTTCCTAATCGTTCCAAATAGCTAATCTTCTCTGTATCGTTCCAATTTCCTAATCGTTTCAAATAGCTAATCTTCTCTGTATCGTTCCAATTTCCTAATATTCTCCGTATCGTTCCAATTTCCTAATCTTCTCTGTATCGTTCCAATTTGCTAATCGTTCCAAATAGCTAATATTCTCTGTATCGTTCCAATTTCCTAATTGTTTAAATAGCTAATCTTCTCTGTATCATTCCAATTTGCCTAATATTCTCTGTATCGTTCCAATTTGCTAATCGTTCCAAATAGCTAATCTTCTCTGTATCGTCATTCCAATCTTCTCTAATGTTTAAAATAGCTAATCTTCTCTGTATCGTTCCAATTTCCTAATCTTCTCTGTATCGTTCCAATTTCCTAATCGTTTCAAATAGCTAATCTTCTCTGTATCGTTCCAATTTCCTAATCGTTCCAAATAGCTAATCTTCTCTGTATCGTTCCAATTTCCTAATTTCTCTGTATCGTTCCAAATAGCTAATCTTCTCTGTATCGTTCCAATTTCCTAATCGTTCCAAATAGCTAATCTTCTCTGTATCGTTCCAATTTCCTAATTTCTCTATCGTTCCAATTTCCTAATCTTCTCTGTATCGTTCCAATTTCCTAATCGTTTCAAATAGCTAATCTTCTCTGTATCGTTCCAATTTCCTAATATTCTCTGTATCTGTATCGTTCCAATTCCTAATTTCCTAATCTTCTCTGTATCGTTCCAATTTCCTAA
This sequence comes from Lota lota, assembly GCA_026745465.1. Classification (NCBI taxonomy): domain Eukaryota; kingdom Metazoa; phylum Chordata; class Actinopteri; order Gadiformes; family Lotidae; genus Lota; species Lota lota. Next base: position 12,056,720 of record JACYXH010000659.1, on the reverse strand, counting down.
TCTTCTCTGTATCGTTCCAATTCTGTATCGTTCCAATTTTCCTAATCTTCTCTGTATCGTTCCAATTTGCTAATCGTTCCAAATAGCTAATCTTCTCTGTATCGTTCCAATTTCCTAATCTTCTCTGTATCGTTCCAATTTCTAATCTTCTCTGTATCGTTCCAATTTCCTAATCGTTTCCAAATAGCTAATCTTCTCTGTATCGTTCCATTTCCTAATATTCTCTGTATCGTTCCTAATCGTTTCAAATAGCTAATCTTCTCTGTACGTTCCAATTTCCTAATCTTCTCTGTATCGTTCCAATTTCCTAATCGTTTCAAATAGCTAATCTTCTCTGTATCGTTCCAATTTCCTAATCTTCTCTGTATCGTTCCAATTTCCTAATCGTTTCAAATAGCTAATTTCTCTGTATCGTTCCAATTTGCTAATCTTCTCTGTATCGTTCCAATTTCCTAATCGTTCCAAATAGCTAATCTTCTCTGTATCGTTCCAATTTCCTAATATTCTCTGTATCGTTCCAATTTCCTAATCTTCTCTGTATCGTTCCAATTTCCTAATCGTTCCAAATAGCTAATCTTCTCTGTATCATTCCAATTTCCTAATCGTTCCAAATAGCTAATCTTCTCTGTATCGTTCCAATTTCCTAATAGTTTCAAATAGCTAATCTTCTCTGTATCGTTCCAATTTCCTAATCGTTTCAAATAGCTAATCTTCTCTGTAGCGTTCCAAATAGCTAATCTTCTCTGTATCGTTCCAATTTCCTAATCGTTTCAAATAGCTAATCTTCTCTGTATCGTTCCAATTTCCTAATATTCTCCGTATCGTTCCAATTTCCTAATCTTCTCTGTATCGTTCCAATTTCCTAATCTTCTCTGTATCGTTCCAATTTGCTAATATTCTCTGTATCGTTCCAATGTGCTAATCGTTCCAAATAGCTAATATTCTCTGTATTGTTCCAATTTCCTAATTGTTTCAAATAGCTAATCTTTTCTGTATCGTTCCAATTTGCTAATATTCTCTGTATCGTTCCAATTTGCTAATCGTTCCAAATAGCTAATCTTCTCTGTATCGTTCCAATTTCCTAATAGTTTCAAATAGCTAATCTTCTCTGTATCGTTCCAATTTCCTAATATTCTCTGTATCGTTCCAATTTGCTAATCGTTCCAAATAGCTAATCTTCTCTGTATCGTTCCAATTTCCTAATCGTTTCAAATAGCTAATCTTCTCTGTAGCGTTCCAAATAGCTAATCTTCTCTGTATCATTCCAATTTCCTAATCGTTTCAAATAGCTAATCTTCTCTGTATCGTTCCAATTTCCTAATATTCTCCGTATCGTTCCAATTTCCTAATATTCTCTGCACCGTTCCAACTTGCTAATCGTTCCAAATAGCTAATCTTCTCTGTATCGTTCCAATTTCCTAATATTCTCCGTATCGTTCCAATTTCCTAATCTTTTCTGTATCGTTCCAATTTCCTAATCTTCTCTGTATCGTTCTAATTTCCTAATCGTTCCAAATAGCTAATCTTCTCTGTATCGTTCCAATTTCCTAATATTCTCCGTATCGTTCCAATTTCCTAATCTTCTCTGTATCGTTCCAATTTGCTAATCGTTCCAAATAGCTAATCTTCTCTGTATCGTTCCAATTTCCTAATATTCTCCGTATCGTTCCAATTTCCTAGTCTTCTCTGTATCGTTCCAATTTCCTAATCGTTCCAAATAGCTAATCTTCTCTGTATCGCTCCAATTTCCTAATCGTTTCAAATAGCTAATCTTCTCTGTATCGTTCCAATTTCCTAATCGTTTCAAATAGCTAATCTTCTCTGTATCGTTCCAATTTCCTAATATTCTCTGTATCGTTCCAATTTGCTAATCTTTCCAAATAGCTAATCTTCTCTGTATCGTTCCAATTTGCTAATCTTTTCGTATCGTTCCAATTAGCTAAGCATTCCAAATAGCTAATCTTCTCTGTATCGTTCCAATTTCCTAATCGTTTCAAATAGCTAATCTTCTATGTATCATTCCAATTTGCTAATCTTTTCGTATCGTTCCAATTTCCAAATCGTTTCAAATAGCTAATCTTCTATGTATCGTTCCAATTTCCTAATATTCTCCGTATCGTTCCAATTTCCTAATCTTCTCTGTATCGTTCCAATTTGCTAATCGTTCCAAATAGCTAATCTTCTCTGTATCGTTCCAATTTCCTAATCGTTTCAAATAGCTAATCTTCTCTGTATCGTTCCAATTTCCTAATATTCTCTGTATCGTTCCAATTTGCTAATCGTTCGAAATAGGTAATCTTCTCTGTATCGTTCCAATTTCCTAATATTCTCTGTATCGTTCCAATTTCCTAATCGTTCCAAATAGCTAATCTTCTCTGTATCGTTCCAATTTCCTAATCGTTTCAAATAGCTAATCTTCTCTGTATCGTTCCAATTTCCTAATATTCTCCGTATCGTTCCAATTTCCTAATCTTCTCTGTATCGTTCCAATTTGCTAATCGTTCCAAATAGCTAATCTTCTCTGTATCGTTCCAATTTCCTAATCGTTCCAAATAGCTAATCTTCTCTGTATCATTCCAATTTGCTAATATTCTCTGTATCGTTCCAATTTGCTAATCGTTCCAAATAGCTAATCTTCTCTGTATCGTTCCAATTTCCTAATTGTTTAAAATAGCTAATCTTCTCTGTATCGTTCCAATTTCCTAATATTCTCTGTATCGTTCCAATTTGCTAATCGTTCCAAATAGCTAATCTTCTCTGTATCGTTCCAATTTCCTAATCGTTTCAAATAGCTAATCTTCTCTGTAATTTCCTAATATTCTCTGTATCGTTCCAATTTCCTAATCGTTTCAAATAGCTAATCTTCTCTGTATCGTTCCAATTTCCTAATATTCTCCGTATCGTTCCAATTTCCTAATCTTCTCTGTATCGTTCCAATTTGCTAATCGTTCCAAATAGCTAATCTTCTCTGTATCGTTCCAATTTCCTAATCGTTCCAAATAGCTAATCTTCTCTGTATCATTCCAATTTGCTAATATTCTCTGTATCGTTCCAATTTGCTAATCGTTCCAAATAGCTAATATTCTCTGTATCGTTCCAATTTCCTAATTGTTTCAAATAGTTAATCTTCTCAGTATCGTTCCAATTTGCTAATCTTCTCTGTATCGTTCCAATTTCCTTATCGTTCCAAATAGCTAATCTTCTCTGTATCGTTCCAATTTCCTAATATTGTCCGTATCGTTCCAATTTCCTAATCTTCTCTGTATCGTTCCAATTTCCTAATCTTCTCTGTATCGTTCCAATTTCCTAATATTCTCCGTATCGTTCCAATTTCCTAGTCTTCTCTGTATCGTTCCAATTTCCTAATCGTTCCAAATAGCTAATCTTCTCTGTATCGCTCCAATTTCCTAATCGTTTCAAATAGCTAATCTTCTCTGTATCGTTCCAATTTGCTAATCGTTCCAAAAAGCTAATCTTCTCTGTATCGTTCCAATTTGCTAATCTACTCTGTATCGTTCCAATTTGCTAATCTTCTCTGTATCGTTCCAATTTTCTTATCGTTCCAAATAGCAAATCTTCTCTGTATCGTTCCAATTTCCTAATATTCTCCGTATCGTTCCAATTTCCTAATCTTCTCTGTATCGTTCCAATTTCCAAATTGTTTCAAATAGCTCATCTTCTCTGTATCGTTCCAATTTCCTAATATTCTCTGTATCGTTCCAATTTCCTAATATTCTCCGTATCGTTCCAATTTCCTAATCTTCTCTGTATCGTTCCAATTTCCTAATCGTCTCTGTATCGTTCCAAATTCCTAATCGTTTCAAATAGCTAATCTTCTCTGTATCGTTCCAATTTGCTAATCGTTCCAAATAGCTAATCTTCTCTGTATCGTTCCAATTTGCTAATCTACTCTGTATCGTTCCAATTTGCTAATCTTTTGGTATCGTTCCAATTTCCTAAACGTTTCAAATAGCTAATCTTCTCTGTATCGTTCCAATTTCCTAATCGTTTCAAATAGCTAATCTTCTCTGTATCGTTCCAATTTCCTAATATTCTATGTATCGTTCCAATTTCCTAATCTTCTCTGTATCGTTCCAATTTCCTAATCGTTTCAAATAGCTAATCTTCTCTGTATCGTTCCAATTTCCTAATCGTTTCAAATAGCTAATCTTCTCTGTATCGTTCCAATTTGCTAATCTTTTGGTATCGTTCCAATTTCCTAATCGTTTCAAATAGCTAATCTTCTATGTATCGTTCCAATTTCCTAATATTCTCCGTATCGTTCCAATTTCCTAATCTTCTCTGTATCGTTCCAATTTGCTAATCGTTCGAAATAGCTAATCTTCTCTGTATCGTTCCAATTTCCTAATATTCTATGTATCGTTCCAATTTCCTAATCTTCTCTGTATCGTTCCAATTTCCTAATCGTTTCAAATAGCTAATCTTCTCTGTATCGTTCCAATTTCCTAATCGTTTCAAATAGCTAATCTTCTCTGTATCGTTCCAATTTGCTAATCTTTTGGTATCGTTCCAATTTCCTAATCGTTTCAAATAGCTAATCTTCTATGTATCGTTCCAATTTCCTAATATTCTCCGTATCGTTCCAATTTCCTAATCTTCTCTGTATCGTTCCAATTTGCTAATCGTTCCAAATAGCTAATCTTCTCTGTATCGTTCCAATTTCCTAATCGTTCCAAATAGCTAATCTTCTCTGTATCGTTCCAATTTCCTAATGATTTCAAATAGTCCAATCTTCTCTAAGCGTTCCAATTTCCTAATCTTCTCTGTATCGTTCCAATTTCCTAATCGTTCCAAATAGCTAATCTTCTCTGTATCGTTCCAATTTCCTAATATTCTCTGTATCGTTCCAATTTCCTAATATTCTCTGTATCGTTCCAATTTGCTAATCGTTCCAAATAGCTAATCTTCTCTGTATCGTTCCAATTTGCTAATCTACTCTGTATCGTTCCAATTTGCTAATCTTCTCTGTATCGTTCCAATTTCCTTATCGTTCCAAATAGCTAATCTTCTCTGTATCGTTCCAATTTCCTAATATTCTCCGTATCGTTCCAATTTCCTAATCTTCTCTGTATCGTTCCAATTTCCAAATTGTTTCAAATAGCTCATCTTCTCTGTATCGTTCCAATTTCCTAATATTCTCTGTATCGTTCCAATTTCCTAATATTCTCCGTATCGTTCCAATTTCCTAATCTTCTCTGTATCATTCCAATTTCCTAATCTTCTCTGTATCGTTCCAAATTCCTAATCGTTTCAAATAGCTAATCTTCTCTGTATCGTTCCAATTTGCTAATCGTTCCTAATAGCTAATCTTCTCTGTATCGTTCCAATTTGCTAATCTACTCTGTATCGTTCCAATTTGCTAATCTTCTCTGTATCATTCCAATTTCCTTATCGTTCCAAATAGCTAATCTTCTCTTTATCGTTCCAATTTCCTAATCTTCTCTGTATCGTTCCAATTTCCTAATCGTTCCAAATAGCTAATCTTCTCTGTATCGTTCCAATTTCCTAATCGTTTCAAATAGCTAATCTTCTCTGTATCGTTCCAATTTCCTAATAATGTCCGTATCGTTCCAATTTCCTAATCTTCTCTGTATCGTTCCAATTTACTAATCGTTCCAAATAGCTAATCTTCTCTGTATCGTTCCAATTTCCTAATATTCTCCGTATCGTTCCAATTTCCTAAACTACTCCGTATCGTTCCAATTTCCTAATCTTCTCTGTATCGTTTCAATTTCCTAATCGTTTCAAATAGCTAATCTTCTCTGTATCGTTCCAATTTCCTAATATTGTCCGTATCGTTCCAATTTCCTAATCTTCTCTGTATCGTTCCAATTTGCTAATCGTTCCAAATAGCTAATCTTCTCTGTATCGTTCCAATTTCCTAATATTGTCCGTATCGTTCCAATTTCCTAATCTTCTCTGTATCGTTCCAATTTACTAATCGTTCCAAATAGCTAATCTTCTCTGTATCGTTCCAATTTCCTAATATTCTCCGTATCGTTCCAATTTCCTAAACTACTCCGTATCGTTCCAATTTCCTAATCTTCTCTGTATCGTTTCAATTTCCTAATCGTTTCAAATAGCTAATCTTCTCTGTATCGTTCCAATTTCCTAATATTGTCCGTATCGTTCCAATTTCCTAATCTTCTCTGTATCGTTCCAATTTGCTAATCGTTCCAAATAGCTAATCTTCTCTGTATCGTTCCAATTTCCTAATCGTTCCAAATAGCTAATCTTCTCTGTATCGTTCCAATTTCCTAATCGTTTCAAATAGCTAATCTTCTCTGTATCGTTCCAATTTCCTTATATTCTCTGTATCGTTCCAATTTCCTAATCTTCTCTGTATCGTTCCAATTTGCTAATCGTTCCAAATAGCTAATCTTCTCTGTATCGTTCCAATTTCCTAATCGTTCCAAATAGCTAATCTTCTCTGTATCGTTCCAATTTCCTAATCGTTTCAAATAGCTAATCTTCTCTGTATCGTTCCAATTTCCTAATATTCTCTGTATCGTTCCAATTTCATAATCGTTCCAAATAGCTAATCTTCTCTGTATCGTTCCAATTTCCTAATATTCTCTGTATCGTTCCAATTTCCTAATCTTCTCTGTATCGTTCCAATTTGCTAATCGTTCCAAATAGCTAATCTTCTCTGTATCGTTCCAATTTCCTAATCGTTCCAAATAGCTAATCTTCTCTGTATCGTTCCAATTTCCTAATCGTTTCAAATAGCTAATCTTCTCTGTATCGTTCCAATTTCCTAATATTCTCTGTATCATTCCAATTTCATAATCGTTCCAAATAGCTAATCTTCTCTGTATCGTTCCAATTTCCTAATCGTTTCAAATAGCTAATCCTCTCTGTATCGCTCCAATTTCCTAATCGTTTCAAATAGCTAATCTTCTCTGTATCGTTCCAATTTCCTAATCTTCTCTGTATCGTTCCAATTTCCTAAACGTTTCAAATAGCTAATCTTCTCTGTATCGTTCCAATTTCCTAATATTCTCTGTATCGTTCCAATTTCCTAATATCCTCCGTATCGTTCCGATTTCCTAATCTTCTCTGTATCATTCCAATTTCCTAATCTTCTCTGTATCGTTCCAAATTCCTAATCGTTTCAAATAGCTAATCTTCTCTGTATCGTACCAATTTGCTAATCGTTCCAAATAGCTAATCTTCTCTGTATCGTTCCAATTTGCTAATCTTTCCAAATAGCTAATCTTCTCTGTATCGTTCCAATTTGCTAATCTTTTCGTATCGTTCCAATTAGCTAAGCGTTCCAAATAGCTAATCTTCTCTGTATCGTTCCAATTTCCTAATCGTTTCAAATAGCTAATCGTCTCTGTATCGTTCCAATTTCCTAATATTCTCTGTATCGTTCCAATTTCCTAATCGTTTCAAATAGCTAATCTTCTCTGTATCGTTCCAATTTGCTAATCGTTCCAAATAGCTAATCTTCTCTGTATCGTTCCAATTTGCTAATCTACTCTGTATCGTTCCAATTTGCTAATCTTCTCTGTATCGTTCCAATTTCCTTATCGTTCCAAATAGCTAATCTTCTCTGTATCGTTCCAATTTCCTAATATTCTCCGTATCGTTCCAATTTCCTAATCTTCTCTGTATCGTTCCAATTTCCAAATTGTTTCAAATAGCTCATCTTCTCTGTATCGTTCCAATTTCCTAATATTCTCTGTATCGTTCCAATTTCCTAATATTCTCCGTATCGTTCCAATTTCCTAATCTTCTCTGTATCATTCCAATTTCCTAATCTTCTCTGTATCGTTCCAAATTCCTAATCGTTTCAAATAGCTAATCTTCTCTGTATCGTTCCAATTTGCTAATCGTTCCAAATAGCTAATCTTCTCTGTATCGTTCCAATTTGCTAATCTACTCTGTATCGTTCCAATTTGCTAATCTTCTCTGTATCATTCCAATTTCCTTATCGTTCCAAATAGCTAATCTTCTCTGTATCGTTCCAATTTCCTAATCTTCTCTGTATCGTTCCAATTTCCTAATCGTTCCAAATAGCTAATCTTCTCTGTATCGTTCCAATTTCCTAATCGTTTCAAATAGCTAATCTTCTCTGTATCGTTCCAATTTCCTAATAATGTCCGTATCGTTCCAATTTCCTAATCTTCTCTGTATCGTTCCAATTTACTAATCGTTCCAAATAGCTAATCTTCTCTGTATCGTTCCAATTTCCTAATATTCTCCGTATCGTTCCAATTTCCTAAACTACTCCGTATCGTTCCAATTTCCTAATCTTCTCTGTATCGTTTCAATTTCCTAATCGTTTCAAATAGCTAATCTTCTCTGTATCGTTCCAATTTCCTAATATTGTCCGTATCGTTCCAATTTCCTAATCTTCTCTGTATCGTTCCAATTTGCTAATCGTTCCAAATAGCTAATCTTCTCTGTATCGTTCCAATTTCCTAATATTGTCCGTATCGTTCCAATTTCCTAATCTTCTCTGTATCGTTCCAATTTACTAATCGTTCCAAATAGCTAATCTTCTCTGTATCGTTCCAATTTCCTAATATTCTCCGTATCGTTCCAATTTCCTAATCTTCTCTGTATCGTTTCAATTTCCTAATCGTTTCAAATAGCTAATCTTCTCTGTATCGTTCCAATTTCCTAATATTGTCCGTATCGTTCCAATTTCCTAATCTTCTCTGTATCGTTCCAATTTGCTAATCGTTCCAAATAGCTAATCTTCTCTGTATCGTTCCAATTTCCTAATCGTTCCAAATAGCTAATCTTCTCTGTATCGTTCCAATTTCCTAATCGTTTCAAATAGCTAATCTTCTCTGTATCGTTCCAATTTCCTTATATTCTCTGTATCGTTCCAATTTCCTAATCTTCTCTGTATCGTTCCAATTTGCTAATCGTTCCAAATAGCTAATCTTCTCTGTATCGTTCCAATTTCCTAATCGTTCCAAATAGCTAATCTTCTCTGTATCGTTCCAATTTCCTAATCGTTTCAAATAGCTAATCTTCTCTGTATCGTTCCAATTTCCTAATATTCTCTGTATCGTTCCAATTTCATAATCGTTCCAAATAGCTAATCTTCTCTGTATCGTTCCAATTTCCTAATCTTCTCTGTATCGTTCCAATTTCCTAAACGTTTCAAATAGCTAATCTTCTCTGTATCGTTCCAATTTCCTAATCGTTTCAAATAGCTAATCTTCTCTGTATCGTTCCAATTTCCTAATCTTCTCTGTATCGTTCCAATTTCCTAATCGTTCCAAATAGCTAATCTTCTCTGTATCGTTCCAATTTCCTAATATTCTCCGTATCGTTCCAATTTCCTAAACTACTCCGTATCGTTCCAATTTCCTAATCTTCTCTGTATCGTTTCAATTTCCTAATCGTTCCAAATAGCTAATCTTCTCTGTATCGTTCTAATTTGCTAATCTTTTCGTATCGTTCCAATTAGCTAAGCGTTCCAAATAGCTAATCTTCTCTGTATCGTTCCAATTTCCTAATATTATCTGTATCGTTCCAATTTGCTAATCGTTCCAAATAGCTAATATTCTCTGTATCGTTCCAATTTGCTAAGCGTTCCAAATAGCTAATCTGTATCGTTCCAAGTTCCTAATCGTTCCAAATAGCTAATCTTCTCTGTATCGTTCCAATTTCCTAATCGTTTCATATAGCAAATCTTCTCTGAATCGTTCCAAATTCCTAATATTCTCTGTATCGTTCCAATTTGCTAATATTCTCTGTATCGTTCCAATTTGCTAATCATTCCAAATAGCTAATCTTCTCTGTATCGTTCCAATTTCCTAATATTCTCCGTATCGTTCCAATTTCCTAATCTTCTCTGTATCGTTCCAATTTCCTAATCAATCAATCAATTTCCTAACAGACGGACCGTCCGTCAGTCCCTCCATCCAATTATTATTTTTCTGTACAGACAGACAGACGGACCGTCCGTCCGTCCGTCCGTCCAATTATTCTTTTTCTGTACAGACAGACAGACGGACCGTCCGTCCGTCCGTCCAATTATTCTTTTTCTGTACAGACAGACAGACGGACCGTCCGTCCGTCCGTCCGTCCAATTATTATTTTTCTGTACAGACAGACAGACGGACCGTCCGTCCGTCCAATTATTATTTCTCTGTACAGACAGACAGACGGACCGTCCGTCCGTCCAATTATTATTTTTCTGTACAGACAGACAGACGGACCGTCCGTCCGTCCGTCCGTCCGTCCAATTATTATTTTTCTGTACAGACAGACAGACGGACCGTCCGTCCGTCCAATTATTATTTTTCTGTACAGACAGACGGACCGTCCGTCCGTCCGTCCGTCCAATTATTATTTTTCTGTACAGACAGACAGACGGACCGTCCGTCCGTCCGTCCAATTATTATTTTTCTGTATAGACAGACAGACGGACCGTCCGTCCAATTATTATTTTTCTGTACAGACAGACAGACGGACCGTCCGGTCGTCCAATTATTATTTTTCTGTACAGACAGACGGACCGTCCGTCCGTCCGTCCGTCCAATTATTATTTTTCTGTACAGACAGACAGACGGACCGTCCGTCCGTCCGTCCGTCCGTCCAATTATAATGTTTCTGTACAGACAGACAGACGGACCGTCCGTCCGTCCGCCAATTATTATTTTTCTTGGACCGTCTGTCTGTACAGAAAAATTATAATTGGACGGACGGACGGACGGTCCGTCTGTCTGTCTGTACAGAAAAATAATAATTGGACGGACGGTCCGTCTGTCTGTCTGTACAGAAAAATAATAATTGGACGGACGGACGGACGGTCCGTCTGTCTGTCTGTACAGAAAAATAATAATTGGACGGACGGACGGACGGTCCGTCTGTCTGTCTGTGCGTTTTCACAAATTAAAAAAAAAATTGTAAACCTGTTCAGGAGGACAACAGAAGGTCTGTGTGAAAGAATTGCACTGATTGGCCCAAAGGTGGCGCTATAGCAATCGCATGAAAATGCAAACTTTGAACACGCATATCTCCTGACCCCTTTGACCTGCAGTCATAAAACTTTGACCATATATGCATCTCCCCATGCTGAACAAATATGCCTCAAGAACCTATGACTTCCGCCATAATGGATTTTCCGCCATTTTTAATTTTGTGAAAAACACGAAAAAATGTAAAAGTGCTAGGTTTTTTGAGATAAACAGAAATCCTTGGGCACACATAATAAAATATAAGGCCCCCAGGAGCCAATAACTTTGAAAGAAGGTGTGGCTTAAGAACGCCCAACACAAAAATGCTTATATCGACATCAAGGTGTAGTCCTATGATCTTGACCCCAATACAAACATTGTTCAAGATTAAATTCTAAACAAGATGGTACCCATGTTTTTTCAATTGGGGCGTGGCATCAAAAGGGCGTGGTTTATGACTAAAATGACCACAGTTCCTAGAAGGATTGTTGGATTTGAGTGGGACCAACTGTCACACAATCAGGGATCAAAGCCCCAAATGCTTAAGTAAGATTTAAGTTGATTGACAAAACAACATGGCCGCCAGACTTAGACAAAAAAAAATTTGGGCACGTTTTATGAAAACTTGCTACACCTGTAGAGGAGGACGACAGAATATCTGTGTGAAAGAATTGCACTGATTGGCCCAAAGGTGGCGCTATAGCAATCGTCTGAAAATGCAAATTTTGAACAAGCATATCTCCTGACCCATTTGACCTACAATCATGAAACTTTGGTCATATATGCATCTTCACATGCTGAACAAATGTGCCTCAAGAACCTATGACTTCCGCCATGATGGATTTTTCGCAATTTTGAATTTTGTGAAAAACATTAAAATCAGTAGGGGTCCTACGTTTTTTGAGATACACAGAAATCCTTTGGCACACATGATCCTTTGGCCAATATCTTTAATATGTCTTCGGTAAAAGTCTGTCCAATAAAGCATAAGGCCCCCAGGAGCCATTAACTTTGAAAGAAGGTGTGGCTTAACCACGCCGAACACTAAAATGCTTATATCGACATCAAGATGGTGTCCTATGATCTTGTGTCCAATACAAATGTTGTTGGGCATGGAATTCCGAACTAGACTACATTTAAAAAAAAAAAATGGCTTCCAGAAGCAAAGAACCGTCAGAATGGCCTTAAAATGCGTTTTCACATATCTATATGGACTCTAATCATCAAGACTATAATGGAAAAGTTGTTCAGCATGAAATTCCGAACAAGATAGATTTCTCACTTTTCCAATTATGCCCAAAAACATGGCTGCCAGAGGCTCAAACCGGTTAGAATGCCGCGATTCCAATCCCATTGAACCACTCTAACTATCATTATCTTCATACTGTATGACAATATATAAAACTTTACTCTCACTTTTCTAAACAGTGTTTTATCAAAGTAAACCTACGGTGTCTTTATCTTCATACTGTATGACAATATATATAACTTTTCTCTCACTTTTCTAAACAGTGTTTGATCAAAGTAAACCTAAAGTGTGTGTGTGTCTGAAGCTGTCATTACACTAAAAACAATCCATTTACTATCATTATCTTCATACTGTATGACAGTATATAAAACTTTTCTCTCACTTTTCTAAACAGTGTTTTATCAAAGTAAACCTAAAGTGTGTGTGTGTGTGTGTGTCTGAAGCTATCATTTCTTTAAAAACAACCCATTTACTATCATTATCTTCACACTGTATGACAATATATAATACTTTTGTCTCACTTTTCTAAACAGTGCTTGATCAAAGTAAACCTAAGGTGTCTTTATCTTCATACTGTATGACAATATATAAAACTTTTCTCTCACCTTTTCTAAACAGTGTTTGGTCAAAGTAAAGCTTCTTCCTTGATTTAAACCAAAAACAATACAGTACAATGTAAAGTCCATAAGCACTGACCTAACTGTTTGCAATGTTGATGCAATGCACTTGCCACTTTCGTGTGTGTGTGTGTGTGTGTGTCTAAATGCTATGCCAGTTATGATTCTATTTTAAAGCGTTAAACGAGCGTAACTGCTGAACCCTGACTTTGATACACTTTCATAAAACATCGAAGGCTAATCACCACAATTAAGCTGAGGCCATTCCAACCTCATCAACTGTATAACATCTGTAAAAGTCTTACTGGTCTGCCTCGTCTGCCTAAACCTCGACACCCGTTAATCGCTGCTTGCAGCTTTAATTCATCTTATATTCTTTGCAATTTACTGAAACAGTCATGTCAAGGATTAAATATTCTTGGTTTATCATTTCTCTACAGATGAGTGACATTGTATCCTTAGGTATATAGTTCCATCTTCAGTATCGTCCAGGCAGTCCTTTTGGTCTGTAAAGGTTGGAATCTCCTCCATTGGTTAGTCCAAATGTTCCTGCCAACCTTTTCCTGTAAATTTTCTCTTGCATCACTAGAAAACAGTAACAACCTAACCCATCACCTGATGTGACATAACAAGGTAACATTTACATTCATAATGTAGCCCACTAAATATACAGTATATCCAATTCATTCATGGATAGATTTTGTCCAAAATGTTACGTCATGATTAACATTTCATATGAATATCCATCAATGCTACCTCTAAATAGGCAGACATATAGTTAATTGATAGTTAACTGAAGTCATTAGGTGTGTCACCTGCCAATCTGACTTCCTCTCAGGGCAGCATCACTTGTAGGACAGAACATACGTTTTAACATTGTTTTAAACCTGTGGTACGCATATGTTCTGCAGGTGGAACACTGAGTTTTATTCTTGAAATAGACACATTTACAATAATATAACAAATAATAATATAAATAAAATGTAAATAAAATATAAATATAAGTATAAATAAAATGTATGCCTATCATACATAGTGTTCCATAAATATAGTATTGTTGCTTGTTATTATTTCACAAATGCACAAATGTTGCTTTGTGCATTCCATAATTTTCTTTCAATTGTAATGTTTTCCATTGATGGTCTGTGTTAATTTGTGTGTGCTTAATAAACTGGGAGCATAAGCGTCATTGCTGACTTTTTCTTTCCACTGTTTTCTACTGGCCATGACCTTCTTGCAGTAATAGTTGTGTATAAAGGTGGCGCTGGCACTCTTTACTCAGCCACTGCATGTGTATTTATCTATTTTTTTTTTACTGTTTTCATATGAGGTGGTCTAAGAAAGGTCTTGATGACAATTCAGTGGTGCACCTAAAATCAAAGATTGGGAACCACTACGTTATAAAATTAAATGCCAAAATGAAGAAGATGGTGTCCCTTGAATGCGTTCCTTTGGGCCTGGGTTCAGTATTAACTGACATGCGTATAAACTCTACACTACTAATACCAGATCTGCGAAGTCTTACGTCTTAGTCTGAGTATTGTTGTATGATGTTAGTTTTGTGTGCTACTCTCTGCTAACCAGGGTTCTTGCTTAAATATTGTTGTAAAATGGTGCGCTGCAGGGTTTCTACATGATATAAGTCAACACCAGGAAACAAAAGAAAAAGTGCTTGAGTCAATACAAATGTGGGTTGTTAAATAAGAGTGATGATCTGCTATATGAAAAGAAAGTGTAAATGTTAGCTATGCTGCAACCAAAAAAATTAACAGACCTTTAATTGCCAAAATGGCCACATCTGACAAACTTTCTTTACACTCTTGGCCTCCACATCTATTTTCACCAAGACAATTTACATAAGAGCAAGACAGTGACAGTGTGTGTGTGTGTGGGGGGGGGGGGGCTCTTTGGGCAGCATCATAGTTTCCAATGGCATGGAAGTATTTGTTAGTTCTTCCAGTAAGCGCCTTTAAGCGCCAGCCAGAATTAAGGGTTTCTACATGATGGAAATTCCAATGTTTGGATGGAAGACACAACATTCCCTGTGGATACAATAGTTAATATATAGTTACATAAAGAAAGAGTGAATTGGTGTGCAAAAAGGTCTGTCTATAGTTTACACTATGTTAAAGTACTTCTATTTATGCTTGGTTAACGTTTTTAAATAAATGTTCTCTCTTAACTTTTATCATCTACAACCTTTCCCAGGGGCCACCTTAGGCCTACTTTGTTGACTATCTAGGATTTATTTTTCTGTAAATCCATAGTTTCAGTTGTGATGCATTAGTTCATTTATGATATACTTCTCTATTCCATTCCCTAACCTGTTTTTTTATGAGAAATATCTTTGGTTCATAATAGAATAGACAATTAACAGCAAGACATTATCTTCAACGATGAATGTTCAACTCAAGACAAAGTCGACTCTCTGAATCAGCCTAGTCTATGAGGCTAAAACTTGTTGGAAACAATCACAGAGGGAGTTAAGCACCTTTAGCTCAAGCAAGTGGATGGATTTGGTTATTGTTAATAATCTGAAGAGCTGAAGTGCATTTCAGTATAGTAGGCCAACTGTTTATCTTATCACAGTTAACTGTATTGGCGGTATGTTAAGCAAGAGTGTTAACATAGACAGTCATATACTTTGCTGACTTTTTCTTTCCACTGTTTTCTACTGGCCATGACCTTCTTGCAGTAATAATTGTGTATAAAGGTGGCGCTGGCACTCTTTACTCAGCCACTGCATGTGTATTTATCTAATTTATACTGTTTTCATATGAGGTGGTCTAAGAAAGGTCTTGATGACAATTCAGTGGTGCACCTAAAGTCAAAGATTGGGAACCACTACGTTATAAAATTAAATGCCAAAATGAAGAAGATGGTGTCACTTGAATGCGTTCCTTTGGGCCTGGGTTCAGTATTAACTGACATGCGTATAAATTCTACACTACTACTACCAGATCTGCGAAGTCTTACGTCTTAGTCTGAGTATTGTTGTATGATGTTAGTTTTGTGTGCTACTTTCTGCTAACCAGGGTTCTTGCTTAAATATTGTTGTAAAACGGGGCGCTGCAGGGTTTCTACATGATAGAAGTCAACACCAGGAAACAAAAGAAAAAGTGCTTGAGTCAATACAAATGTGGGTTGTAAAATAAGAGTGATGATCTGCTATATGAAAAGAAAGTGTAAATGTTAGCTATGCTGCAACCAAAAAAATTAACAGACCTTTAATTGCCAAAATGGCCACATCTGACAAACTTTCTTTACACTCTTGGCCTCCACATCTATTTTCACCAAGACAATTTACATAAGAGCAAGACAGCGACAGCGACAGTGTGTGTGTGTGTGTGTGTGTGTGTGTGTGTGTGTGTGTGTGTGTGTGTGTGTGTGTGTGTGTGTGTGTGTGTGTGTGTGTGTGTGTGTGTGTGTGTGTGTGTGGGGGTGGGGGGGGGGGCTCTTTGTGCAGCATCATAGTTTCCCCTGGCATGGAAGTATTTGCTAGTTCTTCCAGTAAGCGCCTTCAAGCGCCAGCCAGAATTAAGGGTTTCTACATTATGGAAATTCCAATGTTTGGATGGAAGACACAACATTCCCTGTGGATACAATAGTTAATATATAGTTACATAAACAAAGAGTGAATTGGTGTGCAAAAAGGTCTGACTATAGTTTACACTATGTTAAAGTACTTCTATTTATGCTTGGTTAACGTTTTTAAATAAATGTTCTCTCTTAACTTTTATCATCTACGACCTTTCCCAGGGGCCACCTTAGGCCTACTTTGTTGACTATCTAGGATTTATTTTTCTGTAAATCCATAGTTTCAGTTGTGATGCATTAGTTCATTTATGATATACTTCTCTATTCCATTCCCTAACCTGTTTTTTTATGAGAAATATCTTTGCTTCATAATATAATAGACAGTTAACAGCAAGACATTATCTTCAACGATGAATGTTCAACTCATGACAAAGTCGACTCTCTGAATCAGCCTAGTCTATGAGGCTAAAACTTGTTGGAAACAATCACAGAGGGAGTTAAGCACCTTTAGCTCAACCAAGTGGATGGATTTGGTCATTGTTAATAATCTGAAGAGCTGAAGTGCATTTCAGTATAGTAGGCCAACTGTTTATCTTATCACAGTTAACTGTATTGGCGGTATGTTAAGCAAGAGTGTTAACATAGACAGTCATATACTTTGCTGACTTTTTCTTTCCACTGTTTTCTACTGGCCATGACCTTCTTGCAGTAATAATTGTGTATAAAGGTGGCGCTGGCACTCTTTACTCAGCCACTGCATGTGTATTTATCTAATTTATACTGTTTTCATATGAGGTGGTCTAAGAAAGGTCTTGATGACAATTCAGTGGTGCACCTAAAGTCAAAGATTGGGAACCACTACGTTATAAAATGAAATGCCAAAATGAAGAAGATGGTGTCCCTTGAATGCGTTCCTTTGGGCCTGGGTTCAGTATTAACTGACATGCGTATAAATTCTACACTACTACTACCAGATCTGCGAAGTCTTACGTCTTAGTCTGAGTATTGTTGTATGATGTTAGTTTTGTGTGCTACTTTCTGCTAACCAGGGTTCTTGCTTAAATATTGTTGTAAAACGGGGCGCTGCAGGGTTTCTACATGATAGAAGTCAACACCAGGAAACAAAAGAAAAAGTGCTTGAGTCAATACAAATGTGGGTTGTTATATAAGAGTGATGATCTGCTATATGAAAAGAAAGTGTAAATGTTAGCTATGCTGCAACCAAAAAAATGAACAGACCTTTAATTGCCAAAATGGCCACATCTGACAAACTTTCTTTACACTCTTGGCCTCCACATCTATTTTCACCAAGACAATTTACATAAGAGCAAGACAGCGACAGCGACAGTGTGTGTGTGTGTGTGTGTGTGTGTGTGTGTGTGTGTGTGGGGGGGGGGGGGCTCTTTGTGCAGCATCATAGTTTCCCCTGGCATGGAAGTATTTGTTAGTTCTTCCAGTAAGCGCCTTCAAGCGCCAGCCAGAATTAAGGGTTTCTACATTATGGAAATCCCAATGTTTGGATGGAAGACACAACGTTCCCTGTGGATACAATAGTTAATATATAGTTACATAAAAAAGAGTGAATTGGTGTGCAAAAAGGTCTGACTATAGTTTACACTATGTTAAAGTACTTATATTTATGCTTGGTTAATGTTTTTAAATTAATGTTCTCTCTTAACTTTTATCATCTACGACTTTTCCCAGGGGCCACCTTAGGCCTACTTTGTTGACTATCTAGGATTTATTTTTCTGTAAATCCATAGTTTCAGTTGTGATGCATTAGTTCATTTATGATATACTTCTCTATTCCATTCCCTAACCTGTTTTTTTATGAGAAATATCTTTGGTTCATAATAGAATAGACAATTAACAGCAAGACATTATCTTCAACGATGAATGTTCAACTCATGACAAAGTCGACTCTCTGAATCAGCCTAGTCTATGAGGCTAAAACTTGTTGGAAACAATCACAGAGGGAGTTAAGCACCTTTAGCTCAACGAAGTGGATGGATTTGGTCAGTGTTAATAATCTGAAGAGCTGAACCGCATTTCAGTATAGTAGGCCAACTGTTTATCTTATCACAGTTAACTGTATTAACTGTATGTCAAGCAAGAGTGTTAACATAGACAGTCATATGTTTTGTAGTTAACAAGCAGTCTGTTGTCGACATTCACTTTCATTTATTTATCAAAGTGAAAGTAGCTTACTGGAATTGTGTCAAAACAGAAACCCTGGAATCTCCCTGTCCTCCTCCCTCCCCTTTCTATCCCAATAAAAGAACTGTGGTTAGCAGAGAGTAGCAAACACAACTAACAACCAACTTTAATACTCAGATTAAGATGTAAGTTCTACTATCAGTTTTAAGGCAAATATTTGTTGTGTACTATTATTAAGTGTTTTGGTTTTCTTAGCGATTTGTACCGTTTATCAGGGTAATGTAGCAAATGGTTGATTGCCTGTTTTTTTTTCTCCTTTCTAGACATCTGCAGAAATGAAGTTGATCCTAGCAGGGCTTTTCATTCTGGCAGTAGGAACCCAGGCCCAGTGGTACCACTTCCCTGGACAGGCTTTAGGAGGTAACACAGGTGTTTGTCCATGAAGTGTATTTATGAAACATATTTGTATTTAGTTTTCGTTATTGTTTTATTGTCCGTGGTTGTCAATACCATGCTCATTTCTAAATGACTGATTGTATGTAGTTGAACATGAGCTGTCACTGTGCTCCACCTGAGCAGGGGCTCACGACATGTGGCGCGCATACAATGACATGAGGAATGCCAACTGGAAGAATTCAGACAAATACTTCCATGCCAGGGGAAACTATGATGCTGCCCAGAGAGGACCAGGGGGCAGATGGATATCTAGTGTCCTCAGGTAACTATCAACTATCCCAGACATTAGAAATATTGTCTAAAAATTATATAGACATATACATTAATAGCACAAATATATTCATGAGTTATTCATAATTATAAAGCTGTGTGTATAACTGCTATGATGTGAGCACACTGTCTGTTCTTTGAACATTGTATTGTATAAACATTGATATGAAAAAGGCCCTTTGAGAATGCTACATCATTTGTTCATGTTTGTAAAATAACGATTTTGTGGTGTTTCTGGTGATGGTGAATTCAATGTGTCTCAACTGTTTTCTAGTGATGGCAGAGAATTAATGCCGGGAAACAGTGGGAATGGACGTGCGGACTCAGCTGCTGACCAGGAAGCTAACCATTGGGGACGCAATGGAGGAAATCCCAACCGTTACAGACCCAAAGGATTGCCTCAAAATTACTGAAGATTAAACCATCCACCTAAGAAGATGTACTTACGATAGCAGTTTAATAGATTTCAGGAATGAAATAGAATGCATGTGCTGTTGTTTCTGATCTAATGAATTGAAAAGAAAGTTAAATAGTTGACCTGTTTGACCTAAATAGCAATTTCTCTTTTTTAAAGTTGCAATGTGTAACATTTAAACTTAGCTTAAAAGAACTTGGACATATCTATAGTTAATGCTGATCGATAGAGAGTTTGATATGCTATCAATAAAATAGCATCCTATAACTGATATATTCTACAAATAAAAACTGCTGGCCAACTGTACTCCTCTCTTTGTTTACAAAAATCTTACTGTAGACACTCCCAAAACCACTTATAATGGCTAAGCCTACAAACGTAAAGCCACTGAGGGGCTGCTATAAGGACTTGAAACATATAAACAAATAAACAGTCTATGGCTAGTGAACTAGTTGACGCGCTCTCCTCAAACTTACACTACTCAGTAGCCTACTGTGGAAATCACTGACTCCATTAGTCATCGTTGAGTTTTGATTGTCGTTTATTGATCAAATTTCTTCATTTCAATGTGCCCGAAACCATGTCTCTATCAACAAACATTTCATGATTTCCATGAGCGTTTGCACTGTGTCGATTTGTTGCGGTCAAAAACTGTTTGTGCTCCTTCACTTAACAGCACCCCTCGTTACCTGTTGAAAGGTTCCTACTTAAATAGGATTCACACATCTGCTTATCAGTGCCACCAGTGGACAATTTGTGTCCTACACCCAAACCAATGAAAATGGCTCTTACACCACTCCCACTCACACCACCCAGCCAGCCGATTATGCTAGTTTGCGTTACACTGTTGCACAGCCAGTTAGAATGAACAGAACACTGTTATTTTGCTTTTTTAATTCTAAAAGTCTCCCGCCTACTAACTTGGAGGGGCTCAATCGTACAAATTGTGACTTTAAATACATTATTAAGTATTTTGTAGCAAATTAAATATGCCAATTTGTAGTTACTGTACATGCTGCAAAGCATATCTATAAGGTCCTGTGTGTTTAGCACAGCCAGACGATTAAAATCTAAAAAAGGGACCTGATACTTCTACAATAAATCTGTGTTTTCAAGAGGTTAAGATCTGATGTTGTCATCTTCTTAACTCCTGGCTGGCTCGCAAAATGAAGAGGTTAGGATAGTTCAAAGCAGGGTGCCGTTTCCAAATCCGTTATCCCAAATAGACCATAAAGTCAAGATGCAATGTTCAATCCTTTATTCGCGTGTTCCTGCAGGATACCCCAACAACCTACGTCATCGCTACATTGTTGACTCTGTTCTATGTTTCCCTCTGTTACTCTGTTACTCTCTCTCCCATTGTGTGTCCTCTCCCATTATTATCTTTGTGGGCTCACGCAGGATACCCAAAACAACTAACTTCAGTGATTCTCTTAATTCTATGTTAATGCCGCATCCTAATTCTACACATACAACAGTATATAAAAAAACATGACAAGGGCGGGGCTATCTGTTACCTTCCAATCATTACCTGTTAACATTCTAAAAGGTGCAACCCCCCTGACTCCCATTGGGTTACCGTTATTTAAAAAAAGCCAATCACAAACCGCCTACACCCTCTCTAGGTTTAACAATTGGCAGGGTGTGATACCTGGGTAAGACTGGTCCCCAGACCTGTTGGTCTGTGGGAGATCTGTTGTTAGACTGTAAGACAAACGAAGGGCCATTTGGTGGTAAATCCCATCCCTCAGTTGATCTTTGATCAAATCCTTAAGACAAGTAGGGGGTTAGAGGCAGAGCTCTGGCAGGGAGGAGGATGAGAACAGGATGAAGGTGAATCCACATAAATTGCTCAATCAACTCCTCAAGAGTTGTAGGGGGATAGAGACAGATGTTTGGCAGGGAGGGGGATGAAAACAGGATGAAGGCAAAACATATTTACTGTCTGATCAACTAAAAGTGAGGGTCAGGGTCACGGGTCTGGCAGGGAGGGGGATGAGGGCAGGGTGAATATGTCATCATATTAACTCTTTGATCAGTCAATAGTGTGGGTCAGAGACAGGGCTCTGGCAGGGACTGGGTCAGGGCAGGGAAAATATGTCGTCAACTAACAGTGGGGGTCAGAGACAGGGCTCTGGCAGGGAGGAGGGTGAAAACAGAATGAGACAAAACCATATCTAACTCTTTAGTGATTAATACATTTCCATTTTGTGGAGTAAATTGACTGATTGATTCAAGAACAGTATTGTCATTCCAGTAAATATTTCTAAATTAAGAAAGTTCAAGTCTGCCACTGGTTTCTTGTTAACACACACACACCCACCCACCCACCAAAACGCGCTCTCTGAATATTGCCATGGTGAAAATGAATGTGAAAGGCCAAGAATGTAAAGAAATTATGGCAGATGTGGCCATTTTGGCATAAAAAAAAAGCCTGTCCGTTTCTTTCGTAATAGCAGCGTAATCAACATTTACACTTCCTTTCTTTGCATAAACCAGCACATCATCTCTCTTATTTAACAACCTGGTGATATTTGTCTTGGCTCAAGCACTTTTCCTTGCTATTGAAACATTTGGATTTAGTGTTATAACGTTTGCTCTGTTCTTCTAGGACGATTAGACCGTTGCTATGGACGCAGTTCTCCAACGGTAGAATCCAGAGCTATTTAGAGAATGTCTCTGGTAGAATATAACGGATTTTTTGACGAAGCAATAAAATAATTTTTAAATCAATCAAATATTTGTGTTGTTATATTTTGTATAGTAATGCGTAAATTGAATTTAAGCAGTTCGTTGTCGCTTCAACGTGACAACTAAGTTGTAACGAATCAAAATGCCACGACGTAAACAAGGAAGTGCTTGAGAAGACCGGAGGACATCGATTTTAACTGATTGTAAAATGTTAAATGGCACAGTATCCTGTGTAGAAACAGGCTGCCGATGCCGGGTTCTGCGCAGTGCGCACTGAGCGCCGAGGTAGCCACCCTCCCCCATAATAATATTATGTTTCTATTTCGCAGATATGTTTTTTTTGCACGAACTGCCTCATTACCGTTTATTTTACTATGTTTGAACTTACGCAAAGCTGGCGCAAGCAACCGGCTGTGCTCGAGCTGGATTCGACCGACGTCGAAGGATATGGATAATAATCATACAGAATAAATGAACCAATAAATATGCGACTAAAACATGTTTTATTTACTTGTGCCAGTAACTCCGTTATTTTCCTATTAACATATTTGAAACATTTATTTATTCATAAATTAAAAATAATAATACTTAACACTGGACATCGAAGGCTACTACTTACTGGTCCATTACTATATATAGTCCAAATTCTTGTCCCAGACCCGGCTTGCTCCGGTAATTAACACTGATTTCGATTTTCAAAAATCGAAATAATTTGGTGTCGTTCTGTACGAAGCTTTGTCGGACGAGGCCATACTGGTACTTAGACCATAGTGCTAACCGTTTACGTACAACAAGGAGCGGATATAGAATGTCCTAACTGCGCCCGTTACGTTAGGTAAATTACTAATTTAGCCAATTAGATTACATTACATTATTCAACGTTAATACTTTTTTTTAGGTATAAGGAACAATACTGAAGTAAAATATTTTATATTATAAGTTTATTTAACATAATGTTTACCCAACTACTAGGCTCCTCTGCATTGGCAAGAGCTAACCTGTTAGCTAGAAAAGTCAACAACTGATAAATGTGGGTCGTTTTAAAATGGCTCTTTTTATATTATAAGTTATTTATTTAACATAATGTTTATCCAACTACTAGGCTTCTCTGCATTGGCAAGAGCTAACCTGTTAACTAGAAAAGTCGACAACTGATAAATGTGGGTCGTTTTTAAATGGGTCTATCAAGTGAAATGTACCTAACCTTTCACAAGATAACTAACATTCTTCACCTTTTGCTATTTCATTAACATGTTTAATCTATTCTATGTATGATACACAATGCTCAGTAATATAATCAACTAGGATATTCGTTCATCAAAGTTTAAATATAATTCAGTTTGGTATTCGTTTTAAACTCCACTGCTATGGTTCCTTAATCTAGACCAATAACTATTTTAGTTAACTGTTACTGTTACTAAATAAATAGTTTCCATTTGAAATATAAAATAATATTCCAAAACTGCTGATATTTGGAAATTGTGTTTATGATTATTACCTATAGGTTCATGAAAAGTTGTCTTGTGAGAGGGATATTCCACTAGCTTGGGAACCAGACGAGTCCGCAAGCTCATGTTTTTAATGTTCTGGCATATGCGTCTGGCCCCCCTCCCGTTCAGACTGATTTCCTGCAGACCTGTCCAGGGTCGAGCCAATCACAACCGTTTATCTAATATGGGGTAGGTTTGTTACGATGACTGCACAGAGGAGCGCCCTTTGGGAGGGCGATCAAGATTATTTCTGCTGGCGTTTCGTTGCTCTTATTGGTCGTAGGTCTATCCAATTGAGTCCAGAGGCATTTTGGTCAGTGGCCGTTGACAACACCCCCTTGGAAATCGAACATGAACTGATAGGTTCCAGACTAATGCATTTGCAAATTGGTCTGATGATATCAGGCTGACATTCTATAGGTTGTTTGGCCTG
Organism: Lota lota; assembly: GCA_026745465.1. Taxonomy (NCBI): domain Eukaryota; kingdom Metazoa; phylum Chordata; class Actinopteri; order Gadiformes; family Lotidae; genus Lota; species Lota lota. The sequence goes on along the minus strand of JACYXH010000659.1, from coordinate 12,032,456 downwards.
GGATTTCTCTGAACAGAAACAGAATCGGCAATGAGTATTGCTTCACTAATGTAGCGCTAAGGATAGTTGTTATTATTAGGTTACCCTTGAATGAATGCATTGATCCAATACTTTTTTCTTTCTTCAATGTGACTATAGTCTTCCTGCTTCCTGTGCAACATTCCTTGAGGCTAGTACAAGGTCCTTCACCACCATGGAGCCAGGGCATTGCCAGGATGCAGAAGGAATTTGCTTCAGTGATGTCCAACCATTAATAATAGGCGCATGGGAGAGCTACAACCATGATCCCCTTGGAAGGTTGACAGGGACCTGTGTGTGGACAGTGCAACCGCCTGATGGTATTCTGCCTGGGAATCTTCATCACCCTCTTCTGCAGCATGAACCCTCTGAAGTAGTGCATTCTCACTGTCTGAGCTTCAGGTCATACATCATTCAATATTTTGCACTAAATTGTAGTATTCAGGTGATCAATTATATGTAAATGAGTCCCACTTGCATTAATTGCTTTAAAAATGGTGTGGTGCCATATGATGATACTGGACACGATGACACACAAAGCTAACAGAGCAGTTGATGGACCAATTGCATTTTCCGCTGTCCATCTGAACCAGATGGACAGAAAATCCAAACCAAAATGTGTAGGAGGGCAATCATTTCAACAAGCAAATGCTTGTTTGTTGCCATTATGATAACCATCCAGACATACGGTAGAGGTCATTGCATAACAGGATTACTGTCCATCCAACTCAATCCAGCCCAGTTGCAGGTCTTCCAGAGAATGATCCCCACAGCTCAATCTCGCTCCCATGGGTTGCAGTGGGAGCCATGCACCGTGGCATGATGCCTGTAAGTTTACACCATCAGTGTAGCTGTACATTAAAGTAATGCAATGCAATTTATTTAACTTATTACACTACTGTACAAAGGGAATGAATGAGCACCAAAACTGGCCATCGTATTATTGAGAAATTACTCATATGTTTGTCAAAAATGTCTGTGGTTGCCAACTGAGTATAACACCTGTGTGTCTGCATATTTTTCAGGGTGAATTACATAATGCTATAGCCGGAATTGGTCCCTCAGAGTCTCAGGGTGTTCAGCAATGTCAGGAAGAACCAACAAACTCACCCAATAATTTGACAAAGGTTGGTCATTTTCAAATTGTGTGTCACAATAGTGAGCAAAGTTGGCATATATATATATATATATATGTATATATATATATATATATATATATATATATATATATAAAATAAAAAAACTAATATATTGTATAATTAGACATATTAGAAAGCCCCTAAATTCAGATAGAATGTAAAAAATGTGTCCCACTGTTACATATATATTCAATAATTCAAGCTTACGGGATATATTGCATTGATCCATACTTTAATTTCGAAATCACCACTGATTCCCTTATTATTCTAGAAAATCTAAAAATGTTCCCAGAGATGGAAAACTTTTAAACTGTGTGGAAAATACATTACATTCTTCAGACGAGATTTTTACTGTGAATAATTTGTTGGTATTTTTTAGCTGTTTATGCTGTAACTTCCGAAGGTCTGAAAATGGAAGGACTTCAATGAATAGTCCTCCATAAAATGTATAGCCAAAACATATTTATATACATCTCAACAATGAAGACGTGTAGCGAAGTCAGAGGATTTTGATATACAAAATCCATTTATTTGGTTATCATTTTAGGAATATTTACTGGCCACAGTAAAGCCGCTGGTAGCCCTTGGCAACACCTTTAGCAAGTATTAATTTGCTACCTGTGTACACTAAACCTTCGCTATAACGCGGTCATTGGGGTCCCTAAATGACTGACCTTGTTATTCCCGACATCGCTTTATAGCGAGAATCTTAATATTTCACATTGTTTTGCCTGAAAAAAACAATGTGCATATTTCTTTTGTTTTAACCAACCACATTCACGCAGTGCAATGTTATTATAGGAAGCACGACACAACTAAATTAAATAAGTGTGGACATGAAACAAAATGTCTCAAGTAAAACTGACGTGACCATTGTGTCCTCATATCGTAAACCTAACAACAAAAAAAGACGTTACGCTCCACTGTTTCACACTGCTGTTGCGTTTACTCTTGGCAAAGTCAACTAAATTGCGGAGATGAAAACCTTGAACTGGATCAACGTCCGGGGTCTCTAGCCATTTCAATACAGTTTTCAAACCCTCTATGGCTTCCGTCACTTTGAGGGGAGGCTCAATTTCGTAATCGCTTTCGTCCTGCTCTTGTTTTGCACCTCTGTTTGCTGCCAATTCTTCCTATAATAACATTGTGCTGGGTGAATGTGTTTAATTTATTTTGCTCAAGGGAAACGTTTCAAATTATATCGTGCCTCATAGTTGGGGTCCAAGCAAGCACCGCGATTAATTGGAGGTTGTGTTATATATCGATGCGTGTTATAGTGAAGGTAAAATGAATATGTATTGTGCTACCTTATCTGGTACACATGGGGACGGGTGGACAGATGATGTTTGGAAACCACTGCCCTCCAGCCCCCAACCTGCATACCATGGACCCACCAGGCAGTGTGATGCCAGCACACAATCTGGCCCCTGTCACGACACAAAAACTCCATGATCATGCTCATGTTAAAGGTGCAGTTAGAGTAATAAGTCTTAACCATAATCATATTAAAATATAAGTGGCACTCATGAGTTTATGTGTCAATGTTATTAGTGTCTAGAATAATCATTGCTTTTTGTGTGTTCGCCAGAGGTGAGTGTACCCTAACTTCTAACTTAAGAGGACCATGATGTGCGTCGCCCTCTAGTGCCCAAGGACCCAGCTGTCAACCACTTCACCCAATACCAATATTTATATCTCCATATATCAATGAATCCGATCATCATTTTACATCATGACATATAGATTTAACTGCATATAGGTTGACCTGTCCACTTTCTGTAGAAGCAGCAGGCGGTTTGTCCTCTGTATTCTGAGACCAGAATCAACCCAGGGGAATGGAAGTCGGAAGCCTCTGGTGCACGGTAAAACTGTAGAATCAAAAGCAACAAAGCGACTAATAACTCTGACCCTCCTAACACAAAGACAGGCCCTAACGTTATGTATGTAGTTTTACATATAAAGACATGCAACAACAATACAATTATTTGATGTTGACTATTGTGAAAGTATAACAAATGTGATTTCATTCTAATACCTATAGATAATGTATGTAATGCAACCCTTTCAGCATCTTTAATGGCCAACACAGATCTGTAATAATCAACTTTATGGTCAACAACATGTGACTGCACAGTTGCAGGTTGACTAAACCCCTTTAGTTTGTCCTGATATTGTATGATTCCATTTTTTTCGGAGCCTGTAAATTTGTCAAACTAATCCATATAATTGTACCCTGTAGGATGAATTGGAACATGCGTGATTCAAAGTCCAAGAAGCCCTGCAACTGTACCAAGTCACAATGCCTGAAACGGTGAGTGCATCATGTCATTTTATATTAATTGATACAGTATAGCAAGAGCTTAAATAGAGTATGCTCATTTGCTTTCCACATACCCATGACTCAGTTAGGTGTGCGTAATTGTTTTCCAGTTTTGTGAGAAAATGTAGGAAGACTAGGCACACACACACACAGAGGTTTTGTGTTGTGGGTTAATCATCTAAGTTTGTGTATTTCTATCTTTACTAGCTACTGTGACTGCTTTGCCAACGGAGAGGTGTGCAGCAACTGCAACTGTCTCAACTGCTGCAATAATGTTGAGCATTACATAGAGCGGCATAACGCAATCTTGGTTTGTAAATACTTTATACAACTTTTTTTGGTATAAAACCAAAATTAGGATCAGAACTGACACAAGATCTGACATATATTTATGGCCAATGTATGTCATAACTGAGCTCTACCAGCACCATTAGACATAATAAGTAATTAAAGGTGCTGTAGGTAAGATTCGAGAGTTGCAAAGAGAGAGCAGAAGAGAGCTTCTGAAACTCCCATGGATTGTGAAACTATACAACCAAAAAACATCCCCTCCCTCTGTGATCTTTCCCTACGTTTCTCCACCATTGAGATGTTCTGGATTTCACGCACCTGTGATTAACTGGCAAGATGGATTCCCCAAGCCAATCACAGAAAAGATGCCCTGATTGGTCAGAAATGAGCTGGGAGAGGTCTAAAATCATTATAGGCCTTTCACACATGCACTGTAAGCCGGGCATTCTCCGGATAATACCCGGAGGGGCTGTATGGGTGAACGCAAATGTCCGAATACGCCCCTCCGGAGCTTAACCGGAGTTTACCCGGCCAGGCCCCAAGTGTAAAGTCCGGAGAATCGGAGAGCCGGAGAATTCACAATGAGCGAGTGGGCGCGCCAGTCGCATGATAGAGTGTAGCTGCTTCGTACTATTCTCTTCTTGCCTCTATTTTGCGTTCCAACTTCTTTCTGTTTTCCACTCTTCTGTTGATATTGCGGATACGTCTAAATAAATGCAGTATTGATATCACCGCAAAAAGAGTCAGCAGTACGGAGTTGGAAGCCTCACCCACGATCTTCGATGTGTTGTAAACAAAACACTGCGACTTCCACTGCATACTTTCTGCGTCAAAAAGTATGTTCTTTATGCCCTAGTAAGACTATTTGATTGATTTGATTGATCAGTGATCTTACCCAACTGTACAACTTATATAATAAATATACACCAAAGTATGTTGTATATTTATGTTATCATAATTACCAGCAATGATATATGTCAACTTACAAACAAATTAAATTGACAGTTGACAACTGACCGTTTATTAGACAAGAGTTTTAACTTTAACCATCAGTGATTATTGCAACAGAAATGTCAAATGTGTGATTTAGTATTCAGAATGTTGGTACTGTAGTCTAGCGCATCTGTTGGAGTTTCCATAGGGCCTACTCTTTCAACATCCAACGGTACTTCTAGCTGCAATTGAGTCTAGCACAATACTGTTGGTTGTTTGACATCATGATTCATTGCTATATTTTGTGTAATTCATTGATTGTTTATTCTACTATAGAACTGCCTCGATCGTAACCCAGAGGCTTTCAAGTTCAGTATTGTCAGTAGTCAATCAGGGGAGGTCAAAGGGCACCACAATAAGGGCTGCAACTGCAAACAGTCCAGCTGCCTAAAGAACTACTGCGAGTGCTATAAGGTAAAGACACACACACACACACACACACACACACACACACACACACACACACACACACACACACACACATACACACACACATTCAAACCAGGCTTAGGTCTTGCTCTTATGTAATAGGAAATGCACAAGTAACAGGCCTTAGTCTCCTTAGAAGCACTAGACCAGGAGTCAGACTATCTATTCCTGATAGTGGTGAATGCAAGATCCTCTATTGCGATCAAATTAATAAGAAAGAAAGAAAGACTAGGACAGCACTCCAATTTGACTTTTTAAATATTGCCCAATGGATGTTTCGGCCAAGACACCCTTCAGCATGTATTCTGGCAATTTCACAATCCATATACACAGGTGGGATTAATTAAAGGTAACCGCAACCAGCACAACAAGTGCATCCCAATAGGGGGAAACACAACCTTTCCAGGCACAGAGTCATGATGTAGGATACTAAAACATTATCCAAAAAAACACAACACTAATTAAATTCACTTCATAAAAAACAAGCAAATTAAATTCCATTGGGTTTTAAATAAATATTGCAGACCCTTCCATCAGCGATAATGAGTTTAGATATTTAGTATTCCAGTTTATTTGTTTTTTTATATAAAAAAGAAATCTTGTTTTGTATTCATTGTTTGTACTGTGTTCCTGTTTTGGTGTGAAAGCATTTGTAACTTACATTGAAGGGTGCTATGTGCATATAAAAGGTTTTACTATAGTGGGATACTATTGCAGCAAAGCTGATGTTGAAAAATGTAAAACAAAATATATATATATTTGTTCCTGCAGAAAAATGTAATTGAAAAAAACAATTGAAAACAAAACAATTGTTTCATAACCATTGCTGGTTACGAAAGAACCTAACTTTAAAAATGGTAAGAAGAAACACTATCTCCCATTGTGTTTCTGTGTAGGCCAAGATGATGTGCTCATCTACCTGTAAGTGTGTGAGCTGTCTAAACTTTGGAGATGACTCGGCGATGAAGACCTGGGTTCGGAGCAGCACAGAAATCAGCTCCAATAACAAGATGCAAAAGGAAACGTAAGTTGTGGTCTTCTTTAGCACAGCATCGTTTGTTAAAAGGAGTAGAGTACCGTTTAATATTTTTTTAACAGATGCATGTTCAGGGAGATTGCTTTACTTATACAATATAGGGGCTCAGACTTAACCCAACTAAACTATATGTCAAGTTGTGAACAGGGGCGTTATACAGCAAAACCTGCTTTCCCACCACCGCCCACCTTTAAACATTTTAAATGTTGGGGCATATCATGTATACCTGGCAGGGCACTCCACTTATATCCTGTAGACACGGCAGCGCACTCCTGTGGCCATTTTCCATACACATATGCTAAGTTGAATTAACATTGTTTGATGCGGCGCGTCAGCCCAGTACGTCTGGGATTTGCATCTCCTTACAACATTACAACGTATTTAGTGTTAGGCCTATAGTCCTACTATTTGAGAGACAACTTCTCACTCCAAATAGCAAGCACCTCAACCCGCTTTGAGGTGGGTCTGGTGCGTTTTGACACGACCTTACAGGTCCATCTCGGGTGCGGCTCGGTACAACTCGGCGCGTTTAAACTGGTGATGGAGAAGCAAATCAACGTAGGATTGTCTCGGCCCGAAAGTGCCAATGGAAAAGGGCCAAACTTGGGGCAGCTGCTGATATTGTTTTGGCAGCGTTGTCTAACTAATAGATAGATAGATAGACACGTACTTTCATTATCCCTGTGGGGAAATTACTTTGTGGCAGCACAACAAGATAGGACAAGACAACACAATAAACTCACAGAAGGCAACTGAAACGGAGATTGTGGTTAATCTCTTCTATGGAACAGAAGCCAATAGTAATCCAAGACATTAGATTGTCTTGGGTTTATTCTCATAGATGCGCAAAAAAACTGTATTTTATTGTCTTCAATATCTTGTTTAGATGCCATCCGTCGCTGATAACTTTTGCTGTGGTGGCGGACACCTGTGACTGCCTACTAGCCCAGGCCGGACAGGCAGAGAGGGAGGGCTGTTGCTATGCCCTGGCCCAGAGGATGATACTCCAAGAGTTTGGCCACTGTCTTGCAAAGATTGTGGAATCCATGTAATATTTATTTTCATATTTAACACCTTGTTAATTGTTTAACTAACAAAACGCACACACACACTCACACACTGTTTATAACAAATGTTTTGTGATTTAGTCATAGGTATTACGCAAATAAATTCATATTATGCAAATAAACAAATAAAAGAAAGTGGAAGTCTATACACACATGCGCACACACAAAAGTATGCTTGTGTGTTTCTTAGCCAAAGCTTAGAAAATACACTAAATCCAAATAATAAATAATTAGTTTATCATTAAAGGAGAAGGCTAACAAAATCCAAAGATCAAGAGGCAAACAGACAAACACACACTGGTGAAAACAATTAATAAATTGACACAGGTGAATCGAACTGTGGATTTTGTATTGCTTTGACCCACCAGTTGCAATGGACTGGCTCGGAAAAAGTGAAATTTGTGTTCAGTTGACAGTCTCGTTCTATGTCCATTCTTACAACATTGAATTGAGCACTTAAGTTTTATTCTGAACTGAATGCTTATACTGCGTTCAAATGAAAACACCCCTGCTTACACTTACCATGGTGACTTATTGAAATGTTGCTCTGCACTGAATTATCACACTGCCTGAGATAAATTTAGTAAAAAAACAAATATATATATATATATATATATATATATATATATATATATGTCTAATACGAGCAAGTCAGCACAAAGGTAATTAAACTAGAAATCTTACAATTCCTGAAGATATTGTACTTGCACTGCCATTACATGCTTATGCGTGTGTATTTGGTTATGTATGTGTACGTATGTTTACGTATGTGTACGTATGTTTACGTATGTGTACGTATGTTTACGTATGTGTACGTACGTACACATGTGAATGTGTACGTATGTATGATTATGTATACTTATGTATGAGTATGTATATATATGTTAGCTATGTATGTGTATGTATGGGTACGTATGTATGCTATGTATGTGTACATATTTATATGTATTTGTGCATATGTGTACGTATGGGTACGTATGTATGCTATGTATGTGTACGTATTTATATGTATGTGAACGTATGTTTACTTATGTGTACATATGTATAAGTATGTATACGTATATCTCATTATGTATACGTATGTTTAGCTATGTGTACATATATACGGATGTATGTCTACGTATGTATCATTTGTATGTTTACGTATGTTTAGCTATGTGTACGTATGTATGTATGGTTACGTATGCATGCTATGTATGTGTACGTATTTATATGTATGTGTACGTATGTTTAGCTGTGTGTATGTATGCATACGTATGTATGTGTACTTATGTATACGTATGTATGTATACGAATGTATGTGTACTTATGTATACATATGTATGTGTACTTATGTGTATGTTTGTCTACGTATGTATAAGTATGTATGTGTACTTAAGTATATGTATGTTTGTCTACGTATGTATTAGTATGTATACTATGTATGTGTACAAATATATACTTTGTATGTGTACGTATGTACATGTATGTATGAGTACATGTCTATGTATATATAGTATGTATGAACCAGTTCTATGGCTCCATTTCCAGCCTGTATGTAAGCTCAGCTTGTTCAGTCTGTTGTTTACACAGGTGTCCCTTTGAAGGTTGAGTGCAATGTATCTGTATTGGGAAATCCAAAAGTTTAATATCTTGAACAGTATTACAAGTATTACTTAGATATTTCATCTGAGCAATCAGCTCATCACGCTGAACATTTTGATGTATTATATGTGTATGTAGTGTAAATGTTGAGGGAGAAAGTGCAGTTTATACATTGTCCTTGGTTTTAATGTTTTGATTAGGACAGCCACTCACATGTTTCTTTATCAACTTTAATCTTAATTATCTTAAAAACGATATGTACTATTGCTTAGAAAAGCTATAGCACACTATTCCACTATAGTACCTATCATATGATATATATTTTTTGTCTTTCTATGTTAATGTTCGTGCGAGTAGATAGCGACCAAAAAACGTGGCGGAAAGAGAATGAGAAGTATGCAGGAGAACAGGACTTGCCTGCTTGCAGCAGTGCAAGTAATAACAATGGTTTTGTTGTCGTTCAAACAGTAGTTTATTGACGGTCCCTAACTGAACGTTGGTTAAGAGCGAGCCCTCAGAGGTGACCTAATCGTCCTCTACTGCCAACACTGGGTGAAAGGGAGTTAGAAGAAGCCGCTGGATCGGGAGTGAATGTCTTTCGAATATCTGATATCCGTCGAATCTAACTTCACCGGCGTTCTAACCGCGACATTGAATCAAAGTATCACATAAAACCAATCCCATCTTTGGAAATATAAAATTGTAAACTAAATACAACTGTATAAAAAAAAAAGATCTGCGGTTGAGAATTTCTCCAAGATGAGTGCATGCTTAATTCAGTTTGATCTTGTTACTTTGTTTCCGCACACTATTTTTCAACCCCTGGTTACCAATCACAAGGACTCACTACAAAGTATCTTCTGGAAATAAAATTCATCTGTTATACCATAAATTAAATCAATACTGGCTTCCCAATCCTTCACTTATCAGTCTGCACACAAGTGTTCCATAGTCTAGATGTAATACAAGTGTTTAAACACTCCGGTCAATGGTCCTAGTTTAGTAAACGAATATTGACAAAGTCATGTTTTTATAAACAGCTGTGCAACTGCAATGTCGTGACAAAGGTGTTACAGCTATTTATTAGTGGCAACCATACTCACAAATCCACAGAATTTTAACAAAACCATTTAGCCAAATGATACTAAGGTTCGAGTGAAGCCTGGTGAGCCCGGTTTGAGGGTTTAACCATCCAGACTGGTATGGTTCTGATTGTTATGCATCAAGATTAAAGTAGTGCTCCTTTGATTCATTCTTAGATTTTACAGGCATTGGTACCCACAATTATATGCAATCACCTAAACTTAAATATAATGTATATTGGGATTGTTAAATCAATAGAAATCAAGTAAAATTAATTGATTGCTTCTCTTCTTCTTCCCCCCCCCCCACTGAAATATGACAAAATGGCGAGCTCAGAATCCAGAAGGTTCGTTTTATTAAGCTTGATTACATTAAACCTGCTGGAATAAAACAGCACACACGGTGGTATTTGGGGCAGTTGACTGATCAGGGAAAGAAGCATAAGGACAGTTCCTGGACCAACTACATTATTGAATGAAGGGCACTCAGTGAGCTGTAGTCAATATCAATGGCTTACAACCAAGAAAACAGCAAAGAGATCAAAACTTTGACTGGTGGGCCAGTACCAGGCACACAGACTATGTTTAAAGATATAGTTGCAAGTATAAATGTATAGAATACATCAGAAGATGTCTAGCTGCTCTCCTTGCCCAGAGTGTGTTTGTCAAACAGGTACTCTGCCATGCCGTTCTGGGGAGCCCCCATGCGGCGCAGATTGGTCACCCAGTCTGCAAGCTCCTTGATGGACTTCACCTGCTCATCCAGAAAGTGGGTCTCAATGAAGTCACACATCTGAGAAAGAAAAAACAAGAATATATGTTAATTTAAAAGCTGTGTTCCGCATTCAAAAATTAAGCATTTAGGTTTTGTAGTACTACAGAAGAACTCGTAAACAGGAATGAGAAATACTCACGTGTGGGTCAGTGTGATCAGAGGCCACCTTGTGCATGTCCAGCAGTGATTGGTTCACACTTTTCTCCAGCTTCAAAGCAGACTCAAGAGCCTCCACACCACTCGCCCACTCATCCTTTTCTGGCTTCTAGAGAAAACACAAAATATTTCCCTCATGAGTCACCCAACTATATAGAAGCGCATGCTCTTTGAGTGTTCAGTTTAACGTTTCACTCATGCCTCGTAAAGATTGCACTGAGTGCTAAAGATTAGAGTTAAAATATAAACGCCCTCTTTATCTGTTTCACCTCATTTCCCTCCCTCAACTTGTTTCACAATTCACTATGCAAGATAGTCATTGGTACAGTGGATTATTATGTAGACAACTAATGAAGTTCCTGAGATGAATTAGAGGTCAAATTGATAAAAATCTAAGACTTAAAAAAGGAAGTTGGAAATGCCCCAGTGGCGTACCCTGACGTCTTGAAGGAAGATCCGGCCTCCTCTCTCGTTCTGCAGTTTCATCAGTTTCTCGGCATGCTCACGCTCCTCATGGGACTGATTGCGGAAGAACTTGGCAAAGTTGTGCAATGCGACGTCATCACGGTCAAAGTAGTATGACTGCAAAAAAAGAAAAAAGAAACGTTTTAGTACAACTTTAAATAGCGATGCATGGCGTTGCTAAAGAATCGGTTTACAAAATAGGAATTCCTTCTAAGCTGATCTAATAGTTGCAAAGTGGAAATGGGCAAGACAAGTTTCTTGTAATAAATAGGCTAGAACCTAGGTCTTACCATAGACAGGTAGACGTAGGAGGCATACAGCTCCAGGTTGATCTGCCTGTTGATGGCTGCCTCACAGTCCTGGTGGAAATTCTGTCTCACTGCAGAACTCATTTTCTGAAAGACAAACATTCCGTGTTTTCGATTGTTAACCCAAACAGCAGTCAAATAGGCCAGGGCCGACTACAAATAACGATTGCGTATCAAACGCGTCACAGTATGTAACGTTTTACATTAGGGACATTTAACCGATTAAATGTATCAGGTTCCAGCGACACATTGAGCGAACCGATAGCCTTGTAATACAATTGCGTAGATAACTAGTTTATGCTGTTCAGCTAACAGTTAGCTGACATGACAAAACGACGTACTGTTGTTTAAAACATTAATATCACAACACAGTCAATCTTACCGTTATCGTTTCTTGTGGCGGGATGTGGAAAGTAAGTACTTAGTTGGATGTTGGATCGTCTTGTTGATAGATTTTCGGTTTGCGTGGTTAGCTAAATAGCTAGCGATGTAGACCAATGACTCGAATAAAACTGGAGATCTAAACAAAACTAGCGACTCTGTGGTTGATATTTAGTTAATCGAAATCTGATATTTAATAGCTATTTGTCCAAAAGTGGGTGAGACAGCGGAAAGGTTGCCGTTCAAGCACTGTTGAAGCAGGTAACCTTCACTGTCCGTCGACGAGATGATTATGAAACGACGAGGCTGGACGAGTATAAAGATAACTAGGAAACATTACGTCATCAGACACGCCCAGAGGGCGCGGCTTCCAATGATTTCAAACTAACATGATCCTTTCAATAGCATTGTTTGATTGTTAATTTAATACATTTCAGTGTTCAGTCAGTGTCATGTTTAAAAAACAATTGTTTATTTAAGGAAAAAGATCGAGCGTTGGTAATGGAATGAGTAAATAGTGAATTTCCATAAATTCAAATTTCCAGCATGGATATTCATGAGAGCACTGCTGTCCATGCCACGTTAATCTACCTTTTTTCACAGCAGTAAAAAAAACAAAGGGGTAGCTCACAACTTCAATTATGGGTCCGTTCCAATTAGGTAGGCCTGGTAGTGCACCAGTAAGCTATTGACACAAATTGTCAATAAAATATACGTTGACCGTGTGGGTGACTTAAAACCTAACTAATGTCAACATTGTAGGAACAGGAAGTTACTTCACCCTACTGTTTACGTTCTGTGAAAGGGTCAATAGCTGCCAGTGCCAACTACTCATTTACCAGCAGCAAGTGGCCAATAGGTATATTTTTAGGGCCACCCTCCTTTCTTATTAAAAACAAAAATGTTGGTTGACATCCAGCGAACTGGGCAATATTTCTGGTCTACTTTCTTCACAATAGTTGAAGTCATCAAATGAAGTGTGCAATGTTTACAATTCAAGAATATAGTCCTACGTTCAGAGTACAAACTAGTCTAAGATTTGCTCGCTTTATCTGACAAGCAGCCAAAAAAATCGAACACTTTAAAATGATCCATGAACCAAATATTGAAAATTTTGAAGAATCGAGCCTCATTCTTTGGTATTTGTACTTTATAAATGACAAGTGATTAATAACTTATAAATGATTGTATTCATTTTTGTCTATCGGTTAATCGACTAATTGTTGCAGTCCTAGCAGCATTAGGTCATGCCAGATTTATGCAAATGTATGACCTAATCGCCATTTTACTCCTACGAGTCACTGTGTCAGAAGGCATTCCTTTTCTATCTAGGTAGGATTTGGGTTAAGTAGGTGTTAAACCATTCAGAATTCTGTTAAACTGTAGTAATGCATTTCAATTGACAAAGGTTCAAGCACAGTATTTTATATAAATTTTATTTCTGTGGTTCTTAACAAGTTTAGTCAAACAAGCCGAATCCCATGTCGTCATCAGACTCCTCAGACTCATCTTTCTTCTCTTCCTTCTTCTCTTCAGCTGTAATACAGTGAGTGACAATCAATACATGCAACTACTGAAGCGGACAACTGGACCGGATAGTCAAGCGCAAAACGAACCAATGTGCAGCAAACTATTATCAGGCTTGCATTTCATTCAGCAGGGGCTCGACTGCATAATTGAAGCACCATTCATTATTTTGCAGCAATCAAATGACTGGTACTTTCTTTCAGCAAGAACGTTTACATGCTCTTCATATATCTGATTACAACCCACAAGGTTGTGGTTGCTATTGTATGAATATACTTGTGTTTGTACAGAATTCTACAGATAGAATAGTGTCAGAATAGAATAGTGTATGGATAGAATGGTGACTAGATGATGCATGCATACAGACAGAACATTGTTTACAGACAGAATTGTGTACCTTTGTATTGTGTATGGATAGAATAGTTTACGGACACAATAGTGTATGGCTCAAATTCGATAGGTGTGTGTGTGTGTGTGTGTGTGTGTGTGTGTGTGTGTGTGTGTGTGTGTGTGTGTGTGTGTGTGTGTGTGTGTGTGTGTGTGTGTGTGTGTGTGTGTGTGTGTGTGTGTGTGTGTGTGTGTGTGTGTGTTGCTAGAATAGTGTATGGACATAACTAGATAGAATAGTGTATGTAAAGAACCGTGTGTGGGTAGAATTATGTGCATGTTATTTTTGTGTCCCCTGCTGCTTACCTGCAGCCGGGGCTACGGCTCCTCCAGAGACAACAGCAGCAGAGGTGGCTACTGCTGCTACTGCACCACCTGCTGGCATGCTGGCCAACTTGCCATTACCTACCCAGAGACGAGTTGTGTCAGGTCAAATAAAGTAACAAAACGTTCAGTTAATAAGTCATAATATTAAAATAAGAAAGCTAGCATTGAATTTAGCTAGCCATGTAAGCACAATGTTTAGACTTCAGACAAAAAGAGCCTCACCTTGAGCAATGACCTCGTTGATGCTTTTGCCATCAAGCTCAGAGATTACCTATTTGGAAGAAAATTTAATTAATTTGATGTAACAGACCTGGCACAATGCGTTACGTTTCCCGACTATCAGGGCTGGCCAAAAAGGCCTCAATATATTTACAGAATCGGTTCCATACAACTGAGAAATATAAATAGAGACCTTTCTTCTTGACCAATGCTAATTTTCCATTAGCCCAGATATAGCTAGAACCCAAGACATGCAAACCTGTGTTTAAAACACAGACCCTATTTGCATTGGGATTACTTTGGGCAGTGCAGTCTATGGCTCCAACAAAGTTCTAGCAGTGTCAGAGATTTTCCCTACAAATCTTAGTTACAATGCCTTCCTGGTGAATGACCAATAGAAGCATGGTAAGAAAGAATGACATGCTGGAATGAATATATATATATATATAATTAAAAATTGTAACAGCCACATTTGACAAATGCTTCAATATGACAGACTCAACAACTTGTGCAGCCGGACACGGCTGACGATCATTTTCATTGGCAATATGACTAGTCAGCCCACAATGAGCGAAACAGACAGAATGTGATCTGATGGTCTTGCAATACCCCTTGGGGGAATGCAGCAACAACCCCACTTCATTCTTTAACCATTTAGATATATTTACCCTGAATATACAATGTCTCAGTCTGCAGTGTAGGTATTACTATATAGACTGTACTGTCAACGTCACTGGCTGTGTGTATAGACATATGGCGGCACCCTAACGATAGGAGTTAATTTGTCAAAAATAATTATTTAATGTTGACTACATACGGTTCAGCATTGGGACATATGTAGTGACCATCACTTCCAATTTTGGTTCAGTTCACCGTTTATGAACTGAATACCCAGAATGTAAAATATATTTGGTTGCGGGACCATAATATGGCCATGGTCAGACCTTCTGCATGCGGGTGTCATCAGCTTCAATGCCAACGCTTTCCAGGATTTTCTTGATGTCCTTTGCTTGAGGAGCATCATTGCCAGCTAGGGCAGCGAGCAGGTAAGCGGCAACGTAACGCATTCTGTAGAAATAGGCAAAGAATTAGCAAAAAGGCAATTATTTTAAACGGAGAAATATATTCACAAATATATAACATAAATAATATATAACATATCACGTCATGTAGCTGCTGACAGATGTTTACAACAAATGGAATGTATACGTTACTATTGAGGAATAGCTAAACCCTCACTTATTAGGCGGATGATGGCAATTTACATTATACTGAATCAGATAACCAAACTACGAAGATGATGCTGCTTGGCTGTTGGAAAGTGGTGTCAAAATTAACTACAGTGGTTCAAAGCAACAGTTTTATTGTAAACAACGCGTTAGGTTAATCCCATAACTATTTGCTATGTGCTAACGTTAACTTAAATGTGTCCCTGTGCACTAGCTTACTTTAGCGTGGTAAAGCTAATTCTGCCATGGTTTAAACAATTACAAATACATCGTTTCTTAAGAGATACCGCTACAGAGACGAATATTGAGGAATTGTCGTGGATGAACAAACTATTCAAAAATCCATATATGTATTTATACATTGTTTAACCGTTCACTCACTTGCAGAAGAGGTAAACGCGTGTTCTCGGTGAGATTCGCACAAGCGGAAAGGAAGTGACGTGTTGAAAGAAAACTGAAGAGGCGTTCACTGATGACGCCTTAGAACAAATCTCGCGGGAAAAAAACATTACTGAATTGGACAACTAGACAAATATGAGGCACACTAACACAATTAAATATCGCCGCTATCAAAACACAAAGCAGAATTACATAGTTGCCAATAACGACGATAGTTTAGCACTAAATAGCCATACTTTCACAGTAAAATAAATACAAAACAAGAACTAACTAAGAAATAAAATAACTAAACAATAAAAGTTAAAATAGATGGAAAAAGAAACATTAGAGAGTAAAACGAAATACATCAAACAAATATATACAGTAATGAGTCCAGTGTAGCTTTTAAGCCTGCTCTCCCAGATGGAGGCCATGTGCGCCACAGCACTATATGCAACCCAGGTGTCTGTGAACACCTGTTATGAGAAACGGATAACTCAACACACAAGGCCCAAAGAGCGGGTAAATTTATTGATCAAGGATATAAATTGATTGATTGAGGATACAACCAATTGATTGATCGTATTCTTTATCAGTAATCTAGTGGTACGCTATTTTAGCTCAGTATGTCTTTCACCAGCACAAAACATTTAGTGGATGAAACAATTTAAATGAATACAAACAATCTATGTGCAAGTTATTTGGTGTAAACATGAACAATAAACAGGTGGTGCGAAAACGTAGAAAGATTTTTGTATGTATTCATTGTATTATTCCGATTTTATGTCATTTTATTAAGGTGATATTCAGATTCAACTAATTGTATTATGGTGGCATTATTTTACACTTGTTCATAACCAATATTAGAAAAACAAAATTTCCAAGTACCCCCTGGATCAAAGTACAATACAGTATTTCTCAAATGGGGTATGTGTACCCCCGTTTGAGAAACACTGATCTTGAGAATACAAAACCACACATTATTTGACCTAGTGATTCATTTCTTTTGATAATTAATTCAATGCCTCCTGGGGGTCCTGTCCATTGGTCTTTGGGAATGAGAAAGGGAGACACTGGTCTATCACCTCATGCTCCACAATGCTCTCTGACTCACATCTGGAGAAGCCAAACAGCAGTATGAGGATCACATTCTTTGATTTCTCCAGGGCCCTTAACACTGTCTGGCCCCTTCCGACGGTATCTCACCTTGTGCAGGTCAGAACTTTATCATGAACTGCCTCACAGGCAAGCCTCAGTATATGTCCATCATACACTATACATATACTACATATCAGGGCAATTGGACAGATGTGTTTTTGGGCAACACTGTCACACTCCTAGGAACTGTTTCCCTTTTCACGTCCACCCTCTACGCCCCAGACCTCCTCTTTAACCCCTGATGGTGTCACTTAGAGAAATAGGTTCATGACTCATCCATTGACAACATGATCATGACAGATGCCAAGGATAAGGACTGTCCCATGGTAGATTTAGTATGAAGGCAACCACGAGACACAGAGGAAGGCCTCAGAAGCTTGGACCACAAACCTGATGTGCACAAACAAGTCTGTTGTTGGACTTCGCTGGACATGAGGATATAGGGAATGATCAATGTGTTCCTAGAGAGCCCCTCTCATACACTCTATAATGAGTTAGGGCTGATGAGGAGCCCTTAATCCCTCCACTGGGCACACCGGAGTGCCTTGGCCAAGTTTTTATGCTGCCAGCCGTTATAATGCTGCACACACAATAGAACAACTTGTTATTTTTAATGTTGATCTTTTGTATCTTGATATATCAAGGACATATGTGGTGCTATTATAACATAAATTGTATTCATAAGCCCTATATAAACTGCTCAAAAAAATAAAGGGAACACTAAAATAACATCCTAGATCTGAATGAATGAAATAATCTTATTAAAAACTTTTTTCTTTACATAGTTGAATGTGCTGACAACAAAATCACACAAAAATTATCAATGGAAACCAAATGTATCAACCCATGGAGGTCTGGATTTGGAGTCACACTCAAAATTAAAGTGGAAAACCACACTACAGGCTGATCCAACTTTGACGTAATGTCCTTAAAACAAGTCAAAATGAGGCTCAGTAGTGTGTGTGGCCTCCACGTGCCTGTATGACCTCCCTACAACGCCTGGGCATGCTCCTGATGAGGTGGCGGATGGTCTCCTGAGGGATCTCCTCCCAGACCTGGACTAAAGCATCCGCCAACTCCTGGACAGTCTGTGGTGCAACGTGGCGTTGGTGGATGGAGCGAGACATGATGTCCCAGATGTGCTCAATTGGATTCAGGTCTGGGGAACGGGCGGGCCAGTCCATAGCATCAATGCCTTCCTCTTGCAGGAACTGCTGACACACTCCAGCCACATGAGGTCTAGCATTGTCTTGCATTAGGAGGAACCCAGGGCCAACCGCACCAGCATATGGTCTCACAAGGGGTCTGAGGATCTCATCTCGGTACCTAATGGCAGTCAGGCTACCTCTGGCGAGCACATGGAGGGCTGTGCGGCCCCCCAAAGAAATGCCACCCCACACCATGACTGACCCACCGCCAAACCGGTCATGCTGGAGGATGTTGCAGGCAGCAGAACGTTCTCCACGGCGTCTCCAGACTCTGTCACGTCTGTCACATGTGCTCAGTGTGAACCTGCTTTCATCTGTGAAGAGCACAGGGCACCAGTGGCGAATTTGCCAATCTTGGTGTTCTCTGGCAAATGCCAAACGTTCTGCACGGTGTTGGGCTGTAAGCACAACCCCCACCTGTGGACATCGGGCCCTCATACCACCCTCATGGAGTCTGTTTCTGACCGTTTGAGCAGACACATGCACATTTGTGGCCTGCTGGAGGTCATTTTGCAGGGCTCTGGCAGTGCTCCTCCTGCTCCACCTTGCACAAAGGCGGAGGTAGCGGTCCTGCTGCTGGGTTGTTGCCCTCCTACGGCCTCCTCCACGTCTCCAGATGTACTGGCCTGTCTCCTGGTAGCGCCTCCATGCTCTGGACACTACGCTGACAGACACAGCAAACCTTCTTGCCACAGCTCGCATTGATGTGCCATCCTGGATGAGCTGCACTACCTGAGCCACTTGTGTGGGTTGTAGACTCCGTCTCATGCTACCACTAGAGTGAAAGCCCCGCCAGCATTCAAAAGTGACCAAAACATCAGCCAGGAAGCATAGGAACTGAGAAGTGGTCTGTGGTCACCACCTGCAGAACCACTCCTTTATTGGGGGTGTCTTGCTAATTGCCTATAATTTCCACCTGTTGTCTATTCCATTTGCACAACAGCATGTGAAATGTATTGTCAATCAGTGTTGCTTCCTAAGTGGACAGTTTGATTTCACATAAGTGTGATTAACTTGGAGTTACATTGTGTTGTTTAAGTGTTCCCTTTATTTTTTTGAGCAGTGTATATATATATATATATATATATATATAGGGCTCATGAATCTTATGGCTTCAACCCTAAAACATATATATATATATATATATATATGTTTTAGGGTTGTAGCCATAAGATCTGAACAGTGTAACCCTGGAACCAGGTAAACAGCTACTAAACACTTAATACAAAACAGATTAAAACTAAAGATAACACCAATACAATGATGACTAGACATTTTCAAACTTGTTACACACCCTGTACCATTAAATACTTCAGTACTATTTAAACAAGTCTCACAAATAACTAAATGTTTTATTTGTACATTTATGTATACCATAAATGTTTTTAATATAGGTCTGCACTGTATCATGTACTGTTTCAATGTGACATGCAAGTGTCTCCCTATCAGGGCTAAATAAAGCAATATACTCAACCATCTTTCTAGAGAACTGATAGGAATGTTCACTACTTTATAAAGAATTATTATCTCACAATTTACTTTTGTATAGGTCATTTTCCATCCCCATCTAAGCTTCTTTCACGTCTTAGTTTTCTTTGTTGCTCTGTGCATCCCAACCACCGACTGACAATGACTTGATATTTAGTAAATAAACAAAAAACATTTAAATTAATGTTAGCATTTTATTTTGTGAAGCTTCCAATCGAATTGTTCGCCAAGTTACAATATTCCTATTATTATACAGTACATTCCAGTTTAATGTAACAGCATATCGGACAACATGAATTAAGCACCCAATACAGCCAACATGAAGTTAGTGGGAAATTAGTTTTGCATTCCAAATATTATCAAAACTTGTCAATTGCCATGTTTGGTCTTAATACTCGAAAGGGGGGAAAACTTCATTTATATTGATATATTACGTTAATGGCTGACGTAGGGCAGTTAACCTTGTCAGAGTTCATGTAGCAATACAATCGGAACAGTGAGGCTTCTGATATGCAACCCTGTAAATCAACAGCCACTCAAGAAAACGGTTCTAGAAAATACTCTCAAAATATAAATGGCAATGACATGACATTTTAGCAAAAGTTAAGCCTGATCTGTAACATGGGGCGGTATGATCATATTTCACAAATAGTTACAAGTTTAAACGTTTCTAAATGAACAGGTATATAATAAAACTAGCTACACAACTTGTGCCATTAAAGATATAACCAATTCTACTTAAATGCCCAATTAACTATAGTATTGTTAATGATATTAAATTCAAAGTATTCTCAAATAAATGCATGTTGAAGCCAATTAGTTAAGATATCTGAAGTATTAATCAAAAAGTGAATCAACAGTTCATGCAGACCAAATCTTGGTCCTTGCTTATTTGAATGACAACACATCTACATATTATGAGAAGCAAATTAAAAATGATAATTTGTTAGAAAAAGAAAAGGTTAATATCTGTATAAAGTAATGCGGTAGTTATGACGGGCCGGAAACCATTCCGGCATCATTTGCAACTGATGCCTAATAAATTAAGAAAAGGTATCAAAATAACTAACACAGACAACATTATAACATGGGAGTTGATAACTTCTTTGTATTGGTGTCAAACACTCGCGTGTTAAAATTCAGCAAATGCTTTTCATCCCTCCGTTTCTGCAGCTAAGTCAATAATTGACCCTGAGACTGAGTAGGAAAGGAACATTTTGTTTAACTCATGACACCTTAACAAAATGATAAACAAAATAAAACCATATGAAACCACAAATTAAGACTGATTTTCATTAGCTCGGATTGACATGAAGAGCTACGTTGACTGGTTTGTTTTAAGGAACACCTTTTTTTAAGGAAAATAGACAAAACAGTGAACTGGGAAGTACTGCTATTATGCAATCTGGTTAAATATGAGATGTCTTCATATTGGAAATTATTGCATCAGATTCAGAGTAAATCCAATATGTGTAACAGATGGAACCCTTACATAGACGTCATTGTTTCCACTGATGGTCTCAGATCCATAGGTCTATTTAAGTGTCAATAAAAGTGTCACTTTATAAATACAGTACATATATAGCTATAGTAATGTATAAAAAACCTTATCGATATAGATATTACAAATAATAATTGACATTATTCCAAAATAAAAAGATGTATAACCAGCTCAACATATCATGCCTTTTCAGGGCCATTAACACCAAGAAGGAATGCCCAATTTTTGTTATATAAACAGTGGCAAAAGAAAAATTATGAAACCGTGTGCACATATCCTTCTTAACGTTGCACTTTTAAATTATGCAAGCGGTATTAACAAGCAGTATTTAGCGGAGTTAAAAAACAACAATACTAACTGTCGTGACAAAATGTATCAAGTGCTTGACAAGTTAATCACTACTCTATTTCCCAAGACAAACAAAAGAGATAGGTACTTAGATCATCTCAGTAAGTAAATTGAGGCCAAAATAAATAGTGAAGAAACATTCCACATATCTAATGTCTATTGGTGTGGTGGCAAAAAGCTGTTGCATTCATGCTTAGGTCCCAATTTCACCTTTTACCGACATAGCAACTAAAAAAACAACATGAAGGCTAAGCTTCACCAATCTTTGAAGGACTGTAAAGAATTGCATAACAGAGGATTGAAAATTGGAGGGCTATCTTTAACTGCTACAATAACCACTACTATGTAACAATTTTAAGTGACTTGAAGGAAATTGAATATATATGCATCTGTTTCTGTTTTAATGTCGAACTTACCATCATCATTGTCTAAATAAAGTCATGATGTTGCTTGCACTGGACAATTAGGACAAGTAAAATTGAGACTGATCACAGTAAATAGGAGATATCTGTTGCCCTGAGACAATTTGGCTATGCTAAAATAAATGCTTAAAAAACACTTGGGATTTTGTAGTTGATCCAAATTACGTAATTACAAAAATAATGCTTGATCAGCCTAGTGTTCTTGAGTTGCATTGTCCAGCAAGATAACAATAGTAGAATATTAATATTTTCTTCATAAAAAACTACAGAAAAGGCGTAGTAGCACACTTTGTGATGACAAACTAGATGTGGGGTTCAGTGCTGTTTTGCTGGTAAGGGACAAGGATTGGTTGTGGTTACGGATGGCCCAAAAAGAGAAGAGACAGGAGAGTTTGGGCATGGAACCAGAGAGGTGACCACTACTGGGCATAGCTGTTCTGTTGCCGGCGCTTTGCCGACCTCATTTTCTCGAAGCGGGACTCCATTTCCTCTAGGACTTTGGGGGTGTACCTCACTACCAGCTTAACTGTTCCCTGCGCTGCCTTGAGGAGTTCCACTGCCTTCTCGTGGTGCTCCCCCTCCACACTCTAGAGAAACAGAAGAAGCGCACCGTTAATGTATTATAATGAGTTGCATGCAGTAACATTCATACAATACTTTTATTTAGTTTTACTTGTTTAATTATTGACACATTTTTATATCCATAATTTTGGTGGAAGGTCAGGACATTGTGACAGACAGACATATATAGCAAGCCGTCCAATGGTCTTAAGAGTCAGTCACAGAATTACCTTTTTACTATGAAGAATTTACTTTTTACTAGCAAGAAGTAAATTACTACTAGCAAGAATTTAGTTCTTAGAAATAGTAATTTAAGTCTTAATAGCAAGAAGTATTCTGCATCTTAGTGACGCCAAGATCATTGAAAGCTAAAACGGCTTGCCCTAGATAGATATATGATTAAACAAGTAAAACCAAATAAAAGTATAAAAGTTACTGCATCTAATGTAATATTAAAAAAAACATAATCAGCCTAGGTCTATGAAGTGGTAATGAAATCAACGAAAATCAACATTACTTCTTCTGCATTCCTTACTCTCTCACACACACACACACACACACACACACACACACACACACACACACACACACACACACACACACACACACACACACACACACACACACACACACACACACACACACACACACACACACACACCAAATCTGAGCCTTAACAGATAAGCGTTGTTACTTAAACATTGTTATTTTTTAGAAAACCAAAACACCCTGTTTGAGCCAGACACTGCTTCCCTGGCCACATCTGGTGGACTTTTTTTTTCTTCATTTATTGGTGGGTCTGTTATTGTACATGGCTCCAGTCTAATAGTTGTTTTTGCGTAGGAAGGATCGTAACGAAGTGAAATGACCCGGAAGTATCTAAGAGGCAGTCATGAGAACAGCTGTTTGTATTTTCTAAATGCTAAGGAATTTTCTTTCTTATCTCCTTCAGCATAAGGGTACACTGGACCATCCTTTACGAAAGGAAAGGCGATAATGCCGTCCCACAATCCCTTGCAGCAGCAACCTTTAAAGCGACGCACCTTTCGGCCGTTCACGAAAACAAAGTATCAACATGACCGACAATTATGTTCATACAATCATAATATATGGCACGTTTTGTGACTGGTAGCAAATAATGAGTAACAGTTCCATGCTGTATTGTGAGGGTATATAGAATAAATGGTTAAACCGATTTTAATGCGTGTGTCTGGATTTGATGGTATGAACTCCGATACATGAGCACAGTATTGGACCGATATAGAGTAGTCGGTGCATCGCTATAATGAAGTAATATTTTAAACCGGGTTGTCCGCATTTATATAGCCGGCATGATGCAGCCCAGTAAGAAAGCACGGGGCAAAATATCACTTTTGGTAGTCCATCTTCTGAACATTGTAGTTTCACCCCGGGTGACCCGACCCAACGCCCATAACATCCGCTGTCTGATTAATTACGTTGCTTATAAGTGTAGTAGATTCTCTTAGGACCTCGGTTGTCTTTTCCCCGAGTCCTTGACCTCGACCTTTTCCATCGAGGTCTAGGAAAATACTTTTGTAATTCTTTTAGACTATTCGACTGCGGCCCAGGCTTTCGCTATCTCTGACACAAGACACTCACATGTCAGATCTGAAGGCGTGTAGCCATAATGTTTGACTGACGTTACCTGGTAACCCCAATCAGCCAGTAACCGGTAACTCTTACAATAACATACATTTAGCCTTAAGAGGGCAATTTGAGTCCACATTTACATGTTAACCTACTTTGTGGATTTAAGTTTAGATTTGGACCAGGTTCAATCCATAGCATAACTATGCAACCCACATCATTACTTTTCCGTCTAAACAAAGTTGTTATAGGATTTGGTTTTCCTCAGTTTCGTCTGAACTCAGATGTATGACTAATTGAACATACCACGCCATTCACAGACAGGAGCTGATCTCCCCTCTTCAGACCACCGTGGCGGTCAGCGATGCCACCTGGGATGATGCGGGAGATGTAAATGGGAGAGTTCTGCTCCTTCCCTCCCATTATATTGAACCCCAGGCCTTCCTCCGTCTTTGGCAGCTCCACCACACGGGGATGGGAGTGGCCTTCACTTGCTGCAAAAGCTGCAACAGTAGCCTACAGAGAGGGTTAGAAGGGTTACTTGGAAATCAATCACCCCATTCTTGCTAAACTTTCCTTATTGTTTATCCTTGCACGTACCTTGGCTGTAGCATTGGCCCTGACTTCGGGACTGCTGTTGATGTCCACCGTTTCATACACATGCTCATACACCTGTAAATATTAAATCAAAACGGCTTTGTTAATTGACAAAGCAATATATATTTCACAGAGAGTTATGAGGTGGTAATTTCATTGTAAACCGTGCTATTTAAACCAGTACAACTTACTTCTCTAACAGCATTACAGAACTCGCTCTGTAAAACCCTTTGTAGTGCCTGCAGCTTCTGAGGCGGCACTTCGCCTGTCCTTTGGAGCTTATCCAGAAGTTCGATAGCTCTAGAAATGTCTGACAAGAACACATACCAAGCTTATGTTTCAATATCATAAGCAACATCAACATCATAAGAAACATGTAGACTGACTAAGTAGCCATATAGTCTACATGACAATACATGATAGATTACATCTAATAGCTGAAATGAGCAGTGCCCCTTTCTGTTTTTGAAGTTGGTTGAACTGGTGATTCGCGATTGAATCAAATATGCAGCTAGCTCCCTACTTGATGGACAAGCAGTAGCGCTCGATACAACGTCGGCGTATAAAAGAAAATACCATTATTATTATGACTAAACGTTACTGTTTAGGGTTTAGCGGACTCTGTCACCGCAACTGATGATGAGACTAGGCAAAATAATAAAACGCCTACTTTCTCCAAACTAATGCTACTTATTAGCGTCCTTGTTACGTGCAAATTTGACATAACTGGCATGACTTTAGGACAAAAACAAACGTGAATAATCTGCATTCGCTAGATGATATATCATCATAGACAACAAGAAAAATAAACGGACAACTGTAAGCTAATGTTAGCTTTCCAGCTAAGTTACCTCTCTCCAGTCGTACAGGTTCCCCAAGTGATGCCATATTTAGAATGAGAAAATATCTGGCACCAGGTAAACGATTCTTTAAATAATAATGTATGAAAGTCGGGATATGTTTGCAAAACCTAGACTATAAATCTGATTAGCAGTTAGCTTGTTTAGGGTCAAGACAGGTCTGGGTCAAGCTAGCCGAATAATATAGACTTCCGATGTCGACCTTCAAAGTATAACACTACTTTCTTTAGTTGTTTTTTTTTTATGTGAGAGATGGGGTGTGGAATATATCTCAAAATACATTGTTATATTACACTTCAATCTTGCCAAAAGACAAGTGAATATATTTTCTATGCCTTAATTAAACCTTAATATAATATTTATTCAAACACTTGTCTGGTTATGCAATTTAAAACTGTGGAGCGAAATGTAAGTGTATGTTTGCATTTATGGCCATATAATATAATGTACATATTCCATATCACTACCTCAGTAATTATTCAAGAGTAGCAACCAGCTGTATGTCTCCATTATATTTGTATATGACAAACATGCTTTTATTTTGAAAGGAACATGGCTCATCTCTCGTTGCACGTTACCAGTGCTTCTTCGCGACGAGCCCGAGCCCAGTAAACAACGCAGTCTCTCCTGACACGAGTGATCGCTAAATGTTGGTTAATTTAGTCAATTGTACCACACACACACACACACACACACACACACACACACACACACACACACACACACACACACACACACACACTCACACTCACACTCACACACACACACACACACACAC
The DNA here is from genome assembly GCA_026745465.1 of Lota lota. NCBI lineage: Eukaryota > Metazoa > Chordata > Actinopteri > Gadiformes > Lotidae > Lota > Lota lota. Next base: position 12,005,816 of record JACYXH010000659.1, on the reverse strand, counting down.
ACACACACACACACACACACACACACACCTTTAGAAGTGTGATCTTTGATTTGGAATCTATATTAGTATTAGACTTAATAGAAGACTCAAGTCGAGACGGGTCTCTCAAATGAATAATAGCAGCATCTAGTGGTTATTGTTAAGCAATACATCAAAGCAATGGGCATAGGTAGGAATATTGTTGAACAAATTTGAATAGATATAACTGTGTGTTACCAATGAGCAAATATGTATAGAACAGACGTAATTCAAAGAACTTAATGTCAACTGAGCTTCAAAATAAATAAAACTGGTTGAACACAATAGATGGAGGATGTGAGGGGACTGGGTTCAGGAGAGAGGAGGGCTTAAAAAAAGTGAACGACAACCTAACCTGCTAATAGTTTATATTTTTCCTTTTATATTTTTCTTAATTGTAATATTCATTCTCAACATGGTAAGTAAGGAGTGTATTTTATGTGCACAGATTTTGAATAAACATGCGGCCAAAAAAGAGGTGTATTGCCTGTGTCATATGTACGCTATAGGACAGTGGTCACCAACCTTTTAAAGCCCAATATCGCTAACGTCAGCCTTGGTGAAAGGCAAGATCTACCCATTGAAGCGTTGCGAGAAATTTTACAGATTTTACTTCCAACTTGAGGCCTTTTATTTGTCTAATTGTATTTGAGTAACATGCAATGGTTTTGTCCAACTTTCTAATTGATGCAACCAAGAAAACACTAACTAGCATTTCAAACAGGTCATGGGCCACAATTAAGCCATCTGTACAATGCTTCTTGTGTTTAGCCAAAGGGTGACTTAACCGAAATGATGCTTCAATAGCAGCCTTATTTTGAGCAGCAGGTTTTGTGAAATACGATTGTTGGGCCTCCAACCCCGATTTCAGCTCGGCAACTTTCCTTGCACGGATTGCGCTCTTTGGCGGGTAGCTAGCTGTCTTTGAATTTCTGGTGACTGGTGTTGTGGTGCCGCTCCAGATTTCCTCTTTAGACAGTGCTTGTGTTTGGTGGCACAACTTACATACACACTTGTCATTCACCAAGGTAAAAATAAGGTCCTCTTCCCATTCTGAATGGAAATTGTACGTTTTCACCTTCTTACGTGGAGCCTCCGCCATGCTAGCTATACCGCTATATTATATAGTCATACACTGACACTTGCGACAGTTACGTGCAGGTACTCTTCTCTTATCTCATTGGTCATTGGTTGCTATGCAGAACAAGGGGTTGTTGTCAGACCTTTCAGGGGTTGTGAACTTGCCAACTTACCTCAATTTGATATACATTATATATTACTTTATTTGGGTTCTCCTTTCAAGTTCTTGTAAAGGAGTGATACTGGAGCAACAGTTAAAATTAACTCGCTTTCGCTCCATAAGCACGTCTTAAAAAAAAGGAAATATATACTTATAGTTTCTACAATATTGCAATGCATTTATTTCTCCTTTTAAATAATTGTAGTGTGACATGTAACATAAAATGTTTTATGTAAATGATCAGAAATACTCATGTCACAGTACAATTAATAAAATGTAAATGTTTATGTTCAGAAATACTAGCCTATCCTACTTTAAAGGGTGGATTTTCACAACAAAAAAAACATTCATCCTTGTGACCACTAATCCATTCCAAACTTTGGTAGCCGAAGGTAAAAAACGCAATAAAGTGTTTTAACTTGATCCAGTTGTCTGTAAATGTGAGCCAACCTTAGCTCTTTTCCTAAAGTAATGGGATCGGCCATTTGAGATACAACAGGCTTATCATGTTTCTCACTGTTGGCATGGTAACTCAACACTGTCAGCTTAGATAATGAACGCAGTCACAAACTGCTCTATGAAGCCCCTCTGGAGGTTCTCAGAAACAAAGTGAAACATCTTCTCTATTTATGATGAAACATGTCTTCTTCCAATGGTTTTTACCAATGCACTTACCTTAAGTGTCTCGAAACAAAAACACCAAACAAATGATAAACAGAAATAACTAGATTATACATAGCTAACATGTCCTGAAATTTGTGTTTGTTAAGATTATTTGATTATTGATTATTTGTTAGTAGGTGTGTAACCAACTTTAATCAGGTCGTTTGCAAAAACCTGAATCAGGCAGAGGTCTAATTATGGCTAAGATGTGCTCAGTGTCAGTTAATCTCCAATAAAAACTTCATGAGTTGAATTGGGTTCCATTACCTTTACATATATGGTTTGTATCATTGCCCAGAAATTCACATAAGTTAATGTTCTGTAAATGCTGCTGCGTCTATAGTGAAATAACCATACCTGAGCTATACCTAAACAACTATTTGTTTTTGTTTTATAAGTGGCTGTGTTTATCTCATTGTATTAAATATATATTTTATATATTTTGTACTCTAGTAAGTTAACCAGAACATGATGCCTCCTCATTTCCACATGACATTTAAGAAAATAATATTTCAGCACATCTTAATTACTTGATTGTACCAGTACCCATAACACGCCTAATTAATGTGACTTTGTCTGTCTGTCTGTCTGTCTGTCTGTCTGTCTGTCTGTCTGCCTGTCTATCAGTCTATCTGTCTGCCCTTCTGTCTGTCTGTCTGTCTGTTGGCCTGCCTGTTTGTTTTTCTGTCTGTCTGCCTGCATGTCTGTCTGTCTGTTTGCCTGTCTGTGTTAATCTATATGAAAAAGCATTTTTTCAAACTTTATCAACATTGCTTTTCTTTTTCATTTGCCTATATTCATTTTTATTTCTTCAGATATTTCAGTTTAATATTGCAAACAACTTCACAACATACAAAATGAGTATTGTTATCCCAGAAACATGTCAATGAATATTTTTTATATATATATATATATATATATATATATATATATATATATATATATATATATATTCTCTTTTATATTCTTATATAATCTTATATATAGTACTCTGGTGGGGATAAAAAAATAGACAGCAAAGCTTTGACAACAGCACCTTGACATAGTATGTAACATTACCTTGTGAGGTTTAGGACAGTAAACAGATAAATTACTTGAGGAAAAAGTTTTTCTGCTGAGTATGTAAACCAAATGTTTTGGTCAGCATCATCTTAGTTTTTTTAGTGGAGGATTTCTCAATTCACAATTGAAGCAGCATGCAAGCTTTTGAAGATGGAACTGTCCCTCCTTCCTCACCTGATTCTTCCTTCATTTTCTAATTCTTGGCAACGTAAACAAGTCACAATGTCTTGAGGAATGTGATATAGTAATTTGAACTGGGCGCAAATGACTGATCAGATTTTTTTTTAATTGTTTACAAGGTCATGAATATGTTCAATAAATAGACTGTAGTATCACTTTTACTGTATAAACGTCATCTTTTTTTACATGCAGTCCATAAAATTTTCATTTGACGGAATAATTTACCCTGTTATGTATATATACAAATAGATATTTTTTCTCTTTCATTTTTCAAACTCTTCAATAAAATCTATACATTTTATACACTATCTCCCTCTTTTAATGGTCAATGTACATACACATGAAGTGTCTATCCTTATAAACCGCCAGCCAATCTTCTTTTTGCTATCCATGGTAAGTGCTCGCACGTAGGACTGGGTTGTCCTGCACTGGGAGTTATAGTGCCGCTTGTCTATTCCTCTGCAGCCGTCCTTTGTGTAACCCATGGGGTTGCATTTGGTCTCGTAAAAGTATTGCTTCAGCTGGCCGTTGGGGACAGGGACCTTTTCCATGACGGTAACTGTCTGCCCAGACATGTCTATTGCCGTCTTTTTATCCACAGCTGTCACCCATTGGCTAATACTGTCACACACACTGAGCTCTCCGCGTCTTGAGGGATCCGAGTGTCGCCTCACCCTCATGGACATGTTAGCCGCGTCCAGGTAATTTTTGTATTCCTCCAGAAGAAAGAGCAAAGGCGGCTCCAAAGGCACTTGGTTGCTGATCATGACCCGCGACTCGTACAGATCAACATCCTTTGTCTCCGTGGTGACCAGGGATTCCGGGACGCCCCATCCCGCTGGGCCCTTCTCGGCCCCCTGTCCCAACTGGGCCGCCTCCTCTTCCACCTCCAGCAGGTCCTCTAGCACTTGCTCAAACGTGTCTGTGAGCGAGTGTAGGGCCCCACTCTGCGGAGTCCCATGGCCCCGAGCCTCGGTCGCCGCAGTGCCCAAGAAGCCTTCTGTCCGGTGGGCCCGCATGCCTGGGGCATCTCTCAGGGGCGCAGCTCTTAAGCAACTGAAGTATGAAATAACCATAGTAAGGAACAGGATGGTCATCACTCTTCTAACCTGGTGGAACTGCAGAGACAATAGGAGGGGAGAAACAGAAGGACACTCAGGTTAGTCAAGACACATTGTCTGTTGGGATAGTGTTATTTCAACAGACGAAAGTCATCAAGCAAAGGAAAAGACTGCCATCAGTGGCACGGTCATCATCATTTTTTATCAGACTTCTGTGACTTTTAATTTGTTGCAGAAAAAATTAATTCCATTTCTGCCACAGTTAACAACCCACAATTGGTGACATGGGACCTATAGTGGAGTTGACGTTGGACATTTCACAAACAATTGCAATAATATCAATTGGCAGTTGTTGATGAGAACAATACAGACCAGAAATGGCAGGTTGCTTCACCACATTTGACTTCCCTTCGGTGTAACACACAGTTATGATCTGGAAGTGGTCTTGATATTCATGAATGGGAAACTGCGTTTATAGAGGAGGCGCGGTTGCCTTGGCATGGGAGCGATTAGAGTGGAGGGGAAGCAACTAATAGGATGAGATACGGGAAGTCTGAGAGATGCGTCATGCGCCTCACACTATTAAGTACCTCAAGGCTCCAAAGCATCGCTCACACTATTAGCAGGCATTGCAGGGGGAACAATAGTCACATGACACAAGACCAGACTTAGCCAGACATAGACATCCTTAACACTTTAAACCCAGTTGGATGGATATACATCCCTTACCTTAAGGCACACTGAGATTCCCTGTTTATCACTGTATTGGTAAGCATCCCAGCAGAACACGGCCAAGAGACAGGAACGCAATTATGATGAAAAGAAACCTAGTTCTCTGCTTCCTGAGAGGGGCATTTAAAAATAGCCCGAGAGAGGCTTGGACTGCACTGGGCATGCTGTCCTTCTCGTGTCCCAACCGACTACGGGAATAAACATGGAACACTTCCCCTCTCCTTCCGAGAGGGATGGAGAGAAAGACTTGAACAGAAGGGAGGAGCAAACCCCACCTCAGAAGCATTTGTTTCATTCTTAATTGGCGTCTTGGGCCGCTGCTGCAATTAACCAACGCCACGGCGACTGGCATAGAGATATCTGGTCTATAAATAGATGTGCTGGGAGTCTCAGTCTCTATTCAGAATATCACATCCTTCTTCTTAATGAGCCTCAAAGCCCCTGAGCTACGTGACGCGCTTCTTCGGAGTGTGAGAGTGTACGGCAAGAGGACATGGGGAGGGCTGGGTGTGCAGGGGGGGGATGGGGGGGGATGGGAGCGTTTTCCCTCTCTGACAAAAACAACAGCAGCCCCTTAAAATAACTAGGAATAACACACCAACCAAACACCTTTTTCTTTTTCCTTTTTTACAACGCTTTTATTCATGAAAGCCTATTTTCGAATCATTTTGAAAATGAGAACGGAGCCACTGAGTCGTTTGAGATGTTCAAGGTTTTGGATGCATGGTGCCTGGTTGACGATGGGTTAAAAAGGTCAAAACATAAAAACGGTATTCAGGTCTTTTTTTGAGTGGACCTGCAAAGGTTGCTTCAACCCAAAAGACAAAAGATTTAATTCCAGAAAATCACTTGTTTGCGGCGATGGCGCGTAAGCCAGCCACAAGCCTATGTCTCATTCAATCTATGATTCCATTACCCGGCGTCAAAAGCAGGGGGCACCGTTACACGCTTAGTGTGGTGAAGGGCGAGGTCTGATCATTGTTAGGTGTCACACCTAATGGTGGAGCTGCAGCAGCCAGAGTGCTGCACCTTCCCTGAGAGACCACACGGGTAATATTGCAGTAGCAGGGTGGGGGGCGGAGGTGGAGGAGGAGGAGGAGGAAGGGGAGGGCGGCCAGCGTCATTTCGCAGCATAACAACCAGTGATGACGTCTCTCGCAGGTCTCCACAGGGAAGGGAATGGAGAAGGGGGAGGTTGTTGGGGGTAATGCCACTAATCAGTGTGCAATTGCGTGCCATTCCTCTGGGTATCCTCACACCGGGAATAACAAACCATTTCATTTCTATTTCTGTGATTTCCTGTTTCCATCAGGAGAATCAATATGGCTGATGCTCTCGATCAACATCCTGGTACTATGCAATATAGCTGGTGAATCATTCAACTGCTGCAGGACTTGCTCATAATGTGTTATAGTTCTGTCATAGAAACCATTGTTTTTTATCATATTTCACGCGTCATTAAGAAAAGTCTTGCCAAGTTGGATTTCACAGTTAATTAAACAAATGTATTATTATGGCTATAAATGTATATGATTAACAAGGAAAGATAAAAAAAAACAATCCAATTTGACAACTACAGATAATGTAAAACAAAATGCTATTGAAAATGTTCATTTCTCCTAGTTTTGCTCTCAAAACCGAATCACGTTTTGAGAACATGTTTGTTGGTGAAGAGCAGCACTGGTATTTGCGTGTGAAATGCAAACACACCTTGAATCAGGGACAAAAGTATTGAAGCAGGTGAGGCTGAACAAAAAGACCTGCCGTTCACACCTCAAGATGGACACCTGTTAGATTGTTATATGAAGGCTTTGTTTCCAATGTTCTTTGTGAAAAGGTGAAGGTTATTGTGTTAAATCCCTCCATTGAAAGATGCTGAAACATCTTTCTTTTTCCTTTAAAGCATCAAAGGACCTATAAGTGTTGACACATTTGGGGTTTCTGTCCAGACTACTTGAAATTAATTTCAACCCCTGCTTGAATAAAATAAAATAGTAACATAATTCAATGAGAACTTCATTATTAAAATGTATTCTCTAACATTATTGCTTGTTGTTATTTCAAAGCGCTTCTTAGGTAACAAGCCTAAAAACATACTGTTTTGTAGCAGGCACACATATTTGTTCCTCGATTCAAGGCAAAGGCAATTAGGCTTTATATGTAATGGATGACACATGTGGATGCTTGTTCTTTGAGAGCGCTGTTTCCAATTCGACAAACAACGCACATGAGTTAGAAGATGAGCATTTCAAAGCATTTCAATTATACCTAGCCTCAAGGCATGGTCCAGCTATTACCACATAAAACGTTTGACAGGAGGGATCTAAATAATACTTAATCTTCTTCCCATAACCAAGGATGACTCATCTTGGATAGCTTCTCTACACATCTAGCTACTCCGCTCAATCAGTGGGAATGGCTAGTTATTAGACATAACGTTATTATTAGTTGATTATTGATGTATAACTTTTATATATAGGCTAAATGTCTGTTTAGCGACTGTGTTTCCTGAATAAGTAATGCTACTTGATACACAGAGATACCTTTTTATGTCTACAGCACAGGCCGTCAGGCAGCTGAGGCAGTTTAATTGTTGGATTACCATAAACACTTAGATTTCACACAGGCACGCAAGTAATTCATCACAAGTACCACGCATGTAGAACTTAACAGTTGTTCAGTTCCCACACATTGACGCTAGGTGGAGCCTGAGACCGTGAAATGTTAAGGACTAGAATATCACCACCCTCCCTTTACACAAACACGCACACAAACACGTACACGCACACACACGCACACGCACACACACACACACACACACACACACACACACACACACACACACACTCATATAGAGCGGTGAAATAAGATAGATAGAGAAATAGATCGATAGATCGATAGATAGAGGGATAGATGGATAGATGGACAGATGGATAGATGGACAGATGGACAGATGGATAGGTATATCGTTTCTAGCCTACATTTTAACACATCACTCAACAATAGCCCAATAGCTGTGATAACGTATAGCAATAACAAGTCGCTCAGACAGATCTTCGTGATGAAGGCAGCCGTATCCATTCAAAGTAAGAGAAGCATAATGTATTTGTAATCTATATAGATTATTTTAAGGTCATCTCCTAGACTGAACTCTAACCCAACTGTGGGTAGGCCAAAAAAAAAAAACTGTCGCGTGCGTCTCAAGTTTCTTATAAAGTCTTAATGAGTTAATCACACTTTGTTTTTCCTCGTTCTTGTTTTTCTGCACAAAACGCACTTTGTTTAGGTGTTGGGTTGGGTTGCGGTGGGCGAGGATTGATGAGCAAAGGCTAGACTACATTCTGAGAATTGTTCAACCTCTTTGGACAAACATACAGGTCCTATCTTCCTCGCCTTGGTCATGAGCAAAACATTGCTAAGATGGGACTACGGAATGCACGATGTAGGCCTGGTGGCTGACTTCGCCGCTTTTAAAAACACGTTGGATTGTTCAAATAGTTGACCTTTTTTTTTTTCTTTTTCTTCTTCTTACGACAGATAGTCGGTCACTAAGTTCAGCACACGACAGCATTCCGCTGTATCACTACGTAGGACTACTTGAGCCCTTTCCCGGACTCTATTAGAAATCCAATCAGCATAATAACCCCTTCTTTATTAATGAGCGAGAGGATTCGGTTACACATATCCCTTGTCGAGCTGCACCATCGGTTGTGCGTTAGCGGGATAAACCCATCAGGATCGGACTTTATATCCGTCCAAAACAATTTGAAAACAAGCGAAAGTGATGAAACAAGCCTATAAGCGAAAACGTACCTTTTACTGCCCAGTCGTAAAGAGACCACTCAACGAGACAGAGTCATCTGGGATGTGTCAGACTACTCCCCGAGTTATAACTTAAAGCAATATTTTCCTCAGTCACCTCCGATATATCTTTTGGTGATACGTCTTCAGCTTTGGAGCAAATAGATTAAATTATTGATGGTGGAAATTGCATGGATGAGGAAATGGAGTCCCATGGCTGCGCGGCTTCTCTGCAGATGGTCTGGAACAGAAGTTGCTGCATGCTATAGAGCTGCAGCCGCACTATGGACTGGGAGCGCGCTTCAAATGACGATCCTTTACAACTACAGTAAGTTACTACACAGTGACGTTGCAACATGTGACTCCAGCCGCTGGCTGACTGGTTGCCACCGAGCGCAGATACAAGAGCCCCGAGGTGGAAACATTCATGGTCGTTCCGTTTAGTCCTTTTTTCTGCTCTCTAAGCTGCAACAATTAACGGCATCAACTTGGTCAAATAAAACCCAGACCAGAACCCCCCCTATTCCGTATTGTGTCATCTTTCAGGCTTTGGCGCAATTGCGAAGTGTACTTCTGAATGAATTATAGGCTATACGTTGAGACAAAACTATACAATGGTATCTAATTTCCTTTTTTTTTGTGCGCATTAGCTCAAAGGATAGGCCTATATTCCCAAATATTGTTGACCATATGTTCATTCATCTACGACGATATATCTAAAAGAGATAGACCAAGCCCTATGTAAACGTGCAAAGTTAAACCCAGTTTTATCGTTGAAACACCGTCTGATAAAGCATTGCGATACAATTATAACATAACAATGCACTACCAAAGGTTATTATTACATAACAATGTCCGCAACACAGTTACAACACTGTGATTACCACTTATACCAGAATATTGGCGTGTAGCATGCGACATTCCACCTAAAACCTTATAAATATGCATACCAATTAGGATTGTTTTCGTCTTGGTGCATATATAGGCCTATTTGTTCCTTCGTGAAACCCTAATGTATGTATGTATGTATGTATGTATGTATGTATGTATGTATGTATGTATGTATGTATGTATGTATGTATGTATGTATGTATGTATGTATGTATGTATGTATGTATGTATGTATGTATGTATGTATGCATATATATTTCTGTCACAGTTGCCATGGGGTGAGTCACAGTGTACACTAGCCATTTTGAAAGTCCCCTTCTGACCGCACAAGTCCTCAATCAGAGGCTAGGCAGCTTATTGGCCTCGTGGCTTGGAGGTACTCCAATGTAAAGTGATGTATTATGATGGGGCTCCTCTCTGCACGAGCGGACGAGTTGGAGGGTTCTCGTTTGGCATGTAGCGGCAGTACGGGAGTGGATGCTGCAGCTCACACCTGCTCCATGAGTCACTCCCACCTCCAACACACCCGGGGATCACGCCAAGATGAATATAGCCTCCCCCAAGGCTCGCAGGAGGCGAGGGCAAACTCTGGATGACAAAGTATTGCATCAGCAATCACTCGGCGACATGATTCCAAAAAAGGAGGGGGAAAAAATCGCACACTGCACAAGGGGGTTGTTCCAACAAAGTCATTCATAAATAAATCACCTGGCATCCTATTAGAAGAGCAAAAACAGCAACACTGCTTCTCTCTCATGTTTCTGCAAAGGCAGCACAAAACAGAAGGTGGCCCATCACGTAGCATTGAGGAAGACATAGGTTTCACGCATCACAATCTGTAGACGGATGTCTTTGATATGCGGAGGTGTAGCGCTTATGAACAGACACATTTGAACTAGGGCAAAGGTCATAACGTCAATACCAATTTATTTATGATAAAGCTCGTCTCTTGTTAAACATTCTGGATGTTTCAACGCCACATATGTCTGTAGAAAACTGGTGCAAGTTGCATCAATTAGGAACACAAATCGGGTCACACCCATTGCCAAATAAAATAAATTGGTGCAGAATCGAGGACTTACATCACAATTTTGTAGCCTACTTTAATTACCAATTGCTCTCTAATGACAAGTCCACACGGCCCAAAGCTGACCGTGGAGGGTCATCTAGAAGAGGTTTGAAACACATTAGGCTACTTTTGGAAAACCTGATTGCAATACAAAACCATTTCTGAGAATGGGTGACGCTTAACAGGGTTTCTGGGAAAGCACACAAGAACACGTGACTAATCTTCAGCTTCAAAGCTAATTGTTGCTTGTGAAATAATTGGTGTAGGGTGAAAAGGCAAACACAATCTGCATCACTTCCGTTGTTATTAATTATATTTCCTGAAATGGTTATGTTAATACTGCCACAAACTAAAATGGATCCATGGATTTTAGTCATCATCTTAACTCGTGAAACACTGCCCCCCTCTTTCTTGCATCCACCGGGATTTTTTTCCTATCCTTCCTCTCTTCCTAATTACTTTTGTTGAACATCCCCACACGTTGCGTGCTGTTGCAAGCGGTCTAAAATAGACATGAGGACATTTTTGCTATATAATAAGGAAAAAGCATTGATGTAAAAAGTGCATGTGAACTATCCTCGGAAGAACGCAAAACAAACCCCGCAAAAAAAAAACTATTATTTGAAAAGACCTCTCAAATATGCAATATTGTTCTGCCAGGCATTCCATGAAACAGTGAATATTAATTCAGGCTTATGTAAAAAAAAAGGATAAACATGCGCACATATAGGCCGACAGTTAAAACAGATACTTAAAAAAAGAGTATAATAATAAAATATGTTTACACCCTTCAACAACAACCGCATGGCGTAAATTGTATTTATTTTGGATATGTGATGTTTAGAAACACACATAGGCCTAGTGTGTTTCATTTGTGTTAATGTCACGCGGTGTGCAAATTGCCATTAAAATGTTGAACACATAACACTTTGAAGCCATATCCCGCAGTGGCGTCACACCTGGACACGCGTTCCTTTGCGATCAATGCACGGAGAATGATCTAACAATAGAACAACGTATTGTTCTGTGACGTCTTCAAAAACAAAACACAACAACAATAATACCAATCGTTTAAATTTGCAATATTAAACTCCGACGAAACGGTATAAGACAATAGCATTGCTGATGGTAATGGGCCTGCATAGGCATAAATTACAGCTATTTTCCATCATATTTTTGACAAAACAATTTATTGTCGGTTTATGGGACTGATTGATGATAAATCGCTTCTATTTTGTGCGATGTACATCCACTACAGTAGACTCACCTTTAGCAAATATAATCTACAGTAAGCTAAGATAAACAAATAATACCCTATGCAGCGCAGCGTCTTGCTTTTACATACAGAAAAATGAATAGGCCTACGTGTGAACCAGACGCTCACAAATCCACATCGAGTTTAAATCCCTTCATATATAACCCTGCATTAAAATAGATTTCGCCAGATGTCTAGTCCAAAATCCCACCATTGGTCGAACGAAAAAAAACGAGACATAGGGCATTATTATATTTCATGACACACAACAGGCCTACATTTGAATAGAATCGCCCTGGTCTATGCATCATCTCTAAAGAATGCAGCACGGATATTTCGTCAAGTGATGCCAAGCATTTCATCTTGTTCGGAATGAAACCTACCATCAGATGTGGTATTGCCGCCCACCCTAACTCTGCAGCGCTAAGAGAGCGAGAGCGAGAGAGAGAGAGAGAGAGAGAGAGAGAGAGAGAGAGAGAGAGAGAGAGAGAGAGAGAGAGAGAGAGAGAGAGAGAGAGAGAGAGAGAGAGAGAGAGAGAGAGAGGGGCCGGCTGGGAGACTCTCAGTAAGATAACACAGCCCCATTTATGGACCCATCCGATGACGTACATTGCAGAAAGTTCTATAAAAAAACCTTCATACATACAAAGTGTGTCGTGCCACCCCACAGACCCCTCCTCACCCGCCTCCACGCTCCCCTCCCCCCCCCCCCCCCCCCCCCACACGCCCACACCCACGCCATCATCCCACGGCTCTCTGCCGTTTTCCTACAAACTATATTGCTGCCGCCTTAGAAAACGGCGAAAGAGAAGCTGATGCACAACTATACGATTATTCGCATATCAGCTCGAATAACATCCCATTGATCCGCGTTCTGCTTTTCTTCATAAGGGCCAAACAAATGGGCTATATTACAATTCAAACCACCCCTAGCAGATCATGGCTCATTCGTTAAAATATGATATTTTGCAGAGTGACTATTCATTCATGGCTATTTATGGGCGATGTAATATATATATATTTTTAATTTTAATCACCCGATGGCATTTTTCAATTCTGACAGGCTTAATTATGGCGTGACGTGTAGCTTCCACCCCTAAAGAAGCACACTATAACGACCAATGTCACCTAATAAGCAATGTGAGTTGTTTGACATACAGCTACTAATAAACGACACATCGTAATCAGTAAGAACAGCACTCTCTCCACTGTGTCTGATGCATTGGAGGACACTGACTGAAATGATCGAGGGATTCAATTCGGATACAGAAGATGATGTTTTGTTCAGAAATAGCAGCGGAATGCTTTGTCATGTAGGATATCCCTGGAAGCGTGTGGATGAACACAGCAGAGTGCATACACGCCAGTAAGCCGATCAGGAGGTCTGACCAGGAAAGGGGAAAAACAGACACAATCTATATATGCTCCTCTATTTGCGCAAGAAGCGGTCGTTGGCCAGCAGGAATCCAAAAAACCCAGAATCCCCGTGCAGGCTGTCTACACAACCGAACGTGCATCATGTCTACTACATGTATGATTTTCTGTCTAGAGAAATCTAGGCTACTTCTTTAAACAAGTGCACATCAAGCCATTGTATCTCTCTCTCTCCATCTTTAGCCTTAACATCTGTCAATAGAAGCTGTTAGACCACGCCTATTTTTTTTTTTTTGGTACTGTAATTCCAAACAAAATAATATAATAATTTGCATATTGTTGGAGTCCCACGGGATATCCCTACAATTAGTATTTGTCAAGATGATTACGAATTAATATGTGCTGAATTATTTGTTGTTGCCTCGGCCAAACGGAATGTGGAGTACAGAGCTGCGGACAAAGGGGGTGGTGTAGCAGGTGAAGCCGGAGCTGGAGTAGGAGCACCTTATGAATGAAACCAAGGAGCGGTCGTAGTAAAACCATAAGTGATTTGATCGCGATGACGGAGAAAACGACGCTATATTGCTATTTTTGTCGGTAAAATCAAAGCCGGGTTATATGTTATTGCCTATACAAATGACTAAACAATTCAAATGAAAGAGGATGGACATATAGATAGATGGATAGATAGATAGATAAATAAATATATATATATATATATATATATGGATAGATGGATAGATAGATGAAAGATAGAAAGATAGATAGATAGATAGATTGATGGATACATATGTAGATAGATAGCTATGTATATAGATCGATTAATGGATGGAAAGGCATATGTAGATAGATATAAATATTTGGCAAATGCACAAGCATTTGTATTATTATTCGTGCAGAGCAGAAGGATCACTGCAGAGTAAGTTCCATATTGGGAGCATGATTAGGCACAACGCAACGATTACGCAAATTGTGTTGCAGTAGGTTAGGTGTTCCCAAACTCTGTAAAGCGCTCGAAAAGCGTTTTCTTCACACGACCGTTCCGTTTGTTGTAATGTTTTTGCTATAGTCCGAGCTATATATGCCATTTAAAACATACCACAATTTTAAATAATGTGATGCTAATAGTCTCATTGACCAACCACATTCGGATACATTAAATAACACTGAGAACAATTTGCATTCCGCCCTCTATTTGGCTCTATAAGACAACTCCAAGTGCATAGGTGCACATCCTCTACGCTGAATCCAACTTCATCTTAAAAACCAAACCGTAAAGACGAAAGAAGCAAGAGTGACATGGAAACAATGGATTGTACTCTTACCTTTGTAAGGGCAGATAACCACTACGTGGTTAGATCTCCACGACCAAGACTTGCATGTCCCAAAGTTAACGCGGTAGACTAGCGAGAATGGTAGTGGGTAAAGAACGAACGCCTATAGTGGCTCCAACATTTCAACTTTCACATGCTCTTATAAACCGGCGCAACAAATCTTAAAGCGCAAGGTTTTTTTTTGTAGCTTTTATTTTTTTGTTGTTGTTTTTTTTTTTTTTTTATTTTTTGATTTTTTTTTACCGGTAAGCGCTTTTTATCCTGTTATCCGTTCAGAAAACAGGCCCCTCAGTAGGCTATTGGCTTACCAAAAGTTGAAAAAAGAATCCCGGGTTTGGCAAGGGGTTGGCAAAAGAGAGAGTTGGCGTCCACTCGGTGTTTTAGTCCATGCAAGAATCCGGTGCCTCTGTCCAACGTGCTGAAAGCATAACACAGCGAGGGTAACTACAGGGGCACAAATCTATAGTTTTGTTGAGAGCCACTTGAAAGTGCTTTACTGTCCTTCTTCCCCGCGCCTTGTCACGTGAATCGTGCTTGCCGTGCCTGTCCTGCTAATATTTGATTACACGTTGGTCGGACATTTCCTTTAGAATAGCCTACACACCTTTACCAAAGAGCCGGCAAAAGAAATAAGCATTTCTCACCTCGAAGCAACGGCATGCCAAATCACACACATCAAAGCAGACACCAATGCAATACTGCCACGCTGTTAATATCATGTAAAGAGCACGCCTACAGATACGCACATGTTGCTTTTTCGTTGACACCACATTCAGAAAAACATACATGCATAAAATAGAGCACTGGTTGCCAATGCACAAGCCTTCATGGCATCACACCAGATCCACACTTTGCGCGGAGAGACAATGGAAGATTTTCCTCATTGCCTTACCTCTTTCACTGTACCGGCATATCCTGCGCCGAGAAATGCCACACAATCTTTTTTACACAAGCTTTGTCAACATCAGCCTCATCAGACATGGGTCTCTGTTCTCACTTTCTCAAGTATCCAACGAGTCCACCGCTTCCAGCAATGCGTTGCAAAGACCAAATAGCAAGCACGACTGTATTTATTGGTAATGATCCCTTCTATGATGATGTGTCCATGTTACTTACCATTTTCCCTACGCTGTCCTGGAGACAGAAGTGTCTTAATATCCACTCACTCCAACAGCCGCTGGTAGATAGTCTAGTTTGAAGTCATCATAGGAGAACTTCAGCAGTGCTAGTAGATCGCCCACCACTTCGGTGACTTATGATTCTAATAACCCTTTGCAATATCCTTCTTCTTAAAGCTTGGTGGCTCTACAGTACGGACAACTATCAACAAGAGCCGTGTTTCAGAAAAGCTTGTATAGATATACGCAATACCTCAGCCCGGACAACGCCATTAGTGGCCGTGATTGAAATAAGCGAAGGCACAATCGAAGTTTTCCCAGTGTTTGTGGCAAATCGCCAATGCAATGATTAAATCAAAATCACCTTTAAAAAAAATGACTGGCACCTACAACTTCTGAGGCACCCTCATATTTCAATCATGTGTGACAACTAACTCCCCCCTCGACAAAGGATATAGGCCCATAACGCATGATACGCACAACTTATTTATTTTCACCCAAGATGGGGCAGAGCCAGGTAGGATAAGGTAACAAATATCATATTGTGGTCCCTGCGTCTCTGCGATCAAGTTCTTGAGAAACTTGTTGCTGCTTTAAAGCTCACGCTTTGTAGTCGAAACTATGTTTCATACTCACATTGTAAATGTAAAAAAAAAAAATACTGTCAACCGCTTCGTTTTCAATATTAGATAAAGAAATCAAAAGTTAATCCACGTCCTGAAGTGGCGAAATTGACCGAAGACTGCGCTGCCAATATAACGGTACACGTGTGGGATCGGCAATTATAGGCTACTTTCCAACTTCAAATATCTCAAGTTCAAAATGCGAAATGTGTTTTCAGTAAAATTCCATCGGTTGCACAGCGTAGGCCTACACTAAGACATCTAGGCCTAATTGTTATGCAGTGACGAATCGCTATGCTTGCATGCGTGCCTCAAATGTACTGAAGTATTATGAGTAATAGCCCTAAGGGATATTTGCCAGGATCTTACCTAGTACATGGACTGTCTAAGGACTTAAAAACGAAGCAATTATTGGAACGTTCTGAAGGAACGTAGTAGCCTGTACGGAAATTCGCAACGTGCAACGGTGCGTTATTTCACGTACACGTGTTCGTCTGTCAGTATAGAATTGGACAAATCCTTTGGCTTGTTTCACAAACAAAACCTGTCTCAAAGAGCTTAAGGTAACTGGACGCCAATGAGGTCTTCCAATGTTAGACATTGTACTTGAATTGCACAGTCAAGGTAAAACACTTTTGAAGTTTAAAACCTAGGACATTTGTGTAACTTGAACAGAAAAATCTTAAAACTTTCCACATTGTATAATGGCATCAAAGTCGTACACCTGCAAATCAAGCTCATTATGGGCATAACATGACATGTATTTAAGAAGGGCAACAAAGAAAGACCGCTGTCCACTGTAATTTACTATGTTTCATTGAGACAGATAATAAGGCCATTCTTTTAAAGATTGCGGTCTAAAGAAAATGTTTTCTACCCAGAGCTGTTTAAGTAGAATGGGGGACTTTGTTGACTGCTTTAAAAAACACGGAGAGGAAATAAAAAAATGCACTGCATTCCTGCCATCCCATGTTAGTTCTGTTTACTTAAGACCTTGTTGGGTCAGGTACTCTCTCACCAGTTACAGCAATGGAATGTTGCTTTCCCATCATGCTTCAGTATCTCACCACCACTATCCCAACCACCTCCATCACCACCACGACCAGCACCACCATATTCACCACCACCATCTCCACCACCACCATGTCCATCTCCTCCACCACAAACCTCCACCACAAACCTCCACCACAAACCTCCACCACAAACCTCCACCACAAACCTCCACCACAACCACCACCACCGACATCATACCCACCACCTCCACTACCTTATCCACCGCCACCGCCACTACCTCCACCACCATCTCCACCACCATGTCCATCTCCTCCACCACAAACCTCCACCACAACCACCACCTTATCCACCACCACCACCACCACCAACATCTCCACCACCACTTTCACTCTGTCACTGACTCACACTCTCCCCTGTTTTACTATCCGTGCCCTCCCCAGCATTCCTCCCCACACCACCAGCATATCTTTTCGCCCAGTCTGAGGTAACAGATCAATCCCTCCATCCCTGCGCTGGATATGACTGCATGCATTTGGCTCTCCGCTCTGCCAGGCACTTCACCTGTTTTTGAGCGGGCTCTTGGAACGTTTAAGTGTTTGAACAGAATGTGTATTTCCGCAGGGGGGCATTGGTATCCATAGTCAAGAGGCCCTGCCCCACGGGTGCTAAAACCCCCACAAAGCTTCCATGCTCCAGGAGGAAAGACCGCTAAATGATTACAGAGCAAAAACATACAAGCAAGTCTATACATTTATTGGTTGATAATTAATACTTTTTTAATAAAGCTGTGGTCTATATGAAACAGTCTTCAAGATGTGATATGTAAGTCGTCTAATTTCATTCCTGCAGAAGTGCACACAGGTCGGTGATATAAATAAAAAAATACTCACAACTTTGACTTGACAATCCAAAGCGGAACAACTCATTTAACTTCAATCAAATAACTGTTACAAAATAAAGCTTGTGCCGAAATCACACGTCAGGCTTATTAAGTCACTTGAACATTGTAATTATTATAGGATTGTTGCTGTAGTATCTGTAATATGTTGGCTTTCTAGTTTACATTCACTAATTACATTTGTGCCCTGTGTGGTCTCTGGAATCATTACTTAAATGTAGAGAGCAAGCCTAAAGAAATTAGGCAATCAGCACTTTTTTCCCTTCACTCTCTTGTAATGACAACTATTAAGGGACAAGGGATTCATTTGGGTGCTTGGGTGTAATTACGGTTTTAATCTTTGTTCAATAACTATTGATAGCGGTGCCCTACGTCATACGTAACTAGTGTCTGTTGATATAAATAGAACCGCCGCTCTTGGCAGGTTATCTCTCTTGTTGCCAGATCACTTTTTATCTTCCCCTGCCTCACAGTATGAGCCCTTTGCCACAGGATGTCTGGCTCTGTGAGGATCCGACACAGTCAGACTATACCCGCCACCATTCTGACTACACAGCCCGAAATCAAAGTACCTCAAAGTACTTCAAAGTACCAAAACACTATTGTTTACTACCTGTTGGAACAAGTATAAAGTCACAAGTTAAAAGAAGTAATCTGAACAGGGTACTTTTGATGTTTGCTTTTTATGTACATCTTGTGGTCATCATTGTACAAGTACAAGTACAATGCAGAGCTAAAGAATACACCAAAGTATCCCCAAAACATTTACACGACATGATGTGTTCACTGCATTCAGGTTCAGGCCCTGTAGGAAGAAAAACGGCATATTTATAACTATTGAAGTGAAGTTTGCCACTACGTTGTCACCATTCCATCCCACTGGTGGTGAGAAGTGTACTGTAATGTGTTCATAATGACTCACTATATAGCGGGTGTAGAGGGTGGCCAGACGTCGGTCCACTCAGAGAGAGTGTGAAGCCTGCTGCCCTCTGAGTCCCATCACCGTAGTCAAAGTGGCAGGTAATTTAAGCCTTGGTTTGAGATCATATACAAGGCATTTTGAACACCCACATTATGGTCCAAAGAATTCTAAGAATAAGCAATGCAATATATATAGGCCGCTAGTTTCATGGTAGATGAGTTTCAAAATAGATGTGTCTCGATTGGGATTTAAAGAGGCTACAGGGCTACAGGGTGTAATCTTTGTATGTGTGTTGTGTGTCTCTGTGAGAGCGTGATTGTGTTTGGAGGGCGACCAATTTGAATAGATGTATTTGCATCTTGTTGCCAGGCCAAAGGGATTATTGGTTCTGAGAAGGAGTGACCTTACATTTTGCATGGCAGCGGCGGCAACTCGGGTTGTAACCTTTAATGATTTTCCAAAGACGATAAAAGAGTTTAACTTCAAAAGAGTTTAAGAGTTAAACTAACTCTGGTTACACAAACCACGGGTCACCAATACTTATTTAATCTACCACTACTACATACTGATAGTAGTTCACAAGTGAATCCATAAAGTCCCGAACGATGTTAGCCATGGCGAAACATAAAATGGCGGGCCATTGGTTTCCCATTTCTGATTGTGTTGCACACCGATGCTTCCTGGACATGGGAGAGTTCGGTAGAGGGAGAAGGAACCATGCAGTGCCACACCCACCTTCAGCCACACCCGGTTTATTTCCATAAAAAGCTGATGGGAAGTGACCATTACGTAAGACATAGGACCACCAAGCATCCAACACTACATAAAACGCCTTCCGATAGCATTAAGAATTAATCAGAATAAAACCAGAATTCAACATTTCACCTTTGGTTCTTTCTTTGTTCGTTTTCTATATATCGAAGCATACAAATAAAGATTCAACAACGAAAGGCATTTTATGATAGAAAATATATTTTGTCTGTTTTAAAAGTGTTCTTTTTGTTCCCACCCGTGTCATTTTATAAATAGTGGTTAAACGTGGAATCATGATACCTAGACATTTGAAAATGTCCTTGATTTAAATTGTCTGTAACACTTTACAATAAGGGTATATTATTTAATCATAAATTAACATTAGTTAACGTAATAATAAGCACTATTATGTAGAATAAGCTTAGGGGTTAGGGTTACTTGGTTAGACTTAACCCTAACCCTATTAAATAATGTATAAGTGAATACCTTAGTTAACATGAACCTCATTACCTTAGTTAACATGAATACCATTAGTAAACATGAACACAATGAGTAAATTATTACTCATTAGTTAACAGTTAACTAACTGTTGGTTAATTATCATTACTGCATTAACTAATGTTAATTAATATTTAGTTGATGTACTCTTATTGTAAAGTGTTACCAAGTTGTCTAAACATAACCTGTAATCATGTATGAGTTCAAAGTATGAAGACAAAGTATTAAATATTTAGATTTTCCCAAGCTTTCCTGTTAACAATGTAAAAAAACTGCAATTAAATATATATATATATATATATATATATATATATTTTTTTTTTTAAACTATTACTAGAACAACATTGTACATAGTTGAACTGTATTTTGGTCACAATGCAACAGATGATTAGCACTAACATACATAATCTCTGGCTTTGTATTTGTATTTGTATTTGATTGTATTGCCATTCATCCCGGTCCAAAATCCACTTGGTAAGAATAAAGGCAAACAAGCTTCCTTATTACAGTTGGGAGACAAGCAGCGGGCACAAAGTTAAACTCTACGGTCTTAAAGGGAATAAAAGCTGGGCAATGAGGGGAGAGGGAATTGTTAAGGATAATATGAAGGAGTGGGATTTCGCATGCATTTGTCTGTGAGGGAGATCCCAGCCAAAGTTTCTCTATACATCAAAGGGCCTCTGCAAATAAAAGCACACTTGTCAGGGGCGAACAAACTGCCTCCTTTGTGCATTCTACCAGCCAAACTCAGGCACACAAAGACTCTGGATGTACTACACTGCAAAGACATACTATTCAGATGACATGCTTAGCTCTCTGGTGGTTTGCTGTGTGTCTTTGTCTGTCCCGACTAGGACAGGTATATAATATCACTGGATCAAAATCCTTTCAGTCCCTTTTACCCCCTGTTAAAGACTCTTGTTTCACCCTTCCCCCATGCACTCCACTATTCTTTCTTTTCTTAAACAAAGTCAACTTGATGCAGCCAGATAACACTTGAAGCCCTCCAGCCTAATGCCCAAAAATGAGTCTCAAGTTCTTTGAGGTTCCAGTGGCCAGCGCCCTTGTTCAGACTGGTCAGACACACTGGACATGTTTCTGTTTAGCCTCAGGGAAGGCTTCCTTTATTCCTCCCCCTTTTTGGTGGTGCAGCTCTTGAACCATCTGTCATCTGCATCTCTACCTGTGATATAAATCTACCAGCCAGAAGATCTTGCCGGGCAAACAAACCCCCTTCTTCAGCCCCACCTAGAATACACATCCACAGATGCGCGCGCGTACACGCACGCACCAACCGACATGTACGCACAAATGAGGCGGCATATTGCATGGCTAGACTGGATTACATGCGACTCGCTGCCTGCGTATTTCATATAAATTAAGCAAAATGTTTGCTCATCTTATATAGTTCCTTCAACTTCCACATTTCAGCACATTCCCATGTTATGTAAAATGATTTCATGTCACCAACAACATAAAATAAGTCTGATACTGCTTGTCTGTCTGCCAGATTGTGGAGGTACAATTAAAATACACCACAATTGTAGTTTTGAAAAGTTATAGCTGCATAATTTAAACCAAATTCACTATTCATGTCTTTTATTCTTATACTCAGAAAAGGCATTTTCTCTCAAGGTTGTTGTAGCATCGTAGCTTCTTACTTGGTGGAACACTGAGCTCACTCGTCATCTGTCTGATTCTAGTGTCCTGAATATTTCTGCGCTATGCATAGTATAAAGATTATTAAACGTTTACAAAAATGTCAAAATGACCAAAATGATTCCTCCCTTACCACGAATGATAGCAGATGAATCTGAAAATATTTGTGAATCGACACATCATTTTCCTGATGGGATTACTCACAAAAGTTGAATGGATCATTCAAACAATAATTGTTTGAGGTTGCGTTCATTATTTCTTCACCTGGGTAATCAAATTGAGAATAATGGATCTGATTTTAAATGCAAAGCACAAGCATTAGGGGCTCCAAAGACTATGTTGCTGAGTTCCAACAAGATAAGAAATGGCCTTGCAACCCATCTGGCTAATCAAACCTATAATGTAGTGTAGTTTAATGTTGTAGTGTAGTTCTAGTTCTAGTGTGTAGTGTAGTAGTGTAGTGAAGTTGTAGTGTACTGAACAATGTAGCTTTACCGTAGTGTAGTGAAGTTGTAGTGTAGTTGCAGTGTATTGTAGTTCTAGTGTAGTGTAGTTCTAGTTTGGTGTAGTGTGGTTTATTATAGTTGTAGTGTAGTGTATAATATATATAGTTTGGTGTAGTGTGGTGTATTGTGGTGGATTATAGTTCTAGTGTGGTGTATTATATATCAAGTTTGGTGTAGTGTGGTGTGTTATAATTCTAGTGTGGTGTGGTGGGGTGTATCATTGTTCTAGTGTGGTGAATTATAGTTCTAGTTTGGTTTAGTGGGGTTGATTATAGTTCTAGTGTAGTGTTTTGCGGTATAGTGTTAGTGCAGTGTATTGTATTTGTAGTGTAGTGGTGTTGGTAGTGGTAGTGTGAGTGGCAGCGGTAGTATTTACAGTGTCATTTAGGATAGTGTAGTGTGGTGTATTGTAGTGTAGTGTAGTATGGTGTTATGTATTGTAGTTGTATTGTAGTGGGGTATATTGTAGTTGAAGTGTAGTGACGTTGTAGTATAGTATATGTTAAAGTATTCTATACTATACTACACTATACTATGATATAACTACTGTTTTATTGTAGTGGGGTGTATTGTAGTTGTAATGTAGTGAAGTTGTAGTATAGTGTAGTGGAGTGTAGTGTATTTTAGTTATATTGTAGTATAGTAGAGTAGAGTAGAGTAGAGTAGAGTAGAGTAGAGTAGAGTAAAGTATAGTATAGTATAGTATAGTATAGTATAGTATAGTATAGTATAGTATAGTATAGTATTGCATGGTTTATTACATCAAGCAATGAACCCAGCTTGGGACCTAGCCATTATTAAGGATTGGGTCCGGGCTAGTGTACCTATAGCTATATTTAACGCCAACACTACCACTTTATTCAACTTTAGTTACGTGACGCTCAAAGTGGTCGTCATCTTACCCTCATCATAATTCTCATGATCTTGATATGCTAACACAAGTCTTTCCATCAATGAGAATCATTGCAGCACAAAACGTGCTTCCCTAACCTCTGACAAAGTGATTAGAAAAGGGCAAAGACTGGGTCAAATACATTCAAATAACTACTAATCACTACTTTGTCTACAGCAAATTGGTGCAGCATGGAAAGTGAGAGGAGTGGAGTCAGTTCACTGGATTGTGATAAAAGTGATATCATTTTTTGCCCTTTTCTTTTCCATTTGAAAGAAATCTTGAGGCACACCTGAGCTCACTTGTTCAATGGCACAGGGGCCAGAACCATTGCTCTCTTTTACATATTTCAACATGCTGGGGAACAAAGAAGCAAGTGAGTATGAGTGAATGCAATGAGTCAGCATCAGGGTCATTTGCCTTTCACTGCAAATGAGTGTGGGTGTCTCACTAACTTGCAGATATAAACTTTTGTATCACCAGAGAGCTAAATCTGTCTGAATATATACAAACATGTTTTCACCATCTCCCACCCCCTGGGGAGACAAATCTGGCGGATATAGATAAATGCCAGTCTATTTAATTTTATAAATTAGAACGTACATTATATTGAATAGTAATTGCAAACAGAGGTGTAGAGGCTGAACAGGGTTAAGTTGGCATGTGGACCACCCCCTTAGGTGGCTCAACTGTTCATTAAAAAGCAATGGCCACAATTCCCAAACAAGTTGTCTGTAACAATCCTTTCATGGGTCAAAGGCGCCACTCTGCACATCAAACAACTTTCCTTTTTCTTCAACTGGATGCGTTGCAGAAGATAGTATTTGCCATACGTAAAGCATACCCTATGTGGTAGTTCCAAGTTCATAGCAATTAAAAGTCAATGTTTAAGGAAGAAAATATTTGTGTCTTCTTTTCAATAGACTTGTAAAAACCACATGCATTTTATATTTGGTTTGCCAGTTGCTATATGAGTGTAACTAGAAAGCTAAAACTGCTTCCTAATTCTCTCTCTCTCTCTCTCTCTCTCTCTCTCTCTCTCTCTCTCTCTCTCTCTCTCTCTATATATATATATATATATATACATACATATATATACATTTATGTTCAAATAATTACTGAAAACAGCTATAACATCTATGAATATGCAAATTGAGAACACGCCTACACAAGCATGTGTGCAACACTTAGTAATCAAGCACATAAACACAACGTTAAATACATTATGTATCCAACGATTGCTGTTTCTGCAACATTGTGCTTTTGGAATACCTTCCCATGTTTGATTATGTTAAAACATGGTGTACTAGTACATGCACATGTTTGATCATGTTATAATATGGTGTACTAGTACAGGCCCATATTTGATCATGTTATTATATGGTGTTTAATCAAGTATATATATATATACATACATACATATAAAATCCCTTCAGATTTATATGTATGTGTAAGTGCATATATATATATATATATATATAAATAATATAGTATAGTATATGTTATATAAGGTATATATTATATATATGTATATAGATACACTTATACATACATGTATATATTATATAGTTTACAGCACTCATGCTTGAGCCTCTATGATGAAGAATGTTGCGTGAAGAATGCAACATTGTCTTTCTGACATTAGCCTCCGCTAATGGTGAAGTGTTTATCTGCAAAGGCACCTGCATCATACAGCCCCTACCCTGGAGGATGAGTCATCCGCAGCCGCCATACATTTGAGGTGGGCTTGGCTGTGTTCCTGAGTGGGGAACGTAGAGAGGGGCATCGCACACTGCTGAGCCATCACAGCTGTACTGATTTTCTGTCACATTTTTTTACAGCAGCAAACATAACCTGGTAAAGGAGACACTTTGTAGGTCTTACCTATCCCTGGCTATTGCTACTGCATCTTTACCTTTCAAAGATCTACAAACAATGTGTCTCGTTTTTATTCTCCCTTTTTCTTGCTGCCAGATTACATCCTTTTATACATTTGTTCATGAACTCTGTTAAAAATATGAGTCACACGATCATTTCAATTAATTTCCATATAATGCAAATGAGGAGGTAGATGACCAGACAAACAATCAGATTAACAATGACAATGTAATTAGGTGTCGCAGTTCCAATAAATGAAAAAGGTTAATAAGACGATGGTCTCATTACATTTCTGTATTGGCATTGCCATACCCATACCTGGGAATACATTATCGTTGATGGATGAAGGTGGGTGGTTACTGCAGAAGACAGCTTGAGCAATGCAGGTGGATAGTTCCCTTCAGATTTATCCAACAGACACAAAAAATACATTGCCTCTAACAGCGCTCAAGAAACAAAGAAAATACGTTCATCTGCTCAACATCTTTTGAGATCCATAAACATGATACATTCACTACGACTGTTCACAGGGCTTACCTTATTCACCAATGTAAATGACCGATCCCCGATTTGTGCTCAGTTGTAGTCCTATGGCCACTTATAGGTTCCAATCCAATTGCATTAATTCCTATTAAAAGTATAAAAGCTCTAGTTCTTTACTTTCAAATATTGCATGTGTTGGTCTAGGGAGTTGGTGTAAACAGTCTCCATGGTGCTGATTTACATGTCAAATCCTGGGTGCATTCCAGAAATTTCCATAAACCCAATTTCAATATTTGCATTAGGCATCACGGGACAGTGAACTGCAACCAACCCATTTGGCTTCACATAAAGTTTTGAAAAAAAAATTAAAACTCTGTGACCTTTTACATTTTTTAAATAAGCAAAGAGAATCAAATTAAATCTAGACTTCTAGTACTTACAATAGTCCATAATAGGAGATGAGGCAAGTTGTGTTTGTGACCCTTGGAACATAAACTTAGCGCGTGAACAATACTCTACTTTAATAGCTGGAACTCATGAAAATAAATGTCATTTTGGATCACAAATAGCATACATGGGCACCAGTGAAACAAATGACTCGCTGACGTTACCACAGGAGTACACAACACACGGTGGCTGACTATGTGCTGTGAGGCAGCCAACAGGGGTGTATGTTGTGAAGGGAAGTATTAAGACATGAGCGGCTCTAATGATTTCAGGGGACCGAGGGTGACGTGCTAGTCTGTCGTCAGCAGAGTGGGAGGGGCTCTGTGCACGTGGATGTGTGGGAGCATGTGCATCCTCCTCCTAGACACACACACACACACACACACACACACACACACACACACACACACACACACACACACACACACACACACACACACACACACACACCGGAGCCACCACCGGACAGAACATGTTGTGATTTATGTTGTCATGGGGTGTGGATTTGGTGGCAGAAAGTTATTTATTACAAAATGAGAATGGGCATTTGAAAATTTGTATTTTCTCTAACCTCCTATATAAACATAAAGTGTGCACTTATATGCAGTGAGGTGAGGTGAACTATCAGTGGAAGAATAAACACAGGATTCCAGTATGTCTTCAAGTGATCTTTCCTTTAGTAACTTGAGTTCAAGCAGTCTATTAAAGTAAAGAAGCCAGTAAAGTCAGTGTGATCTTTTCAAATAATACAAAAATAAATGATACAAAAATAGAGTTCACACCAAGGTATTTTTTCTAAATAAATCACAACACATAATATGTAATGTCTCTAAGGGAGGCAAGATAAAACAATAGGTTCGACATGATCCTAGATTCTACCTGCAGTTGCTAAGCAACATCCACCTCTAACCTCTCAATCAGTCCCATTGGTCAGCAGGAAAAACGCACAACGCATCCTATTGGCTAAGAGAAAGTTAATAAACTTTAGCCAAGACCTGCCTCCTTACGTGTGCTCGCGCACAAACACACACACAATGAAGAGATTCTTGTGAATGAGAGCAGCAGAGGGTGTCAGTGCTTGCGCAGTACAGTGCTGATATATGCATTGAGCTCCTGAGCTAAAAATAAAGATCACACTGAATGCTGTGCCAATGAAAGTTGCAAGACTGGATTCAAAGTGACACGTCTAGTCCTCTCCAGACAGCGGAGGTCTGTCGTTAGCTTCGGAATCTATTCTTTCCCCCATTTATGTCTAATGATTTACTCTAATTGAAACAACTACAAAACTGTAAACCCTGTAGTGTTTTGACTGACATTAAAAAACATGTATATAAATACATCTTTAGTGTTTTCGTGGTCGTTACCTTTTGGTAATTATGTGCTAAATGCTAATTAAAATTGTTGTACAAGCAGTTTCTCACCACTGAAGGGCAAACCTTGATGGCCCAACACAAAACCAGGGGAAACCATTCATGGAAGACAAGAACATTAACTGCACTGCATACATAGAACAAAACAATTGTGAACCTGGGCCGATATCAGCTAGCAGATATGTTATATGACTAATTAGTCTCAACACAGCCACAAATCAAATTATATTGCTTTATTGAAAGAAATCGCAAAGACAATACAATATTAGAAGTTTAGTAGAAACACAAATTTCGCAGGGGTTGGAACCAGAAGACAAATGGTACATCAAATGTTGCATACAAATTCCCAAACTGTACCTTGCAATAGTACTTTTTCTTTTACTAAGTTTCGCTGCTAACCCTTCAGGAAAATATCTATATACATAAAAAACAACAACTTTAATACAAGTTACAAATATAGTACACTATTCTTTTTTAAGATGGTCATTTTTGTAAAAGCAGTGTGAAAAGTGACGCAATGAATGGACAGATATGTACAGAGACAGACAGAGAGAGAGAATGGATCATGGATCAGCTTCACATCTTCTTGGTGACTCGCTTGAACTGCTGGGAGGTCTTATAGAAGTTGGACATGGACTTGGGAGCCACCAGCGAGTTGAGGTGCCCCTCCGATACGGTCCTCACTACCCTCCTGGGCTTGTTCTCGTCCGACCCTGCGGGTAGGGGATAGAGGGGGTGGTGTTGTGTCAGAGATCAGATGGGTCAGCTGGATGGCCCTTCTGCTGGACATGCTTTCCAGCTGTTTTAAGACTGTATTTGCAGCAGATGTATTTCACTCACCAGCCACACGCTGAACCCTCAAAGGTCTCCTGGTGACCACCGGTTCTAGTTTTACACGCTTGAGTGCCACAACAGCAGTCGCTTCTTCCTCCTTGATGCCGCTGCGGAGACGTACACATTAGGTTGAACAACAGTAACATCAGACACAACGTGTTCTGCCTGCTGTCTCTCTCCTGTTTGGATTCAATGTACAGTGGCTTGATCACAGGGTGGACACTCTCCATAGGTAAACCCAGAGGATATTATGTACTATACGAGTCTATGTACTATATACGAGTCATTCCGAGGCAGGTATGGGCCCACTATGAACTTCACCTGTTTAGTTTACGCTTTCCTTGTGCCGCTGAAGTCATGGCCATGTAGAGCGGTTTGGGACGCATTGTGTCCAGCAAAGACGGTATCTGTAAACTATAGTGTGGATGGGAGTAAATAAACACACCGGTGTACCACATTTAAAAAATAAAATAAATCGGAATATATAATACACATAATGTCCATGCTGTACAGCGAGAAGCAGAGTACTTAATCTAAAAACCTTAAATATGAACAAAGGATCATTGTTTCTGTTAATAGTAACAAAGGCATTGGTCTAAAAACAAAACATGCATTGCAATTTGCAGGAAATTTGCAAAGAATGTTTAGCAAGGTAACCAAGCCGTACTAATTCCAGCATCAAAAAAGACAAGTGTTTCGCACCTTCTGCCGAAGCGCTGGACGGACTCTATTGCCGTGGACAGATGTGGTTCGCTGGGCTCCGAGCCCCGACACAGGGAGACGCCAGCGGGAACCACGAACGTCGAATTGGCAGCCGTTTGATCCTCACAGTCGAGGACTTCAAATGTCATGTTGGAACCATAAGCGGGTGGTGGGCAGGAGGGCAGGGTGACGGTGGTGTTCAGAGCAGGCTGCGGCAGGGGGCTGCTCTGCAGCGGGAACACGCCCTCCTCTGTGACCTGGAGGCTGGGTTGACACGGCGTGGTCATGAGGCCATGCAACGCAGAGAGGCTTCTCCTGGTGGGCCGCTTGGCGAGGGGTTCCTGGTCTTCTGTACCGTAAAAATAAAGTGAACGTAAGAAAAACACGATTCGAGGCTTTCAAGAATGGTGAAACACAAGAGCTTTGTATTGTTTTGTTGAATGCAAGCATCGCTTGCTTTGCCACTTTGGAGTTTGAAAACATCTGCACATGGCCACATGTAGTTAACAAAGACGTGCACTGTGGTCATGTTATGCTACTAGAACCAGAAACAATGTGTGCATTTGATGGTACGCTGTGGAGCTCTGCTCTACAGGAGTTACAATGAAACATGTAAAATATGACTAATATATTTACAAAAAGAAAAAGAAAAATCAACTGCATTGCCTTTTTACAGTGTTATGACAATTCTACCACCGGGGACATGTCAAAAAAACTGAAATGATTAGATTGGATTTTTTAACCAAATCAAAATGTAATATAGCCTGGCAAAAAGATGAAATGAATGTCGACAAAATAGACCCCTAATGTATTCAACGATATATATAACCTGGACAGCTGAATGCAATTTTGAAGCCATTTGAGTCATAGTGGATATAGTACAGCAGGACGAGCAGTCTGTGATAAATGCGGACTAGTGGTTCCTCACAATAAATGGCAGCAACGATCCTTCAATCCCATATTTTTGGCTTGTAGGGGATTAATACATGCATGAGTTGCTATTTCTGGTAGAAGCTCAGCTGAATTAGGGTCGCGCTGCTGCTGCACGGTTCTGGTTGGTGGGGAAGAGGGGTTTACGTCTGTTGACGTTTCCCCTGCCCTGCTGCGGATCTGCATTTTCATGAATGAAGCTCAAGAGGGGATGGGGAGGGTTAGATGCCAGAGAGACAGAGGAGCGGAGAGGGGAGGGGAGGGGAGGGGGAGGTATGTACACAGCAGGAAGGAGAGCTTGAATCGAAACAAAAAGCCAGACAATCCATCAGTAGCACGGACGAGAATAAAATAGTGCTGCTGCAAAAATAGGGCGGGAGGGGAGGATACAGGGAAGGAGAGGAGGAGAAACGAACTAGGGAAAACCGAAAGGGTTTGTATATGGGTGGAGACGTGTATGCGTGCGCACGCATCGTGCTCAAATCAACAAGATGCTGAAACATTCCTATAAATATAGCAGGTAGCATTCAGTTCACAAAGAGTTAAGTCTCGTTCAGAAAAGCGTTTCAATCAAAAATAAATATATAAGAACCGCCATTCGATTGGCTTCGTACACTGCAGGGTGGAGCCCTCTTTTATCATTGGCTACCGGTAACAGCTGAGGGAGCTCGGCTGAATGACAAACACGAGTCAGGTTTAGATCCCTATAAATAACTCGGGGAAACGAGAAATAAAAACAAACCGATGTGACATTCATCTTCGTCTTTCGCCATGCCCCGTTCGTCGGCTATAAGATCATTATTAGCTCGGACGACTCGTATGCAGCAATGCATACGACTGCATCAGCCGATGCGTTCCTCGATAGACTCTTTGAAAACAAACGTGTTTTTTTTTCAACCAAATACATGCACTGACAGAGACTGAGCAGTCTGTGATGGGAGCAGATTAGCATTCATAACAGCAACACAGTATGTTATAGGACATGCGTGTCGTATCAGCTCTCGCATTAGGTCAGTGCTACAGTCTAACTATAACACTGCACCTGGAGCATGATACACTTCCACCACGTGAACAAGTCACTGTTTGTCTTTGCTGTGCAAACTCCAGAGCGGGAAGCCAGCCGTTGCTCCAGTTGTTCCCCAGCTGACATGAATGGTTAAAACATCTGTGTGTTTGCTGCATGTTTAAAGGAAATATTGACATGGCAGCAACATGTATTGCTGGGCTTATGAAGCAAATCGAAACAGAGTGCATTACAGCATATTATTTACGTCACCCTTTGCCGTGAGCGTTAACATGTGTTGTTCTGGCTGAGGAGAATTCTGTCTCTCAGCATACGGGCAACGCCATGCGTTCCTTCTTCAATCTTAAGAGATGTTCATCAGCTCACACCTCATGTTGAAATACATGCATTCAAATAATTTCTAAATGGAAACAGGTTTATGGACACTAGTCTTGATGAACCCCAGTGAGAAACGTAAAAACCCATGTCAGATTGACTGTATTACAATATAAATCATCCAATTTCTCAGATGGTATTAAAGTATCGTATTTGTGGGTCCCATTGGGCGACTAACTTCTGCTACAGATTTGTGAGGACTGCTTTAAGAGCACACTAGTCTCATTTTTAGTACGCCTTTTTGGATGGTTTGGGGCATTTTCTACATTTGTAATATATATATTTTTGGGACATGTACAGGAAATTTGTGATGTGCCTTTGGCCATTAAAGGAAGGGAATCACGGGTGACATCATGAATAAACTCCCTAGCAACATGGGGAATACACTGGGATTGGACTATGGGAGAACATAACTTGAGAACATTCTTAGCTTTCATTATTGTTAATGATGTTACTTAGAGTATGCCCCATCTAATTATGCAAAAATCCTCATCTTCATGGCCAAAATTCGTTTAATTAGAGGTGCAATTGGGAATCATGAAATGCAATGCAAAATGCAACATGAAATGCTACATAAGATGTCCACACACAAACCCCCAAAGTAATCAGTATAATGAGTGCAATACTTAAAAAACAGCCAATATGAGAAAGTTATGCGCAAAAGCAAGACAATTAAGAGTGTTGCTATAAGAGACAATCCCAAGAATAAACATGTGTATAGAGCTAGAGTACAGACATATTAAATATAATGACTATACTCTGCTGAGGGTGTTTGATAATGAACAGGATATGCTGGGCCTGTATTTTATACTAGTAACTGAACATAGTGCATGAGGACACAGGGATTCCCCACACTATGGAGGGCTTTTCACTTCATAGTTTCATTGCAATTAATGTTCTGCCCTTTCTAGAAAAGGTTTGCCAACATCTCTACTCTGCGATATATCAAGATGGTGATAACACACGGAAACGTTAAGTCATGTTATTAAAAAGGACAGTCAATGAGTGGAAAAAAACTACTTCTTAGTTCTTGTATATGGTATGTGGGAGGATTTTGGCAAATTAGGAGTCACATTGAAATTTTGGTGCCATAATCAACAAGAAACGTTCTTCTAACTGACCATTTGACAAATTACAAATATAAAGACCTATCAGCCAGGAGCAGAATTACTTTATTTGTTTAGGAAAGGAAATAAATAAAGAAAAGCCTATATAAATGCCCTATGTAGTTGGCTAGCTACCTAAATTCCCTACTTGACCAAATAACACCACAATTAGGCCCAATGTTTCTTTTGAATTAATTGTTTTCTTCTTAAAAAGCTACATTTCCCACAATGTGCATCTATAGAACATATATTCCAGCTGGTCTGCAGGAAATGTCATTACAGTCAATTTGGAGGCTGTATTTCAAGAGCTCCCTTGATGCCTTCTCCCAATGGTTCCTCATGTGTGGTTTCCTTCCTTAGAAGTGGCTTGGAGAGTTCCCTAGATTTCATTACTTAACTTTCAACCAGTACAGGATGTAGGTGCAGCTGCCCAACTGTCAATTATATGAAGTGTTCTATAAGTTTATTCTGTGGGCTATTCTTTTTATTTTTGGGAATGATATAGAAGAGAACGCAATGGAATATCTATGCAGGTTTTTTTTTACCGTCATAGTGGAGGCAATTACCTTTAGTTGATGGAGAGGTGTGTGTTGGTGATCCTTTTTTCTTGTGCCTTTCTGCACCTGAATACAAAACAATAACATGTAGTAATTAATGACTCATCCCAATGATCATAGATAATAAACCTAAAACATACCTGCCACCCCTTGGACAATATTAATGAATACCATCCAGACACATGCTGCACACCATTTTTTTTTAAGGAATATTTTGGGAAATCCCCATTCACAATAACAATATACACCCATTCAAAAAGTTTATTGGATTAAACAATTGTACAAGTTTCAAAATAGGGTAGACAGTCTTTGGCAGCAACATCAGCATTATGACAAATAACACTTCGTAAATTTTGCTTCATCCTCTTTAAAGTAGCCATCTCTATCCATTACTCCTTGGTGGCTGATGTCGAGACACTTGGACAATGTGCAAAAGGCATGAAAGGGTAGGTTTGATGGCATGAGACATGGCCATGATGTTGGTATTTGGGGAGGAACTTCTGGGGGCATGTACTCTTTTTCTTTGAGTTGCCGTTGCTACTGTCCCTATCATCCCTGACTGTCTCCTCATCCGATATATAAACTACCTTTGCCTTATGAATAACGTGCATTATAATGATTATGTATATTTGCGTTATAAAACCCAAACTGTAAAAACACACTTCTAAGCCTTATTTCCGGTGTTGAGTGAAATTCCACCTAGATAACGTTATTATGATTCACCTATAATGAGGGTAAGCTAGCGGATAGTGTCTGATACTATAAAAATGTTTTAGCAGGTAGCCGCTATTTTCACATATCATATTTTAACGAGTACGTCCAAAAAGGATGACAATGAATAATCATCGTAGCATAATATAAATACAATACTGGTCAAAAAACATTGAAAGACTTTCCCACATTTTTTATAATGCCAGGAATAATCAGTGCTCAGGGGGGAAAGAGTTTCAGATCATGACGAACAAGAATTGCTGCAGTCTGCCAAAAGTGAAGCGATCTACGCAGCCACTAAACGGTTTTAACCCGATAGTGACAAAGTTGAAAGATAAACATAAGCCTGCACGAAGGCTTTTTCAGATTACAATACGTTTATGCGTTACTTTCAACCGGTTTCGACAAGAGCGAAGAGAGCACAAGTGTCACTCTGATTGCTGGAATTTTTTGAACAACGTAAAGCCATATTTGGAAATCAATTGCTTCCCAGCCAAGGCAAGACCGATATTCATTGTGAAAAGCAAATGTGAATATAAGGATGGTCTGAAGGTGCTAGACGTGGTATTCAGCAAGACTTCTAACAAACACAATTAAGTTAAGTTATTTACTTTAGTTTACTGGGTTATCTCTTGATTAAGGATTTTGCAACAAAGGTAATATAAAAAGAACCTTCAGCCATCTTTCAAATTAGAAATGCAATTAAATTATTTTATAGCATTAGAAATAATTCTATGCCTGAACAATGACGGGTACAAAGAGCCCTCATTACCTGCATGTTCAAAGGAGGTAAAAGATTAAAGTGTCAAATGACACCGTATGAGTGAGAATAGGTGAAGACACCAGGCAGAAAAGGTACAAAATATGAAACAATGGGGTGGAGCGGGACCTGGCGCGGAGGGACAGGTGCTGAGTGTACCGGCCCATGGATGATGGACAGCATCAAAGTTAAAGGAGGATTCGTTGGCCGGCTTTGGTTCACGCGCTATTGTCTGCCGCGGCTAGTGTGTCATAAAAGAGTGCTCAGCAGAATATCCTGGGTGTTGCTAGGTCGAACAACAGCATGCTGACCCAGACTAAATGTGATAGGACATAAAACGTGTTAACATCTTGTTTGGCGGTGATAGACTCCGGGTCAAGATTAGTCTGTGTTAAAAATGTTTTACCGAAGGTGAGTCATAGTTCTGTTAAGGACCTTTGGTTGTTAAGTTACTTGGCTGATTCATCTGTGAATTAACCTCTCATGTCGGACTGCAGCTCATATCCATGGGCAGGGGTGCCAACTGGTGAGGACCCCAAAAAACATTTTCGGCTTGAAAACTAAGAAAATCCATTAAGGGTTCCTTCAAATCAAGCCGGTTCCATTTTTCTGTAGGTGCTCTGTCCAAGCGCCACACAAAAGCCTGTTAGTGATATTCGGAGCCATTTAAATGCAAAAGTTAATATTAGGATCTCAATATTGTGTATTTGTTATGTCTTTTTTCATATTTGCTTCACTGACTCCTGTCTCTAATTAGAGCAGCATTGAGCCGCCTCCAACTCAAAATCCCTCACTTTGAAAACAACTACACCAACTCACATAATCACCAAGTCACAGGTTAGTTTAGATGTCCATATAAATTACATATAAACTATTATAATAAAAATAAAAAAAAAGGCGTCATTTAGTCTTGTATAGGCTATATTAACCATGGTAAATGTAGTAGGCCAACTGTAGTGCTTGGCGGTACCAGAACACTGGTATATCTAACATCGGTTGGGAGTGGGAACTTCCATCCGTATCACAAATCCTAGTATTCCTTTTATATGCATGTTTAGTTATTTGTATGTTGGCCTCATTTGTACTTCTCCCCTCTCTGTCCCACAATAGTTATCTCTCATTTTACAGAAAGGTTGACTAATTCTAAATCATATTGGGAAGAATATGTATTATGGCATCCGATCTAGAGCAATATGATGCCACATACCTTGCCTGTTAACGTAGGAACTACCCGTTATGTGCAGGCCATTCGTTCTGGCTAGGTATGAGGTTAACTAATTAATCCAAACAAATAAATTATAATATCATCTTAAACCAGGAAACTCTAAACCTTTCTAGATATTCGCTATCGGAGAACTCTTTGGAATCTCTCCATTGTTTGTGTGTTTACAACCAATTGAGGCCAAAACATGGAGCGGATTTCTAGACATTACCTTTAGTTTAATAAAGAGAACAAGTGGAACGGAATTCAGAGATGAGCTCTAGAAATATGGCTGGATCGATTTGTGGAACGAGATCAATTTACCGTGCTAATTGGATTGGGTCAATAGTTTGCGTATCAAACGGCTGAAGCAGAGCAGCATAACACTACGGTCAACAAGCCCACGCAAATGACGACATTGAAAACGTGTAAATAAAAATGGCGAATTTCACTGAAAGGCAACAAGTTTTCACCCTTGATGGGGGACATTGTCTCATACGTTTTAGATTGTGTTGTATCAAGTTAGTAGTAACAACAGGCCGTTATCACAGAGGTGTTATAGTCAGGGCAAACAGCGGTGTAGCTCATTACGTTAAAAGGTCTAGTGTGGAGAATTTAGTAGCATCTCGCAATGAGGTTGCAGATTGCAACCAACTGAATACGCACCCCCTCCCTTTCCAACGACTACGGTGGCCTGTACGGGCATATATTGTGTAAGATAACAGTAGGTATTACAAAATGCTATCATCCTCTACAACAGCATAGAGTAGACAAGTGTCAAGTGTGATGTAAGTAAAATATAACATATGAACAAAAAAAACTAAACATTAAAAGACGTGTTCTCTCTAGAGCCGTTCTGGGCAACTGTAGAAACACGGCGGTGCAACAGGGTGGGCTCTATGGAAGAGGACCCACTCTCTGTAGATATAAAGGGCCCATTCAAAGGTAACGAAAACACAACGATTCTTATTTGAATGGGATTCTACACATATTAAAACACTTAGGCATATTATATTCAATTTCAGCGGAAGTCTCTCCCGCTAGATGCCACTACATTTCTACACACTGCACCTTTAAATATGGGTATGAAGGCATGCCATTGCCCATAACTAATATAATGACACACCTGTGTTTACCCATATTATTACACCGATGTGTATATATAATATAAATCCTAGACATCGCCATATTTTTCAATGAGGAAGTCAGTCACGGTTCGATTCGTTTCACGGTTTGGTACTATGTATGTATGTATGTATGTATGTATGTATGTATGTATGTATGTATGTATGTATGTATGTATGTATGTATGTATGTATGTATGTATGTATGTATGTATGTATGTATGTATATATATATATAAAAAAATAATTTATTTTTAAACTTTCTTTTGTCCCAGGGTAGGCTCATTATGACAGCAAATGCTCCGGTCCTTGTCTGCCGTAACATGAAAGAGTATATTTGATTCTTTATTTATACTATTGTTTATCTTTCTTAAAAAATATGCTACATTAAAAATAAATGTTGAGACTTCTAGCTCAGAATGTAAATATAATTAAAAAAGAGAAGCAAATGGGTCTCTGTTTAATTAAATGGAGAATAACGAAAATCCGAACAATAAACATTACACAAAATAAACCAATACGCCTATAAAGTGCAATAATCTTAACCATGTATTTAAATACCACGTCTTCAACTGTGGAATATGGCTGTAAATGCTATAAACACGTCCAACTTGAATAAATAAAGTAAATTAGTCAGTTGCCGTTTAGATTTAGCCCAAATCGGCTTCGCTCCCCTCGCGCTGGACAGTTACATTTGGATGATGTATGATCAACATGTTTGACACGCTCCCGCTAGCATAGGTAATGCGCGTCATGGATGGCCACGGATTAATCTATCACTTTTTTGCCAGCGCATTTGTCCACGCAAGGTCCTAATGTTCCAAGACTTACATGACGCCGTGGGGTCTTACAACTGCTCACTCTTTGCACTCGCCATTCTCTACATTCTCTACCTTACTGCAGTAAAGTTTGTTTCATGTTAGAAATGTACCAACCATACTGCGATCTCTCCCTTTGCGTACTGACCAGCGATAACGCAATCACTGACATTATCGATAGTCGTCATTGATACAGGTTGTGTATATACTAAAGTGTAATACAGTCCCGCTAATATAAAGCATCACTGTTTTTAATAATTAAATAGCTGTGACTCATGCTAAAAAAAATCAGACCTGAAATGTGCTGAAATCAGGCTTCCTTTTTTTTCTCTCCGTCTGACAAAAACACCACCTGACTTTAGCACATTTCAAGCCGTCCCGAATCGTGCAGTTTGCGCACCGAAACGTGCGTGTCATCCCGTACGGTCTTTTTTCTTTCTTTCACGGGAACCGTTACACCCCGGGTAAGTACACAAGCAAATCATATTTTATTGGACCACAATTGGAGGAAGTGATGACTCACTGCAGGGGCTGTTCTGGTGGTACGCGAGATGGGAAAACGACAGGATGGCCGCCAGGTCTCCGCTCGTCGTGGATGCCGCCGTCTTGCCTGCCTTGCGCGGTCCCTCCCCGGTCCCATCTTCTTTCAT
Source organism: Lota lota (assembly GCA_026745465.1). Lineage (NCBI taxonomy): Eukaryota > Metazoa > Chordata > Actinopteri > Gadiformes > Lotidae > Lota > Lota lota. The sequence continues at coordinate 11,967,283 of JACYXH010000659.1, read as the reverse complement.
ACATTGCCCTCCGGCGTCCTGGTCAGCCCAGACCACGCCCCTCTCCCGCAGCACCAGGTGTTCCAGCTCCTGGTTCTCCAGGTCGTCGGTCTCGCCGGCCAGTCCGGCTTCGCTCAACATGACTTTATGACGACTGTGAGCGGGTAGCAAGATGTTCACCATTCTGTAACAACACAACAAAACAAAGTGAAACACAATTGTTTTATCAGCAACAACGAACGCAGTCGAGTGTGTGCACGTAATGCGTGCGGTCAACCTACTTTTGAATGCGCTTGTTCTCCTGATCCTGCAGTGCAGTAAGCTGAATCATCTGCTTGAGGTGTTGCTTCAGGTCGTTCACCTGCAACTCCAGTCTGTGGCAATACAGGTCCTTTTCCAAGACCTGCAAATGAATGGGGGTACACAGTGAGTCTTGAGCTATCCCTCTCTTGGTGGAGGCAAAGTTAAGATAAGACATCAGGTAAGCCTCAGGCCAGCAAAACAAAGAGCAGAATCAGAGTTTGAATTTGGGCAATGTTTCCTGTCTGTTCTAACTAAGGAATAATAACAAACAAAAAAAAGAAATGCATAAAAACAACAGGTGACGTATAAGAACTACGAAACAACAACATCGGGAACATTTGACTAGCAAATGCGTCATAGTTTTGGGCCGGTTCCTGGAAAGGACAAAAAAAAAACATAACATGGAAGGATGGGTAAAGGGTATTGATTTATTCTCTTCAGTGAACTACGAGCGAGCTGAAGAAATAAAATGAGCACGGTTCTAATTACTGACAGAACAGATGGGAAGAAAACAAAGACAATCACGACACCAGGGGAGGCACAGCCGGCCTTCCAAAATAAACATACAAGAACACCAACAACTGAGCTTTGGTGGCAGGGAGGAAAAAAAGCCAAAACAAATCATTTCACCTTCCGTTTTAAATATCGTAAACAAAAACAGAGGTTAACTGAAATTTTAATTGTTTTTTGTTGCTGTTAGCTTGAAAACAACACTTTTAGAACACTATGAACAAATGTAAAACTGTAATTCAACAGGTAAACACCTGTCAATAAGTGTGGTGCTAACAATGATTGGCAGACTCGTCATCTTGCCATGAGCTCCGACAACATGGGATCGCCGCTAGGTGACTTTACACAATGGCTGAACAAACGTGGATACAAAGAAAAAGGCACAGGGGGTACTCAACCCTGAACTTAACGCACTTAAACATTTAGGTCAGAGTGTAATTTCATCAAAATCAAAAATCGGACACAAAATGCGTTTCCAATGGAGAGAAAAAATAAATAAATGGGAAAATCAACTTGGCGTTGTTATGTGTGTGCACATGACGCTACATCTAAAGTGCACCACGAAAGCAGGAAGGTGTGGTGCTTTACTGTGATGATTTAGCCCATTTTAAATTAAGGGGATTGTGGGCGGGTGAGTTGTGCCGAGCAGACGTACAATTTTCATCGGTAAACAGATTAACACCCCCCCACCCCCGTTTCACTGATTGTGGCATTTCATTGTTCCAGACCCTGTAACCTGACAAACAAAATACGCTGCAAAGTAAGCAGAAAGAACGTAAGAACTAGGTGAGTCAGAGAGTGGTATAAGTACCTCAATAAACAACTCAACTCTTTTCTTTACTTTTTCCATAGGAAAGTGAAAGGCTGTGTGTGTGTGTGTGTGTGTGTGTGTGTGTGTGTGTGTGTGTGTGTGTGTGTGTGTGTGTGTGTGTGTGTGTGTGTGTGTGTGTGTGTGTGTGTGTGTGTGTGTGTGTGTGTGTGTGTACCTCCGGAGCCATGGCATTCTGGCCCAGCAGCTTCATCTCGTTCTCGACGCGGTGGAGCCAGTCGCTGTTGTGGTCGAAGCGTTTCTTGGCCTCGGCCAACCGCTTGTGGATGTGCTGCTGCTGTGTTCTCAGGGAGGCGATCCTGCGCTCGTGCTTGCAGGTGGCCTGGTGGGAGGGACCGCGCCCACTACGGTTAGCCCACACATCTCATTGTGAACCACAACTTAACATAATAGAACCCAGTGATCAACGGGTACTTCATAACCATCAGAAATGTGTATGAGGAAGTACACAGGAAGCGACATTTGAGGAGCAGCACAAAATCGAGCACGCTACAATCTCTATAAGGGGGGCTCGTAAGGCCGAGATCAGTCGGCCATCTAAAAACAGAAGGAGCTTCACTGTGGGGCGGAAAACCCCAGAGTGTGAACAACTATGAACTCAATAGAAGTGCATTGATGACTCAGCAATTGCACCCCAGCAATTTGCAGCGGGGATCAAAGAATGTGTGGACGGCAGCACAAACAACAGCTACCTTCTCGGTCTTCTCCTTGGCACAGAACGAGTGGACCTGCTGGTTGGCCTCCTCGCTGTGGCGCTGGCGCAGCTCGTTCTCCTTCAGCTGGCGCTCCAGATCCAGCTGCTCCCTCCTGATCTGGGACCGGCCAGAGAAGATCGTCTGCAGAGATTCGGACACCCTGGGAGAGAAAGATCACAACAATTTCATCCTGCTTGAATGGCACTATTTGGTAAATGTATAGAGGATAGATTTTGAGATTACAAAAGCCTTCACAGATAAACTCTCCTGCTTAAATGGCTTGATTTGCATAAGAACATTGTAGGATGAGCCAAGAATGCAGCAGTTTAGTTGAACTGAACTTATTACAGGCTAAATAATCCAACAGCTCAAGAATCACAAGGTCAGTGCTTAACCTCTAGTATTGTACAACATGGGCAGTTTACCAAAGCACGCCGGGTGAATAACCTAATACGGCCTCTGGTCTGGGCAACGTTCTGCATAGACATGTGATGGAAGAACGTGTCAAATGCACTAATAAATAAAACGGCTGCTATTTACCATGTGGAAACCGTGAAAAGTGTTCAAAATATGATGAAATGTTCATTGTATGCTATAGAATTCACAATAATAATGAAGTCAGTCTCTCCTGGCATTTTAGTGTTGGTCCAATTACACATTGAATTGCACGTAGAACGTGAATCCTATTTGAAAACAGAGACGAGGAGATATGGCCGATCCTGTGCACTTTCTTTCGGAATAGGAGCGACACAGAGGTGCTTTTCATGCAAATGTTTTCACAGGCTCTCCGAAGCCAGAGCGACGGGGACAGGAGCGGTGGGGCGCATGCGGATGAACACCCGAGACCAGAGCGATGCAGCTGAAATGTTACTGCGCTCTCCACTGTAACCCTGGTGACGTAGGGGCTGTCGTGGCCTCGCTAGACGGCTGCATTTTTAATGGCGCGAGAAGCGCCATTAAAGAGGAGCTCTTCAGAGCCTCCCATTGTGCGAGTTGTGAATTCTGATGCCAGTGAATGAAAATGTGTGGGACTGAGACTCATTCAGTTTTTCCAACCCCCCCCCCCCCCCCCCCCCCCCCCCACTCCAGCAGATGCCACTGCATCCGTTCAAGAGAACTGAATTAAGAGGGTTTAGCAGTTTGCCTACGATTCACAATGTTTGTTTTCTCTTAGGCCCTTGAAGGGCATGGACATACCACCCCCGAAAAGGTAGACTCTTTCAAATGGAATATATTCAAACCTGGACATTACTTTGACAGACTGATGTGGCATCACAATTAATGTACCTTCAGAGACACATGCTTTCTCCATCAACACTCAATAGCTGGATGTTAATGTCTGCCAGTACTTACACTAAAAGTCTCACTTATTAATAAAAAATAATACACTAGCACCTCTACACTTTATTCTAACTAGAGTGCTCTAGTTTGCCCCTCCCCGTGCTGTCAGACTTACTGCTTGAACTCTGCTTGTTTCCGAGACCAGGTTACTTCTGAACTTCCATGCCCCAAGATATGGGTCTTCCTCACCTCGTATTCGTTTAGCTTCTGCTTCAACTTCAGAATCTTGGGATGAACAAAGCAACAAATGGTATTTAAGATGGAAGTGAGGAGTTCAACATGCATCATATCAATGTTTCACTCAAGACATTCACGATAGAGTGTTTCACGCTGTACCTCTTCCCGTTGTTTCTCACAGATCACTGCATACTGGCCGACGTGGCTGTTCAGGCTGAGAACGTTACTCTTCAGCTGGGTTTACATGGGACATAAGGAGAGCGACACATCAATTACCATTGGTTGACGCCAAGCGATGTTACACTTTAGATAACAGGGGCCGCTAAACAAAAAGAGAAGGAGGACTGACCGAAGACTTGATCTGTTTAGCTCTGTCGGCGTACTTTAGTGTGTTGTGGGTGTCATCATACATCTTGGACGAAGGACTAACGTTCGCAATCATGACCGTCCTGCAGTTCCCGCCCAAGGAGTCTTTCAGTAATCGTGTGAGCTTGCTGTCCCTATATGGGATGTGACCTTTTTTACTCTAAAACAAAAAGAAAATATTACATTAACCAAGCAGCTTAAGGTAAATGCAAATGTAAAAGGCGGAATCTTTAGCATCATGCTCAAGGATTCCTATAGTTAGACTTTGGGGATTGAAACCAGTACCATTTGGGCACCATCTGGGTTATTTCAGACATGCATTTAGAGCAGAAATTAGCCTCGAAAAATGTCAATTATAAGAAAGTCGGCAATCAATATAATATTGATAATAATTTCTGTTCTAAAGCTTAATGAAGTGGGAATGTGAGGACACATGGCTCTATGTGAAGATCTATTAGCCCCAAGTAACACATTTAATATGGCAAGAGTAACACTCCAGAGCGGTGACTAAACCGACTCGATCACACGGCCCAGGCAAGGACACAGAGATATCATTGCCCAAGAAAGAAGAAACCTGGTCGGGACAGATCAAGTTTCCAAATGGCTGTGGCACATGTGTGCAGCATTTCCTGAATGCATGTGGCCTGCTTGTACCTGGTCCCCTTGGGACCGGCACGTAAACCGAGAAGACTGGTTGACAAGTTAATGTATGCAACTGGAATGTAACAATACCCAAAACTCTGTTGACTCTCAACTTCCCCCCCATTGAAAACACAGGAATGCATACGACCAACACAATGTTTGCAGGAATAGACTCAAGCCCTAACAACAGACCTTGGGGTGAAAGCATAAATTATATATAATCCCTTCGGTGTGAAATATACACATGCCTTCGTTGAGCCTCTTTAGCAAAGGCCTGTTGCTTTGCATAGACGTTCACACACATTGAAAGATAAATATAAATAATCTGAATATGACATTACAATTTATTAAGACTGAATTGTAAAAAATATATATAAATAAGAAAAGAAAAAAAAAAACAGCTATATCACCTGCTGGAGGGATAACATTTCAAAAGACTATTTAACCAAATTGGTAGGTGTGATTTCAATGCACTTACCTTTGGGTCAGCGAGAACATTAATAACATTCCCCAGGGCGAGCAGGGAGCGGTTGATGTTTGAACCTTCTCGCAGACGTGCCCCTCTAACATTGGTTGCACTGGCTCTCTCTGATCCTGCCAGGTCAATCAGGCTCATTTTGGCAACACAGACATTAGGATTGAGGCCAGCAGTCTTGTCCTGCTGCTTTAAGTAAATCTGGAGACGCAAACAAAACGGCCAATGGCCACAAATGTTATCCCTGTTAATATTGGTATAATTTGAAAAGTGTGAGTAGTTTATGAATAGATGGAATGTTATGCAATTCCTATCGCTAAAGTTTAAATACCTGGAAAACCGCGTGGGAACGCGATGAAGTGGCATTCATCTCAGTGGGATGCTGTGTCCTATTTCGGTTGCCATGATCCAAAGCCTCAAGAATGTCATCTGCAGATTTAGGCTTTAAAAAGGGTGGGCAAGTTACCATTTATTCCCTTGTCAACCCTAAACATTCATATTTTGTTAGTTTGATTGTTGCAATAAAAATCAACATTATTGTGGCAATAAAAAACAATTACTTCAAGGCATCCAAGCAATCTAGAACATGCAATTGCTGCACACAAAAGGCTTCATTGATAATTAATATTTGCAGAATGATTTTGCTGACAGAGAATGGAATGGCATATGTGTGAAGAATGAGGGTTGATGGAATATGACAGAGAACATGTTGATACCACTCATGACATACTGGAAGTACAATCAGCTCCTATAGAGCAATAGTGTGACACAGGACACCTATACTGTACTCACACTGCATACCGCTAGTGACATCAGAGTGATGCAAATGAACATGGATAAGCCAAGTACAAACTACAGTGAGGGGAAAAAAGTATTTGATCCCCTACTGATTTTGTACGTTTGCCCACTGACAAAGACATGATCAGTCTATAATTTTAATGGTAGGTTTATTTTAACAGTGAGAGACAGAACAACAACAAATAAATCCAGAAAAACGCATGTCAAAAATGTTATAAATTGATTTGCATTTTAACTAGAGAAATAAGTATTTGACCCCCTCTCAATCAGAAAGATTTCTGGCTCCCAGGTGTCTTTTATACAGGTAACGAGCTGAGATTAGGAGCAAACTCTTAAAGGGAGCGCTCCTATTCTCAGTTTGTTACCTGTATAAAAGACACCTGTCCACAGAAGCAATCAATCAGATTCCAAACTCTCCACCATGGCCAAGACCAAACAGCTCTCCAAGGATGTCAGGGACAAGATTGTAGACCTACACAAGGCTGGAATGGGCTACAAGACCATCGCCAAGCAGCTTGGTGGGAAGGTGACAACAGTTGGTGCGATTATCGCAAATGGAAGAAACACAAAATAACTGTCAATCTCCTTCGGCCTGGGGCTCCATGCAAGATCTCACCTCGTGGAGTTGCAATGATCATGGGAACGGTGAGGAATCAGTCCAGAACTACACGGGAGGATCTTGTCAATGATCTCAAGGCAGCTGGGACCATAGTCACCAAGAAAACAATTGGTAACACACTACGCCGTGAAGGACTGAAATCCTGCAGCGCCCGCAAGGTCCCCCTGCTCAAGAAAGCACATAAACAGGCCCGTCTGATGTTTACCAATGAACATCTGAATGATTCAGAGGAGAACTGGGTGAAAGTGTTGTGGTCAGATGAGACCAAAATCGAGCTCTTTGGCATCAACTCAACTCGCTGTGTTTGGAGGAGGAGGAATGCTGCCTATGACCCCAAGAACACCATCCCCGCCGTCAAACATGGAGGTGGAAACATTATGCTTTCGGGGTGTTTTTCTGCTAAGGGGACAGGACAACTTCACCGCATCAATGGGACGATGGACGGCGCCATGCACCGTCAAATCTTGGGTGAGAAGCTCCTTCCTTCAGCCAGGGCATTGAAAATGGATCGTGGATGGGTATTCCAGCATGACAATGACCCAAAACACACGGCCATGGCAACAAAGGAGTGGCTCAAGAAGAAGCACATTAAGGTCCTTAAGTGGCCTAGCCAGTCTCCAGACCTCAATCCCATAGAAAATCTGTGGAGGGAGCTGAAGGTTCGAGTTGCCAAACGTCAGGCTTGAAACCTTAATGACTTGGAGGAGATCTGCAAAGAGGAGTGGGACAAAATCCCTCCTGAGATGTGTGCAAACCTGGTGGCCAACTACAAGAAACGTCTGACCTCTGTGATTGCCAACAAGGGTTTTGCCACCAAGTACTACATCATGTTTTGCAGAGGGCTCAAATACTTATTTCCCTCATTAAAATGCAAATCAATTTATAACATTTTTGACATGCGTTTTTCTGGATATATTATTCTGTCTCACTGTTCAAATAAACCTACCATTACAATTATAGACTGATCATGTCTTTGTCAGTGGGCAAACGTACAAAATCAGCAAGGGATCAAATACTTTTTTTCCCCCTCACTGTAGACTCTTATTAAGAAGTCGTCATTTGACAGTATAACAGCAGAGTGAGGATAATGCAGCACTGCTTACTATTCTAAAAAGGGACAGTTAATGTTTCAGAGATTGCATGTCAATAACATCCAATAATTTCTGATGTTATATATGTTGCCCAAGTTAGCTAAACTAGGTTACATCCGTAACACAAACATTCATCAATCATTTTTTTCACAATTTTCTTTTTGGCTAGAGCAAAGGCATCTTGACTGATCAAATACGGCTTCCTGTTCACCATAATGCATCTTGCTGTGTTGCCTCCGTATCCCATTGACGTCAGTGAAAAAGAAAACCAGTTGGGTACAGCTAGCCACAGAAATACTGATACAAGCGATGCATAGATACAAGAAGGCGAAGACGAGAGACACTGCTCTCCTTGGAAACTAGACTACATACCAACACACAAAAATGTTAGCTAGTGGGCTCAACTAGATTATTATGTAATGATTAAGCATTGCTAATACAATAGCATGCCCATAACTAAGGCCCTGGAGACTGTTAAACAAAGGCTCACAGCAATTGAAGCCAGACTACTGAGGTATATCGAAGAAGCAGGCCCAAAGAATAAATGGTTGCTTTACTAAAGTGCCATTAAAAAGTGTTTTCCCAATTGCAGAAACATGTACATTTAGCAGACACTTTTATCCAAAGCGACTTACAATAAGTACATTTGTCAGAAGAAAAAGAAACAACAATATATAGCTGTCGGTACAGTAAGGATGTTCATAGAATCAGTGCAAAGCACTTACATTTGCTAGTTTAACCCATTCCCCGTATACAACAATGATAGCTAGGATAAGATGCTACACAATGCAAAGTATTATTTTTAAGTGCCAGGGCGTACAAACATACAATAAGTGCGTAAGGGGAGTGTTTTTAGGAGAGCAAGCGAGGAGGGAGGTTATGCAGAGTCCAGGTAAACTCTGAACAAGTGAGTCTTGAGTCTCTTGTGGAAGCTGGTGAGCGACTCTGCAGTCCTGACATCAGCAGGGAGTTCATTCCACCATTGGGGTGCCAAAACAGAGAAGAGTTGTGACTTTGTTGTGCGACCTTTGCTTGCTCTTAGCGATGGCGGTGCCAGGCGTCCAGCCGAGGTAGTTGAGCGGAGTGCTCGAGCTGGGGTGTGCGGTCTGACTAACGCTTGGAGGTAGGCGGGGGCAGTTCCGTTGACCCCCTTGTAGGCCAGTACCGTTGTCTTGAATCTGATGCGAGCTACTACAGGGAGCCAGTGGAGGTCACGGAAAAGGGGGTCACATGGGAGAAACATACTAACAGCAGTCCCACCAAAATAAAAATAATCCACATAAATTGAAAATCTTAAATCACACTGTCACTACAATGAGGAATCACTGCTTTGATCAAGAAAATGGACAACCCAACCCAGCTACCAACAAGCGTGACATGCAAGCAGTCAGCTTGCAACTTACGCAAAAAGAAACGACACGGATCTTCGTAAAGCTGGCTGCGAAGAAACTTCCACAACTTCCACAAGGCTAAGCAGACCTATTTGCTAAAGCTAGCAAGCTAGTCATGTGCTTTGGGGGAGTGGCTTTGGCGGAAGGCCTGAAGGGAGGGATGGGAACTTTTCAGTTGAATACTTTACAAAATCTAGCTTACTCTGGCTGGTTTCTCCAAATCGCCTACCCTAGCTTTATGGTTTTTCCATTGTCAACACTGCTGAATTATTTTTACCATTTGCTTTGGGTAACTTAAAAATACTAATCCCAACACCATTTTTTGTATTTTACTCCCCATCTGGAGCCCTGCATGAAGTTCAATGTGTCACCTTATTTAAATTATACAATTATTCATACACTGGGTCACGCCCTTCTTCATAGCAGGAGATTGGAACAAATTACTACATGTCCAAAATGCTTCAAAACAAATCTGTCTCAAGCTAACATTAAGGCTTACACATCTTTTTAATGTTTGCTTTAATTTTGCATTGTAATGATGCAGGATGCAAACATCAATAGACGGAACCTGGTGGGTGTTTCAAGATCATGTCCAGGCAACACTAGCCTCGTGACACCACCTTGAAAGTTCACATTCTGTTTCTCATTGCAGATCAGTCTGGCCTCACGCCCGTTTTAAGCCTCTTTAAAAAATATTTAAACTATAGGATCAATCAGCGCTAGTGGGAGGGGGTTTAGTTCATGACAGACAAGTAGCATCACTGTGCAGAATTAAAAGAAATTGTGGTGCCCAAGGAAACTGTAGAAATGGATGGAGAAAGCAAAACAGTTTAATCTGAGATAGACTTAATAATGATGTTAAAGATGAGCAGAAATTTGCACGGAAGACTTTTGTCAGAGCAGATGTCTTTAACGTCACCAAGTTATTTAATCTGATCGGCTGGAGTTTTTTGAACAACGCAAGACATCCATCCAATTAAATTACTACCCAGCCAAGTCAAGACTGATCTCCATTGCGAAATGCAAACTTGAATATCTGGACTGTCTCATGAGGGTAATGCAACACAGCCTTGCTTGACTAAATCCTATGGAATAACTTTTTTAACGCAGCTTCCCATTTATGCAACTTTATAACACTTCTGGGGTCATTTTCAAACTGACCTGGGCTTTTGTGCACACCCCAGACAGGCTGCTTGCTTCAATAGTCAGATATTTTATACCCGTTTGAGAAACCCAGATCCAATAGAAGCAGATCAAACTCCATTTTGCCCATAGTAAACACACGTCCCTGCTTCTCATAACTGATTTGTCTTCCTAATGAATGTGTCGCCCTTCATTTTACAATTAGTGATTTCATTTTTAGGGTTGACATATTGATCGATCAAATTCACAGTCCCTGGTGTTACTTTCATAAGGAGAAAAGCACTTCTTAATCCATTACTAAGAAGGGAGGGACATATGCAGACCAGATTTATTTTATTTCAGATTGAAAGGCTATAGTGTGTTAGAAATAACATTGATTATGAATTAAAATAATATTCACGCATATTTTATTGGTGTTATTTAATTTTCTATTTTAATAATTGTATGGTTCAGTAGACTTTAAGACTTATAAGACAGGAAATCAAAACACCCCCACAACTTCTACTCACCCAACATAATTGAGACTGCTAAGGCTCACTTACTGAACACTAACTCGGCTCAACACTCAGCTCAAACTCAGCTCAACAACCAAAATGGCATATCATCTAAAAATGGTATCATGAGTTCTTTTATTTCCAGGTTGTCTGCTTAAGGATGCTTGTCAACTTTCATGTTTAACGCTTCATCCATTGCAACATATTATATTTAACACAGAACAAGACCTAAAATCGAATCTTCTGACGTGTGTTGTCGTTTCTACTACACAACACGTCTCTTTGTTGCTTGTCTGGTGTGCAACCTCAGTTCTGCCGTAACTGAGTCAGACTCAGACCAAGAGTGGATCCGAAACCCACTGACTTCCTCCCTACAGCCCTTACTTGATCTTTAGGCTACCAGGTAGAGTGCACTGTGTCCAATTCAGTTAATCTAGGGATGACGTGCAGCAATGTTTTTCACTCATTGACCAATCAATTGGTTGAAGAGTAGGTACAATTTCACTATTGATACAATTAATATTACTGCCCATGGTGTGCACCGAGGCGAGCCAGTTTGAACGAAAAATCAGCTTTTGACCGTGCTGGATGTTATAGCTTGGCTGTATGGTGGCGCCAGTGTTAGTGCTCTCATTGGAAACATGACCCACTTAAGTTCCAATTAAGAAACACGAGTTTGAACGTATGCTTCAAATGATCATAAAAAAAGAGATCATTCTGAATGATCAAATGATCCCTCCCCACCGGGGATTACAATGAAATATACTATAGAAACGGTTGTGTGTATGGGGGGGGGGGGGGGGGGTCAACTATACAATTCTCCACTTACCTGATGGAGGGATAGACCTTGAACCACCACTTTCTTCGAATCATCTTCCCTCACTGCCAAAGGACCTACATTAGTCATCAGGTCTCTGATCTGCTCATTATACACCTGGCACAGCAAACAATGAGAAAAATTGGCCATCATTGTAGTATGTTCAGTATAAATAATAAACAAAATAACATGTATATGCAATATGGTGTTAAACATGAATTATTACATGGTTGACATGCTTAAGGTTAGTCACAGTTTGGTTAGTTTTTACAATTTCTGGTCACGAGAGAGATTGATTATCTATCTATCTATCACCCGCTAGTATAATATGCATTGAGGACGGTCACCGATTTGTTGAACACTATTTTGGCTTCACATTTGTTATAGCAAGATACTAATGTTCCCAGACCTAAAAGACGATGGGGGATCCAACAACGCCATTCACTACCTTTATGTTCTCTACTGACCGGCGACAGCCAATCACTGCCGTTATCGGTAGCGGCCATTGTTACTGGCTGTGCATATAGTAGTATAATAAATCCTTCTCCTATTAAGCATCACTGCTTATAACAATTATATGGCTGTGACTTCAAAAGTGTTAAAATCAGGCGTATTCCACTTAATCAGAAATTGGGCACCTAGGAAGACAAAGTTATTGACCTCGTAACTCTTAGATAAGAGTGTTTAAGTATGACCAGAGACAGTCATATAGATAATATAACAATTAAGCAGTTAAGTTAATGCTTAGTTACCAAACTTTTTCAAATATGCGATGTAGGTTACTTTATCCCGCCATGCAGGTGCAGTTCACTGACAAGATACAGCTGTTTGCTCTATTTACAATAACCATAGCTCTATAGAACTGGCAGCATTTTGTTGTTTAGTATTAGTTCTACAGAAAGGTCTGAAAGAATCGTCCCAATACTTTTATAATAACTGGTCTGACAAAAAACGTCTAAGGACAACAACTAAGCGTTCAAATGTAAGTTTCATTGCTAGACATATTCAGATAAGCGTTAGAAAAAGAACAGCAGGTTTTTGCAATGCGTTCAGGGATTTTTCTGCCTTCACCCTAAATCTTGCCCGCAAATTAAGATTATTGTTTACCGAACAGAAATGGGTGCATTCACACCTGAGCTGTTTGGTCTATTTTAATCTAACCCTGGAGCGTTCCCAATAGTAAGGTAGTTTGGGGTGGTGTGAACACTCATTCGAACTCTGGTGTGGACCAAAAAAAAAAAACTCTGGTCTGCTTGAAAATGGGGGTCTCAGTCTGCTTCTAAGTGAACTATGGTTGGGTTTGCTTTAGGTGTGAACCTGATCCCAGCCAGTGATAGGAAGCAAAAACCAAAAAAGAATTCAAATGCAAATTTTGAAATAATAAAACATACGCAGACAGGTATATGTGAACATTTCCTAGATTAAAATGAGTCACGGTCAGACAAGGTGCAATGAGGAGGTAAAAGCACTCAAATACAGTCGGATGACTATATAAAAAAAGGTATTGCTTGTGGTCGCCCACAAAAACAGATGTTTTAAAATTATTCAGTGACTGAATGGTGGAAACTATTAATATGTAGCTAAATTAAAAAACTCAAGACCGCACAAAGTTGCTCCATTATTATTATCCACAACAAGTAAGCATTGTGAGTTTCCCTTGGAATGTCAGTCGAAAAGACGATTCCCACGAGGTGTTAGTTTACAAAGTTCGCCTAACAAACTCCAGTGTGAACGCTTGCCAAACCAAATGAAAATGCAACAAATTATCAATCTGTGACTTCAGGTGTACCACTAAATTGTCATCAAGACCTTTTACAGACCACCTTATATGCAAATGGTATAAAAATATATAAATACACATGCCATAGCTGCGCAGAGTGCTAGCACCCCCTTTATACACAATTATTACTGCAAGAAAGCCATGGCCAGTGGAAAACAGTGGAAAGAAAAAGTCAGCAATGCTGCTTTTGCTCCTAGTGTGCTTATTTAGCATACACAAATTAACACAAAACCAATGGAAAACATGATGGAATGCACAAAGCAACCCTATTTTTAAATGAACAAGAAATAACTATATTTACTGAACAGTATTTTGAATATGTATTTGTTCAATTATCTATATAATTATTTTATTGTAGATTTGTCTATTTCCAGGAGAAATTTTATACAATCGCACATACCAACTGCAGTACCACAGGTGGAAACACACTGGATTAGAAAATTTTGATCGGCAATCACTGCGAGGAGCTCAACATTTTGATGTACATGTCTAAATAATGTGGGAGTAAGTGAGTTTATAGATTTTGATAGTTTATATTTTGTACACTAACTATTCCAGAACAAGGGGAAAAATCATATTTGTGTGTATGTTGGAGATTAAGAGTATAGTATTTTAAATATTGAAAATGTTTAAACTTTTGAAATATAGTATGTTTGTATATAGTTTTAATTATTTTTCTAGCATCAAGTACAAAGGAGTAGAGTAGTAAATTTGGGAAAAATACAAATATAATAAGTATGACGGATAATAGGCGTTGTTCAGCTAAAGCTGCTCACTTAATACGTATGATACATAATAGGAGTTTTGCTGCTTTAGCTGCAAACCTAATAACAAGTCTAGGCTACAGTATGTAACGACTCAAGAACACAGAATGTAAAAAATGTAAAGCAATAATATTCACCTCAAGGTATGAGCAGGCAACATCAAACACTTTCTCCTCTTTAACATCATCCATGCGTTTATAAAGCTCCTTCATAGTGCGATACATGACTCCTGGATCATCAGGTGTACCTAACATTGTATGTGTTTTTCCTGCCCCTGTGGCTCCATAGGCAAACACTGCAAAGAAAAACAAATTAAAAGATGGACAAAAATGTGTTACAACCACATTATCAATACTTTTATCAATCAAAAAAGGTTGATCACCTTCTTGTAGTGAACCTTGGGTTCCCTTCATCCCAAAAAGTGCAACTGGATTGTGCAGTAGTAATACACTGCCTGAAGTAAATAATGTTGGTGGAACCAGCTTGAGTGACTATGAGACATGGCACATCATCTTGCTAGATGTACCCACTGGAGAATGAGTAGACGCACATGGTAAGCAGTGCTGTGCTGGTATGCTGTCACATCAAAATTATGATAATAGCCATTTTGGGGCCCAACATGTGCCAACCAAGCCCAGCATTACCCCGCAAGCAGCTTGAACCATGGATAGGATGGATGGAATCATGCCATTTGCATGTCACAGCGGTTGGACAATCCTCCAACCAGTTAAATATCCAGTTTTGGCACATTGTGTGTTCAGAGATGCCCTTACACACACCACTGTTGAGAGTTGTTATTTGAGTAGGCGTGTATGGGCTGCTTTAACAACCCATTCTACCATGAGCTACCATTCTAACAAGAAGTTTTTACATGCAAAAATGTCCCCAACTATACAAGTTAGTTTTTCCACACTATTCTCTCAAATCTTTACACTGAAGTGCAAGGAAATTTGCATGAGCAGTTTTTGGGGTGCTGGAACCACCACCTTAAGCAACATATGGACATGCTTTAATATGTATAGAGTTTAGGGAATTTAAACCATCAACCGTTTAACCATTAACCGACAATATAATTTTAGACAAAAACTATATGAAAACAAAAACGAATGATAAACGAAAATAAATCCTCATGTTCGGTTGTCATTTTTGCCAGACGTAAAAATAAACATCTGGCACAAAATAAAAGTATCTTCATTAGTTTTGTATACAAATATTATTACTTAACTTTTGGTCGTAGTTTAGTACACCATCAGAAGAATTTGTTACTTTGCCTTTTAGATTGCTGTGACCTTTAATCAGGAAGGTTGTCAGTGATGACATACTTTTAATGGGTTCTGTTATGTAGTTTAGCCATATACATCCATGCTTTTAGCAAAGAGCAGGTTTGGCTTTCTTTCTTTCAACAGCGATGATGTTTCTCGAGTGGTTATCCCCACACTCTCTAGTGTCACTTTGTGTTGCACAGTTGCCAGTTAGTGGACAGAACCCTGTTATTGAGTTTTCAGAAGTCTGCAAGTCCCCCGCCTATCTACTGGGAGGGGCTCAATCTCACACCTTGCGACTTCAACGGTTAATGACTGTTAATGACTGGTTGAGGAGTGTCGTTATTGGTTGTAAAAAAAATTATAATAAATAAATGAAGTCAGAATTAGCATCCATAGTTGAGGCGCATCAACATGAATGGCCATCAGGTGTTAAGCAGATGCGCGCACACACACACACACACACACACACACACACACACACACACACACACACACACACACACACACACACACACACACACACACACACACACACACACACACACACACACACACACACACACACACACACTTCAAAGTACCTAATGACAGAAATAAGAAACTTAGATTACTGGTACCAAAACTAATTATGCATGAGAACACAAGAAAAACACTATACAAAAACAGCGACTCATCACAGGAAATTTACCTGTGCAGTTGAAACCAATCATGAAGCCATCCAATACACCTTTAGTTGTGTTCTCAAAGATATCTACTTGCGTAGAGTCTTCTCCGAAAACATTGTCAAACACAAATTTGAGGTCTTTGTTAACCCCCCTGATGTTCCTTTTTTGTACTTTGTGTGTTCCAAAAGATGACGTCTGATTTTCCTTGGGGTCAAATATCAACATGCGGTTATCCACAACATGGACAACCTTCCTCAAGTCGTCACCCTTTTCATTGCCGTTGACTGGCCTGACCCGCACAACCACCTTGACATGGTTGCAGACATCAGTCGCCATTATGAATCTTCTTCTGAAACTCTGAAGAAAAAACAACAACAATTGAAATAATAGTGCGGACACTTGGAATAAGTATAAGAATAAGAATAAGTATGCTAAATCATCAGAGGGCTGGATACAAAAGTGCCCCATATCAAGGAACCTGGTTTTGTTACTGTCAAGTTGTCCACCATGTATTTTGTGCTACATCAGGTTTTTAGGCTTGCGTAAACATTGAATAACCTATGAGATTCGGAAAGCATTATTTTAGCTACGATAGCAGCCAAGATATGCTGCTCAAACATATTGTTAATGTTTGCTTGATTTAAAGTTCAGAAAATACACACTGCAACATAACTACGAAATTGTATCATATGTTAAGTCTTTGTTATGTTGTGCATATAGAAATGTATGTGTAATTATAGCCACAAATAGCAGCAATGTTTAAATGATGCCATTCTACTGTTAGGTATTAATGTACACGTTTGCCTCAGACATAATTATGGCAAAATGGGAGGATAGAGCAGTTACTGTATACAGCAGACCTGTTCCAGTATTATGATATAATTAGTCACAAAAAACTTATTATCCATAGTACACCACATCCAGATTGCCGAATGTCATCCGCGAAAGAGTTTCCGATTCGATCTTCACCAGACATTTGGTTTTCAACTTGCAATTTCTCCTCAATGACAATGACTGAGATGGTTCTTGAATGTTAAAAGCAATTAGCCAAATGTATTTGTAAAAATACAAGTTGCAAGACATTTGTGATTTTTACTATGTAGACCATATAGCACTGGGATGAAGTTTGTGCACAAAAAACTAAAAAAACTATTGGATCTCTTGTTTACCGTTTCTATAACAACTAGCCATTTAGCTTCTTATCTCCTACCTCAACATCATAGCAATAACTTTTATATATAACTGTTATACAGCCATACATGATTAGCAGCGTATGCAGACACAAGCATTAGTTTTGATTTGTGAAAGCATCTGACTGTAGAGTCTATAATAAATATGTAACAACCTTTTTCTTAATTAAATGTTTGTCTGACATAATCTATGATTGGGTGACTGGGAAAAAGCAACAGTGACGACAGCAGCACTATTCTGAAAAGTTCAGAGATTTTCAACCTGAAGAGCCCGAAGCGGGCGCACAAAAAGCAGCAACACTCTGGAAAAAGACGACAGGTGCTGTACTTTTCGTCTAGCCGTCTGCATGCAGCCGCATATGCTGCCTCTCTCCTCATTGCAAACAATTGAAGAGAGGCTACGAAAAAAAAAACAAGTTACGTGAACATGGGCCCTAAGTTGTCAGGTTTACTGATGTCAATTATTTTTCAATCATAAGAAAAGGATGATTGAATACCAAATACATCATTTATGCCTGGACTAGTTTATTGTCTATATAGTGTATACAGCACACTACTAAAAACTGTTTCACAGAGGGAATTGAAACGGGTATCCAAATTCCAAATCTTGAGTGTCATTCACAATCACAACATTGTAACAAATTGAACAGATCATTTTTAAAACAAGTAGAATCATGTGAATCTATGTACTGGTTTGGCCGGGTCTGAGCATTGTGGTTCTCATTGTAGACCTGGTCTCATGTGGACTATATAGGGAGAAATTACTAAAAGCTAATTTATCCTTGTTTTCACCAATATAAAATAGGTTTCACAAAACATGGTTATCAAGAGTCTATAGGGTCTACATGATAATCCAGTCCAGGTTTGGTGGGTCTAGGTATTGTGGTTTTTCAATGTAGACCTGGTCTAATGTAGACTACAAAGGATAAAAGACAATGTATCTTTGTTTTCACAAATAGACAGAGGCATCACAAATCTGAAAAAAGTTTATAACGATTATTTTGGGTCCACAAGATATCCCATTCCTGGTTTGGGGGCTCTAGGTAATTTCGTTTTCATTCTAGACCTGGTCTCACATGGTACAAATCATAAAAAATATATATGATCACCGAAAAGAAAATCGAATATCCTGATAGTTTCACAAATAAGTATAACATTCAGGTATTGCTAACATATCAGTCGTTGTGGATAAATTGCAATTTGATAAACGAAAGTGGGCGATTATGGAACACGAAACTATCTTAATGTTATCCGAGACCCACCCGACACACACCAACACCATAACAGTATGATATACA
Source organism: Lota lota (assembly GCA_026745465.1). Taxonomy (NCBI): domain Eukaryota; kingdom Metazoa; phylum Chordata; class Actinopteri; order Gadiformes; family Lotidae; genus Lota; species Lota lota. The sequence continues at coordinate 11,948,651 of JACYXH010000659.1, read as the reverse complement.
TTTTCCACAATTGCAATTCAAACCAGTTGATACTTTTATAACGATTTTATTTCCTGCTTGGGACTTTTGCTGTTGTTAACCCTTCAGCAACTACCAAATAAAACGAAACAATCAAGACAACAACACAACCAAATGGACTGGCCAATTTGAAATGCTAATGCCAGAACCGTTAGCATGAGTGCGTTAGCTTACGTAGCTAAAACAATTCTGTGTATATTATCTTCAATGAAGTACGTACTGGAGCTTACCTTGAATTATTAGAAGGCAATTTGCATTTGTGCATCAGATAGGGTTATGATACATCAAGTAAATCTAGATTGTAAAATGCATTGAAAGATCACTAAGCAACAGACAAGCGCCAAGAATTTGAAAAAGCCTCTTCCCCCGGAAACGCACATATAGCCGTAAACCGCGTCTGATTGGATAGACAGATGTGACGTTGGTAACATGCTGCCAGTGTTGTACGCTCGCCAACGAAGGTAAGCTAACCAAACCAAGTTCCAAGCTTGAATACATACACTATCACTTTGTGTCAATATTCCCCCCCAGCAATACCCATGAGTTATTTAGCCACGCAACAGTTTGTTGTTGCAGACTGTAATAACTCAGTTACGGCTCTATACCAACGTCTAACGTCTATTTGTTGCTTTCGTGGTGTGATTAAACAGCCAAGGTTGTGACAGCTAAAGTCCAAACATCTCCCGCCGCTCCTCAGTGGACTCAGTTACATTATCGACAATAACCAGACAACGGCGCAGAACTCCTAGTCGTTAATGATGTAAGAGCATTGTTAAACACGAGAGCAGCTAACCACCAGACTATTTGCAAGGTTACTGATTCTTCACCCATGTATCAACACTGGGTAAATATTTCCTTAGTGGAGTCGTTTCACTCCTCGTTTCCATTCGAAATAATTACGCATGTTCAAGTTAGCTGCACACGACACTTAAGCTTAATATCACGTAATATCACTTAAGCTTAATATCACGTAATATCACGTAAGTGATATGTGTGGATATAGAAGTTAAGGTCCGGATTTGGTGTCATCATGGATCCAGCGGAAGCGACACACAATGGGTCCATCACCAATCAGCTGTGGGGGAAAAATGTGATGCTGGTGTCTGTTTGCAAGTTTTAATAAAGGAAACTCTTTGCTTACAGCCATAAAACAGAATTTAATCTCAATATCCCATCAGGATAGTTCACAAGGTGTTACAACACAATGGAAAGGTGTCAAGTTCTTCTGTGTATTCGATAAACACCTTGGTCATGAGTGCTGCAGGTAACGGCAATACCAAAGCAAAGGGTTCAAGTGTCTGCAGGTAAAGGTTTAGGGTCATACGTGTATTATTTTGACTCATTGCCATTGTTGGAAATTGTCTTGTATTTTAAAGGTAGCATGAAACATCATTCAGAGCAAGACTGGCCAGCGTTATGTCATATTCCAACTGGACACGAGTCTCGACAATATGTACGATGGATTTGATGGGCAGTAGTGGGATTGCCAGCTACCTGCTTCTTACTTGTCTTTGACAAACGATCAAGAAACATTGCATTTTACTTTGTGATTAACACATTACAATGGACTTTTGTGTAATATTCAATCAGACAAAAAGACCAATGGATATAGATGAACATGTAAAGGAGTGGAGGGAAATCCACCTTTGTGCTGAAATGCAATTTCAGAATTTCTTGTTTTGGGTTGTTACCATTCATGTAAGACAACACAAGCATGTAAGACAACACAAGCATTTCCGAGACTACACTATTTCACATTATAATAAGATAAGTTTAACCCTTTTAGGACATATACACTAAAAGGGTTTTGGTGTACATTTCCTCTTTAATTGTGATCTCTTGAACTCACTGTGACATTAATTATCATCAATATGCAAACATGTTGAATTGCTTTTGCATTTGTTTTCCAATAGGCTATTTATACTGCGTGATCGACCTTTTAGCAGAATAGCTTAAGCATTTCAGGTGTAGTGTTCACATATTTTATTTTGGCTCTACTTGTATCATACATTTAGGTCTTGGGTATAGACACAGACTCCGTACTGCACACTGTTTGTTTACTCTTTCTTATGTCATGCTTTTTGAAAAACTTGAAAGTTGTATTTTCTTCTTCCTTATTCAAAAATAAGTATTTACCTAATTTATTTTCTCTTCTTTTTCTAAAATGCTTTTTCTCAGGACCATGAAGAACCTCATATTCAGCCTCACAAGCTTGAGTTCAAGCAGTGGAATTTCTACAACATGTGGAACCAGACTCCACCGGAGATTTTGGATGCACGTTTGGGCATCTGGTTTGTCCTACAGACATTGCCACCAGAATACATCACAACTTCCTCTGTTCGCTGAACAGCCTCTTCACAAGCCAGTGATGCTAAATGAGGTGCTTCATTGCTTAGATATCCATCCAGGACAGGTAAAGTCCCTTTATCTTAATATTTCAATGTGGCTTCATGGTTTGGGCTAGTGTTATTCCTTAACATAAGTAAAACCACATTCCATACCCTTGTCTTACATTTTTGTGCCATTACCTATTGTTTTATTGTTGCATATGATGTCCTTTAGTTAGGGTGGTTTTGTTGTAGTTCAGACAACAGGACACTACAGAATGATTTCAACTATAGGCTAGATCAATATTGGAAGCTGGTCTGTCACCTCACCTCTGCAGTACAGCAGTTTGATGGTGAATAAAGAATAACCTAAAAAAGAGCCATGCTGTACACCAAATCAAGTTCCTCATTATAGTGACCAAAAAACAAAACATCACTTTTTGTATGTCTAGAATAAATAAAATTGCACTGTAGCCATACTATTGAGGAGTGCAGTCTCTGTATTGTGCATCACTCACTTTTTCGCCCAAAGATGACTCAACAAAATAGGCTTAGTCATCCCTGGGATGTGGACGATTGCAGTATGACAGATTCACAACTACATAGAGTTCCTTTTGATAAAAAAGGTAACTCCTACTCACACTTAACAAATATGTTTTGTGTCTGATATTGGTATTTCTCCGGGATGAAAAAATAATTCCCTTGTTACCATTTAGTAGATTCTAATTCAAAATATTGTATTGAGATTCAGTTTATGTTGTCAAAATAATTAGTCTAGTTATATTTGTAATGGTTTTCCTGCTTATTTATATTAGTACACCTGCTCTGTTTCATCTCTATCCACTCCACTGCTCACACATCACAAAAAAAGTTGCGAAAAAATATATACATAAAAATATATAAATATATACACACTTTCACTTTATTGTCGAGGTAACAGTGGTATATAGAGTAATTGGTTACCATGATTATCCCACATGATGGTCATTGTCAATTTGGAATTTGTGGTTGTGTTAAAAGTTACTCACACCTCATTTACTTGCATAGCTTTGACCGTTAGCAATATGTGCTAGTTAACCTGCCTTGTGTTATGAGGAAATAAAGTGCAGTAGGGCTTTGACTGGCATAGTCAAAGCCCTACTTTGACTACTAGGAAGATATTAATGTATTGATCCATGTTAAGTTATTGATACAAATTGATGAGAAATAATCAATTTTATCTACACCATAATATGTGTGCATTTGTTAAAAATAATAAACAGATTTTGGACCCACAATCTGATTATTGGCAGAAGTCCAATATGATGGGTGCTTTGCTCATAATAACTGTTTTGCCTATAAACCATGAAATAATACGTTTTTTAAATTGTCTTTGTCCAAGAGAAAAGCAGTTCAAGCTGCTGTAGGTAAGATTCAAGATTTGTAAAGAGAGCACAAAAAAATTGAATGGAAGAGAGCAAGATTTTGAAACTAAACATCCAAAAGTATGTCTTCTCCTCCCTATCAACAAATCAAAAATAGGCCCATCTATTTTTAAGTTGAAAAGTTTGGTTGTGCCTCACTATCCACTAACCCTTGTTTGAAGGAATCTAAGAAAAATATTTCACATGATCATAGAACAAATTCGTACTTTTCTTTTCTTTACGCAGGTGCAACATTCTGTTTAGACACTTTAGGTGGCTGGGGTGTTAGTAGCCTGGCTTTCACTCAATGTATGTAGTCTCAGGACAGATGGGCATGAGTCAAAAGCCTTCTGGTACTGTGGACAACTTGGGAACTGAATCATTCCCTTCATATTACACGGCCCAGGCAAGTGGGGGCCATGGGTCAACAAGTTAGTCAGGAATTTGTGGCACTGTAGTGCTGTTGGCAGGACACAGGGTGCTGCATCGCTCCTGTTTGAACTTTAACACCTCAGACCTCCTCTGCAAGCCGCCCATTTGCCAACTGTCCGAAGCCGGCTTACCATTCGTGCAGCACATACAAGACTGCCCCTTGATATAATGCGTGATATATATAGTGGTATATCTTGAAAAGGTATTTTATAAAGGCACATTATCTGTTTTTAACTTTTCATACATAATATTTGGACTGTACTGGTATTGAGCTAACATCCTGCCCCCCACTTCATACAATTTTCAGTAGTAGGCAATTCATAAATGACTGCCAAATGGGGAGAAAAATTAACCCTCTGTCAGGTCATTCATTAACCACTTAAATCACAGAAATACTAAGATTATTATTTTGAATAGCTATTGTAAAGCAATCATCCATGTGTTTCTTTTGTCGGTCTAGCCAGACTGCCTAATGGAGTGCTTAAATAATGACGGTATCCGAGAGCAAATACTACAATTGCACCTAAGTGGCTAAGTGGGGCCTTTCAACCCTCTGCTGCCTCCCTTGCATGATGAAATATTTCTATTGATATATTTGCAGGTAGAAAACTAGTCTCTTTTTGTTTGTGTCTTTTTGAAACCCTTATTAAATCAAATTGGATGGTTTGCATCAGTCCATTTTTGTTGTCATATTTTCAACGTCTTAATGTTATATTTCTGTATATTCTATATGTTGTTTTAGACGAATAGTGGCCAACAGTAATAACCCAAGTTTTTTACTTGAATATTGTTTAACAATGAATAGGCTATTTTGTATGGAATGCCCTTCAAGTAAATATAAAAAAATTAATACATTCTAAAAAGGCAATCCATATTGCCTTTTTTTTATATATGTTTAGGCAATACATATATAAATAAATATAAATGAGTACATTTAGATCAATAAATAAATAGGTTTCTATAAAAAAAATTTTTTTTCCAGGGACTACTTTTATTTATTCAGGGGAATTTTATTTAATTCTTCCACATGTATATTTTTCAGGGGCTTTTTATTTCATAATTCCAAATGTATTTATTTCAGGGGTCTTTTATTTCTTAATGCCATTTTTATTTCCCAGCTGTTTTTATTTCCATCTGTTATATTCAAATGAGTGGGGCGTGGTTATTTCATAGATTCAGACCAAAGCAACAGCACAGAATCATTGAATATACAGCAGCACTGACTATACTAGAGGCCTTTCTGGCGGATAGAAACATCGTAGACTACATGGTGCGTTCTACTCATGGATTTTTATAAGACATTATAAGACATTCACATGCAGGGCCGGCCTCAGCCTTTTTGATGCCCTAGGCAAAATTAGCGTAAGGTACCCCTCCTTAGGCCAACATGCCACAACATTACCTTACATCGCAAACTGGACCCATGTCAAAAATCACCAAGGCTTAGGTTATAAAGACATATGCCATTATAATGGCGTTTTGTTGTAGTAATATATTGATATTGATTAGATATATTTAGAAAGAATCATTTTCTGTTCATTTAATTGCCTTTGGGATTGATCAAGTCAGACAGGGATGGACGAGGACCAAAACAATTTCCCTGTGGGGCAAATAGATCAGCATTCAAGTCTGCGTGCTATTGTCTTTGGTATTCATTAATTTAGCTTTCATTTCTTGTTATTTTGTTATTTTTTATAGTAAAAAAAAGAGTATTACAATTCTTTTTACGCTTGGCTTGTCTTAGCTGTGGATGGTTGACGGCCTCAGTGGCGTCCTATACAGCCTATAGGACCAGTGCCCAGTGCCGGTCCTGTCCTGTCTATGGGTACAATTAGCGCGGTAGCAGATTTGAACCAGAAACACAAATGACCGCTTCGGGAAACCTAGAAGTCAGGGGACTACAATCATGCACTCTTCTTCTTTATGGGTAATGGTGGGAGGGGTCCTGCCCAAAAGGTGACTTTTAAAGTCTAGGCTGATTTTGGCAGTACACACTACACCACTGGTCTTGACGATCAGTTTTGCTTTGCCGTCGTGTCCGTGGTCTACACTAGGCGACTGGGAACATGCGGGGGGTACACACATGAAGACTCTACTATCCAATTATCTGCTCCTTTTCTGAAAACTCAAAAGATCTCTTCGGAACACGTTTACTCACGCATATGGAAATGAGGTCAACGAGGTAAATTGGAATAATAGCTGCTGGATTTATCAACACTTTTCTAATGAGTGGCACAGTCATTTCTACTGAAACAAACGTTCGGTTCGGGCCTGATAATATCAAACCACTTTCAAAGGCAAAATTGCGTATCTCGAGATCCCCCACACTACACGACAATCAGAGCCAACTTCAGCCCTGATCGCCCCGATTTAAAAATAGAAACCTATATTTTTAACTATATTGACTCATTTATATCATATTCATTGCCTCATTTATTTATTTCAGGATTTATTTTTATTGCCATATTTATTTATTTCATAGGCATATTTATGTATTATGTAGTTATTTATTTAATATTGGCTTAAATGGCATTCCATAATTTTGGACTTGTGATGCGGATTATAGTCAATGTATTAGAGAAAGATGGAGATGTTTTTCAAGAGTTAACATCAACACAAGACATTTGCACTCAGTAATCACCACGACCTGATAGGAACACACTATCCATGGTGCTGAAGTATGTACACACATGCACACACCATGCTCACAATTCATTTTTTGCAAGTCCAAGTTAAGTCTTAAGTTTTGGTCACGAGTCCAAGTTAAGTCTCAAGTCTTTGGTCATGAGTCCAAGTCAAGTCTCCAGTCTCTTATGGTTGTAATAGAGTTGCACCGATCCCGCTTTTTCATTACCGATTCTGAGCAACACATCGTTGAATGGGCCAATACCAAGTTCCTATCCGATACAATTAGTTTATTTGTCTTTAATTAAAAAGCTGAATATTAGGCTAGTCCATTTCCAAACTTTGTAAAATATGAATAAAGTAAATGGATAAATACAACATGAATGAATTGTACGCAATGTAACAAATATATTATTTAGTTATAACGTTTCTTAAAAATATAAAGACCTACACACAACAATACAAATTATAGGAGCAAAATTAAAGCTTTAATATGAATAGTGTATGTTTTTAGTATTTTTGTTTCTGTATTTATGGTGAAGTTTCTTATTTAATCATTGTTTGCTGATTATATCAGTGTGTAATTATATAGTGCTATAGTGCTGATTATATAAGTGTGCACAATACTGCGTTATTTGAGTTATTGTTAATTTATTGAGCCAAAGGAAATGTGTTGTATGCCTTTTAAGAAAAGATGCGACTTCATGTACAGAGCACTATGGAGTTTAGTTTAGACTAGTTAAGGAAAGGAGCTATAATGAAAATGTTTATGAAAATTGTGCGATGTCCAACGTACGCATGTGCATTCACAGTAACTGCCTCATTTGTTTAGAAAAAAAATCCACATTTCTATAATTAATGTTTATTTATTTGCCTTTTATTTAATCATTTTATTGCAGTTAGTAACCTTATATTCACTAACATTCATCCACTTCTAGAGGTGATAAAAATGTATAATCACAAGATCTCTGTAAAATAAAAAGTATGGAAAATCCTCCTGTGGGGCAGGATGCTTAGTTTGGGGACCTCCACCAGAATAGATTAATGAGCCTTCAGCTGTGAGACCTGGGGAATAACTTAACGTTGCAGTAGCAAGGGATTTAAGCTCTTCCCATGCTGCAGTCTCACCACACTCCCCCTTGTGGAATTAACAAGGCCATAAGTATTATACCCACTGATGCTTTAGGGTGAATGTCATAAACTCTAAACACATTCCGTTTCTGACAAATGATTGCTGGTAATTGGTTGTCATTAGATATTTATTTGTCATTGGTAGTTAAACAACTTTAACACAGCTTCCTGCTTTAAAAAACAGATTTTACAATGATGTTCTCATGATACTATGATAATGTATTACAAATCTTGGAATAGGAAGTAATGAAAATGCAGTCGTTCAGGAGAAAACTTGCTCTTGTTGACACATTCCCAGGTATCCGGTAATTTGAGATATTTGTGTCTAAATGTTGCTACCCTACATCTTATCTGTTCAAACAGCTAAGTGAATGTAGCCAAACAGCTCAAATATGTTCTTTCCCATCTGTTTAGAAGTCAAGGTGGTGTAAAACTATAAATCATTAATACCCTGGCTTCTTCATGCACTGTTCATTTCTTTAAGATTTTCTTTCACATAACTGATTTCACTATGATATCATGATTCTCTTCACATTTTTACATGTGCTGTTTTTTTTTTATATAACTGCTATAAGGCTTGCATCTTAAACTTTACCCTGCATACTAGGCCAAGCGACCAATACAAGTCGGATTTTCTTGAATTAAATCAATATTTCACCAATTGTGAATGTTTTGCTTAAATCTGCACTATGTAAGTGATTCTATTAGCATCCCCTAGTGGCTTGAGTTGTAGACAACATCTACAAGTACATTTACAGACGACAGTAATTGCCTGAAAACAAAAGTTGCTCATTAATGTTAAGTGAATTTTACCTCCCAGAGTCGTGTAAATTGCCATGTGGCAGCCATACGGTTAATAGGAAAAGGGGCTTGACGACAGCAACCACTGATGTGAGCTAACGTCGTGCCTAGGTGTTCTTATGAAACGTGAGCAAGCTTGCTGGTAAACTGTAGTCCAGTCAAACTGTGGTTTGACCCATGGAAAATTGCTATAGGAATCATTAAAGGTTTTATGTGATCCCTGGGGACATCCAAATAACATACATTAAAGTATACCATTCTACACTTGGAGTGGATCAGGGTAAATTCAGTGGTGGAATTTCGGGACCTTCATGTCACAGCGTCACACAAGTGAGTGACGCCGAGTGCTTATCTCTGCTTCTGGTATATTGTTTTTCTAGGGTTTTCTTTCACGTACAACCATCAGATATGACCTGACATATGTACTCTTTGGGGGATCCCTTAACCCAAAATGACAAAGTGATATCTTTCTTCCATGAAAACCAAGATGCATATCAGCACACAGCTTGAATCCTTAAATAAGACCAAGCTTGAAACATGCCTTGACTGTAGTGCTACATGCAATCTTCACTCGACGTCGTCATCCAAACAAGGACTCGATTGCTCCTTACAGTGTTCAGAGTGCACAGGTATTGGATGAGGACGTCCAGGTAGTGGATGGCATTTGCAGCACATAGTGGTCCAACAAGGATTGAGGAGCAGGGTCCTGGTCGGAATGGAAGGATTAAGGCATGAGTCTTGGATCCTCCAGTCCCATTTCTCCGCTGGTAGCATATTTTCCATCCTGAATCTGATTGTACACTCTAAAGCTGTGAAACATGGCAGACGAAGATGTTGGTGGCCAGTTCTGTGGGTGGATAGCCGTTTTTGCAGTCAGTCACCTTAGCATAGAAACGTTTCAGCCTGAGGTCATTGAGAGAATCCCTTTTCTCCACTTTTGCAGATTAATATACTTGCCCTTTCCCCTGCAGCAGCCATTAAATCCTTGGTAGCAGATTGTTTTTGAAAAATACTGGCCTGTTCTATTTATGATTTGCTTTCTCTAACCAGACCTAGAGATACCCTTTTCCCAACTCCAAACACTCTGGATTTTGTATCACAGCCAAGCATGGAATGCGAAACATATGTTGCTTAAATCCTCACCCAACACATCTCTTGCATTCCTAATGTTAAAAAACCTGCAACTTGATGAAGAGGACTGCTTGGGCTAAGACATGAAGTACAGTTCTCTTGTGGATAGAGGTATAACTGAAGAATGAGGAGGTCAGTGTCATCTCCTAGAAGGAGAGCTATTTGTCTCAGTGCTGCAGCCACGGCCGTTTGAACTATGAGGTCATCATTTACCTCAATCTCATCGTTTGACAGAAATTCCTACTTTTTCAACCTCAATGACATGGTTGATGTGAATGAAACCTTCGGGCAAGTCTTTGTATTCCTCCTTTTATGGGCACCATCTTTCATAGATAGCTGGCTTCTGTACCCTTCAAACAAAACACCAATGATTGCCCATAATGTTGTTTAACGTAACCAATGTAGGTTACCACCATTGCCTAGTATGTCTTTCCTATTTCCCAATTTGTCGGTGGAGGAAGGCCCCTACATCTAACATGTACAGGATGCATGTCTTCAATGTACAACTTTCTTGCACATCATGAGGCACAGCGTTCCATATCGCTTCTGCAATTTAGTTTCTTTTTCGCAGAGAGAGGCACCATTTTTGTTTCGAAGAGGGCAAGTGGATACCCGTTGAATTTGTACTTGAAGGCTTCAGCTAACTTGTCTGCCTGGGTTCCCTAGTCTCTGAAACAAGAGATGTGGATCGATATGGACAACTTCTTAATTGTGCGTACTCTGTCTCACCTCCCTAAACTCTTATCGTCTTGTCTCCCGGTAAAAAAAATTTCTTACCTCCCTGTACTCTACTGTTTCCCATTCCTGTACCCTACTGTCTCCCATCCCTGTACTCTACTGTCACACCTCCCTGTACTCTACTGTCTCCCATCCCTGTACTCTACTGTCTCCCATCCCTGTACTCTACTGTCTCCCATCCCTGTACTCTACTGTCTCCCATCCCTGTACTCTACTGTCTCCCATCCCTGTACTCTACTGTCTCCCATCCCTGTACTCTACTGTCTCCCATCCCTGTACTCTACTGTTTCACCTCCCTGTACTCTACTGTCACGCCTCCCTGTACCCTACTGTCACGCCTCCCTGTACTCTACTGTCTCATCTTCCTGTACTCGACTGTCTCCCATCCCTGTACTCTACTGTCTCCCATCCCTGTACTCCACTGTTTCACATCTCTATACTCTACTGTCTCACCTCCCTATACTCTGTCTCCCCTCCCAAAAAATAAACACACTATTAAGTGTTTATAATCAGAATTATGAGATGTATGCATCTCATAATATTAAGAATAGTTGGTCAATTAAATCTTAAAACGTGTTTTAGGCCTGATAAATGTGTGTTAATGGAAATGAATGAAAGGTCAAAACGGGCTGGGGTCAAACTATACGAACGGTCAAAACATTTTGGAAACTCACTTTTTGCAAATATTTAATTGTGGAGGAGGTAATTTCAGGCCAAACAGTGTTCACAGTATTTTTCTCTGCGCAGAACAGTTTGGACTCAGTCCTGTTGAGAGTTTTTCCAAACATGCCTGGACCAATCAGCGCTCAAGCGCTTTCAGTTCATGACGAACAAGGAGCATCGCAGTCTGCCGAATAGGAGCCAATAAAAATTAAAAAAATGCCGGTGCCCAAGGAACGTGTAGCAATCTACGGAGCAATCAAGATTTTTTCATATGAAAAATACTTCATAACAATGTTAAAAGATTAACCGAAATCTGCATAGAAGACTTTTCTCAGATAAGAATATATTTTTCCCTTACCTCCAACCAGATTCGGCAAGAGCAGAGAGAGCATGAGCATCACTAAGATTGGCTGGAGTTTTTTGAAAAACGTAAGGCCGCTGCCATATTTGGAAGTAAATTGCTGTCCAGCAAAGGCCAGGCTGATATTCACAGCAAAACGCAAACATGAATATCAGGATGGTATCACGAGGCTACGAAATGGGTGGCATATTGCTTTAAAGATGCTATAGGTACGATTTAACAGCAATTATTTGAGTGTAATTTGTTAGAAATGGCATAGCCATCAGTCAGATATCGGTGAGTGAAATGCGCCGTGAGAATATCGATTTTGAAATGACTGCACCTATCTCTGTATGAGCCTTTTTAGATTTGAATCTGCTTTTAGGTCATTTCTGACAAATCAGGGCACCTCTTACCTGATTGGCTGAGAGGAATTAATATTGCCTGTCAATCACAGGTGCGTGAAATGCAACCCTTTCCAATGGTGGAAGGAGGGAGCAGAGAGGGAGGGTACATTTAGTTGGGTTGTTTAGTTTGAAAGTCTACCTTTGTTTTCTGCTGTCTCTCTTTACAACTCCCAAAGCTTAGCTTTTACGTAGCACTCTTCAAATAACCATATCTTATTTGATCGTAATAGTCCAGTAGGGAATAACCATCATATAATTTAACATGTAAAGGTACTGTTTCTTAAGATGAAACAATAGCCATTGGTCCTACATTTCAGCAGTTCAACTCCAGCCGAGGTTGACTTGGCGCTCATAGAAAGTTTACAACATTGTAGAGCATAGTGCACAATGCAAAGCCCTACTCATCTGAATGGCACTTTAAGATATGGTTGGGCAGAGGAACAAAACATACATGAGGGTGGTTGTACAATGGTTGTAGACACCTGCGGCAGGTCGGTGTCTACCTGTTGCTGGGTAGGTCTACCTACCTACCATTTACTAATGATAACACTTCTAAAACTTGTGAGCAGGAGAATCATTGTTGCTTTTGATTGGGGCTGTTGGCAATAGGTTAAAACATTGAAAACAAGAAAAGGCCAGACATATTTAATGTGTTGACATCTCAATCTATTTTCATTTGGGCGTTGAGCAGCATTCAGAAACATATGGTTTTCGGACATCTCAGTAAAGATGTCCCTACCATTCTTTTGCTCCCAATACTAGGTTCACATAATTTATGGGTCTGGGTCGTCCTGCACACTGGATTCTGGAACATGCTGTGGTGTATCTGTGTCATTCATTGTTATTTGATTCCAGCTTCTAAAGTTTCAAAGAAAAAGAATCCCCCTTTCATACATTTTCTGTGGAAGTAAGAGCAGACGTTTATTTACATTTCTTTACAGTTTTGTCTTTGTCTGAATTTACTGCATTCGTGTTACTCACATAATTAGGCCATTTCTCTTATGTTTGTCTACAAAGACTGAATGAAGCAATATCCTTGACTCGTTCTACCATTTGATTAATTTCATGTTTATTGTTTACTCTGTGACAATTCAAATTGTTTTACAGTAAGTGAACATTAATTGAACAAAGTCAATTTCTGTTTACTTCTGTTTGACGTTAAATCCGTTGATTCTTAACTTGCACTATTGTTCAGTACTTCTGGCACTGTAAAGTGTTTACAGGGTCCTAAAGATCTGTAAAATCTTTTCATGCGATAACTTTGCCAAACAAAGTTCAGATGAAAAGCATTATTGTTAGTGTATATAGTAATTATAAAACTGATTGAATGAGTCTATAGTAATCACTCTTTTCTCAAATGTGTGGATTTGTATGTAATTTATTTTTCAGTATTGTTTTTGTTTCATAACTTTTTGTTTAACCCCTCTGTTTTTGGCCACACCAAGTAGTGAAAGAGGAGGTTGGTGAATAATTAATCCTTGTAATTAAACACTCCAGCTAGGGACGCTGGGGCTGATTGACGGCCAGATATTAGGCCCTTGTGTCGTAAGGTTGCAAGTTTAGTCTGAGGTTATCAGTGGCCAGAAGAGTCTTTCTCCCTCCCTGCTTCATTACTTTCACGAGTAGAGCATTTCATAGTGGAGTGATGGGGGCGTGGTGTGAAAGACAGACTGGGACTTCATTATCCAAATGGGCTGCCTCAGTCTATGAAGCACCAAATTGTTTGGCCCTGTTGAACAGACAACCCCCTTGTGGGTGCTTCACCACACTGTCCGTTGCAATTCAGCCTCAGACATCTTTATTAAATACATTGTCACGCTCAAACATCCTTTTCTGAAACTACAAAACGATATGCCATGTTGTTTAGGCGCGCATACAAATTATATAGAAATGTCCAAGGATTAATGCTACCTTTGTTTGTGGGCACCTTACAAATCGATTTAAAAGGTGTTCTGAAGAAAGTCTTTGGGCTGAATAATCTTTTTTATTTTTGTGTTTTGTAAAGCATTGGATTGCCATGCTATTGATGAGCATGATAATGATAGGCACAATAAACATGGGTCCATTGGAAAAGGAAAGAGCTGAAGCATCTGCAAGGTGGAGTCCTGGGAATAATTTCTGAATGTAGTCTTAAATGGTATTATTATTGGTTTATTGGCATGCATGCAATATTGTTGGATGTGGGAACAACAAACAGTGGGAATCCCACCCAAATGCAGAATTGATGCTGTTATAGGGGTTGTATTAAAATATTTACATTTGCTTCTGGTATGTGAGCGTGGCTATGCTAATCGGATGTATGCCCTGTGGAACTAGATGGAGATGACTCATTCTTGCAACATGTCTCTGATAAGAGTTCTCGGTGAGGCTTAGCAACTGCTTTGCTTTATTTGGGTAGTCTTATACACTATTTTAAATAATAGCAAATTTTTTATATGAAGCAAATTTAATCATGTGGGTTTGACACATGAAAAAAAATATTAATATTATTAATTCAAATGAAATTGTATATAAAGGTGCAATAGATATTCTGTCAGAATTCTTTAGTGTCTACTTTTTCCTTTTCACTGCATTGCATTTTCTGAGCAACAACTAAGCTTGTCTAGTGTATCTCCAAGTAAATGGAATTTTAAGTGTAATTTAAATCAAATAGATACATTCATAATAATCACTTTCATCTTTGGCCTGTAAAGTTATCAATTGGATCGTGTTGGTTCAGACCAACATCATTCTGAAAGATTTATTTCTAAATACATTTTATATCTAGATTTAAAATGGTTCTCTGTCAAACTGCAACTAGTAGACTGATGAGAATAGTAACAACACAATAATAACACATTAATTTAACGAACAACATGAAATGTTTCAGGCCTTAAAACTATTTCGGAGCAAAATTATTGATCTCCCAACGTGCAGGAGAGGACATTGGTAGCAGGGGTCTGCCGGAGCAGGCTGTTGTTTGAAAGGAGGTTGTGCAATAACGTTTATTGAATGATTAGTTCCTCAAGATTGAGACGAGTGTCTCAGCAGGAGAATTTTAAAGTAATTCCTGAAAGAGAAAGATAGCAGTTGGAAAGGATTGATTACACTTTTACCTGTATCCTGACAGAAATGTTGTGTGGTGTTTGATGCTCCTGCTGGGGAGCCAGTCCCTATGGCCCCTACACTTGCTCCTCCTGGCTACGGCCAAAATATCTAGTGGTATCGACTTCCTGGTCACCAGCCTGAGCGTGCCCACTAGCTACAGCACCATGGTGCTCCTGCCCTAGGAGGACGCATGCTCCAGCTTGGATACCTAGTCATGTGCATGCTCCCCTTCTGACCAGGAAATTATAAAAATGTCACTTCTTCTACCATTTTCACTAATGAGCAGCACTGTGAATGTATTCAGTCTTTATAATACATCCATGTCAATAGTGCACTGCAGTCAATCAGCCTTGCAGAGATGAAGCAATGGAGAACAGCTATGCATCTAGGAAAACATTTTGGTTTTCAAATGTTATGTTCTGGTTGATGCTAATCCCAAATTGATGACTAATGTGGCTCAGGCTATGTCCTGGCCTTACAATGGGATGGAGGACGCAAACGATTAACGCCAACAAAGAGCTTCTATCTGTCCGCTGTCCAGCTGTCTTTATCTTACCAAGGAAGGCAGGTAGTATGCTACTCCAGAGTGGTTTGGGGCAGTTTTTATGTACAGCTTGCTGTCAGCAAAGCATTAGCATGATGAGGGTTTTATTATTTTTAGGCTGCATAACCATTCATATTGCATTGCAGTTAGCCATTTAGCAAAATCTACTTTATAGAACCCAATTTTACTCTCTCACATTCTCACAAATCAGATAGAAGTTATTATTACAATTTTTAGTTAATTATTAGTATTTCTCACAGTAAATTTGTAGATCATATTAGAAGTCTTTAAAAGTAATTCAGGCTGGCACAAGGTAAAACCTAATCGTTACTCACTATAGTCAAATAAATGAGCACAGGACAAGGTGTACACTTCAGTTATTGCTGTTGGTTGTTAGCACGGGACAATCTGTTTGCATTGGATCTATGTCATGACCTGCTACATGGTGTGTACCACTCAAACACATCTAGAATAAACACTGATTTAAAGCAACAGCACATATTTGGCTTGTAGGTGGGGTTGAGTTGGCTCTTTAATCCTGAGGTTAGTGTTTCTATTGTTAAGAGCTTCATGCTACGAAAGGCAGGTGCAGCATACCTTTTAACACACCTTTGTCAACATCATGTTTTTTTATTTCATGTTTCCACAAGATACTATCTGAATTTATACATTTAAATTAAGTGCATTATATATGTATATTTGTTATTAATATTATATATATATTTCTGATAAAATACATAATACACATAAAAAGATTGACTCATTGCTTCAAGTTGCGCATGTCTCAAATCTTCAATATTCAATTTGATGTACAAAATGTGGTGTATAATTGTTGATTCATATATGAATATTGAAAAGGAGTTCAGTCGTTATGGCTGAAGTAGCACAATCACCAAAAAGACAACCCATTTTAACAGTAAGAAATGTACAGTTGCTGTTATCTGGAGGGCAGATAACAACTTTCTTAGTATGTTTGCTCCATCTCTGTCCCAAACATCCTCCCTCCTGTTTCTCCAGTTCCTTTTATTTCACCCTGTATGGTCAAACCAGCGTTCAAACGACCGGAAACATCCCTTTCAATTGCTTCTAGATATCTCCTTCTCCCTATTAGCATGTCTTCCACTGTGAAGTCTTCATTTAGCTTGGCTCCTCTTTACACTCCCTAATGGACTTGGCCCTGTTCTGCTTTTTGTCTTGCTTTAGTACCATGAAATTCACCTTCGGGGAAAGGAAGCCATCATTTCTGATGCTTCTTTACATGTTGTTAATATAGTTGATGATTTAACCCCCTTCTTTCAAATCCATTTTCTTCATTTGGGCTATAAATAGCTTCCATTGTTTGTACACTATATTGACATGAGTGCAATGCTTAAGAGAAATGGTTCAAAGCAGCAGCAATGAAGCGAATAGTCATTTTAAATGGAGATTCTACATCACATTTGACCTAATTTCACTTTTGTTCTTGTTTAAATAAACTGTAGGGATCTTTCCCTTTCTCTCTCACTATTCTGCTGTCCTGTAAATAATGCATTTTACACATTTATATCCACATTTATATATTAGTTATGGCCACTTAATAAGTTAAAGGTACAGTATGCAAGTTTGCCAGAATTAGCAAATTTATAGTATTGTCAGAATTGTATTAGACTCTCATTACACAACATTATGTAATGGTACAAAAAGCGTCCCAATTTCTTTTAATTAGATGTGATTATCTATTTATTTATTTTTTTAATTCTGTGACGAGAAGGATGTATATTCAGCTGTGGTCGAGTCACTCGTTCTACACCAATCAATTAAAAAGAAAATCTTGAGTAACCAATAAGCGGCAGCACAGCAGATTGGGCACACCAACCATGAATGTATTAAAAGAACCATTGAACTGGCTGGCATTACTTTGCTATAAAAAAGGGGGAGTAAGAGAAGAAAAGTCCCATTTTATGTTATGGTCAGAGTTTACTCTGACCATTAGCATCTCATTAGCATCTCATTCAAGGAGCAGCACGAACGTTTGATAAATAGGTTTATAGCGATGTTTATTCACATCGTATTACTGTTACTTAACCACCATGTTCAGAGTTTACTCATGATGTTCTAGCAATACCGATCCGCACCTTCCCAGAGATTACCACTAAAACGGGCTGGGTATACTATGATGACATGTTTTACAATATCAAACATTTGTTTTTAGCGGTTCGCTGACAGCCATCTTGAATGAAACTCTTCAAAGAGTCCTGTCCTGGTAGAGCAAGGTGAGTGGCTTGGCAGGTTGGGCTAAGGTACGCAATGAGGCCAATACTCAACTATGCTGAGCTTTTGGCCAGGTGGTGTTTTCCGACACCACTTAAATATATTAGTTTCTCGATGGCTAATTCGTCTTGGATGCAACTATGGACTTTGCAAATTGCTCCATGCTAAATATTATACTGCATTTAATAGCCAAAATGTGGACATTCTTTATATTAGACTGGGTAAAATCTGGTCCAATGCAAAGCTAAAGTATCGTTAAAAATATTCCGAATCTTTAAGGCCCTGTTTACACAAGCGTTTCGAAACTCGTCTAATCCCAAATTGAAAACAGTTGTGAGATTGCAATACTAAGACTTGTTTTCTCCTTCTTAACAAATGAATGGTTGTACGAGACATGTACACAACCATTGTCAAAACCACCTCTGGAGGTTGTGTACGCTACATTCAATCAAAGTTGACTAGCGATAGTTTCTTGATAGTCTAGATAGAACTTTTCACTGAAGAGTGAAGTCACGTGCTTAGCTCAGAGATTGTGAAAACCATGGATGTGGTGCAAACCTGAAACCTGTATGTGTGTGTGCATATCAAGCAGGGATTTCTTGTTTATTGCCCTAGGTCTGAACAGAATTTTGATATTTATCTAATGTAAACAGGCATAAAGGTAGGGTTGAATAAGAACAATGTGATGCCCCTCCTGCTCTCTCACCCTATACATATGTATGTAAATAGTTATGTTATCTGTCTTCCATTGCTATGAATTTTTCTGTATGGTTTTGCTGTGCATTTTAAATCAGATCACTTAAAACTCCTTTGAACCCCAGTGAAGATCGAACACCCAGGTTAAGTTTTCTTCAACAGGCTAGACAATGACTGTTGCACAGTTGCCGCGGGCAACCACATTGGGCCATGTTAAACCATTTTTGAACTGTGGGTACCCAAGTTGGCAACCACGTAGTCCCATTAAAATAAGGGAATCTGAGTAGAGGGAGACCTTGAAATAAGACCAGCAGGACAGGATTAGTGTAATTCCATTCTTTTCTCATTACCCACTTCCCCAAAGGAACAACTAAAAGCAACTTTGTGTTTTTCTCCTGCTCACAAAAATTGTATGTCAAGCAAAGATAGGTGCTTACCTTTTGACACTTGCATTGTCCTCCAAAAGCACCCTAGGGATCCTTCGATCAGCCTTTAATGGGCCTATACAGGTGACCGTTTCAACGTCATAATAATTGGCAAAAAATGCCTGATTGTGTTTTTATTTTTTTATTTTTTATTGCATTTTCCTTGTGTTTGTGTGTGTTAGCCTGTTGTTTTTCCCATTAGGGCCCACATAAAACCTAAACCAAATGAAAATCTTCTTGCTTAGGCAACATTTGTTATCAATTAGTAGACTATATACTACATTGCAGAACGAGTGAAATGGTCTTGAAAAAGTCTCCCATTAGGCCATTAGAAAGTATGTAAACAAGTCAACTGGGATCTTTCCCCTTGTAAACAAGTTTCAATTTACTTGTTCAGATATCACCTTTGTCATGTTTAAAGGTCATCAAACAATATGGACCAAAACTGGTTGAGTTTTGCGAGACAGATGAGTCATTGCGTTGTTCCCCTTATAATATTTGTAATATTTTAGGATCCTCCATAAGAGACATTATTTCTGTGTAAAACCTAACCAAACTCAAGACAACGTGGTGGAAACATTTCAGTGAAATTTCTTGGAAATGTACTTTGGCCAAAAATGATTCAGGGAGTAAAATGCTGATCAATGGCAGTCACTTAGAAAATCGGTGTAAATTGATGGTGAAGCAGAATTGCATGTAAAGAAAGTACTATGAATACACAGCGATTCACTTTGCTTTCAGATAATGGAACAAACAATGATTTCTAGATCTAAACGATCTAGAAACCCTCAGCAACTAAATATGTAGGTACATGTTTACATGTGTACTGCTAGAGAGAGAGAGAGAAAATGAAGTCTCGTGGCTAGCACAGAAGGTGAGAGACGTGTACATGTTTGCCATGTAGGGCAGTTTATTGATAATAGTTATGTGGGGAAATCAAACAAAATCCAACAGCTTATGCATTATGAAATAGTTAAAAAGTATGTGTACTGTGCACTTTTAAGGCATACTGGTAGACCATTTTTGACAACTATATTTTTAACCACTCCACCCCCTCCAGTCCGTTAGACAAGGTCTAATAAATAGATTGACTGCCCACCTCTCACGTAGTATGAGAGATGCTGCCTCAAGATGCTAGGGCCACAACTTGTAATTGATGATCGTCAGTGGAGTGCTGACGTTCTTGATTGCATGTAATAATAATAACAAGGTTTGATGTAAGAGAAATGCATTAGGCCTACGCGTGTGTTGATTCGCACACACTTTGATCCTGTTGTGTTGATGATACATATCTGCCTGTTCAAGGCTAAATTTGGCGATACTGGTTACGTTTCTCCTTTAGAAAAATATAAAAATAAACAGGAGCTCATTGAAGCTTCCAGCAGAAACAGACAGTTTGATTGGGAGTGGAGAGTGATGACTCATGAGCACATTGAAGAGGCTCCTTCATCTTTTTCAGGATCCAATCACTTCTTTGACCAGCTGTCACTCATTGCGATATTCTCACCAACCTTTATCTGCGATGGTATTATTTTTGATTGCATGGGCAGAAGAAGCTTCGACTTAATGACCTCTACTAAGGTACCTGTGTATTGCATGTTCAGATCAAATAAAGATCATATATACTATATACCAGTATATCAGCATATATTGTCCATACCTTATTACGATTTTAATATGGTTTTATGGCACAGATGTTTAGAATGCAATATACCTCAAACAAAAGCTCATTATTCAGATAATGAGGAATGAGCAAACCATACTCAAACACGTGTTCCAACCTAAAATCTAAAAGGTAATGCACAAGCTTCAGAGACCAAAGCATGTCTAAACTAGTACAAATACCTTGTGAGATGCCTTTATTTAAACTCTTGCAAAAAGATTTAACCCAGTGTTGAATAGAAAAGGAATGTTAGTATTTGTCCTAACTATGTAGCATTCCGTGGACAAAAGAGAGATTACCTCGACATACAGACAGGCCGCTTGAAACAGCCCTCTGGCACAGTTTTAAACCATTCTATTTCATGTGTACTGTTAGCATGCATATTACACCCAGACACGATTTTCTGATAAGTTTATACTATGCTTTAGGGTGGACAAAAGGCCACAATCATCAATGATGACAAAATCACATAATAACCATATTGACAGAATGATGCTCTGACCTTTTGTCTTTTGTTGAGTTTTCCCCACTTTTGCCATACGCTATGTATGAAAACTCAGTGAGCTTGGGCCTTACATGTATGACTTTTAAAATAACTACCAAAGAAACTTGGGGCTTGTTATTTGGTCAGCATGGTTTTCTCATTGTGTCGAATGCAAGTGTGAGATGTTATTATTAGATGTTAGAGTATTTTTATTTTACATTTTCAAAACTTGTGATGAACATGTAATCTTGTTGATAACAAAATATAATTTAATTGTAGCCCATGCAAAGATATGCATTTTTACTAAACGGTCACATAGGGAATTCTAGTTTGAGTAGTGAGCAGTAAGTTTCCCGAAGGTTTTGAAGGTAAATACTCGGCACACTGAGGCCAAGCACTATGCCATCGTCATCACCTTTAGAATTCAGCTATCTAAAACATTCTCTCACGCAACAAATTAGTATATAGTTTTCCTCTGTGTGCTTGCATTTTGCAATGAACTTTGTATGATGGAGGGAAACGTAAACCCAGCACCTACACCCTTTCCATGGCAACGGACGCGACAAGGAAAAGCGATCCGGTACCCGTGTATCTGTCTCCCTAATGGTCTGTCTGTTAGTGTAACAAGAGCTGTAAAAACTCCCCTCAGTGACATTTTAGATCCCTCACTGTAACTGACCTAGGCTGGGGAGACACTAGTAGGATTTAGATGAGTACTCGGCCCTCTCTCAGGTTCCTGTCCCCCTTTTCCTAATGAATTTAGCCATAATAACGCCACTAAGATGTAGGTCCTGGGTTGTATGGCCCTGATCTGTCTCTTTTTCTGTTCCCACATGAGCAGACTGAACCACCTCATCCATATGCATAAATGTATAAATCCGCTAGTCACAAAGGAAGATGATTCTCTATATATATCAGCTTGCCATCAGTTAACCTAGTGGAGGAATGAGAACTATGACTGGTGTGTTTAAGTGGAAATGTCTAAGAATGCCTTGGGGTTGTTTGGTTTACTTTGGTTGAGTTTGGTGCTTTGCATTTTCCCTTTCTGTTGTACTGCGCCACTCTGACTACTCCTAACTCTTCTGTTCCCTCTGCTGGGAAAGGCAGATATTACACGTCCCATGCAGAAGACTGTAAAAACAGCTATTTTCTTTTCATGTATGCATAATGGAGGAGCTATACCTTTTGGTATTTTATAGATTAATTGACTGCTTTGTTTCGTAGGATTTCCTGGTCACGATTCAGCTAGTAGTTAGAACTTTGCTGACACCCTTTGGTATGAAATATCAATGTGAATGACTCACTCCGTATGTCAATCAACTTTGCAAATGCCAAACCAATTGGAGCCAAAACCCTTCAAAGAGTTTGTTTTCTTTCTGGTCATGGATATAGCATTTCTCACACCCACCAGTCTGTCAGGAACACAGACCTATATTGCCCTTTGTCTTGTCTTTTTGTGTAAAGGATCTAGTCTTGTGTTGAGTGAGTTCTTTTCTTGGAATAACCTTTAATATTGCATTATTAGTACTATAAACATTAACTATAGTCCTTACTCTGGGTATCTCTAAATTAATATTAATGTGAATGCTGCAAGTATTTTCCCTTAATCTTGAGTATTTTCATATCATCCATTTGGATTTTAAATCTCTGTGATGCAACGTGAAAGATAAGCTCTTTGATCAGTTAGTCCTCAATTAATGGATTATTTCCGGAATAAGTTCTAAAAATAGAGAGCCGCACTACATCATGGTTGGGATATTGTTAGCTATATTAAATAGTTATGAAACAATTTCAGAATTTCCATTTTTTTTAAATCTGTGCAGAATTGTAATTCTCCTAGCGTATGGGACTGTAAACGCTGTTTTGTTTAAAGAATACTGCATGCAAGTAAATTGCAATTTTCTCTCTGCAGGTGGCTTATGTCCACAGTGAAGGTAAAGGCTTTCTTACTTTACTGTTTGTGTTGCTGTTGTATTTTCTTTTTCCTGTTTTGTATTGAACAACACAACAGGCAAGTTCATTATGCGTGTGAGTCATCACACTAGCCCACACCCCCTCCCATCTGCTGCTGTGCTGTGCGCTAGCAGGCAGAGGGAAACGCCATTGATCACTCCTTCCCTCACACATGCACGCACACACCCCACCTTCCACGTCACTATCGATTGACATGCTTAATGTTTTTGTGGGGAAATAGCAGGCATTTCCTATTGTGCAATTCCCATCTGTTGGCTGCCAGAGAGTTCAAATTGCTGTCAAAATAGCCTTGCATAAGTTCAAACAATTAGAAGCAGTTATTCCACCTTTTGTTGATGCCGGTAGATGATTATACCTGCAATATAATTCCAAGGAGAATGTTTAACAGGTAAATCTTAAAGAGCTGTAGTTCAGTGGTTTGGTATATCCTCGTATTGTTCACGTTTAGATTTTAAATGGATTTTCTGAATTCACAGAAAAGTGTCACAATCTAACCTTGTAATGTCAAACCTGAAAAGCTATATGGATCAAAAGAGGAATTGATAATTAAATGGAAGGCAGTCAATCGTCTAAGCAAGTTCTTCCTCATCCACCACACTTTCTATGCTGGTCATGATTTGCTTTTTATTTTCCTCGGTTGCGGACAGATGCCATGACCACCGCACGTGTTTAAGCCAATGCGCACCAAGCCGATGCTGAACAACATATCACTTGTTTTTCTCCAGTGTATGTGATGAGTGAAGTTATCTTTGGAGGGAAATGGAAACAACTAGTGGTACTATGAATGTTTGGCATTCTGTTGTGTTGTTATTTATACGCCGCTCCTGCTTAGAATACCGACTTTCACATCAACGATGTTGCTTCAGGGTGTTGCTCTCAATATTCCCCTCTTTAGTCAGACGAGCATTGCCGCGACCACATTTAATGGTGACGGTGAGAAGCGGGTCACACTATGAGGACTTTGTTCCCATGAGGACTGTCAGCTAAAGCTATTCAAGTACAATTCTCAAACATGAACAAAAAGCTCCCAAAACACAAGCGGTGCGCTCCAGTTGTGATTCTTGTTTGGTGCTTCATGGGGCATCTGTTTCTCTGGATGTCTGCGTGGCCTTGGGTAGAGACATGGGTGGTACGGGCGCTGGAACTGGCTTTAATCTATTTAATGAAATTTTTCTGTTAATGTGTTCCCTGTTTTATTTGTTAATGAATGAATGCATATTAGTGGTCCATGTGCAGACAGCTTCCTGCTTGGTCTGTACTGTGGTTAGTCAGACTTTGGTTGGTCTGTGTCACGGTAGTGACACAGACCCAGTCACAGACCAGTCACAGTCACAGACCCAGTCACAGACCCAGTCTGACTAACCAAAGTACTCCATGAAATGGATGATGTTCTACAAAGTACAACTTTTAAACTTTGGGAGGATGCCTTCCCCCCGGTTTTATTACAGTAGCTGCTTATATTTTACTTGCATTTACCACGTCTACCTCACTATGATTCCAATCACTAGCCTATTGGCGTGCAGCAGAAACCCTTGTTAGAGTATGGTGTTTGGGACACAGAGCTCACAGTGGATATAATGCATAACACAGCCAGCTAACCAACTACAACTAACCACCTAGGTCGTGAGCCTCCATAAAACCTTGCTCTCTAAATATTCATAGATAATATTTAAGTTTTAATATTTAAATTAGTTACTTCCAGATAATTCTTTCCAAGGTCTTGTATCATGCAAACATTTAACACACAAAACACCTGCAAAAAAGAAATGCCATTCATTCAAGAATACAGATTGAAAGTTCTAATAAGAAAACATGGATTCATAGTTTCATGGACTGTGTCTTAAACATATAGAGTTTGATGGTACTTTCCCCGATTGGGTCATTTTAGTTTAACGTGACTGTTGGGATGGATGGGAGTAATCCAGTCTCCAGCATTAGGCAGTGAATGCCTTACTCCCATAAATAACACTCGGAACATGGCAACAAAGGTGATTGTAGGAGCCAAATTGCTTGCTCACGGATTCACCTAATATTGGATCACGCAGTTAACAGTTAGCATTTCATTCACATCGTATACGCAGGTGGTCCTGGACATGACGTTTGGAGGCGGGGGTCACACCAAAGAAATATTGAATGCGTGTTCTGATGTCACAGGTCCTGGCCCTAGATCGAGACCCTGTGGCATTCCGTTTGGCCCAGCAGCTAGCCAAGCAGTACAAGTAAGTCACCTTATTTACGTATATGATCCATCAAAGATATGTCATTTAATGCATCCCTAATAATATAATAGTGCAAACTCTGCACACAGCCTG
Organism: Lota lota; assembly: GCA_026745465.1. Lineage (NCBI taxonomy): Eukaryota > Metazoa > Chordata > Actinopteri > Gadiformes > Lotidae > Lota > Lota lota. The sequence goes on along the minus strand of JACYXH010000659.1, from coordinate 11,923,200 downwards.
TAGAAACCTCCACTCATCACAGTCACGCACGCGTTATTTCTGGCCTCTGGTAAACATCCGTTTAGCTGCCAACCGTGTTGCAGTGCAACACATCTCCCTCACTTTTGTCGAACTCAATACGAATCCAAACACCCGTTTGTTGCAAAATCCATTCTCAGCCGCTCCTCCGTCTTAAAGATTATCATACCCCCACGCACGCTGGTGGGCCCGGCGTGTCATTTGTCAGAAGCAACGGCCCACGACTGCAGCGTGAGGGAGATGCTGCCTCCCACTGAGAATCCATCAGATAGGAGTGGGCAGGAGGAGGTAGGTAGGACAAACCCAAATAAATTAGGGTAGAGCGTGGAAGAAAAGAAGAAGGAGAGAGAATGGAGCATGAGCCAAAAAAATATGAAACAGGGAAACACCAGGACACAATGTCTAATAAGGGAGAGAGAACCGTGTGTGTGTGTGTGTGTGTGTGCGCGCGTGTGCGTGCGTGGGCAAGGGAGGGAGGATGAAAATGAGATGATGGCGTGGGAAGGAATCCTTGTACGTAGATTGTGGGGAAACCTCTCTCAGGGGAATCTACTAGAGCTGCGAGAGGGAAGGAGCACAAACAGAGAGATAGGTGGAGAACAAGCATGGCATTCTGTTAGTCGCACTATACCCCCGTCCTAAAGCCTTTTGCACACCCACTCGTGATGTAAGTTAAGAGTAGCTGGAGAAATCGAGCAATTAGCCAATAATATTGGAAGCCTGAGTAAAAGACCTTGGCAACCCACATGCTGCACCCACACATCAAGGTTGGAGAGTTTTCTGCTTCCCTTCCTCCTTCCATGTTCTACAGAACACATTGGTAATGCATACTGTGTAGGAGCGTGTCCTTATTCACTTGTAGTTAAATAGATTGCAAAGAAAGCCGTTTTTCTGGGAGAACACAGCACTTCAGTTCGTGAATGTAGATACTTACAGTCTGTCTTGATGTAGGTAAGTGTTTTGTATGTATTGATTTTTATTTCCATTGTATGAATCATTATAGATCATCACACTGATCCCTGCCTTGATACTAACTCATGTATCAATGGAGACTTCACACACATAAGAAAACAAACCACACTTTATTCCTCTGCTCACATGTGGGCTCCTGTTTGGATTAATTGTCATCTTGAAGTGAGAAGAATTCAATTGCAATAATGCACATAGCTCAGGATGACAATGCACATAATCGAGATTGTAACAAGTGAAGCCCCACTGCAACATTGTCTTTGCTCTATTATCTATAAGCAGCAAACAAACAAAATCACTCATACATACATTACTTAAGTGTAGAAATATTTTATATTTGAGGCCTGCTTACCCGGCTACAGGAAGACGGGTAGCAACAGTGGCGCCAACCTAGCAACCACCAAACCTTTTGAGTTTGTTCAGTAACATCTTTAAGTCATTTGAACACCCACAAAAGGCCCAAAGATGTTCTGAATGATCTCACACTGACGGATGCTGCCTTGGGAGGAATTTCATTGGATGATGAAATGCCTGACGACATGTTAATAGCCTATGTTGCGTCCGAGGTTCCAACTTGTTTGACACACTCCATTGTAGTTCCCACAGCCCCCCAGCTATCTTCACAATGTCGTGTGTACATTCTCCTATGTCTGAAACCTCCAAGCTCAGGCTAACCCTTGAGTCAAACCACAACATATTTGGTCCATAAGGATCAATTTAAGCAGTTTATTTTTGCATTATGTCTGGAACAGACATGAATATACTTTCAACACCCAAACACTAACCTTTGGTTAGCTGCATGTGTTTTCTCTCAAAAAGAAAATGTGTGTACAGTTCAAGTACGCACATCACAAGAAGCTTAACCGGAAGGTTAATTCAGGTTGACCAATTTCCAACCAAAATATAATTATTCGATGTTCTTCACCTGTGACTTCTTTTTCTCCTTGTTTCTGTAGATATTTTCATTACTGGCCCCCCTGTAGAAAACAATCAATCAGTATCTAGTTTTATGGTTCAGTGACGCAGGTAAAGGAAGTGAGCGGGTCAACGTGGGGATTATTTCAGGTTTGATTTGTGAAGAGGCAATGCGTCATGTTGAATGAGCATGCACTCACACACAGTCTGTTGTGAAGGCTGCCAATACTAGAATTGGTAGATTATAACCTGTTTTGCTTCTCTTTTTTTTAAGTGGAGAAAACCTCAATACGTTTCTCCAGTTGGTTGTAATTATACATGGTATGACCCTATGTTTTTCAAACATTTTAAACATTTGCTTGCATGTGTTAATGACATGTTGCAACTGTATGTGCAGTTCTTTTAACACTATTGGCCTTGAATGTTGTTAATAACGATTCCAAACAATGTACACGTTACCTCAATGTCGTGACCACTCACAGGCGACCATATGGACATTGACAGGGTTCTTCATATAACATTCCTCTGGCAGTAGACTATACTTCTAATTGTAATCTAAACCAAATGCATGCTAGCCATTTGTGAGCAGAGAACAGGGAGTTCATGAGCATTTTTGTATTTCATTTGGCTGTATTGTTACTCCAGTCAAATCCTACTTTTACTAGAACTACAAATCTCTTCATACTATGTTGTGGTGCTTCAGGCTCAGAAAGATTGGCTTCATACAGCAGGTGATTTCAACATTTGGTAATTTTATGTTTTTGAATGAACACATGCAACCTCTTTGTATTATGATTCTCTTTTTAGATTCCTAATGATGTCAATGTTGTGGGTTGCTTCACCTATAAATAGATCAGATCTTCCAAGCAATTTTGAGCCCACTCTTGGACCTCAGCACATACACTACTGAAACTTTAATAATTTAAGGCCTTACATAAGACATGTATATCTCCAACCCTGTGTACAAGCCACATAAAGAAGTTAATAATTAAAAAATGTTATGTAACTGTTTTGCATATTTTTGAATCCTTCCGTGGCTTGGAAAAACATGATTTAGAGGAGGCTGCTGTGCGTAGCTTCTTTCTGGTATGTAGGCACTGATGTGGTATGTCGGCAAACAGCCACACTAATGACACATTTAATGGGAAAAGCCAATGGACAAATGACTTATAAATTGAGAAATAAAATCATCACATTTGCATTCAGGGCATTTAGCAGACGCTTTTATCCAAAGCGACTTACAATAAGTACATTTGTCAGAAGAAAGAGAAACAACAATATATCGCTGTCGGTACAGTAAGGATGTTCATAGAACCAGACAACGGCAGGGAGTTCATTCCACCATTGGGGTGCCAAAACAGAGAAGAGTTGTGACTTTGTTGTGCGACCTTTGCTTGCTCTTAGCGATGGCGGTGCCAGGCGTCCAGCCGAGGTAGTTGAGCGGAGTGCTCGAGCTGGGGTGTGCGGTCTGACTAACGCTTGGAGGTAGGCAGGGGCAGTTCCGTTGACCGCCTTGTAGGCCAGTACCGTTGTCTTGAATCTGATGCGAGCTACTACAGACCAATTTACAAATCGTATCTGATTTTCCAAAATAATATTTCAGCTCTTCCAACTGAACCAAATATTCAATGTTTCTATTGCTGAACATTGTTTCGAAAATATTATATACAATTTGATCAAAAGTATGTTTGTTGTTGTTGTATTTAGTTAAGTATAATCTAGATTCTCCTAAATACTGGACATTTTAAAGGGGAAGTTACGTTTCTTCAGTTAATTCAGCCTATTATTAGTATATTTAAGGTGTTAAATAGTTACATAATGCAATAATGGTTTATACAGCATTTTTTTGTTCAAACAACGTAATTCAATGGAAGTTCAGTTGAGTTCCAATTCTTCACATGTTGAATGGGGCATTTAAAAGGTAGGGTCTCATAGGGAATGCTATTTTGTTAATATTTCAGTTGTAAATAATCCAATACACAAACTTCACATTCTTTCTATGCATATCGCGAAGTCCACGTAGCAATAAATACATCTTATGAACATTATTTGCACTAAATTGTCAGAATTGAATTCAACACTGGCAGTAAATGAAAAGGCCAGCATGTTTCTGTTATTGCTGGCATCCGAGATGAAAGGACCTAAAGTGACCATTATTTTCTGCTGTGTTTTCAAGAACCATACTGTGAGTGTTGTTTGTATGGTCAACTGCAGATAGACCTTCCTTTGGTGCTGTAGACAAGTCAATGCTGTCCATGTACACATTATGATAAACAAAATATCAAGCCATTTTCCTGCTGCTTTGATCCACAGATCTGTGATTGTGATCCTCACTGTTTTACTTCCTCTGCGTCAGAGTCTCTTACCAAAGATTCTTGTACAAAACAACTTTGGTAAGAAAAACAGAATGACATCAGCATTATAATTGATAGTATCAGGAAGGAAATTAAATTAATGACACTGCCTCTCCATTATGGTGTCTGTCCATTTTGGCACCCATTATACTCCTAACCATCCCTGCAACGGGGCGTCCCTCTTTCATTACCAAGGTTACTTCTTTGATAATGAAGGGAGTTTTTCCTTGCCATTTAGGAAGATAGGGTAAGGGGGTGTCATAAAATGTGTCCTTTGAAGTCCTTTGAGGCTATACAAAAAAAATACTTGATTTACTTTTGACTCGACACAACTCAATGCTTGACAAAGTTGCCACAATATAACTATCTCTTTGAAGCACAGGTTGTGGTTGTAGGCTACACCTGCTCTATAAAATTCACAAAACCCATTTTGAATGTGCCAAGGCAATAAGAAAAGATTCTGGGATGTTTGAAACCCACACAACTTATTAATGCAACTGTTAATGTGGTCAGACTGTTTTTGCAGTACTTGCACGGTAAATACACATATTGCTATTGAAGTGTAAAATCAATCTGATTGGCTTATTTTCATACAGCCAGTGTATTTGTCCTTACTGACTGTAGCAAAATAAAATTGTCCTTTTATAACTCTCAAGACATCGATTACGGAATCAAAAGAAATAAACAGTTTTAAAACAATCCCAGAAGACAAAATGCTCCAAAACTTTGACATTAAGTGCTTTGTTTATAAACCGCCTCTGTGAACCAAGGGGACATAAGAGTTCCAGAGAGGAGGTGGCGCCTCTGTTATGCAGCGTTTGAGAGGAAGGAGGAGGTAGAGAGGGATTGCGCATGTTATGGGGGAGTACGAGAAATCCTCTGCTATAGATTTTTCAACAAATAATGACTATGCAAGGCGATGAATAAGACAAAGCGAGGGAATAGGAAAGCCCTTGCAACAAGGGTGAGATGTTCGCTTGCCCCTCTCTGTGTCACCCGTGGGTGTAGAAATAGAGGACCTGCCAGAGCCTGGCCTTGTGTAGAATGCTGGTTTATTCTCCGATGGGTAAGGCTTTCCTGAATGATGCGATGCACTAGAAAGACAGTTTAAACGAAAAGGTGTTGGAGTGGGGGGAGGGGGGGCAATACTTCCCTTTTTTGGCTGGTAAAATAACTGAGGAAAATGGAGGCGAAAGGAAGGTCTTCATCAGCATCGGAATGGTGTTGTATCTGGAGGATGATTTATCCTATTGATCGCTGCCGCACATGGAACTATAGAACACCCATGCCTCAGCCCAATACCCAGTGCACCAGATACGCCCGCTTCCATTTCTGTAAACAACACAAGGACATTAATGACAACAATGTCATTTTATATGAATTGGAAGGCAGCAGTCTTGTGTGTATTGCATTTCGTAGGGGTGGAGGGGGGTCACATATGGGGTCCTGACCTAAAGGTTAGAAAAAGCTTGTTGCAGATATCTGGTTCTCTGTGGTGGATATATAAGTGTCTCACTGCTACCATCATCTTTGTTCAGGATGTCTTAAAAGGTCACATGAAAAATGCATGAATGTGATTTGAGGATCTCAGCACCTGTGCACTGAGCCAGTACGGGGTCACTCTGAGACAGGAACTTGCTCAACAAGGAAGTCCCTGAGATATTAAAATATGCCTGACAAATTAGCAGCAAGTGCATTTTATTTAAAAAGGAATGCTATAATCAGCATGTTGTGTTCTATTAATGTTACAGTCCCTCAGTATATATCTGAAAATGATGATGAATGATGAGTCATGCTTATCGTTTTTGTGCTTGCAAAAAGGCTAAATAATAATTGCATTTTAAATATATTCTGTGAAGCAGATGTTGAAAACCTAGTTTGTACAACTGACAAAATAAATATAAATAAATCACCTGGTAAAATACAAAAGAACTACCTTACTTTTAAACAGGCAAATAAGGTACAATGAGAGGCATTTGGTTGCAGGCACAGTGATATTTCATTATTTTAATCTTTAATCTTGACATGTAGTACTAATGGTACAATGTAGAATCTGTCCCAATTCATTGCAAAGTTTCAATACATTTTTATTTTTGAAAAGGCTGTTCATATTATAGTTCCACAAAGCACCACCCAAACCAGTTAGCATGGCTTCCTTTTCTTTTCCTCAAGCAACACGGGGACTACAAATCTTTTATTTGTATTACTCTGAGAAATACAATTTGCAACATATTTCTCAATTGAAACGTTGTTTTTCCAACTTGTAATGATCATCATGGTGAATTGCTTCATTTCATACATTTCCATTTGTCTGTGTCCACTGTGTATGTTCCTAGTGGTCGTGTCCAACCCTTGCTGGGGCGGTTCAGTGAGCTGCTCCTTCAGCTGGAGGTGGAGCCAGGTAGTGTGGATGCGGTGCTCCTTGATGCAGGTTGCTCCTCCATGCAGATGGACCAGCCCCAGAGAGGATTCTCTCTCAGCAGGGACGGCCCCCTAGACATGAGGATGGATGGAGACAGGCAAGTTCTTCCTTAACAGGCCAAACAAATGAAAAGCAAAAACAATTGTTTTTTAATTTGAAGTGGTAATCTCAAAGATTTGAATGTAAATACATGTCTGTTAAATTGCTCTCTATCGCCAAATGAGATAACACAATGGGGAATGAGCCTGTGGCCCGCTGATGAGAGCCCTTGCATTAACAGTATTACAATTGTTACAAACTGGGTGTTGGTGGCGACACTGTTTGTATCTCTGAGAATGATTACAGCTTATCGCCAAAGATGTTGCCAAAGAGGACAAAACGGAAATCTTCGAGATTCGCTACTTTAATATAAATACCCCACATTAATTGCTACGAAGGTAATGACACATTTAGAATAAAGTGAATTCTATAGATTTGAGGTTGTCATGCCTCTTTATATACACTATCTTACTTTGTTGAAACTCTTCCAATATTATTTTCTCCAAACAAAATCGAACGACGCATGCATTGCTTTATTTTCCCAATACTGCTTTGTGCATGTATATTTGGCATTGATAAATGTATACCCATTAGCTTAATACATACTCTTTGACCTCTAACAATGGCTGTGATTCTAATTTGAAAACAACACCCAATACATATCTTTATCCAGGAAGACCTTTTTATTTCATTGTAGGAAAGTCTGATTAGAATCCTATCAAAATCACTGTTTGTGTTGTATGTATTGATACTAATAAGCATTTTTCGATTATTGCTAACCTTCTATGAAAGCATACTTTAGAGTGGTGTAGACAGGCATGCTACAACATGAGCTACCACTAGATCAATCAAGTCATAATCTTAAATTACTTGCATTATTTGACATCCATTTAATAGAAACGGATAAAGCTTTAAAAAAAACACAATTATTATTGTTGTTTTTTTGTACATTTTATTTAATGTATGTACACTTAAAAACAGCATACTATTAGATTAGGTCATAAAATGATTTGTCCAGTTTGCTAGGACCCCAGGTTAATTGTTGATCTTTGTCGAGATGTAAATAAGCCATGATTTTAATTTAACTCACTCCCTCTCGTGGTTTACGCACTTTCCGAAATTGGGCAGTTGGCACGCCATTGTCATCCATTATATTCCGAAAGTGTTTGGGCAGCTCCCATAGCTGTGTCTTTGTTTTGTTCAATACACGTAAGCACATTTGAACACCCCTGGCTAGGTAGCTTTCTCCAATAGTGCCCACAAACGATAAGTTTCAATTCTGTGTTTACTTACCACTGTGCATGCTCACGGACTAGTAACATCAGAGGCACACAGTTAGAATTCTGAGCTAAGACTGTGGCTGTGTTTTAGGCAGTGTAATAATTCAGAATTTTGAGAGCAGAGGAACATTTCAATAAGACGCGAGGGTAAGTAAAGGATGGGTTGTTTTTTTTTTACTGATTTTACTAAGCACTCACTTGTGAAACAAATTGAAGTGCTCAAGAGGTATAGCAGGCTGTCTGACAGCCGGAAGATTGCTGGTTTGATCCCCTGCTCCTCCTAGCTAAGTGTCGAGGTGTCGCTGAGCAAGACGCCTAACCCTAACTGCTCCCGACGAGCAGGGTTTTCCCTTGCATGGTTGACACGGCAGTAGGTGTATGAATGGGAGAATGTGAGGTACTAAGTGCTTTGAATTGCTACGGTTAGAAAAGCGCTGTATAAAGGCAGTCCATTCAATGACTTTGTTTTGTCTCACCACGACTCGCGTCGTTAAACAACAAGTTCACACATTGCAATGGCTATATTGTACTCGCCGTGTTAGACAACAATAACCCCCCCCCCCCCCATCTGAACATGCCAATTTCAACTTCGTAAACGAGATAGTGCTATAGTTACTGTAAGAAAGCAGAGAATCATATCTGAAGGAGGACCATGGTCAGTTTGCCCTGTAAAGTTCCATCATGTAGATTCAAAGGAAGCTTGCAATAAACCCACTTATCTAAAATCGGAATGTTATTCACACCTGCATAGTGTGCTCTTTCTATACTTTACTCTTACAAGGTTATTGCTAATACAAAATAAAGAAAATATTGCATGTATTTACTGTCCTTTCCCTGGGGTGGACAAACAGAGGCTCGGCCACATGATGCTATTATAATGCACATGTGACTAATGGCATAATGGCATGACTAGCAGTAAAGTGTTAGTTGCACACAAATTAATTACCTTTGCAATGTAACACATTAGCATGCTGATGTCGTGCTTTATTTGTCAATTTGTTACAGCCAACCAATGCAAATGTAAGGATGTAGCGTTGAATAGATCTTTTGATGTCAAATGAAAATTGTCATCTTCAGAATAGTGTGTAAAAGCAACCTCCCCGTTAAAGCGACGACGTTGCTTTATGTTCCGGAGCATCGACTTCAGCGCGGCAGTGCCTGTTCAGGATTGATCTGTGTCAGCGAGGATGTGACGTCGGAGCAACCTAATTGGGCTCCTGTGTGTGCGTAGGTACGCCGACACACCGCGCGCTGCTGACGTTGTGAATGCGTTGGATCAAAAGTCCCTCGCGTCCGTCCTCCTCGCGTACGGGGAGGAGAGACACGCCAGGAAGATCTCCTCAGCCATCGTGGAGGCGCGCAACATCTGTCCCATCACACGTACTCAGCAGCTGGCCAGCGTGGTGGCAGGTAGGCCATCACCACATTCATTCATTCATCCCCACAGCATCCTCACCACCCCCATCAACACGGCATCCTCCTCACCGTCACCACATTCATTCATTCATCCCCACAGCATCCCCACCACCGTCACCACATTCATTCATCACAACATTATTCTAATCACCATCACCTCCACCACCACCACTACCATCATCACAGCTTACTCACCTCCCCCACCATCACCACCACCACCACCTCCTACATCACCACAGCATCCTCAGCACCACCACCATCAAAACAACATGCTCTCCACTGTCACATCCTCCACCATCACCATCACCACTACATTCATCCCAACAGCTTCATCACAGCTCCCAGAAATTTCACAATAAGAGGGGGCGGGGGAACCCATTTGTCTGCAATGTCCGTTCATGTCCACATTCATTCTCCTTTTGACGCACCCACCCCCCCAAAATAAAACCAAACACATACACAGTGTTCCTATAAGATGTTGTTTTTCTAGAGAGCTGAGAGGCGTGGCCCCTAGTAAACGAAGTATCTAAAGACACAACAGCACTTACATCCTACCTTTGCATTCCTTCTCTATCCATAGTTTCTCTTGATGGATTGCATCATTTGAAACCGTTCTCTCCCAACTATTTCATCTCGTCGTCACTCGCTACCCACGTATTGGGAAAAAAAATAACAAGTACAAACAGTCACGCGCGCACACACACACACACACACACACACGGAAAAAAAGGGCAGTATTTATGTACGCATCTCTGAGGGATTGCATTATTTTTCAAGAGACGTGTCTTGGTCTGCGAGCAGCAGTGAGAGTGAGATGTCCTCTCAGTAGTTGTTGCACATTGCAGTACGTGCGTCACACGGGGAGAACAGGTGTGACTAAGGGCAGTTGTTTGATCTCTTTTGAAGAGCAAAGTGCTTCACCACAAATGTTTATTCCAATCAATTCAAAAGGTTCTGACTGGTGTAGGTCCCTGGGGTCTGTGTAGGTACCTGGGGTCTGTGCAGGTCCCTTAGGGTCTGTGCCTGGCTGCTATTGTGACACTGTTGCCTAGAGAAAGAAAGCACTATACAGTCAGAAGTACCAACAGGATTTATTCTTTTGTCTTTTTTTTTGTTATGCATACATTGTGTGGGGGAATTTAGAAAGAACAAAAACCTTTTTTTATTTTTATGTTTTAACTTCTTCAGATGCATACACCCACAGTTCTTGGGGTTACTACAGGTCAGTACTAAACTAGTAACTAGATAATAATTCTTAGAGAGGGATGAGGGTGATTACGTATTAGTGGTCGTCATGACGATGAGTGCTTGCAGGTATTGTCCATGGGCAACCTAAAGACGTCATTTCAACGCCATAACAGAAAACAAGCCTGCCTACACGACCATGAGTTGAGGTCGCTTGCAAATAACATGCGAGAGATGAATTCACCACTAACACAAAAGATTGTTTCACTCTTTCAAGGTTCACCTTCCCTTTGTCTAAAAGATAAAGCCAATGATCTCTAAAGACGTTAATGTGTTAAGGGTGCACACACTGCAGACATTACACTGAGATGTGTCTCTTTGCCTTACTTTGCGTTTTAAGAGGGGCTCAATCTCCGTCTAGCTTTGGAACACACAGAGTCTGGACTCACCTGCTTACAGTCCCTACAGCTCTGTCTTTGTTTCTCTCTCTCTCTCTCTCTCTCTCTCTCTCTCTCTCTCTCTCTCTCTCTCTCTCTCTCTCTCTCTCTCTCTCTCTCACTCTCGACTATTTACGTTTCCCTCTGGTAAAATATACAAATAATATGCTCAACCAAGAATACGATGCACATCAAGGTTTGCCCAAGAGAAAAACAGAGCAAACTCCTGATTGCTGGATAGGTTTCTTGGATCAATATGTCATTCATACCATTGCCATGCATTCAGCTGGTCACATGGGACCAGAAGGAGGTAAATGTCTGAGAGTCTCTTTTCAGGCTTAACCTCTCTCCCCTGGTCCCAGGCTCTTACTGTGGGAGCTGTGAGGGATGAATTAGAGCGAGCACACAGAGTTACGCTACACCAGACCAGAGCTTGTCCTTGCCGTCCAAGCCTTGTATTGATTGCAGGGTGAGTCACACGGAGCGCTGTTGAGCGCAGGAGGAGAGAAATGCCACACTGCTTAGTTTATTTTTGTTGTTTGTTGTTGTATATTCAGTTTGTATCCATCTCTTGATTTTTCTTTCAAATTGCCTTCCTTGAGTTTTTCTATCCCTCAATCTCGATGGGAAGTGGCAATTGGGGAGAACCGAGTAACCGAGGCCTACACTTTTCGATTTGACTTTTTACATGGAGTTTGTGGTAGATACGTGTGTTCACTTTTCTGACTAATGTCACCAACAGTTCACACACAATTGTAGGGAGTGAAATGTGGTTGAAAAGAGCTACCGGGAATTGTTTCTATATTCAATGATGAATTAAAGGAGGGCATTTTATATAGCAGTATAGTTTTTTTTAATATGTAGTAGCACTGCAGCAGACCCCATATATACACTCTACTTATGTGAGGTTTTCCGTCATGGCTTGTCTTGCTTAAACAGCAGCACCTCATTGATTGTTTACACCCCTGCCTAAGTAAGTGCCAGGAATATTGAACCACGCAACAGTTTATAAAAATATAAAATGTAGTTGCATAGTAATTGACATTGGATTGAAAAACTTCCCATAAAAAGCAATGGGGTAATTTGTCAGCAAGCTGGAGAATGATTTACTATATAGTATGCTAGTGTTTCTATCAGCCAGCAGAATTAATAAGTATTAAATATGTATGCCATTCAGACTTTGGAACTACACGCTTGGAGGAGCTTGAGTCTGCATAAAAAAAAGCATATATGTTTTTTGCATTGTAGCCACAGCTATAGCCAAAGTATTTATTAGAGTCCCAACTACTATTCCCAACTAGTAAAAGACGTTTTACATGATTCCATAAGTGTAGATGTATTTCCTATGATTTGAAGTTCATTTTTAGTTCATCCAGAGCGGGAAAAGGAAAACAGCCCTTGCGGAGAATGTTCTAATATCCTGATTACCACAGACTCGGCGTCTTGATCAGCACGCAATAAATAGCTTCAGTATTCTCAGGGGTCCTCGCTGTTCCTCTGTCTCTTTTCCCTAAAGGATCGTTCCCTAGCGCTGTTCTCTACGCGCGCAAGGACAAGCTGGAGCGTCCGTCGCACGTGGCCACCAAGACTTTCCAGGCGCTGCGCATCTTCGTCAACGACGAGATGAACGAGCTGCACGCGGGGCTGCGCGCCGCCCAGACGCTGCTGAGGCCCGGGGGCCGCCTGTGTGTGCTCACCTTCCACTCCCTGGAGGACCGCCTGGTGAAGCGCTTCCTCAGCGGGGGGGACATGGCCACGCTGGCCCAGCGCCACCCGGGCCGGAGGCTCCGGAGAGGGGCGGGGGGGGAGGAGGTGGAGGACGCGGGGGGGCAGGGAGGTGGGGGGAATGGGACGACGACTGCGACTGCGACGTCTCCCTGGTTGCCTCTACAGAGAGGAGTGGCGACGCCACGGAAGGAGGAGCTGGTGGGGAACCCTCGGGGCCGCTCGGCTAAACTCCGAGCCGCGCTGAGATGCTAGAACATTGTGACGGTTGTATCGATAGGTAGGATATTCCTAGTCATAGTTTTGTACCGCAAACCTCATGTGGCCATACTTTGATATGTATAAATAATTATAATATTAAAGACAATTCAATCAGATATGACGATTTATCTTTTTAATTTTTTTTTGTGAGGGTGAGTTTTATACTAAGCAAGTTAAACTGGATGGATGGAATCTGATTTGTAAAGCCTGCAATAGGTTCCTGCGAAAGATTGAATTATATTATTTTCTATAATTGAGGCTATGTTAATATGATATATTATTCTAGTAATTATATGCTAACTCAATATGATTCAAAATTGGGTTTTGGGATTTCTCGAGTGACCACCTCACACCTACACAGACTGTTTTATATGGATTCATTTACATATCTTCCTTGGCTCTCGCAAGTGAATATTTTGCAACAACAAAAAAGAAATGACTTAAACGTACTGACATTATTCTTTTCAATTGAGATCACTTTTCTACCCAGGTTCTGTATGTTCTTTGTATCCCCCACGATGAGCAATAGAGTCCAACTTCTACTGTACTGCATGAATCAGTAATGCCACAAAATACCAACTGACGCAAGTGTCAGAATTGGTGATGAATGAGAAGGGTGATTGTAATGAAACATTTTCTCACTTTAACTTAAAGCAGATGACATGTGATGAACTTTACTATTTGACTTTGACTAATTGTTATTGCTCCATTAAGGGGATCAACACTTTTTTCTCTCTTTCTCTGCCTCCTTCACGACACTATAAATATACCCTACTTGTTACCTTGGAAACTAAACGACTGAGTAACATTTAACTGCATCTAAAAGTGTGCAGTGTTTTACGACAATCAAAGTCAAATAGTTGTGCTTATTATTGTCCATCTAGACATTGTCACGATGGTTTATACATTGCCATTGGAACTAAACTATACTATTATTTTGATTGTAATTAAAGCATTTACTTTCCCCCAAAAATACCATTATATTGATTTTTTTTATATATTCCCCTATTGTTTTCAATTGTTATTGATAAAGGCTTAGGCTTATTGCTATTGATCAAGGCTTGATTTTAATGTCATGGCTTTTAAAAAAGAAAAATTATCAGGTCTTGCCTTAATTGTTGCATAGCATATTGTTTGTGATCCTGAACTTCTTTAGCAGGTTGAAATCTTACCCTGGACCATAATAGTTTCCTTGTGATGAACACACAAAGCCAGATCAATGATTATAAATCATTATTACCTATGACTACAAGTTTTCAATTACCATGGAAACAAAGGTAGCGACTAATCTGAGAATGTTCTATCATTGTAAACTTTAAAGGTGCACCGTGTACAATTACTAGTTTCAAATGTTTAAAAATGAACTATAATTATTAACAGAAAATGAAGAAATAACATTTTTGACGTTATGTCAAAGACTTATATGTTTTGTGTTGCACATATATTTACTGAAGTTAGCAGCTAACCCAGATAGCACCGGCTCGCATCGTCCCGTAATACGACTTTCGGGGAGAGGGAGGAGGAGGGACCAAAGACCTGGGGAGGGACTGCACATTGTTTCTCACAGTGTGAGAAACAATGTTGCGCCTTTAATCAATCCATACATTGACTGACTATACCAAGAACTAAGTGAAGAGAATGTCTAATGGTGGAACACAGCTAAAAGTTAATGGAAGAAAGCAGTAAACTGGGAGATTATAAGTATGAATATAAATAATTAGCCCTAACTGCACAATCTTGGGGGTCTGTAATATGTGTGTGTGTGTATATAAGAGAGAGAGAGAGAGAGAGAGAATTTAAATTAAAATAAAAACTTTATTAAATCATTAAGTACTTCAAAAAAAATGCTTACTGGTACCTTCTACAATGAAAAAATACATATTACAATGACAAACAAACTGAAAAATCCAAACGTTATTTTTTTTTAATTGGTTGAACGCAATTCATCCTCAGTTTGCATCGTTCACAACATTCCCTCTAGGTTTAAAAGAGGATAAAAGCATATATATAAAAGCATACATACTACCCACCAGCTTGTAATACGCAAGCTCTACCCTTAACCGAGCTGCCACCATACCTTTGAGAACCTGAACTGGATCTACATACCCATTAGCCAAATTGGCCACCAATTTTGCTAATTTGCTAAACAATAAATTTGATTTATTACTGAAATGTAATTCATTATTGTGTGGACAAGCATTTTTTTGCAATTTGAGTATTTTGGTCCAAAATCAAATAATTCATAAGAAAAACATTCCCAAAGTTCCAGGAACCATGACCCTAACACCCTGAATAAACCCACTATCTAGTGCACTCAACAAATATATGGGCTACCGATTCAACCTGTGTACAAAAACCAGATCCCTCCCCAATGCATGGATCCAGGTGTACTACGTGTCTGTTTGTAGCTATCAACCCATGCACCATCCTCCACTGGAGGTCGCCCTGTCCGGTTTTTAACGGGTGGCTTGTACTGGGACCGCCAGCAGCCTTTTGGAGAAGAGTCTGGACCAAATGAACCTATCCACCTCAACACCTTAATCCCTGCCAGAGAATGCAAGTGTGAGACCTTTACACATGCATGATAAGCCTCTTTCTTCCCAATTTATTGGAAGTCTCCTAGCCGTGGGGTTTCAAAGGAGAAGAGTTTGTTCTCCAACGTTACTCCTCTTCATCAAAACTGTACTGTTTTCAGCAAACGTTCTTTGTGATTCCGACAGGGATGTACAGACCTATTGCACAATCCTTGCCAGAAGTCTTGAGGATCTGATGTTGGCCTGTTTTCCCAAATTAGTAACTAATGATTCAGTCATTTTGAGCAGGTAACCTATCTTTACGCTTCCAGATTTCACCAGAGCAGATCGCACCCCGGCTAAGCAGAGAATATATTTCTATAAAATGCTTATAGAATAACGGCTCCTTTTAAGCCACATTCAGGAGTCTCATTAGGATCTCTGGTCACCTAGAACACCTGCCAGGCCAGCAGTGCTGATCCATGTAAAGGTGTCTGGCCGGTTTCACCAAGGTTACACAAAAAAAACTGCTTGCTGTAACCAAGGCGGCCTGCTTTTCTCAGCAGCAGTTTAGCTGTTTCCAACCAACGTTGTCCACAGTCATACGACAGCTTCTGTGCTGCTTTGAGTCTAAATGTCATTACCATAGAGGGAATGTCTGTATGGCCCTATCCACCCTGCTCGACAGGTAGGCCTAAGTACAAAACTGCGACTCGTATCCAGTGTTGTCTAGACCAAATTAGGTCCACAATAGTCCGCTGGACACCACCAACCTCCTTGGTGGTTGCAGACAAACAAGTCTGCCATGGGGTCAAGACGGTGTATAAATGTATAAGTGTATAAATATTTTTTTTGAGGATAAATGCTTCAAGCGTATAGCTTTTATTGAACTCAAGAGTGTCACATCAATGATTATAAATTGATGTTACCTATGACTGCAAGTTCTCAATTACCATGGAAACATAGGTAGCTGCAAATCTGAGAAGGTTATTATTGTTAACTTTAATCAATGCATACATTGACTGACGATACAAATAACTAAGTGAAGAGTATGGCTAATGGTGGAACACAGCTCAAAGTGAATGGAAGCAAGCAGTAAACTGGGAGATTTTAATCATGAATAAAAATTAACTGCACTATTTCAGACTTGGGGTCTGGTGTGTGTGTATGTATATATGTGCATATATGTACTGTATGTATGTATGTATGTATGTATATCTATATGTATATAGATGTGTATATATACTATATGTATATAGATATGTATGTATATATATATATATATGTGTGTGTGTGTGTGTATATATATGTAGAGGGAGAGAAAGAGAGAGATGCACTGATTGGTCAGAAATGAGACGGGAGCATTTAACTCACGGATAGCTGACGGATGATTGGCATTTCTAACAAATGACACTACCTTATAACCCTTGAACCATACCTGCTTCAGCACCTTCAAACCTACAAGAAGTATGGAGAGAAGCGTTGGAAGTGTTTTGTGTCATTCCCTTGCCCTTTACCATCCCTTGCCTTCATGCAGTATGACCGGATCATTACCAAGCATCCACCACAATACCTTTCAATCACTGTATTTTCTCTGTATGTTCTAGAAGAAGCTCAAAGTCCTGCTGTCAGAGGGGAGACGTGATGGCCCATGGCTCCGGCTCAGAGTGCAGGAAGACTGCAGAGGTGTATGGTGGTTTTTATTTAGGTACGTAGGGGGGAAAAAAGAGGTAGGTACACACACACACGTTCCAGCTCTCCTGCTTGGCCCCGCCCCCTAATCCATCCCACGTCAAACTCTCACTCTCCGCCCAACTCTGCTGCTCCACCTGCTATAAAAAGAACTCTGGGTGAAAACATACTGAGGTCAAAGCTATTTGAATATTTTTTGTGAATGACGCAAGGGCTTGGGTTCTCACGGGAAGCAGATTAAAGGCAGACATGAGACAGACTTCAGATAATAACATGGCAGCCCAGACCAAGGCTTATGTGTCGTTTGCTGATTGCAATTTAAAACTTCATTCTAGAAGCAATCTCCTTTTGAAATCCACCCAGAACAAGCATAAGAGACCGGGCCATGCTGATCACAGGATAGAATGGTGTGTGTCGGTATGTGTGTGTATGCACACACACACACACACACGCATATGCACATGCACACTCACGCGCACACACACACACACACACACACACAGAAGCACCACATATATATATACATCCATCCATCCATCCATCTATCTATCCATCTATCGAGAGAGAGATATGTATATATAGAACGATATCTATATATATGTAGATATATGTATATATATAAAGATATATACAGATGTACTGTATATAGAATGTATAAATAAATATAGGAATAGATATAGAAATAGATATAGATATCTATCTATATATATAGATGTATTACCAATGCAGTTTAGCAATTCCAACCTGTATTTTCTGGTAGAGTTGTGTTTACCTTTATTAAGTAAGTTGTGTATCATCAGTATAAAAGGACTACTACATGATCTTGTGAGAGGCGAAGATCCCTTTCCTTGGCTCGGGTCGAACCGATGCTTTTATTTAGTTACCATGACAATAAAGTCAATAACCAGAAAATGTACGACGGTCTCCCAAAGCTTCATTCTGTTAAGATCAAGTCATATTTTTGAAAGCCTTTGTCTTGAAGCAAGTCAATAATTATGAACAAATGCCAAGCCTGCTGAACTATGGCTTTGAAATAACATCCGTTTTGAAGGCGGGCAGTGGAGAAACACGTTGACGTCGTGAAGTAGGCTCCTTGGGAGAAAATAGCATTGAGGGAGAAGTCATTACGGTTCCTTCTGGAAGGAGGATGAGGGGTCGAGAGAACCCACAGACAAGGAGGGGTTTGTAATCGACACCAATGAGGCGATATATTGGATCTGTGGGAGAAGAATAACATAACTGTCCTCACAGTAGGCGTCTATGACTAAACCTAACAGCCCTTTCTCCTCACAGCCATTATCCAGTGTCCAGAAAATTACCTGTCTGCTCACAAGCCTGCAATATTCTCAGCACCAGTCCATACAGAACCATCACTCACCTGAGTGCGGGTGAAACTGGGGATGCTGATCAAACAGTCACCCTGGGGTTAAAATGACATGGTTGTTTTCTGTGAAAATTAAATTGACTCAATAGACGTGGCAAACCCACTTCATTCCTCTAATGGAGGTGTTCTCAGTCTTGTCTTGTCGTCATTGTATCTCTGTGACCCCTGTTGGCTGGGGGAAATTGTCAATGTTGATGTCAACAAAGGAAGGAGTCCCGTGGTCCATGGATGGTTCTCGCTGCTCCTGGCTCTTCTGTTAAGTAGGCTGCCATCACGTAGTGTTATTTGTGTTATTCATACTTCACCCAGTTTTCTACCCCATCCGCCCCTTGACTTGAAGGGCCGCCAGCAATTGTGTAACACTTTTGAGATTTTACAAATTATTACTAGTTTTTTTATTCACACACTTTGTGTTTTTATGTGGGCGCTAGCATTTGAAAGATATAATTTAAAGGCTGGCCAAACAATAGCACAGCATATGTAAGTATTAGCACAAGATGGGTGAAGGTAACGTGCATATCAACAAGGCATTGATGGCAGTTACTGAAGCATGCAAGCTATTAGACTCAGAATCCAATTTGTGTATATTTTTAATAACAGTATATTCATACATTTATGGTATATTTATTATATATTTGTACAAAGGTATAAATTAAATAAGATCACGCTTCAAAAGAAAGTGGAAAGTGAGAGCACCGTAAACACAACACAATCCGGATTCACTATGATTGGCAAAGAGCAGAGAACAATAGTAAGTCTCAGCCTTATATGCATAGGAACTGGTGTGAAAGTTGTTCTCCACACTGTCCAACTAGGTGTCTGAGTGTATGAGGAGGACATACAGAACAGAGCAGAGAGCTCTCAGATCACACTCCTATAGTTAAGACCTTCCATATGAAAGACGATCTTCTGTCATACATCAGACGCGTAACAGAGAAACCTATTGAGAAATAACTAAGACATAAAGAACCCTGTCCACCCTATAGCACCTGAAGGCATGTGAGATCATGTAGAAGAAGGCTTCAGTGGAACATCAACCAACTAACCACTGTATAGCGCAATGGACGAGTACCATGGTGTTTCACTGACACCACGGTAGTGGGATTTAAGACAAGTCATAAATCTATTCCAGTAAGTTGCCAATAGGAACACAGTAGGCTTTTCTTGCATTCTGGTATGCCCATATGGATGTAAAAATACGTCAAGCTTGAAAATAACCGTTCCCCGGAGCAACGGTTTTTATTTGTGGACAGAAACAGGACATGTATTTATTGCCGTAGTGGGAAACAAAAGTACACAGAGATTACGGACCCAGGAGAAAAATAGGTGTGGAGACATAAAAACTCACTTACTTATACAAACACTTTGTTTAGTTTCCAAATATAGTTTTTCAGCCTTTCATGGTATCGGTATACGGCTGGCCATTCGTTGACGTAGGCGGCGGCTTTATTTTACACACTCACAACAAGGCTATGTTCGTTTTTGGTCTCATATGGCAAAATCTGATATGCAATTAAGTCAAAGACAGCGAGCAGAATTAGAACTTCTAGGATCTTGTGTAATATCGCTGAATGATACTTGATAATTGACAAAACATCTGTCCAAGTTTCAAGAAGGAAGTATAACTCTAAACAATTGGAACATGAGAAAAAGGGTGTCTTTCATTAGCTTTCTGTGGTATCTGTAAAAAAGATCTGTAGGGGCCTACCCACAATATTTTGTGGGTAGTTTTCTTTAACTCTTTCATGTCTTCTGCTGTTATGCATCTCAAATGTAATCTGTTTTTGCTTTGCTGAAGACAGAAAAAAGACTCATTGCGTAGGGTGTTTTAGGTCCTATTGTTGGTTAACAGAGAAACCAGCCAATTGTTATTCCCTTGGGAACTCCTGCTAACCCAAACTAGCAAGCAAACTAGCTGTACTGTTGAATTTACTATTCAGATTCATAGGTTTAAGGCTGGCACAAACTCCTGCTAACTAACTGAAAACGCCCCCTTGCTAATTGTTTTTAAATAGAGCCATTCCCAACTGATGTCCTGAAGTTAGCCAGTCCTCAGAAAAACCACCTATCGAGTCAATAATTAAGGGTGGTTTTGTACTTTTAAGGCAATAGCATGCATGGCCCTCATATTATTTGACTTCCTCTCATGAACTTTGACTAACATTTATGGACCAAATCCCTCTTGTTCTTGATCTAATGAGTAATAACATCTGTAGATAATACTACACATATAGAGGGGAATGTGAGGGGGAATTATTAAAAGGAGGAAACATTATTATAGGAAGAAAAACTAAGTTATGTTTGATGTTTATTGTGCAATGAAATGTAAACAAAATCCATCCGAGGTTTCAATCAAATCATGGCTTGGGCTTCACTGGTTGTACAATGTCCTTATCAAGCTGTTTGCAATTTCATCTTGTGCTTCAAGAGCTACAGAAACACATGCAACTCTGCTTGGATCCCATGCTTATAGAAACCATTTTGAAACTAAGTCTCCTGTACGTCAGCAGAGCAGTCGGAGCCAAAGCTTGATGTTGAAGCCCACTTAGAAACCGAGGTGCAGTCAGAAAGATATTTAATAGGATTTGAAAGATGATACAATTCGATGCAAATTTGAAAGATGATGCAGACAGAGAGCTGTGGGGGTGGGGGTGAAAGTGATAGACTTCTTTGACAATCTTATTTAACCATACGACCACAGCCCATAATGAGCGAGCCATTGATGGTATCAGGGTGACTAACTATGAGTTTGCAAAGTATGGTAATGGTGTCCCATTAACTTGGTCTTGTAATGCAGTCATGCCCCCGCTTCTTTCTTATACATTGAGACGTTTTTCCCCCTGATGATTTTACCTCTCTGTTCTGTATGTATGGCTGAATAGACTGTCTACTGTCGGCTGGAACCACTCTGCTGAGTGACGTCACCAGCTGTGTGTAAATCCATGATGGCTGCGCCCTAACGACGAAAGGGGGATTTGTTAAGAAAAATGTCTTCAATGTTGACTACTTACAAAGTCTGGCCATGATTCCATAAAGAGTGGACACACATTGACCTTCCCTTCGTATTATGTTTAAATTCCACTTCAACATTTCATGCTAAAAGAACGAATTGAAAGAAGGAAAGGAATATATTTATACCGTATTGTTACGCACTGAAAGCTACAGGGTTGTAAATACCAGTGTAATTATCACTGTTGAATTATTTGTAAGGCTTGATAACCACATATAATTATTTGGTCTGGGGAGGACCACTTACTGCTTAATGATAGCATGCCTTTATATGCTTTATTAACCGTGGGGGGTTCACCAGCATTAAGTGTCTGACCTCCTCCTCCAGGGGAGTTTTCATTACGTTGGTGTGTGTGTCTTGTGTGTGTGTTGAATGCTAGCTGGGTGTTTAGGCTAGACAATAACATCCTTGCAGTAAATGGTCAGCAACGGTCTCAACAGCTATTATGGTACCTGTATAGTGGAATGATGCAGCCAAGGATACAGTGAGGCCGAAAGTCTATAAATACTACAGAGTTGCCTGTGGTCTTACACATGCTACAACTGACAACCTCAGTCAAAGTGCCTGCAGGAGCCCTGACACCTCCTGGCCCTCAGATTCTTCAATCTGGATTATTTTTACTGCAGCTATGAGGAAGCTCTGGTTGGCTCAGATCTTTTCCTTGCCACTGGAATTTGTTTCCTCACAGTGAAGACGTGGTGTTGGAGCCAGCGCATGCCCGTTGTCACTCTAAACAATGTGCAGCATGCAGGTACTACTGCCACAGTGGAATTCCATCCCGATTCCTCCACCATTGCTACATAGGCTCATCAGTAACATCACAGAAGATCTGCTTACAGAATCCCAGTGCTGTTTCAGGAAGAATTATTTGCAGTGGACGTGATTTGCAACTCACACCAACTGCAAGCAAAGTTTCGCAAACCAAACCAAGATCTAACCTTCGTGGATCCTTTCAGGGCTTCGACACCGGATACTGTAGTCTCTTTTGGAAAGTTTTGAAGCAGTATGGCTGCCCCAGTGAAGGTTCTGTGAAAAGTGAAGGTGTGAAAGTTGCATGACGTTTTGAAGGTCAAAGGTACAATAGGTAGAAAGGAATCCGGCCCTTTTGGAGTAGGAACTGGTGTGAAACAGGGATGTGCACCCATCTTCTTCAACATCTTCCTCCTATCTGTCGCCACACTACTGCACAAGGTAATGGAATACGAGGGTGGGGTGTCCCTGGACTTCAGGCTTGATGGGAAGCTGTTGAAAATAAGGCTGGATGAGAACCTGTTTAACATCTGGAGGCTCCAAGCTGCACCAAAGCTCCAGTCAGTACGTATTGTCATGCTTCAGTATGCCGATGACTGTGCTCTTGTAGCACATACACCAGAAGCCCTGCAGGCTGTTCTTACAGCCGCTGTAGGAGCATACAGCCAAATCGGATCTGTTAATAGATCCAAGACAGAGGTTTTTTGTCAGTGGTTTTCAGAATCCCCACAGAAATAGAAAGTCATCTCCATTGGAGACTCTCTATTTGATACAATGGAGTCTACAGTTCAAGACCAGTACCATGGAACTGTCTGAAGACTGCAGCATTGAGAAGGACATTCAAAATCGGATAACGCAGTCCTCATCCTCCTTTGGGCGTCCGAGGAGAAGGGTCTTTGGCAACAACAACCTACATACCAAATATGCAGTGTACCAGGCTCTGCAACTCCACACTTGCTGAGGGAAATGGACCACCTTCACCCGCCACCTGAAGCAGCATGAGACATTTCTCATTAAGTGCCTTCAGCTCATCCTGAAAGTGACCTGGCAAGACTGCCACACTCAATGGTCCGACAGGGAACTAACTGTAGCAGCATAGAGGCAACCATCATGCAACATCAGCTGAGGTGGCTTGGCCATGTCATCAAAGACATCACTGAAGAAGTCTGGGATACATCCTGCTTCCCTGGAGACTGCTGCTGTGGCTAAATGGGTAAAAGGCAAAAAAGAAAGATGCCCATGTCTGCGCCTGCCCCCCCTTGTTCGGCCTTCAAATGCCCTGTCTGTGGCAGGCAGTCTGCATCACGCATTGGACTAGACATAACATCTCAACACACTACTCCTTCGCCCTCCACCTTTAAGTCTTGAACTACAATGCATCGTGGCACCAGCCGTGTTCTATGTGGTCTCGTGGCCTCCCTGTGAACCAGCAGTGGATTGGAAAACAGCGGCGGGCTGTCCCCAGGGGTAAGTAGCTCAGACCAACCAGCATATGGAACATAGAAGAGCAATAGTTTAAACATTGACGCAAAGAGCTGCACATATCAACCCCAACAATTCATTCACCATTATATATATAAATGTTTATACATAAATGTATGTACGTATACAACAAACACAACACACACACACACACACACACACACACACACATATATTTCTTTTTTACTACTCACTCATTGAGTGCCACAATTTCAAAGAACAAACTGCAAACTGTCATGGGTTCATATCTGCTAACAAGTGTGAGTTGGTGTGAGTCGCCCTTACAAAGCTGTTCTGTACAGGTGGACAAATCTGGTGGGTCGTCGGATTACAAGCGGGATGTTTTCTTTAAAAATGTCTTTCCATGTGTGTTGACACTGAATCTCTGTCTACATCATTGCCATCCTATAGGTAAATGCCAGGGCTTTTTTTGTCTTTGTATTTTTGTCTTTATTTGTACTCAGGAGAGAGAAGTCATAGCTGAAATGGCATCTCTATGCTAAGAACAACACCATGTTTTGTCTCAATGAGAAGTGAGCATTGAGTAGTAGCACATCATAGAGACTGGATTGATGCAAGCCTGCAAAATTGCTGGTCGAAGACCACTTCAAAACCATGAAAAACCTGCCTGACAATAACTTAAGGGAGCCATGCAGTGTGCGAAATACGGGGGCCCCCCTGATTGACACCTGAGACCTCCTGAAAGCTTTTTCCACTTCGAGATGATTACTTATACGGATTCAGTCGTTCGTTGCAAACATGTAAAAAAGAAAACAAAGGTCATTATTAGATAATTTGGGATTCTAAAAAGCCATAAAATAGTAACTACGGGCATTCCCATAGCCAGGTCGGTAATTGTTTTAGAGCTAAAAAATTCAATTGGAAAGTAAATACAACTATACAACTGTATAAAGTGGTTGAGAACTTCTCAGAGATGAGTGCATGCTTAATTCAGTTTAGACTTGTTACTTTGTGTCCGGCATGTGTGACATGTGGCGGTGCATGCACAAGCCGTGCACCCCCCCCCCCCCCCCCCCCCCCCCCCCCAACAAATTTGAACCCCCACAACTGAAGCCGCACCCCCCTTCCCCCGCCCCGGACCTCACTATTCGTGAATCTGCCCCCCCGATTCACACTGGGGATTTCGCACACTCTAGCCATGTGCCAGTAGGGCTTGAAATACCATCAAGAGGCAGCGATGGAAAGAGAGAGAGAGAGACATACACTTGTACCCTCGTGAGAGAAATTCACCTGCTTTACCTCATGGAACAATCCACAGAGCAAGCTCTTCTGAGGAGCAAAACCAGTTTATGGGCACTGAAATGATTGTGCAATTTTGTGTGTTTGTGCTTATTGCTTGTTAATGGTTTGGAACAATGCAATATTCGTTATTTTATTACTGTAACAATGGCAAGCATCAGTATTGTTTACACCCTGATTCTAGCCAAGACTCTCAGGGTAATATGATGTCCTGTGAATTTGTTTTTCATTATGAAGCGTGGATTATATTGATGCAGGAAATTAAAACTACTGTTACCCAGTACTCATGCTCTCTCTGGCAATTTTCTCATCTTTTGTGTTTTTAACAACCAACTGTGGACATATCTTTGGTTCTTTGTTCAGAGGGACTCATTAGGGCAGGAAAACGATGTGTGTCTCTTTGTGTGTGTGTCGTACGTGCACGATAATGTGTGTTTCATCGATAGGAAAAGGGAATTATAGACAGATTTATTGATAGATTGCATTATGGACTGAAAGATAGCTTGCCTTATTTATGTGAAACAAAGATGGCAGAAACGCACGTATACCCAGCACACACACACACACACACACACACACACATACGCACATCGGAGTCGGTTCGATGCGAGGAGGGCTTAAGTGTGGCTGCTGCTCCTGGTGAAGTTGAAGCAGAGAAATGCCACAGCGCGCGGCGCGTGACGTCAAGCCCGAGGCCCCGTGGGGACGAGGTGAGTCAGAGGCAGGGCAGCGGCCCCGCCAGCTCTCCGCAGCACAGCGCGTCATCACCAGCCTCACTGACACCCTCTCACATTTCTCTGCATCTGCTTCAATGTGCCTCTGCCTTCCCCCCCCTCCCTCCTTGCCTCCCACCCTCCCTCCTTCCTTCCCTCCCTCCCTCTTTTCCTCCCTACCTCTCTGCTTCCCTCCCTCCATCTCCCTCCCTCTCTCCCTCCCTCCCTCCATCTCCCTCCCTCTCTCCCTCCCTCTCTCCCTCCCTGCCTCCCTTCCCCCCCTCCCTCCTTTCCTCCCTGACTCTCCTTTCTTCCCTCCCTCCCTCCCTCCCTCCCTCCCTCCCTCCCTCCCTCCCTCCCTCCCTCCCTCCCTCCCTCCCTCCCTGACTCTCCTTTCTTCCCTCCCTCCCTCCCTCCCTCCCTCCCTCCCTCCCTCCCTCCTCACCCTCCTCATCAGGAGGAGCACTTCATGCTACACTGGTCCTCGCTCGTGTTTCGTGTGTCTCACCACAGTGGGAGTAAGACACATCGTGTATCAGTCTCTGTTGGTTTAGTCTCTAAAGCCACCCAGTCATAGTCATTACAAAAGCCGGCCAAAAGCAAAGATATTTGTACATCTGTTTCTTTTTTACATCTTTGTTCGGATAAAGTTACCACAATTTGGCCACGCCTGTTCGCCACCAGTAATAAAGGGAATGGGGAGACGATGAAAACGAGAAGCTCTCATAACTCCCAGACTCCATGTCCTCGTGGAGGGGAAGAGAGCAACGTGCTCCTGTATCTCTGCAGAAGTTGATGCTGATCAGGAGCTCATTAATGCCTGACATACTGTTAGTGGTGGGTAAGGGCTGGAAGGGCAGAGCTGTGATGATTCACCCATCATTAGCCATGCTACACTTTAGAAAATTTTCAGCAAAGGTTAAGACACGAAGCCACTCCCCACATCCCTTTATCGTCAATCCAGCCCCGCAGGGTCTGCAGCCATAGACCAATCAATTACCTTTCCTCATCATAATTATTTGCATTGTCGGAATGATTGCCTTGTTTTTATTTTCCCTTAAGTGGTTTGGGGTAATTGTTTATTTTAAGGATAATTTGACAATTTGTAAGATATTCCAAACACATTGGCTTGAGGGTTTTTCATTCCTAAACCAGTATTAATGGATACATATTAATTGTGAATGCACACCTGTTTAAGGACACATTGATTACTTGTTTAAGTCATGGATTCAATGGATCAAGAGTATGCATCTCAAATCGTGCACATACACCGCTGTGTATATGTGCTGTGTTGAAAACTCAAACCTTCCACATTCCTGCTTTTTCATATATAGAGTATTGCTCTTCTTGATCACTTTCTCAATATGAGCTGTCATGGTGAGTAGGCAGTAGAATTTCAGAAGGCTGGCTTGACCTTCATGACTTATCTGCCTCTCTGGCTCCCCTGTTTTAGTCATGTCTTGCTCATTGTTTTCTTAATATAACCTACAGTGATGTATAGATATAACACTAGATATACACTATAAAGCACACACACACACACACACACACACACACACACACACACACACACACACACACACATACACACACAAAAGACACAAAATACAATATCTACAATACAATGTAACAAATTCAATATCTAACACATTTCGATTTACATAACATTATTGCTTTTCTGTGTTTTATTGAACAAAAACAGACATGCGAGTGTACACGAAATAATTCAGCAGCCTTAGGAGAGCAGCACTTCTCTGATGGCACAGACAAGCCCCTAGTGGTGAGAGAGTGGCGGTGGAAAGAGGTGGAGACAGAGGAGAGACGTATTGCTTGTATGACGCTCCTTCCAATTGGGTGATGCCTCTCTGCAGGCTGTCTGCAATGTAAGCGCTTAACATTACATTAATTCCAGGTAGAGATAGGAGGTAGGAGGCAGATTCAGGGTGTCTGTAAGGCTGGGGGGGGGGGGGGGGGGGGGGGGGGGGGGGGGGGGGTTGAGGAGTGAGAGGCAGCTAGCCTCGTGTCTGCACCACATATAACATTCAAGCGTCTGATGTCAGCACATCAATAATTAAAGCATCTTATTCATAGCCTGGGAGGAAGAGAATCAATTGACAAATTACATATTCACTTTGAGTTTCTTCAAACAGAGGGACAATTAACATGCACAGGATGCCTGTTTGCACGCTTGTTGGTACACTACATACATTTTGTGTGTGTGTGTGATTGTGCTACGCTGTCATGCAACTGTGTTCTATTTAAAGATTGATTTACGATACATATCCCAAGAAAAAGCTATATGATAGACAGAAATGTGACTAATTTCTTTTCCCCACATCGTTAGCCACATCATAAACAATCGTATTATGATTATGATGATTCTCTTCTCAAAGGACAAGGCCGGTAAGATTCTGTTTTCTTTTAGCAGACATCCCCAATCAAATGACCACAATGTATTTATTTTTATTTTTTTTGTCAATCAGCTTTATGAATAACGATAGCACTTCTAATGTGCAGAGGAGCATTCCTGTTCTATATGCCTCACCTAGCAACACTGGTTCAATCGAAGGAAGGGATTCTTGGTACATCACAGTGGTAACATAAGAGTAGCACTAAAAGCAGCCAAACACAACGTTGTGCTATCCACGTCTCCTTGTGGAGAGCAGAGGAACAGAAGCCAACCAACCGGGACCATGAGAGGGAAATATGTCTCGATCATTGCATGTCAATGAAATTATTTCAGTATTTTGTTATGTACTACGTCACTGAAAAGTGTCATTGCATACCGGCAACAATGTCAACAAGGCTCTGCATATATCCTCTGATGGTAGGATTCTACACACTATTCCTTGCGTTATATATATATACATATATAAAAATGTATAACATATATATATGCACATCTATATATATATATATATATATATATATATATATATATATATATATATTGATGTGCAGACATATTACAAGACGAATTCAAACTGCTCAGTATCCTAAATATTTTGCTGAGGCATCTCTAAATAGATCTTGACAAACTAAGGAAGGGATTCTGATGCTTGGGGATTCTAAGGACCAGAACACCTGTAGAGGTGAAGCAGCACTGCGAGATAGATTGGTGTTGACAACTGCTCCAGAAGTTCCAGAAATGGTTTGGAGAACAGCTAAGCCTCCTGCAGACACATGATCCTAAAGTGGCCATACAATCAGTATGTCTGCCATGGGGAAAACCTGGGAAGAAGTTCTAGTCTAAAAAGTTCCGTTCAAATTACTGGGTCAACAAACTTAACTTCTCAAAGGACTGGTAGAGAGTGATAGGCATACGGGTTAGTCTGGTGTCCAGGAAGACAAGTCTGAAGTTGTTTAAACTCTTTTTCACCTACGTGATAAGAAGCAGGTTGAAAAACTGTAATTACAAACCACTAACAATCCATCGATTCATTCAATGTTCTTATAATGTGCTGGGTCCATCAGGGTCCCGTTAGCAAGAGGGCAAGAAGAGCCTTCCGTATGTCCGTTTGAATGTGAACATCCTCCAATGCTTCTGGTAGATTCCTCTAGAGAAGCTGTCATATTCACTTGGCCTCTTCCAATTCAGTTCTACTATAAGGCTTGCATTTTGTCATAGAAGCATCCCATAAGCTCATGCACAAGGGGCTTTAAGGCTACTGGGAGGATCTACAACCAGACTTTGAATGGGGATGATCAATGCTCTGGTAATTGAAAATGTAACGAGTACAAGATCAGATCGGATAAAACAGAATTGGAATACCAAAAAAAATTTGTTTGCAAAAAACAGCTTCACCAGCTGACACATTTCATTCCTGAGTTGTAGTTGCCCGGGGTTTGGATGTAACGATTCACAACACCGCAGCCAACTACCAGCAGGCCAATGGACTTGTTCAGTCCTTCCGTCAGTCCAGGAAGGCCTTCCTGGTGGTCATCCTGATGGATGACAGCTAGCAATTGCCTTCCACACACAATTCATTCCACACTCTGCCATACTATGCATTTCTCACACGTGTATGGATTGGATGTCCAGGTGGACACCTTTGGAGTGGGTGTAGACGTGATGCAGGCCCAGACAGGAGGCTTGGTTATTAAATGCACATAGGACAGCTTCAGTTTTCATCTACTTAGGGACTTTGAGCTCTAAACAGAAAACATGGACTGGACAGGCTGCAGCATTTTTCTGATGTTATTGTGAAATAGTAGTAGTTCAAGTTTAACTACTGCAGGCGGCCAATCAGAAGTCATCGTTGTTTGTAGAAGGCGCTTGCTATAAGCTTCCATTCACATTTGCAGACAATCGTCCATTGACACACAAGCCACCCATCATTGTGATAACTGTACTCTTTAATTACATCCACAGCATTACTACATCCCCCCTTAACTATTGCAGCAATTCGGAGTTGGGAAAAAATATTTTGTAGTCATAGTTATTCAATTGTTTAGCAGGGCAAACAAGGACATTTATTTTAATTACAGTAGTTCTGTTGATTCATCCTGGGTGCTAAACAGTGCTGGACTGTTGGTTTGGCTTTAAGAAATTCAGTTTTATTTAAATTCAGATTTATGTTTATATCATAAATTATATACTTTATTTTACATTATGTACATTATATTATATTACATAAGTGTTTTTCCAACCCCATGCACTTCTTCAGTATTCTCTGTGTACTTATTTTGGTCGATTCCTGTCACCTGTGTACATTACTGCTCGTGTTCACCTGTGTTCTTGTTATTTCGCATCCCCAGTTTCTGCCCCTTGTTTTTGGATCCTTTGGTTTCTGTATATGTGGATGATTCTGCCCTTGTTCTGAGAGTTATTTTCTATCTACAGCGGTTGGACACACTGAAGCACAATAGCAATGGTGTGACTCAGGCCATGATTTATTAAAGAGGTCAGCCTCCGATTTGATGCAATCCTATTTTGCATGTTGTTATACTATACACAGTCTTTGATAGGGTATACTTTCTTTTACCTTCAGATGAGAGGGCTTTAATGAGCACCAACTCCTCGTGCATGGACATTCCACTGCAAGCCCACACACACACACACACAAAACACAATGCAACAACCTTCAATTGTCCTCCCCATCTGCTCATAGAGTGTTCCTTGTGATCTCCACCATTGTTTTGTCTGGTCAGGGTTAGTGGGGGACGCTGAGACATCTTCCAAAATAACTATGACCATAATCAGCCAGTTTTTCGATAATTGGTCTCGTCCTTGGAGTTTTATACTTCCAGGAATCGTTCCTGGACTCAATCCCGCCATCTGAATGTGCAGACATGACGGCTGACATTCCACTACATCCTCTACACCGACCACCCCGAACCCAGCTCTTGTCCGGGACAGAGACACCTTGTGCTCTTCTTCAGCCAGACACTGTGCTGTGTTTTGTCAATGTCAGTTTATATATATATATATATATATATATATATATATATATATATATATATATATATATATCTTCATCTCGCTAGTCTGAAAAAGAAACGATCACAGTTACTTGTCAAGTGCAACTCTAACCATTTCCACATTGAACGTTTCTCACTCCTCACGATGTCTTTAGCTCACGTTGCGTGTGTGCCTGTGATCATGCCTCTCCTGTTAACACGCCATCCTCTGACGCATGCTGTAGGATGGGCGAGGGAGAGAGAGAACGAGAAGTGAGTCCCCCCCCCCCCCCCCCCCCCGCTGTTGAAAAAGCATCCTAGTTGTTTTGTATAAAACATGGACTTATATTATCACACATAGACACACAATTACCTAAATGAATGTTATTATCAAGCAACGTTTTGAAAAAAATCACTGTTAACCAAGAAGCAATCCTAGGGGTTTAAATATGGCCCACATCATCTCTGTTATGAAGATATGTAGTGGTGATTGCAAATGAGTCATAGCCCCCATCTCAGCTATTTCTTTCTTTCCTCTCTTGTAATACATCTACACCTTGTACAACCTGGCTCCTGGGGAAGATCGCATCTCCAAAGACTGTGTTCTGTTCACATACATGCATATTATCAATGTAATGTATAATCTGACCTTTTAAAAAACAATTTCCACAGTGCCCACACAGAGCATTCAGAACAGAGGTGAGCAAAGACTTTTAAAACAAACAGTTGTCACCCTTAAGCACAGTAACACGTTTGAATCACAGTATACCACTAATGTAGCTCATCAGGAGGTGTGAGTACGTATTTGTCTCGTATGAACAGAAGCATTTGTGTGTGTGTGTGTGTGTGTGTGTGTGTGTGTGTGTGTGTGTGTGTGTGTGTGTGTGTTTGTGGTGAGGGAGATAGTGTACCAGAGTGTGTGTATGTGTTTGTATTTTTATTCTGACATGAAAAGGCACTTCCACACCCATATATTAGCTACTAAAAATAAAGTCATGACGTCAAACAACACTTATTTCAGTTGTTCAGTTAGCGGTTACTCTCCTGTCTCAGCATTCACTCAATAATAGTAGTAGTCTTTTTTTTTTTTTTGCTTTTGCTTCATTACTGGATCAAACATATTGCACCCACACATGACCCTTGTGTGTTCTAAAGTCCAAGATATTTACATTTTAAGACAGGACACACATTTTGCATCTTCAAGTCTTGGACCTGCTTCATTTCCATCGATGTGCATTCATCAAAGATGGATATACGATTACGAGTTCAAAATGTAGACGAAAGTTTCGAAATTGTTGCCTTGATAAGTATTCACATCACATATACCTCTCTGCAGTGAGCCTTCCTTGGATATGAGTCATACAGAACGCTACAAGCCCTCAGTGTGAATGATGGGATACTGGCACAATAATAGACTGGCTTTATATTGCTCCTCGGCTGTAAACAAACATTCTCTCTGAGTGCATGAATAACTCAGATCCACTAATTAGAGCTCAACTTATAAAAGCCAATCATAATGTAATAAGGCAAAGAGGATCAAACTCATTCATCCTTATTATATAGTTCAAGCTTTTTTTTCTAGATGCCATCTTTAATATAAAGGTGTTATCTCTTTTCATAGTTTTGAAGAAGAGTATATTGTTAGTGGTATAACCCACGATGTCCTTGGATGTGGGTGGTGAAGAGACCTGACTCACGCACATCATTAACCGCTAATGTTCCACTTTAGCTTCACGTTATATTCTACACATACACTTTTGACTTCTCCATTCCCCTTTTTTCTCATTCTCAAATGTTTTGCCTTTGGTAAGACTCTGATGTTTGTTTTGGGTTATTTTCATCCACTAATTATCCCCTCGGTGTAGGCGGTGATGTTTTACCTCTGTTGACCTGGTTTGGATGTAACGGTGTTGAAAGCATCATAAACATCACGACTCACTTATACAGGACACAATAAAAAGCATTTGTTTACAACCTTTTTAAATACAAATATTGGTGATCAGGTTTCAATATTTCCTGGTTAGCACATATCATGTATGTACACCAATAGGCATTTTATAAAGATTTTAGATTCCTACTAAATATTTTCTTGCAACACATTCTTGTTTCAGGTTGAGCTGACTCTTAATCTGGCTAAGAAGTTCTTCGCAGCTTGCCTGTAATAAATATGTTTCAATGAAGACAGCTTATTCTAAAGGTATTAACACTAGTTCTTCCATCACTATTTCTCACACATATTTCTTGACATTTGAAGGTAACGTCACCCTTATCAGCAGATCAGGACAGGTCCTGCAAATAAACCCAGAAACAAGTCCTCCACACCTATGACCATGAGAGTTATATGCAGACCATCTCTCATGGAATGACCCTTGTGCACTCTTTGCCAGCCGACAGATAGGCTTGCTTGATTCTGTCAAGGTTATTGCTTTGGTTATTGCAAAGATGGCCTTGCCTCTCCTTGCCTCTCTCCTTGCCCATCCAAAAGGCATGAACCGCAGGTGCGTTTGTCGTGTTGCATTAGGCTGTGCGCCTAACAGAGCTCTCTACGGCCCTCAGTGGACACAGGCAGTCTAGTCTTTTCTTCTTTCCTTACTCTCCTGAGGTAGGGTCAAAAGCTTTCACTCTGTAACTGGGCCTGCTTCAGCTGCCAGGGCTCTTTTTGGAACCAGAAAGCGGTTTGGGGGCACAGCTTAGGGAGTAAACATACTTGCTTTTTTTCCTGTGGAACTTCACACAACTTGAGAATGCCACACCATTGAGCATTTTTCATTCAAGCAGCACCTCTACCACCAGTTTTTCTCCTGATATATGCTGCAAATTGTTTAGAAATGAAGAGCTGCTGACTGTTCCTGGAAGATATATTTCATCACATGCAGTTTGTCTCCACCTTAGGGAGATTCTTGTTGCTTATGTAAACCGACTAGAGCTCTGCTGTCATTGATCCATTGAGAATATATGGCTTTTCATGATTCGTTATTGGGTTGTTGATAAAGTTCTTTTAAATTAAAGCTTTGCATGAAAATGATGTAAAAGATGTATGGAACTGTAGTATGGTAAGTATGCTCGATGTCAAAGTCTTTCTGAAAGACTGGAGAACTACACACTAAAAATAGGTTGACCAGACTGTCCCCATTTCAGGGGAAAGACCCACATCTAACTACCCCCCTGTCCACTGAGATATTCCAATTGAAGAAGTGTCCTAAATTGGAATCCCAAAGTCAGTAAAACACTATAAAGTATTATATTCTCGTTGTTTCTTGGTACAAACACATCTAACAATAACATGAAAAGTTAAAGATGAAAGGTCTTCTTCATTAGGAACGTTGGGAACCGGGTTGGAAGGGTAGGTGAAGAATTGCTTCGGACTGTCCAAGATGCTAGACAGGCCGAGCCAGCGCTGAACCTCTAGATCAAATTTTTGCGAATATAAAATGTGATGATAATACATTTATTTAAGTTATCCTAAATCTAGTCTTTGGTTGAGCTTACGCTGAATATACAGTGTAGCTGGGGATCATGCAAAGGCAAATTCAGCTTTTCTCCCAACAAACATTCAGCACTTTGAGCCCCCCTCCCCCCTTTATACTTGGAGTAAACCAAAAGATTACTTAGACAGATGTGTGAGATATGCTGAACACCGGGTAGCATTTCAGTGTAGAGTGTAGAAAATGTAATAACTTGGAGGAAAAGCTAAACATTTGGAAGTGTTTTAAAACAAATAATGATTGTTAATTGAAAAAACATTGCAAATACATTTTGATAAAAAATTCTGTTGTGACGTTAATTAAATGTGACAATGAGTAGACCTATCTTACCAGTAGGCAGAGTAGAGCGGGTCTGAACATTCCGTTGCCAGTGAGGTGAAGATGACCAAGAATACAGAGTATTCAAAGTGAAGTGGACATACAGGAATACTTATTTTGTCCCCAATCCTGCACAAAGCCAATATGTTTTCTTTGCACCATCAGGGTTGTAAAAAGTGGCAATGTAAAAAGTCACTATTATACCAAGCACAGCCATTTCAAACAGCATTATCCACAGAAAACAGAGGCAAGGACAACATAACTTAGACAGAGGAAGTCTTCCTAGAAGTCAACAGACAAATTGTTTGTGAGATCTATGACACAGCAACCGAGTGGTCAGATGCTGGGCAAGAACAAAATGCTAAGTTTGGATGTGGTAGTTGAGGCTATCTTTGAGGGATTTATGAAGCCATCATGCAGATGCTTAAAGAAAGGGGAATTGTCATCAAGACTGTTGTGTCCTTTGCAACTGACGGTGCTCAATCCCTGATTGGGAAGGAGAAGTACAGTTGCCCTGAAGTGCAAAACACAACAGCAAATCACAAAACACAACAGCAAATCACAAAACACAACATCAAATCACAAAACACAACAGCAAATCACAAAACACAACAGCGTTAGAGAGACTCAAACCGGAAAAGGTAAGTACTTTTTTTTTTAATAAATGTTTTTAAGAGGTAGGTACGTATTGGACAATGATGCCTCGTCCTGATTGGATGTACTGTCTGTCAGTCTGCAACTAACAGATGTAGTTGCTTTCGCGGTGTACATACCTTTTCTGGTTCGAGTCTCTCTAATGCTGTTGTGTTTTGTGATTTGCTGTTGTGTTTTGCGATTTGCTGTTGTGTTTTGCACTTCAGGGCGACTTTGCGATTTGCTGTTGTGTTTTCTGATTTGCTGTTGTGTTTTGCACTTCAGGGCCACCGTAGAGAAGGGAGCTATCCAGCGTCCGAAAGAGCACCATCCAGACCTGCTGTCATACCACTGCATAATACAGCAGTCAGTGCTGTGTGCCAGTCTCGGAAAAGGATACCCAGATGTCATGGAGAATTTTATCAAGCTTTTAAACTACCCGAGGCTACTCCTCTGCCCTTCAGAAACATCTTCTGCGAGCATTCCTGACTGAGGTGATGGTATTGTTCATCTTGGTTGCCATTTGTGTTTTATGGTATTGTGGGGATAAATTGGACTTAAATCAGACTTCTGGATGTTCTTGTTATGTTGTGACAAAGAATGCCATTTCAGTCTATCTCACTTTTCGAGAAATAAGAAATTAATCTTGAACGAAAAGCCAAAGCCAAAATTCTTTATTGAGTTTTACCAGGTAAACATAAAGACATAAAGTTCATAGTAAAAAAAAAAAGATTGGTCAAAGGGCAACAATATAAAGTGCTTAGGGATAACAATGTATATAAAAGCCTTTCTGCATCAAATGTCTAGTATGTTCCAGGGAAGATGCTGAGATGTACCTAAAGTTCTCCTCCTCGGGAGGTCAGTGAGTTAGCTCTTTTCCTCTTTCTCTTTTACCAGGTCAAGGCTGCTTATGATGGCTTACTCCTCCGTAACAATGTGAGGTGGTTGAGTAAGGGAAGAGACCTGGAGAGATTTTGGGCTGTCAGAAAATACCTGGAGATGTTTTTGTCACAATAGAAGAATGCCAAAGACAGGCAGTACTGGGATTATTTGCAGGATGGCGACAATAACATGGAGCTTGTGACTTATTTTGTAGACATAACATTTAACATTTAATCTAAATGAGTTCAATCTCAAGCTCCAAGGCCAAGGTAACACAATGTGTGACCTAATGGCAACAGTACACTCCTTCAAAAGGCTGCTGGAGATCTTCAAGAGGGACATCATAGAGGCACATCTCCACTTACCACTTCTTCTACAGCAGACTTATGGTGATCACCATCATCATCATGTTTCCATCCTGGAGAGGCTGGCTGAAAATGTCAGCTATTGGATCTCCATTTCTGTTGAAGAATGTTGACGCGTTTTCAAGAGACGCTAAGAGCATCTTTCCATGGGCAAGTGCTGAATCTCCTCAGACAGAACTGATTGGCCTGCAGGAGAATGTAGCTTTGAGTGAAGCGAACTGTGTGCTCACCATGTTCGGCTTCAAATATCGATGAGCAGCAGCTTGACCAATGAACATTCATTGTGGATCAGTGTCTCTGTCTGGCAATCACACCTTCTGTGCCTAGGTTAAAGCAACTGATTGCAGGCAAACAATGCCATTCCTCTTACCAGGCTCAAATGTATTTGACCTGACTTGAAGTTTATTTGATATTGCTTAAAAGCTATGCTTCAACTATGTTAATTAAATTAAAATTGTGCTTTTGCCAATCGTTCTGGACCTCTGACCTTTAATGGGAACCTTTGAGTAATATGTTTGAGAATGTGGGCAGTGATAAGTGAACCCTCTGTGGAAAGGTGGGGCTCTACCCTGTGTTTGGCCTTGACTGAGGAAAAGATGGGCTTGGAGAGGCCATCAAACTCGTGGGTTGGGGTGAGTGCACTGGAAAAAGTAGTAGCAAACTCTCTTTAACCCGTACGGTGGCTAAGCGGTGCGCACTTGCAAAACCAGTTCTCAGAAATAAAGCAAGGGTTATGCTCACCCAATAATACCAGCATATGGTCCTTTAGTTCCAATGGCTTGGAATTGTGTCAGGTAGAGACTGGCGGGTGCGCTATCACTTGGTTAGTCCAAATATGTCCGAAGGTGCTTATTCAGGGGTCCAAAACCAGGAGACTCAATACCCTGTCCCATACCCATAATACTTTAGTTTTATATAGATAGTTTCATCTGTGTTGATTTCCCGCAGTGCAGACTGTGGCTTCTACCTGTGCAAACCACAACGAAGCACCTTGCTCTCAAAACTGTCTATAAACTGCTAACTTCTTTGTTAATCGTTGGCAATCGTACTCTTCAGTAATTTGGTGTAACTCAATGATTACGGTTGCAGAAACTTTACAGATGCAATTCTAACCGGCATACGTACAAAACAATAACATGGTTTGAATATGATAATTGAATCGCTGCCTCATGACGTCAATGGACCCACACAAAGTGTTGAAGGCATGCTGTTGTATGTAACGGGAATTGTGACCCTACAAGCAGTTAAAATAGCTGCAACAAAGCGTGTCTTAGCAGCACGTGAGGTGTGCAGAGGCAATCACAGCAGAAGCTTCAATAGAGCCTTGCTTAATATAACTATCGCTTTATAGTAATCTTGTTGCTATCACATTGAGGAACTCTCACTTAATATAACTCACTCTATGGAACTCTTGTTTAATACAACTACCAGTCAGTGGTACTCTCGTTTAATATAACTTTCACTCTGGTAGATTACTCTTGTTTAATATAACTATGACTCTATTGAGCTCTCGTTTAAATTAACTATCACTCTTAGAAAGTCTTGTTTAATTTTACTATCGCTATATGGAACTCTCGTTTAATATAGCTATCACTCTATAGTGCTCTTGTTTAATATTACTATTGATTTATGGAACTCTCGTTTAATATAACTATTGCTGTATGGTACTCTCGTTTAATTTAACTATTGTTTTATGGAACTCTCGTTTAATATAACTATCGCTATATGGTACTCTCATTTAATATAACTATCACTATATGGTGCTCTTGTTTTCCTAGTTTATGGGACAATTCATTTATTGATCTACAATACTACTAAGTCTACAAATGATACTGCTGCATTCACTTTTCAGAATTGAATCCAGAATTCTTTAATACCCCTAACTGTTGGCAATTACTCACATTAAAAGCTCAACATGTGAGATACAACCTTTTATATTAACTGGCTGCAGAGAGAGAATTTGCTATTTTTATGATGTTGGCTATACTTGTTCTGTCGTGTTATAAATATTGTTACTCCACATGCTAAATGACTGTGGACACTAGAGATTTTTTGTTATCGGGCATGAACTATAAATGCATGAAATTCCGTGGAACAGTTCCAAGTGACATCAGAATTTTTATGGCAAACAGCTGCTTCATGGTTAATAACAATGTCATGGCGCTTCCCTGCTTTGTTAAGTCTGGGACATTCTGCAGCTCGCAAAGAATGTAAATATTGAAAATTTTCATCCACTGTTTTAGGAACAGGAGCCCAGACCATTAAGCTAACGGTAGTTAATATTGTTTAGATGTGGAAAACATATTTTAAGAATGAACTATGGAACATTTCATATCAGCTGGAACAAAGAACTGAATGCCTTTGGAGATTGATCATTTCACATCTTTGGAAATATAAATCTCTAAATATCCCAATTAAAATACATCCTATTTCTTACATATTTTACATATTTCCAATTGTTATTTCAGTCCCAAGTTGTAATTGCATTTGTAAGGATTTTTGTTGTACTTACTTTGGACATACACACTATTATTCATCCTGGAAAGCTATTTAGTGACAGATTAATTAGGAGACGTCTGCCTTGAATGTCGTTTTGCATCTCATTTGATCAACAAATGAAATAATTGGATGTACGATAAGGGCACTATCACCATTTACCCTGATAGGTATTTCTCGTGGCTGTATTGATTGACATCCACTTGTCTGATTAAGGTCCCCTAATGTGTTTAGCCTGCCATGCCTGCTGCTAACATTAACACATTAACTATTGACCCGCTCATACATTTGATTATCAATTACCTTTATTAGACATGCATGCAATTACTGACCAAAGCAGTGAAAAGTAATCAATCCAGAGTCAGATGGTCAGAACCCTGAGATCAAATACTCTGTGTAGGAATAATGACCAAATTGGTCGTCAGTGCATGGGGAAACGTTTTACTTATTATCAAGAAGTGCTTGGTACTGCATCTATGTCTACCTTATAAGTGAATATAAACAGCAAGATTTGCTCAATGATGCTGGCCATTATTGATTTGTACTATATTTGCAAAACAATATGTTTATGTTAACTTATAACTCTCTTTCTAGTCCATATTGGGGCCAGAAAGGCTTGATCTGGAATGAATCTGGCTGTAAATTTGAAGATTTAAATACCTGCTTGCTACAATTTATATAAATTTAATAAGTGATGGAATGATAATAACCTATGATAAAACATGATACCTCATCATGGATTGACAGTGGCAGTGTCTCTTTCCCCTGTGACCATTGTCATCCCCAAGGCTTGAGATGATGCTAGTCTGTGGCCCTAATCAGGATGGATGGAATGTTGTATAATGCTTAACACCAAGTGTATAACCGTTTTACATAGCCATAGTCTTATATACACAGCACACTGCGGTTTCTGCATTGCATTTAATCCTTTAATTGCCACTTCTTAAAGGTTAAGGCCGCATAATTCCCACAGCAGATAGACAACAGAAGTCCACTAAAGATGCTGGATGTCTGTCTGCCATTTGGTACAATGCTTGAAGAAAAAGCATTTCCATTGGATATTTCAGTCTTTTCATTGGGGATGTTGGAAATAAAAAAAAACATAGAATTCAGTCGGCCTTGTCCTCCACAAACACTGATCTAGCTACACTTTACACTCTTCACCTAATTTCTACATTTCTATTCAGAATAATTTCTACACTTATTAGGGGGACAAGTGGGCTACTTATAAAAACAGTAGCTGTGTTTATAGTTTCTCACAAGGGTTTTATACTTGTATGGGATTCTTGAAATACTCACTGCTCAATAATGTACATTTATGTATGTTGCCTTTGTTAAAAACACTTTCTTTGAATGCTCATAAAAATGTCATACATTTGACATCTGGATACATACTTTCCCATGTCTGCCATCACTTGTGCGCTAGCGGGTGGTTCGATGGCCATTCCAATACCTTCAAACGGTTCTGTATCATATAAACCACTCCACAGCAGTCTACTGCCTCTGCCAGAACCCTGCTGTGCTGCCCTCTGCAGAACAGCTGCTCCCTTACTACATGCTAATCCATTGTCCCATAAACATGTAATTCTATAACATCAGCATGTTTCAAAGCTTTCCTTTTGTCAAAAGGATTCTGAGAAGAGAAATGTTTCTGTATTACTGTCGGATTAGATTAGGCTAGGGGTCAGGAACCCGCAGTTCTTGAGACACATGTGGCTCTTTAGGCCCTCCCCTGTGGCTGCCTGGGTATGCCCAAAAATCATATTTTTTTAATTTCCGTTATCATTGTATCCTACCTTTATGTTCTCCAATCTTAAAATCGTTAGCCAAAAATATTTATTAAAATAAACATGTATTGAAATAATAATAAACAAACCATTTAGGCCTGTTCACATAACAGTAATCGTTAGCTCAGCCAGAGTATTGAGTCAGTGTTTTCTGAGCTTTTAGCATGGCTTCAACTTTGAAAAAAGATCAAGTTGCAAAGACAACAGAGAATTGAATCATATTTCGACCTAATTATTCGTTGTCATATCCAACGCTGCTGGTTTTACCGAAGGTCTCAACTGGGGTGAGAAATTGTCAAACAATAACAATTAAAGGCCATATTGAAAGGCATTTCAGTCAAAAACACACTGTATTTGCCAAAACATATCCTGATGGGGATAGAAGAAACCACCACAGGACTACACTGAAAGGCACAGCAGAGCAAGTGTAGTTCTAACAAACACGTGAAATGTGCATGAAAGGGATTGAAATCTGTCGGTTGGTCGATATGCACGTGTTCGACCAAATTCTCATTGGTCAGACAATCGCTGGTGGTACATGCAGACCGATTTGTTTATGAGTGATGGGCTATATCGTGTTAAAAATAACATTAATTAATAATCTTTAAGGCTCTGTAGTTTCTGTTTTAATAATCAAATGGTTTGATATAAGACTTATAAGACAGGAGGTCAAAACACCGCGGTTTTCACAACTGTTGAACTCGCCCAACTTAAGGATAACTGCTAGTCGTAACTTACAGAACTTCGTGTGGAATTTACTCCGCTCCAAACTAATTGATACCAAAGAAGTCGTCAGTCTGGCAGCATTTGGTTGAAAAGGACAACAAAAAAGTATGTAAAGTAATTAAAAGGATGCAGGCATATCATCTAAAATTGTACGGCATACGTTTTGTTTCTTGTTGTCTGCGATTCTCAGTCCGGTTTTGCGTTTAACGCTCCATAGGCTTTGAGTGTGAACATATCAAAATTGCCACCTTAGCACAAATTGCAGCGCCATCCATTAGGTCCCATTGTATTAAACACAGAACAAAACCCAAATCCTCCGACGTTTGTTGTGTATATACTACGCAACGCTTTATATTGAAGCTCTGCCGTAACTGAGTCGGACTCGGACCAAGAGTGGATCTGAAACCCACTGACCTTCTCCAAACAGCATTTATGTGAGATTTAGGCGAGCAGGTAGAGTAGAATGCACTGTGGCCTATTTAGTCAATCTAGAGATAACATGCAAAAAAACATTTATTATCATTTGTTCCCCATCGACCAATCGATTGGTTCTAGAGTTGGTCGAAATTCAGTCAATCAATATGTTATTTGGTTGACTACAGGCCTAGGAATAATATATTTGATTGATCTTAAAATGGCTCTTCCACCACTAAAGGCCTTGACCCCTGTGCTAGGCTGTACACTCATGTAATCCTACTAATGCAAGAAAGACAAAAGTGAACTTATAAAATGTATCCTAAAAAAGTAATGTAATCACAAAACCACCAATGGAAAATGGAAGTAGTTAAATCAATCTGCATGTTTTTTCCAGTTATTAATAACCCACTTCTTAGTACCTTCTTATGTCTTCATAAAATACGTGGCCTATGTCAGAAACATGTACAAATTGTACTAAATGTTTGTATTGAATGTATCATTATATCAGTAGGGTACAGGAGCCATTCCTGGAATGTGGAGCCGTACAATATTTCATTCAAGCCAGCCACCTCTTTATGTTTGTGTGGCTTTGTGTGTGTGTGTGTGTGTGTGTGTGTGTGTGTGTGTGTGTGTGTGTGTGTGTGTGTGTGTGTGTGTGTGTGTGAGAGAGAGCATGTGGATGGGTAGGCAGGTAGGATAGGTAGGCAGACAGACAGGAAGACAGGTAGGCAGACAGGTAGACAGACAGACTGAGAGTCAGGTATGTAGGTATTTCTTTGTTTATTGTGAATTTTCAGCTGCAGCCTCTTATTTGACTGGCTTAAAAATATGTGCAATACACCTCTCTTCCTAAAATGTTCAATTTAAATAAAATGTTCAATTTAAATAGCAAATCTTTCACAAGGCTAAAATCAAAAGACAAATTGTGCGTGTGCATGCCTTTGTGCGCGTGTGCGCGCGCACGTGTGTATGCACGCGTGCTTGCGTGTGCCTGCATGTGTCTGTGTGCGCATGTGATGAGTGTATAGTGGCGTGAGCCTGTGTATAAATAGGTGCTTGGAGCTACAATATGGGAGGAAGTAATAACTCTTAATGTTGGGCACTTGGGAGCTGTACAGGGCCTCATTATCTCCCTGAACGCCTTAGGCTTTGCCATGTTCTCACCTTACGCCCACCACTGACCTATGACTCACCGAGCCTTCTATCCCCGTGCTAGACCTTTATTACATTACCTTAATCACACAGCTTTATGTTGGGGGGGAGGGTTGGAGGGCAGCCCCCTCCTCCTCCATCACCACCAGCCGTCGCTTAGCTCCTCTTACGAAGGCAGCAGCAGGTGATATGCGTCCCGCCGTCCTGTGTGTACATGCGTACATTGGGCAAGGGCTGTGATTCTCTAACTTGATGTAAACAATGAAATGGCATGGTGTGTGTGTGTGTGTGTGTGTGTGTGTGTTACTGTCCTGTGAATGGATAAATGAGGGTAAACATATGCTTGTTCTTTTTTTTTTTGGCAGATCAAATTATTGTTTCTGTAATTGTGCTCGGGAGAGAGGAGGTGTTTTTGAATCTAATAATTAATTTATGTTACATTTTCTACCCAGAGCCTTAATGACCTCCCACAAGCCAGCTCACGAACAACACACATCTGGAAAGTGTTCTTTTTAGAGTATTGTAAAGTTAACAAACGCCTGCATCGAATATCCTTCATTTCTGTTTAACTCCTTTCACACGTTGCTTGTTCTCACTCAGAGAAATGTAGGGCTTTTACCTTTGGCATTGGACTTGGCCAATTAGGCTGTGATACATTACAGACAATACAAAGGATGCTCGTGAGGTACTGGTCTATTACCATTGTCTCTTAAATGGCTCATTTACCCACAACCCGCCACTGATTTATGTGATAATCGCTGAGTAGGGCTTAATTACTTTATGCATTTTTTATGGTATGCAACAAGCCAAAATGACACGATTAATTATAATGAGCTGTAATTGTGCCCGCCTTTTCTGAAAAGTATGTTTAAATGGAGCTAGGTAAATGTTCTTGGGACTTTAGTTATGCCACTGATATACAGATATATTTTTAGTATTAAGTATCAAGACAAATACTATTTTGTATCTTATTTATTTGCATTCCTCCACGTATAA
Organism: Lota lota; assembly: GCA_026745465.1. Taxonomy (NCBI): domain Eukaryota; kingdom Metazoa; phylum Chordata; class Actinopteri; order Gadiformes; family Lotidae; genus Lota; species Lota lota. Next base: position 11,878,718 of record JACYXH010000659.1, on the reverse strand, counting down.
GCTGATGTTTGAAACATGGCCAATATAACAAGAGAATAAATGGATGTCTGTGTTTAGCTGCTATTTTGGACTCGTATGTTGTATTCTATGTTATTTTACCATGATTGCTCATTTGTTATTATTTGTTAAATTCCAGAAACATTTCCATACACTCTTGCCAATAATCTATGAGGGCACACTATTTAGAAGAAAATCATAAATTATGCATCCTCAATGTGTTGAGGACCTAATTATCACATTTATCACACTTGTCGATGACGACATTTTTCACTCACAAAATGTTGATTGTGTAAGCAGAACATAGACCTGAGTTTTAAATCACAAGCTATTCCTCCTTGTACAGACCACCCCCACAATTATTTACCAAGGTATTATCATGTTTGCCTCAAACTCATGGACAATATTTGCATTAGAGTTGTCAGGAGTCAATGTCAATATCCTGCAGGAATGTTCAGTTCAATATATGGAGTTTTCGAGGTAGTTGGATCTCACCATTTACATTTCATTCTAGGAATGTATAAAAAAAAAACCCACTGTAATTAGATGTGGTTCATCGTTAATATCTGAACTAATCTGCTTGGTATTGTTATTGGTAATTTATTTATTTAATTCACACCGCTGCTAGTCCTCCCATCTGTTCACTCATTTTCACTCTATGATGTTTTGTGTTGTGTTCATCCTCCGAAACAATTAGTCCTTATCTTACATGTGTCCTTCATACACCAATAAGTGTAGTGTTGCAATAACATGTCTTTTTTGACATCCTAGTCATGAAGCACCACTTAGCTTCAGACAAGTCAAAAACTAGAAACTGATCGTCCTCATGTCCTCTTTGTCAAACATGTGAATGTGAACACCAATAAGGACACAGTATTGTGGTTGACGTAGTCTCTCTTTCCCTCTCTCCCTCTCTCTTTCTCTCTCTCTCTCCCTCTCTCCCTATAGCCCCACTGCTGCCCCCTACAGCTTAGTGAGAGCATTGCCTGGGGGGGGGGGGGGGGGGGGGGGGGGCTTTTCTCTTCCAGTAGAATGTATGCTTCCTGGTAGATAATTAATTAATTGATCCAGGACCAAATGCATTGAGGGCGTGTTCGTGAGGATGGTTAATATAGACATTCCTATGAAATATAGATATGATCAAGAGATCTAGCTGTGTTGTGTAATGGACATAGAGTGACAGTATAGCAAACATTGCTCTCTATTACTAAAGGGATTTGTGTTTGATGTTGTCTTGTTGAACTTTTGCTTATGAGCCCCATTTGTGTTGAGGTACACCTTTGTGGAGATGCAGCGCATCGATTGCTGAGGAATGTTTTCATTTCAGACAGTGTCAACTGTCACAGTTCTTATTTCCCCGCCTCTTTTCCAAAACCTTATTACTGAATGTACTCTAATCCTACTATACTCTTTAATATACACACACATAAGCCTACTGTACCTTATGATAGGATTATATCTTTGCATGTACATGCATGTCCTATTCTTTGGTGTTTTACAGGTAGTAATGATAATGACATTCATAATGTCATTATATAGTTGTTCTCTGGGACACACACACACACTAGATATTGGATTATACATCTAATAGAGTTTCATGATACGACCATCAGCAGGTGTTCAGGTTATAATCCCTCTATTAGGAAAAATCTAATATCTTTCAAAACAGATACTTCTTCTTCTGCAGAACACAGCATCTCCATGGTTACTGGTGAGAGAACACAAGTGAAGTTGTTAACTTCCACACACTCCAATGTCTCAACCCTTCTTGTAGATACTCCTCTCCTGCAACATAAATGAGACGTCACGTTGACGTGTGCATATTTCCGGTAAGAGGAGTCAGGGCCGGGTGACTGCGAGGAAAAACTGATCACTATTTCAAGCTCTTATGCCGACACTGCACTTCACACTGACCACTGGCCATTACGCATCCCGAGACATCTCTCATACTGTCCAATTTGCGTGCAAGGCACTGCAAATAGCCACACACGTGACAGATAAGCTTTAAATACATTGTCCAAGATAAATATATGGTTAATTGCTGCCATCGCCGACGTAAGCGGCCTGTTTACCTTTACAGCCTGGCTGGCTGAAACGTGCCCAGGCACCTGGGGTGTTAGCACCGTTTTTCATTCGCTTTATGATTTAATCCGAGAGGTTTGGCAAGCGTTTATAAATGATGGCACCAGTGATGAATCAGCCACTCTGTGGTGGTTGGAGACGGAGGTGAGAATCACACAGAGACCAGGGAGATGGCAGGGACACGCAGGAAAACACTGATAAGCATGAGGGTAAGAACCATGAAACTACGGTTCATTAAGCAGATGGAATACCTTTGTTTTACGGTGGGGTTCCCCTTTGTCTTAATTCAGCGAATTGTTGAAACACTGGAGCAATCCACGTGCCCCCCCCCCCTCCAGGAACCTCATTAATTTACACTTTGTTGAAATGTAAATATTTGAACATGAGGATGTGCAAAGGACATCATCATAGCGGTGAGATCTGTTCCATACTTGGATCATGTCTGAACCGAGGAATGCCTTCCCGGATCCGCCACGAGAGGAAGGGTCTGCATTCATTCATGGAGCACCAGAGGGTTGGAGTTACATCCATGTAAATATTGGAGCAAAGGTTTGCTCCAGGAGCAAGTATGTAACCATATAAGACATGCTCTCTTCATCTACGTGATTGATGCTCTAGACTTGGAGACTATGCTCTGGCATTCCTACAATATTCCACCAAATACCATGACATGATAGTTTTCCATGCCTGTGTTTGGTTAGTGACTCGAGGTATCTGTTTAAAACATTACATTTTATGATAGTTATGTTATCCATTTTGTGTCTCACTGCGTTCTGAGAGCCAGAGGTATCTAGTGGCATTCTCAGGCCATGACACAGCAGTTAAGTCAGAGAGGTATGGCCATTCATAACACTGTCCTGTTCTTGTTATTGAGCCAGAGAAAACAAATGTGTTTGGGAAAAACATTGCTCATGAAAATGCAACTTAGTCAGTGAAGCAAAATTCAGTTGTTGATTTTATTTGAACACCAATTAGTAATCAGGGAACCAAATTAAATTGTTTCATGAAATATGCTGACATTGTTATTTTCAAATGTGTGTGTATATAAATGAGCTTGGCTTATAGCACATACAATTACAAGATATGTCATCAGATGGATACATTTGTATAATTTGTCAGCACAATGATTGTATTAAAAATGGGAAACAAACAAACCATTAAACCTTAAAAACAAATCTTTTTTTGTATGAATAGTCCCTGCGTTCAGGGACAGCATTTTTTGCCAGGCCTTGAATGATCGTTCGTGGTGCTTAACAAAAGAGACACGAGAGAGAACAAGTTTACTCAAACAAACATGCATTATTTTTAAATATTTTATCTTGCCATAAATTGTGACAACTTGTACTATGTGGTCTTTGTTATATAAAGACAGAGACAATATTTCACTTCACTGGCTTCTATTTAATCAGCTCAAGGCGAATAATAACAGTCAACATTTATTTTAGTGTTGGCAGATTATTCACACAACATGCTTATTTTACACCATGTTCACAATCAAAATGTATGTTTTATATTCTAGTTTTCATATCTTATTTGTATGTGTAATATATCACATCCTTTATGAATGCAAGGACAACATATTCATGGTTGGTGTCCCTGGTCTCAGCATGACAGAGACAGGAACAGGACCAGTACAGCTCTCACTCCTGTCTAGAACCACCTCTTTTAGCTCTTCTTCTCTGTTAAGCTGCCAATACCTTCTCACAACAAAACATATCCTACAATATTTTATATCATCAAATATTACATACTGTTTTTGTACGGTTTCTTCCAACAATCTTACTTCATTATTTTATTTAATATACAAGGTGGGATATAGTCTTATACTACCAGAGTAGCAAGTATGTCGTCATATTATGACAACATGTAATTTACCTGCATAAGGGATATCAACTTCTAATTCGTTTTTATATAAAGCAGGGTGAATATGCATGGAAGCTCAGCAGAGAGGTTTATGAAATGACGTAAATATTTGACTGCATGGGATCACCATAGAAATTATAGGCTATGGCGTCATAGAGCAACGTGAACATCAGAAGCCATCATTCCTTAGCTACATGTTAAACCTGCACTATGTACGTTTTCCCATTAGCAAGCTCTAGTGGCAGTTGTAGCTAAAGTTAGTTATAGCTGTAGCGTTTTCTCATTGTGGGGGGTGGGGGCAAGAGTGGACCAGAATAAAACAATTGACTGAGAAAAAAAATCCTGGGGGATTGACTCATGGACGGGCATGTTTTATTCTTGAGAAACTTTCTAGTTCAGATATATTTTAGTGGAGTAAATAGCTGCAGTGGAAAAGTTTGCCAGGTTTTACGGTTGAACACTTGCACTAAGCAAGGCCATAATGTGTGGTTTGAAGTGGGACCAATTTACAAAAAACAGTAAAGACTGCCCTTTGCTTTGCAGCATTCTACTTTTGCTTATTTTCCTCAAATGGGATACTGAATACAATGTATACCTCCTGGGGTCCTACCGATGCTGGTATATTCACTTTGGACCTTATTTGTGATTCCTTTTAATTATTTTGTTATCTTCTTGCTAATGCCTTATTTATTGTGTGCCGTGTCACAAGTGATTTCACCGTTCAGAATGACCCTGTGTTATACTGTGATTATGACAGGTTAAACACTTTGATTTTTACCTTCCTTGATTGCAAAAGGCAGCTTAAATTAAATGAGTGTCTATATAAGTGTCCATTATATGAGCATATATTAGTATCCTCCTTTATATGAACACCTCAATTTCTCAAAGCATTTTGATAGGCAGAGATTATTACCAAGTGGCCTTTACTTCTAAAATTTAAGGAAAGTTAAAGTGGCCATTTTAGGATGTATCGATGCTTAGGCATACATTATTGTGTATCCACACAGAAAATCATACATTTAATTTCAAACTCATTGTTGATTGCTGAAATTTAGAACAGTAGTTATTCATTATGAGCTATTCAATTTACTACATCTCTACATTGAAGGCTGATGTGCCATCATTTATCATAAACACAAACATTTGGGCAACATATCTTAAGGGCAATATGGAGCAGTACTCAATAGAGGCAGCAGTTGCTAAGCTACTGTACGACCTTCTGTTAAATCAAAGATGGTGGAACTTCTAAAGAAAGATGTCAGGGCAGGGCATGGAAAATAACACCTAGACTTCAGCGGTATAGTGATGGCATGACAAGTCTATTTCTTACAATCCCTTACAGTCTGGTAAAACCATCCCCCAAGAAAGGTTATTCATTCAATCAATACAAATGTCGTTCCAATGCAAACAAGTGATCATTTCTGAAATGTCCATTGGCAATTAATAGCAGTTAACATACACAACAATAATAGTTGTTACTTTTGTTATATAATTTGAAGAACATTGAAGGAGATGGTCAAGAAGTAATAGCCTAATGCTATCACTTATAACATGGAATCGGTCACTCTAACCAGACCAGAGAAAATCTATGTGTATTTCTTTAAATGTAGGTCTACCATATACCTGCATATAGACGAAAGCAGGGGATTTCCCAGAGAACCTCAACTCCCACTCACTTAAAGTCCCATTACTGGAGCTGGATTTCATGTGCATTGGAATAAAGGAATTTAATAGTGTGCATCAATTCTTGGTAGGCAATTAATGACTATGATGTCCTCAAATAAGTGATTTGTCTACAATGATTGCCCAGCAAGAAACCTACACGTTATTATTTTTCTCATAAACACTTCAGATGAATTGCATGCTCCAGAGAATCCTCATTGATAAAATGTCATTGAAGTATGAATAAATGATGGAAGTGTGAAAGTATGAAGCTTCTAATTAAGTCGGAGTTTCAAGATGGAGATGGAAAATGTCATCCTGACATGGCTTGCCCAAGAGCTGCCCTCCAAAAGGTGGGGGGGGGGGGAGAATGACGCATCTGCCTAGGTGTTGTTGAGCAGACAGAGGCACAAAGAAATAATGAAAGGAAGCGAGAGAAAGGCTCCACATTATCTGTGTTGGTCCTTGTCTCAGAGACAAAGCAGAACACACGGCTGAGTATGTAAGGTAAAGAGTAAGTAGATCACATACAAATAGTGATGTATACTTCACTCTCTATGTTCATTATTCAATGATAATCTGGTGCTGGTTGGCTTTGTCCTATCTGATTATTATACCTGTGATAGCAGTATGTTGGTGAAACCAGCCTGGATTTTGGTTTGCTTGTTTTAACTAACGACTAGACTGACTCTCTTTCTAAAATAATGACTCTCTATCTAAAAGAAGTGATACCTGCGGGAGACAGCATATGTAATCCAGTCATTCCAGGTTGGTTCTCCACTTCAACCAAAACATGTTTACACTCTACAATACCAACCCCTGCTGACATACGTCGTGTCGTTCCCCAGCGTCTGTTAGCCCACTGCACTTAATGCTAGACTAGACTGCTGGCGTCTGTCTCTATGATAAATGGAAGAAATAAAAAGTCACCATAAGCAAGCAAAATAGCACTGTCAAACGTAGGTTTCCATTACATTTGACACATAGATCTTTAAGTAGATGTTTCAATCTCTTGGTAGTGATCACGTATTTAGTAACGTATACAAGCATATAAGCAGTAAAAGCATACATGAAATGCACCACACTCAAAATAGTATAGTGATTATGAACTTGACTAGAAGTTATATTGCCGTTAGGTAAAGCAGAAACACTAGCTTTCCCATTTCAATATTGGGAGGTTACCTTCATATGTTAAAACTAAATCATATAATCTTTTAATTAATTATCTTTGAAAGTAAAAAAATGTACCTACAGAATTATATAGATTAGTTATTTCCAATATCCCACACTTTTGAGATTTCTTTGAGTTTTGTGATGAGAACCTTTATGTTTGCATTACATGCGTGAAAATAGAAAATCTTAAACTCCAAGTGTGTTCTGCAGTATCTTGAGGATTCCATTAGCAATCATCTGGACTGCCTTACTCTATGGAAAATGTTTTCAATCCTACAAACTAAACTTAGGTGTTCATCAGAATCATGTGTTGACCCATTACTATTTGTAATCTATATGCTTCTACTTGGTGATTTTATCTGAAGTAAGGAAATATATTTATGTTGTAATCAAAGTGGTCACTGAGACTAGGCTGAGAAAAGGTGATGAGCTGTATTCCTATGTACCTGATCTATGTTACCATCAGGGTAACATACATTAGGCACATAGGCCCTGTTGTTGGGGCATGAAGAAGCACATATTTAAATCAGTAGCCTATATGTTTCCAAATTAGACTATTCAATTACATAACTTTGAGCCTATAGTAATAATAAAATATAAAAAAATATATATACTAGATTTGATGGAACCAAAATATGGACATGAGAACAATATTGATGCGAATGTTAACATAAATGTCAGTTTCCTTATGAGGTTTAATTACCCACCCGTTATTGTTAACTTGGTTGTTAGACAGTTTTAAGAAAAAATTTATGATTTTAGTTTATCATCAACTTGACTGACAAGTTATTCACACTCTTTCCTTTAACACCACCAATCACAGTGAGTGCAATGAGACCTGGTGCAACGCTGTATCGGCAGCGAGCTGAAAGGGAGACATAATAACGTCTGTCTTTGAGTTCAGCCGGTCAATGGATATGGTCTCCCAAAACCGGTCTGTCCGTCTTAAAGCCGGACGGATGGCCACCCTATTTGAGCCATTCAAGGTAAGTTATTACTATGCATGTATCAACAACAAATCACTGCTTTGGTCTAGTGTACATTATGTCTCTACTATTCAATAATTTGCTATCTCATTATCTTATAGATAAGTGAAGAGGTGCAATGCAATCACCCTGGAGCCCACGTTCATGAGGCAACATGATAAGCACACTCCAAAGCTTTTGGAGGTCTTCAACATCAAAGGAGGAGTGGTTGGTCAACGAATAAAGCACATCATGATGGAGAAGCGACAAGTGAGAGTGGAAAACTGGTGTATACGGATGATTGGGGAAACGGTGGTAGACCTTTATTTGGTAAATGAGGTTATATTTCTAAAATATATGATCAGGTAGCTCATAGTAGTTCACATTCATCAATACAGGAGTATATAAACAAGAGTGATCTACATCTAGGGTCAGAGAGCCTTATGAGCAAGTTGTAACGCTATATTCAGACAGGCAGCTAGTGAAAACTATGGCTCCGCTATATCCTGTCACGTGCAGCGTGATCAGTGTATTTCCTGTCGCCACAATGTATTCCAAGCTGCCTGTCTGAACTCAGTGTGAGGGTCTTTTTACTTCTCTCTATATTCAAGGACCTGTGTGCTGTGGTGGTGAAAAGGAGAGAAGTGAAGCTGCGTTGCCCCCATCCAATACATGGGGGAGAGCGTAGAGTAACTCATCACTGACCACTATGCAATTACTGTTTTGTTTTAAAGTCCTTACTTGGTTGGTTTTATTTTGAGCACACTGTATACTTGAGAGGAGCATTAGGAGGTAGGTTGGGTCCCAATAGTTATTTTATCAGCCCCAGGTTACTGCTTGTTAATACATCTCTAGATGCTTCCTCCAAACACCATTTCATGCTGGTAACACCAGTCGGTGAAAGTGGATTGGACAGAGTGTGTGTGTGTGTCATCATGGTGACACACTGTTTTTCTTAATTTTTGTCCTCCAGCACGCAGCCATGAAAGATGTGTTGGCGTGTTTGCCATGAGCGTGATGCAGTCGGCGTCATCATTGAGGGGACTCCTCTGTTGGCTGGCCTTGGTAATGTGGCAAGAGCATCCTGCTTCCTCCTGAGCCTGACTAATGCCCCTAACCTTTAGTATCCGAAAAAATAAAAAAGTGCACTTGTTTAAAATCAATCAACGACTTCAACTTCTTTGTGGGACACACACTGGACTGACTTTGGCACATGTCACGCTTTACAGAAATGACAAGAGCTATGGAGTTAGTTATGGATCATTCAGTCTGCCTGGGCTGCCGTTGAGTTGCTTTTGGTTTGTGTTGGCAGTGAATATGTGAGAGACCTACCATGGCAGACGGCATACTGATGCTGTAAGATACAATAATTATTAAGTAAACTATTTGCAATAGTGATTATGTTGTATTTCCCATTATTACGTTCATCAATGTTACTAGGCTTTACAGAAACTGCAAGTGTATCTTATTTATAGATATTTTATAACGTTTTATCGTTATGATGTGGATCGCCCCTTGGCCTACGTATCAGACCAATCACATACTCCTTCTACGCCATTTTACCTCATCTGCTTCAGAAGCTTTGTATCTCTGGTCTTCATATCCATGGCCCCTTGTTCACCCTCCGTGTTGTGATGTGTTGAGTTACGTCCTCCAATTCGGCTGGTTCCCATATGAAGCGCCGTCTCCATGGTCGATAGGTTGCTGTTCTCATCTGGCTGACGGCGGCTGATTACTACGCTCTGGGCTATGGGCTACCATCAAGATTGACTCTAACATATATAACCCATGGATCATGTATACAACCCTTATAACCCATGGACCATGGCCGGCTATGGCCATGGTCTCCTTGTAGGATACCTTGTAGGCCTGTTGCCAACAAATTCAAAGTGTTTACATGATTTTAAGCATGAACGGTAGTGAATGATGCAGAAAATAGGGAAAGTTAAAATTACACGGGTAAATTGAAAGCGGAATAACACTCAAACCGAAGGTGTTAGAGAAATATATTGACACAAATTGCATAGAATTAATTGACATGGTTGCCAGTACACAGATTTGACAAACAATTTAGGAACCTATTGGCAGAATTCAGAAGATATTTGTGACATTCTATTCCAGGGTTTTGTAGTCTTATGTTGACAATCATTTAAATTATGTTTGATTGATTCCTGAGTCCAGCATATTCCCATTGATAGTTTATGTTATTGTACATATTTATTATTGCATATATTTCGATTGCATTATTGAAGTAGTCTAAAGATTTGTTTTTCCTTATATAGAGGGATAGAAGCTTATAATGCAGATAGTCACAATGTGAATCATTGTGGCGTCACGCCAGTTAGAACTTGCTATGTGGTGCTAGAAATAGAAAGGGAATTATAATCCCTCTCAATAATTTGAGAGGGAAATTATTTGTTTGCCTTATCACTGCTAATTATATAGGGCAAATGTATATTTATACCCCTACATCCCCCCTCCTTGACTCTTCATAACACCATCATTACACTCAAGAACAAAACAAAATCCCAAGTCTATGGGGAAACCTTGTTGAGTTGCCTTGGCGGGAATATGTGCGTAAGAAAGGTCCAATGACGTCATACAACCCTCTGATGTGTTCTGGTGGAGCACACTGGCTAACAAATTATTCATTACTTGGAGACAAGAAGGGAGACTGGAAATATCAGCTATACTTAGGACTACAATGAACTTTGGAGCTATAAACGGACCATGCTGGTTCCTTCAGAGGGAAGGGCCATGCCATATCTATGTTGTATATATTTTTATATCTTTCATTCATCAGCATGTCACGCATTGACACATTTCTAAACATGCATTTTGGGAATGTTGTGTTTTTACCTAGTGTGTCTAAGTTACTATTAAAAAGGTACTGTTGGTAAACTACAGGAGTGTAATGTTTTGTAATGATTGTTAGAAAGGCCACAGCCATTCATCAGCTATTAATGAGTGAAATGCTCTGTGAGGATATCTGTTCTGGTTGACTAGACCTGCCTCAGTATAAGACTATTTAGATTGTAGACCGCTCCCTTCTAATTTCTGAGCAATCTATGGAGAGAGATTTGTCTCTTACTTATTAATTATTTTAGGAGTCAACTTGGGTCTTGTAAAAAAAGTTTACTCAACCTAAAAACATTCACCTAAACATATATATTTGTTTTTCAATGGCCATACTCATTAGTTGCCATAAGATAGTGGCATAAGTCTCAAATGTCAAATTGGCTTGTGAACCGTTGAATCTGCTTTTGTGGATCAAGTGACACGTGTGCATTCATTGACGTAGTTTTGAGTCACTCTTTTTCTCTTTTGAATTTTGAGACAAATGTCACGGTGTTTCGGATGTGTGATCCACACACTACCAATCAATGCGTGTATACTGAGGTTTCTTCTTCGGTGGTGGAGTGAAGCAATTCAACTCGGCACTTACGGAATGCTTACCCTCTTGAAGAAAGTGTGGTCCTGGCCGAATAAAGCATTTATTTTGATAGATGAGCCACGGGTTATTTAGAAAAACCTAATTGATAAAACGACAAAAATAAAATGATAGATTAAACAATCTACATCTTACGGCTCTATACAGTCTTCAGATGGCTCCGTAATATGGCGAATCGCTACAAGCAGCTAGCCTTGTTTGTTTTGGCGTTATGTCACATTATTTATGTAATGTCGCCGTGCACTGTATATTGTGTATATAATATATGAGTGCTTTGCAAAAAGGGTCCCGTAGCTAAAAGTGCTAAGAGCAAGGAACGGGCTGGGTAGGGGAATTTACAGTTTAGCCATCTGCTCATAACCTGGGAAGCATAGAGTAGGAGGAAGCGAAGGAAAAGTGTTCATACAGCTTGCACCATTTGGGTTAGCCATGCACAAAGCCCATCTACACTATTGGGGTGAATGGAAAGGCAGCAAATAAAAATACATGAAAGTGGATATAGGGGTCACTCACTCTGCCATCAGTGAGAAGACCGACAAAGAAACATGGGATTGTAAACAGGTGTCAACTCTCACATGTTCTAGGCTCAGGCTTAGGACGTACACTGGGGAGAGTACTCCATTAGCTCCAGAGGTGGACATTGCTGACAACAGCCAAGGGGCAAGAGCAGGGCTCCTGGTTGTTAAAGGAAGTGGACATAGTCTGCTGGTGTGATTGGCTTAGCTGTTAAACTAGGGGGAGATCAAGCACACAAGGGTGACAACAGACGTCATGGAGTAGGCTGAGGTATTTAAAGGGATACACAAAGATATCTGTAAATTGGCGTTTGCCTGTCTTACCCAGATTCAGACGAGTTGTTGAATTCCAAATTCATCATTTTGTGTCCAGAAGGTGAGTTCACTGCCGCTTCCATTGACTTGCAGAACTACAGTAGCGTAGCTCCTCATGTGAGGGGAATACACTTTTAATTACTTTCGAAAGACTTCCAATGTATTCAAAATGAATGCCAGTAACTACACAACAAGATTGTAGTTTGTCTACAAACACAGATAATTCGGCACTATTTTTGACGCTGTGATTTAGGGTTACCTGTGATACGCAACTAAAAGGTTACCCTTCGCGTAGACTTCCCAGCAAACGCCAATTTACAGATATCCCGGCGTATCCTGCACCCTGCGATTCACAACAGATCTGTTCTGTCAAACTGTTCATGGATCCTCAGGCTACTCGTCATTTTTTCAAACCCAGAAAAGTTCCTGATGCAATGCACAGAAGAGTGGAGGAGAAGTTGGAGCATTTACAGAAACTGGGCATTACCGAGCCTGGAAATGTTTCAAACTTGGCTGCGCTCATCGTTCCGTTTCTGAAAGCAGATGGCAGTTTTTGCATATGCGGGACTATAAGCTCACTTTCAACCAGGCCTCCAAGCTTGAGGCCTACCCATTGCCACGGGTGGAGGACCTGTTTGCTAGCCAGGGGGGTAAGTCCTTTTAATCCTTTTAGAACATATTGTGGTCGAACAAGGACCAGCCCTGGTTAAGATTACATGTGCATTTTGGCCCTTCATGGGCCACGTTTCTGATGGTAATTTAGGTAAATTTCAAGTGGATTGCAGCCCGCATCTTGAGCAAATCATCACAGCCCCTATAACAATTGACAAGCTGTGTCAAGTGTGGGTGACAATGGTGTCTGGGTCTGCCAGACACTATTGTCTCTGACAGTGGAACAACATTCACAGGCAAGCTCTTCAGGGGCTTCATGCAGAAGAATGGCATACGCCATGTGCGTACTGATTCTTTTCATCCGGCCTCAAATGGCTTGGCAGAGCGGGCCTTGCAAACAGTGAAAGAGGGACTGAAAATAATAACTCACTAAATAGTGACTCATTGTGCTTCAAACTCTCATAATTCCTGTTTCAGTACCGCATCATGCCACAAACAACATGGGGGAATCACACCAGTAGAGATGCTGATGGGACAAAAGCCAAATACATGCCTGGACTTACTGTGCCCTGTTCAAAGCAAGAGTGTGACTAAAACAGGTGAAACAGAAGGGGAGACATGACCATCATGCAAGGGAGACTGTATTGAAGAACTTCAGTGGTAGCAACCAACGCTGGCTACCTGGAACTATCCTAAACCAAGTGGTCCCGTGTCATTCATGTTCAAACTGGCTGATGGACGGGTGTTCCACAGTGTAAAATCTGGCTTGTACAGAGTTTCAAATGAGGAGGCAAAAGTATAACTCAATAAAACCCTTTGGTGGGCTTGTATTAATTGGCATGGTGACAAACATAATTAAACACGTGTTAATGGCCACAGTAGACCATACCTGTCACCAGACCAACCAACCTTTTGAAATACATTTCCTGACACTTAAAGATACAGGTGGACAACATATTCTTAACTAAACAACCAACAATCAACATATATTATCAACAATATTTCCACATAATTACCATGTAATTATCTATAGTTATTATCAATAATTCTTGTGACATTTACATATTTAGTAATTGTAGCATACTCACCTAGGTGACTTTCCTCAGGCTCCTCCAAACAATTGGACACAGGGTGGTGATGTTGAAAAACCGGTTTATTGCAAAGGTTGAGTACGATGGAACATGCAGATGGTGCTGTCATGTAGGAGAGCTCTCTCTGAGTGTGTGCGGTGATGGCTGGTTTAACCTGTGCACATTGATTGCTCAATGTGCAACAGGTGTGCAGCCTCACCCAGCTCCAGACTCCAATCAGTCTGACTCGGGCCAGGTGAGGCTGCTTAAACCAGCCATTATCCACACACACTCCCACATACCCCCAACACCAAATTGAAGCTGGGGAGAATCCCCAGCTGAAGCCTACTTTCAGTAACCCAGGGTTACCATACCTAACGAAAACAACTGGACTCTGACCCAGGGTTACCACACCAAAAAATAAAATTAAAATAAAATTAAAATAAAAACCCCATAGTCCCCACACCTCCCCAGGGTGACCCGCCAACCCACCCTCCCCCTCCATCCTGGAGACACGGAGGCCTGGGCTGCTGCCTTGACTGGCGGAGGTGTCGGCGGACTTGGCCATTCCAGGGCTGTCTGGACGGGCTGGCAGAGGAGTCAGCTGGGCTGCGGTGCTGGCTGGATGCCGGGGCGGCTAGCTGCAGACGGTTGCCTGTGGCGGTTGCTGCGCTGCCTCCCCCGTCCTCCGCCAGGATCCACAGCGCCGTAGGGGAAAGGGATGGTGTTGGGAGGAGACTGTCAGTCGTCACTGCTGGACCCAGTGCGCCCCTGGACAGCCTTCCTGAGTCCAAAGCGGTTTGGAGAGGCCCCACATTGGGCGCCAGTGTAGCATAGTCCCATACTACACGCCACCTAGGTGGCTTCCATACTCCACCTAGATGACTTTCCTCGGGCTCCTCCAAACAATTGGACACAGGGTGGTGATGTTGAAAAACCGGTTTATTGTAGAATGGTGCATGCAGATGGTCTCCATGCTGCCATGTGGGAGAGCTCTCCCTGAGTGTGTGTGGTGATGGCTGGTTTAACCTGTTGCACATTGATTGCTCAATGTGCAACAGGTGTGCAGCCTCACCCAGCTCCAGACTCCAATCAGTCTGACTCGGGCCAGGTGAGGCTGCTTCAACCAGCCATCATCCACACACACTCCCACAGTAATGTTATCTGATGATATGTTAGAAGCTTTGATTACCAACCAACAATTGTCCCCCAGCATATCTGTTTGTGGTATGCCCACCGCTGCTTAACCAAAACTTTTACTGTTTAAGGACAGACTCTCATGACTACCAACTATTAGCAGAGTTGCACAAGCACCAGCACAAACACATCATGATTGGAGTGCCCTCCATTCCATTTCCGCCCCTCTCCCCAGCGTACATGAGGTCCAGAGACACTGAGCCTATGTCCTGTGGAATGTGAGACAGACAGTCAGCAACTTGTTTCATTTTTTACCTTTTTGGTTGTGGGCACTGGAAGCGCATGGATTACCTCCACCTTTTCTCCAATCCTGAAACCCAGGTACTAGAGCTCCTTGTGGGCAATGAAACACTTCCCAGGGTTGATGGGCAAGCCGGAGGTTTTGATTTGTTGTAGCACTTGGCAATAGTGTGTCATATGCTCCTCCCAGGAGATGTTATAGATGATTACAACATCCAAGTATGCCGCAGAGAACTCAGCCATCCTCCAGCACATGGTCCATTCATCTCTAAAAAGTGCCTGCCCGATGCCCCACGCAGGCAAAACAGCATCAATGAAGTGGAACATTCTGAAGGGTGTCTGGAAGGCTGTGAGCTCCTTGGATCCTGCAGCTAGGGGTACCTCCCAGTACCCCTTACTCAGGTCCAGAGAAGTGATGTATCTAGCTCCTCCCACCCTCTCAATGACCCGTGGCATGTGGGGTAGGGGTCAAACCTAGAAACTGCATTCACTGACCTCAGTTCAATACAGAAGGTTCCTTCTGCACAAGCACAACAGGGTTACACCACTCACTGCATGACTGTTCAACAACTCCCATTCCCAACATTACCTTCGGCACTGTTTGACAGTGGTTGTAGCAGCCTCTCTGGGATTCTGTGACTCGGCCTGGAGTGTTTTCCTTGAGGTAGATCTTGTGCTGAAGGATTTGAAACTCTTGCATCCCCCGGAGATTCTCATGGGCCAGTTCTGTCATCTCTTCCTCCAGTGGTTCTCTCACGTCCCACCCATTACAGTTCAAACAGTGAGAAGCCTGTTGAAGCTTGAGGAACCTCCCGATAAGCAAATAGAATCCAGGTGAACTATTTGGATCAGCCCAACAGGGGTGTTCATCATATTCTTATAACTAATAAAACAACATGAATATTCACATATATACCACCACATCAAAGTGACTATATAAGATTCATATTAAATTAATTAAGTAGTTATGTAACATGTGGTAAAATAAACATACAGCCCCAGCATTTTAACCCGTTCCCCTGCCAATTAACTATGGTAGCTTCTATAACTAACTATAAAGTTGTCTTTGTTTCTCTTGGGAAACTTTGATTGCCCACAGCTGCATAACCATAACTTTTAATCTTTCAGGACAGACTCTCATGAATGCCATCAATTGCAGATCCATGAGCCCTTCGATCATGAGTTGCAGAAGAACAAACACAATTTTAACGTAGCTTGTTTATTTATTACATTATTTATCTTAGACCTAATTATTGTGTACCGCATACTTTTTACATAGCTCATTTTTATGTGTTAAGTTATTCTAAGCGTAATGCCTTGTTCTTGCATGATGTACTGATTGGCCGGACAGCTGGCTAACTTTTCATCAGACCACTATGCTAAAAGCCTTTCCAGTACTGCCACTCTAAACTCAGTTCAGCCCACGGCTGCCTCACAGCTTAGTGTGCCACACAACACCTATCAAATCAACTAGATACAAAGTAGCAGAACCTTGTCCAACCATAACGAACAAACAACAGGAAAGCAACAAGCATAAAGGGAAAGTTAGAACCAAGAAAGAGTCATGAAACACACACACACACACACACACACACACACACACACCGCAGTGTCTATCTGGCCATGCAGCTGCATGAAGTAACAACAAACTCCATAGAATGACGACAAGCATGTCCTCTCATGGTCCAGAGACATTGCATCAGTGCTCTTTTCTGCTACTTCCACAATGCCTTACTCACAGCAATGGTGGTGGTGTTTTTGGGATGACATTTCAAAAACATGTCCTATTCATTGTGTTTGGAGCACACAAAGTACCCTACTTAAATGAGGTCTGGCCAAGTTTAGGGAATAAGTTGTTGTGCTTTGCACATTTAAATGCATCAGACTCCAGAATCTTTGTTTTTAGCAGCCTTCATACTTTTTTTCCCATTTTGATCATAACCGTGATGCTATTAATCCTACAACTTTACCGTAGACTAGTAACCATTGTTCTTTTGAAGAATGCCAGAATGCCAGTTCGTTCCTACATGCAGGCACAAGGATCATCTTAACGTGTTTCAACAATGCATTACTATTGAAGATACCACAAAACTAAAATAACAAAATACAGTAAATAGTACATTCTTATATGTCTCATATATATGTGGTGAGCAAAGTTTTGAGAATGAACATTAACCGATCCACCACTTTTTCTATTTGCTTTATGAGAGCTGATAGTTAATGATGTCATTAGTGTTAAATATATTTTTATATAACTAACTAACCTGTTTGACCGACACAAGCATAGGCCCCATACAGTATCTGCTTGTGAGTCTTTGAGCATCAGGATGGGGAAAAGTTAAGAAAAGTGCCAAAGGGACGAAATGCATTATTAGGGAAATTCAAGTTATACCTCTCCTCTGGAAGTATCTAAGAAGTGAGCATTGTATACCACATGTATATATGCATATTGGTGGCAGAAATGTCAGCTTTTACAGCAGTCCCTGCCTTCAGAGACCCAGCTGCATGTGTGCAAGTGAAATTGAAATGAAGATTAAATTATGTAAAAGCTTGAGAACATGGGAGAAAGCCTAAGTCAATTGTGGCAATAACATGACTTTATCTTCCATCCGCATACTTTTTACTTTATAACGTTAGACTTCATCCACTTGGTTTCGGTCAGGGTTGCGGGGGCCAGAGCCTATTGAGATACCTATGGGAATACAGATGTCAAACACCATAAAAGAGACATCAAACAAGTACACACTAAATTCACATGTCCTAAGAGGTACGAGGAAATCAGAGCACGTGTAAAACCCATGATAACAGAGAAAGAACATACTTGAAACTTGTCCCTGATGACTTTATGCCAGTGTGTAATGAATGTTGTCTTTCCAATAAGACTTGGCTTAGGCCTGATCAAAGCTAGAAAATATGTTTTAGAATTCCCTACAATTTAATAATGACAAAATTGTGGCCAACTTCCATCAATTTGCCATTTGTATCTAGATAGATTCCAGGCTTTAGCCTGATTTCTCTTTTACTTTATAAGGATAGTTTTACTTAAATTATAAATTTATAAAAAATATATATAATAATTTAAATATGGAATGTAAAATCCATCCACACACAGCTCAGTTGGGGTTTTGACATACTATTATAAGTCAAAACCCCAAACCCATCTTTCAATTGTACATTTCGCATGAAAAATATAACATTATCTGTAGTATTTAAAACGGTACACTGTAGTATCACATTTGTCTAGTATGAAGCACAACAACATTTTAAAGTTAAGTAACAATAATATGATTTCCTAAATATTTCTAGAATCCAAATTGCAACAAGTTAGATGGACTGAATGGGTGTATTATTGGTTTTATTTGAGTTCATTATAGTCAATATGATGCTGACATGTGTCCATATAGATGTGTCACACCATTTGAGATACGACCTTATTGTATTGAAACACAGAATGTTCTAACATGAATGAATACACAGAATTGTCCCTTGTCATTGGGATTATCTATATGTCAAAAACTTAAATCATTATTATTTTTGTGCTGTGATTTCCCATTGTCCAATAAGAAGTACAACCAAGATATCAGTATTAGTTTTCCTATTTCTTAGTGGGTGTAGACGCTATAATGTTGGCAAAATGGAACAGGACGTGGAGTCCACCCTTGTGGATTTGCAGCAGTGGGAGAGAAAAAGGAGACACACACACAGAGAAGGAGGGAGAGCAAAGAAGACAAGAGCTTGCAGAACTATGAGTGTTTCTGTTGTATAAGCCAATGAGTCACACTCACCGTTTGGATCTTGAGAACTAATAGAAAATCGTTTATTGTATCTCACTTGGGAGCAGGCAAACTCTGCAAGGACACAAAAGGAAATAGGGGGAATCGGAAACAAAGAAGAGTAAACAAATTATTGTTTCATGACATTTGTGATGTCAGGGAAGATGCATTTCGACATGCGATAACCTTTTCATCCAATACATACCTTGATATTCCCATCGGGAGTGAGATTTTGAGTAAACTGTTTTCCACTGAACAATAATGGAAATATTGTTCTCTTGAGCACTATTCGCTTATTGAGGTAATACATTAGACCTGTATATCCTGACATGTCATTAAGACTTTGAATATTGGTCAAATCAATGAGAGGAAAGGTGTACTTTGTGTGGCCTTATCTGCTTCACGTTTGCTCAAGGATCTCATTAGACCCTCACTCTAGCCAATCGGCTGTATCCCAGGTGGCATTGCGGTACAATCTGAGTCATGCTGCAAACTCAATAGCCCCATAGAATGCTTTTTACGGGCGTCAGAGATGACGTAAATGTACACTGTTATTTCATTTCTGCAAAATATGTGGCCATGAAAATAACATTACAAAGAATGTGACTCACCTGATGTGTGGCTATTAAATGTTTCACACCTCAACGGGTTGGATTACAATGAGAAATGAAGATGGTTGTACAAGCCTCCAAGAAAATGAAACCTTAAAGCTTGGGTAGGCAATTTGGGAAATCCACCAAGAGTTAGCTCGATTTTGAAAGTATCCAACCAAAAAAATCCCAGTCCGCCATTCAGGCCTCCCTCCAAAGCCACTCCCCCAAAACAGATGACTAGCTCGCTAGCTTTAGCAATAGGTCTGCCTAGCCTTGTGGAAGACTCCGGTCATGTGCAAAGAATGTACAGAGGGTGCACAGGTAGGTAGGTAGACAGACAGGTAAGCCATCCAATGATTTCATTTGGGACAATTTAAATAATTGGACAGGCATATCACAGGCATGCGACAGCTACAGATACTGGATTTTTTTATTTTCTTTTGTCAGAGCATTTGATTTATTGATGGCTGTCGGGATGAGAGAGAAGAGAAGAGAATTTCAACAAATATGGCAAAAAGTGTTTCTAAAATAAATTACTTACCCTAGGTTTAAGGGTTAGGGTTTTTTGTTTGTCTGTGATACTGCTGCCTTCCTTGGTCACTCATAAGTGAAATTTTATTTTGAATCTCAATTAGATTTTCTCTGGTTAAATAATGGGTCAATCAAATAAATAACGATTGGCAGTGAATTCCTGACATGCAGATGTATCTGGTAGGTTTAAAGGTGAAATTCTACAAACGTGAAACCTTCTTACTGATTATGATTCCCAACCCCCATGATGCACTGCCCTGTTCAATTCACCCCATTGTTTCTTTTCTCTTTCTACGTGCTGTAGACTTTGTGTTTCTATACAAAGAAAAGGCAGCTTGGCTTTCTGGTGCTCCATAGACTTCAAATGCAGTTTCACAATGAGCAGGCCGGATAAACCTCCCCATCAGCAGGACCTCAGATTGAGAGGCTGGAAATGAATCTGACAGCCGGCTTTCAGACCAGGCCCTGGAGCTACAGGACACTCAGAGACTCATATGTGTTTCTCCGGACACTGCTGTTTATTGAGAGATGTTTTGGGACTCTTTCACCAGGCACTCTCCTTGTTACTAAGACCCCACATTTGCATATACATATCAACCTTCTGTGTTTGTATGGCTGTTAGTTACTCAATCAAGTCAATATACCCCAACTAGAAGGCCAAGAAAAAGCATGGCCATCGTTTTTCATGTAAGGTCACATTTTATGTTTTGTGTGTTGTCTATGTCATTAATTAGGTAATAATAATAATAATAATAATAATAATAATAATAATAGTCAACATTAAGCCAGCATTAGTTTAGTTTTATGTTGCCAATGATATACTTTATATTTATTATAAATTGCACATTTTATATTATTATTTTCAATACATGCATTGTGATGAATGTATAGTATTAATAAATGTGATGATTAATTATCAAATGTTTAACTAGTATATAACACTGTCAAGCCATAGTTTCAGTTTTCCCTTTGATTTTCTTATGTAGCAAACTGCTTTTTAATCACTGAATGAATGAAAGTGTGTTTGTGTGTGTGTGTGTGTGTGTGTGTGTGTGTGTGTGTGTGCGTGTGTGTGTGTGTGTGTGTGCGTGCGTGTGTGTGTGTGTGTGTGTGTGTGTGTGTGTGTGTGTGTGTGTGTGCGTGTGTGTGTGTGTGTGTGTATGTGTGTGTGTGTGTGTGTGTGTGTGTGTGTGTGTGTGCGTGTGTGTGTGCGTGTGTGTGTGTGTGTGTGTGTGTATGAGGTTGTGGGAACAACAGTGAGTGCTGTATTGAGGCTGTGAGAGACGGTTCCTGCTCCAGGGGACATATCTCCCCCCACTGTCTACACACACACTGGCCTGCCATGCTGTTTATTAATTATGTTTATAGCAATGAATGGTTTCCTCGTTGTCTGTGAGGCTTAAAAGTAAGAAAATAAATAAAATGTCATTAGATGCATCATAAATTATAATTGTGACATAATGTGACACTATCGAAAGCACCACTACCAAAAACAAAATCAACTTGAAATATGTTGGTTACACTGTTTTCTGTCCGCGGTATCGTTGCACAGTGCTCTTTTATGACACGATTTTATGGCTTTGGTGCAATTTCCTCTCTATCGCTGGTAATGAATGAGTAACCTTTAATATGAAAGTGGTAGCTTAAGGCCTTGAGAGTTTGTGGTTTCTAGGTCATTATTCAACATAACCACCAGTCTCATTTGTATCTCTCAAAGGCATTCAAATCTGTTCCAGTCGGTGCTATTACAATGGCTTCATATATAGTCTTCCGTTCATTCCTTGAATGACACACGACTAACTGCCACTCACATCATGGGCAACAGTAGCTCATTCACACTGGGATATGAACAAGGATGTCTTCAATGCCTCCGCTCCACACTGCCTCATGGAGACACGACACTGGCCCAGGGCTTGTTTACGTCGTGACGTCTGAGGAGCACGACATCGACTTCATTCCACCTCGACACTCACACACCAGCGCGTTTTAACCTTCTTTTCTCATGTGTTTTTATTCTCCTGTTTGCCAGAGATGCTCCCCTTGTTCTGTTTCTCAGGCTACGGAAGCTTTCTTCTTGTCGGTGATGATGGATATTGGTCATCCCAGCAGCCTCTTTGAGAGGGAGAAGCTATACTGAATGTAACCACTGATAGTTCTCAGAGGACAGACAGACAGCGTCATCTGGCGTCAAACGCTCTGTATCCCTTTTTTTTCTGGCGAATACATCTTTTGACCCTTAGGGGTTGGCTTTCTTCTTCAACGCCACATTACAGGCACAGAGGAGCCAAGACAAGACCAGAAGAGTAAGACAAAACATGTTTATCATTCACACATTGTGCACAATATACAATGGGAAATAACCGTCATAATTAACCGTCAGTGTTTACTACAAGACATAAAGACACTTTTCACACAGGTGTCATCGTAGGACAAACGGAGGTGTCGCTCATAACACTAATTATGGGTCTGCTACTTTTATGTGCGGTTGCACTGGTAGTAGACTAAACAAGTGAAGATAAGTCTACTACTTGTGCCCTGGTACATAAAAGGAGCAGACCTTTAATTAGTGTTATCAGCGACACCTGTGTTTGACCTGCAACGACGCCTCTGTGAAAAGGGTTTGTAGTAAGAATGTAAGAATGGGGCATCACTAACAATGTTGTGTCCTTCTATTCAATCCATTTCATTTGGACATTCAATCGTATTTGACCAAATTTACTGAAAGGAAATGGAGCCACATGGAGTTTAATCAGGATTTGATTTATATTTTTTTACCAATCAGCAGAAATAATTGACCTATCTTTTCTCACCCAAGAGAATAAAGGTGGCTAATGAATAGAGTTATGGACATCTTGCCAGGGAATTTTGGATGTTTGCATTTATAATATGACTCTTCTTCATGACCAGGATAATTTATTTTTAAGTAGTGTGTACAGGGGAAAATAGTAAGCATTTCACATTTAAACATATTTATACCACAGCATTGTTAAATACTTGATCGTGATTGGTCAATAACGTTCCAAGGGGATGCATTATTGGAATAATAATGTACTTCGGTGGTGCTAAGGAACTTTGGCTTCGCCTCGTCGTCACCCCCATCATACAGTATTTTCCAATAACGTTTTACCCCATCGTGGTTTATTCCTTACTTATACCTCAGTAGTGTTAAATACTTGATCCTGATTGGTCAATAACGTTGCACGGGTGTGCCTTATTACTAGGGACACTTCTGCCTTTTAACAGTTCCGAATCAATGCGCTACAAATCCAACATTATCAACAAAGTAATACATCTGTCGACAAAGATGTTTCCTTGACAATGCAAAAACAATAAACTCAAAGAAAGAGTGATTAGTAATTGATTAATGTAGATACAAAGAACAATAACGTTATAAATGAAAGTAAATAATATCTAACTATTGTTGGTTACTGTGGAATAAGTGGAATAAACCAGGACAGGGTGTCCCGTTATTGGAAAATCATGTACTACGGCAGTGGTAAGCAACCTCGGCTTCACCTCGACCACATCACCACCCCCGTCGTATAATAATGGGACACCCCGTTGTGGTTTATTCCTTACGTATTGCTTTAACTTTACTTTGTGTCAAACTGATGTGAATCACATGTGAATATGGTGGGAACTGTTATATGATATAAAACAGCGGTGATCTGTGCTTTACTGGGATTATAAAATAATGAAAGAAAAATCTGGAAATAATCTTTTTTTTAAGCCAGGTGGATGGAGAAATGTACCACCAAATTCATTCTTCCCAGGAGTCACAGTCCAACATCAATCACCTTGTACAGTGATCCAGGTGTTCTCCTCTACTTCAATAATACCTCACACATGTTGTATGGACACTTACATATGGGGAGATTACATAGGGCATACAATATTTCACATTTTATGTTATAGCTTAGAGGATTGCCCATGGGTGTGACATAAACCATAGAACACATGCTTTCTTGATTGGGTTTCAATTCTCCGTGATCTTTGAATTGTGTTTATCTGACACCATTAAACATCTTTATCTGAAAATATCGTTACTGGAATGAGATTAAATACATTTTTTACATTCATATCACATTATTCAAATTCCTACCACAATCTTTATTGGATGAGAAGAAGATGGATATCACTTCTACTCCACTTACAGAGACGTCATCGCGATCATTCCAACGATCACGCTTCATGATGTTGGAGTGAAATGTCAATGTTTATAGTCGTTCCTACAAGGGAATTGTGTGTGTGTGTGTGTGTGTGTGTGTGTGTGTGTGTGTGTGTGTGTGTGGGTGTGTGCGAACATCCCCGGCTCCCAGCCAGCCCCGCTAACGTCATCGGAGCCCTTTTAAGGCCCTAAGGAGCTGCCAGGCGATTTTACTTTCCTTAAGGTCAGTGTTGATGAGACCACCGTGAGCACAAACCAATGGTATGCATGGAGGGCGGGCAGGAAAATCACACATGAATCCTGCACAACCAACTTATTTTAGGATACCCACACGTTTAACAAAAGTATACGACTCATATCCTGAACCGAATGCCGGATTTGTCGTAAGGTACTAAAAAAAGAAAAAAAAGAAAAGACTGCTGAGAAAAGGACTTACTGTCAGAGAGAGTTGGCAAAACTGAAACACTCCGCAAGCTTTTATTATTCCATCTGCTCGGCCGTGTTGCAGTACGTGGCTCAATTGTCCCCCATATTGTTCTTCCTATGAACCCTATACGAAAACTAGGTAACACTTCACAATAATGATAGTATGGCTTGCGTTGCAACCACACTATCCACAATGGCTTGCTTTGCAACCACACTAACAAGGGTACATTAATTCAACATTAATTAACATTTGTATATGTAATAAAAATAAATATGAACTTACAATTGACTCACAGTTAATTAACAGTTAACTAATGGTGTTCATGTTTACTTATGGTGTTCATGTTAACTAAGGTCATGTTAACTAAGGTAAATTAATAAGGTTAGGGTTAACCCTTTATGCTTTATGCTAATGCTATATAATAATGGTTAATTAACGTACCCTTGTGTTAAGTGTCACCAAAAACAAATACACAAACATGGTGTCTTTCTCTGATTTTGAATATCTATACATTATAGAATATAAAAAATAGATATATCATATTTTATTTGGGGTTACTTTTCTTTTTCAGTGTTCATTACACCTTAACCTTTTAGCATCCATCAAATAATAACGATCTACTGTTGCAAAACAAACAATGCAACAAAACAAAACAGCCAACTGAACAACATGATGGACCAGAGAAACGACCTAATAGGCTGATAGTTTGATTCCTCTTAAAATGACACATTTCAAGGAAAATGCCCGATTCATCAGATTGAACTGAAATTTATCCGTACATAACATGTATACAATCATTGTATACAATGCATACAAGGGTAGATGCATACATATGAAATATGAACATTCAAGCCCATTCCAGCCTATGCTAAGACTAAGGTGGATAGAACTCTGTAAATTGTGCAGTGTTCTGCAGCACAGTGAGATAAATAAATGATTTCAAGATTAATTAATAAAGAGTGTATTGATCTGATTATGTTCATACAAATATTGTATAGATCTATGAAATATTTTCAATAGCAGTTTTGCTTCATTGCCTGCAATTGCTGTGGTAAACATTTTTTTTTAATATATTTGTAGTCACTTCACGTTTCTATAAAACTACAAAATCATGTGTCACAACGTAAGGGTCTAGTATGCAGCTGTGGATCTTTTGGAAGGAACAGACGGCTCTTGCACATTACCAAACCTAGATCTTCAGAGAAACTGATGGGCCTGTTGGCTCTTGACAACAATAGCCTTCAGTGTGAAATGACCCCACGGCAGTTTCTACAAAGTGAATGCATTAATGTCTGCAGTGGACTCCACATATAGGGTTGAATATTTTACAGTATGCCATATGGAGAACAGGTGATCCGCTGTACATTGTCTTATGCCACACAGCCATGGGCAAAGTAGGGAAATAGACAGGCTGTCCTTTTGTCTATCTGTGATCCTAGCGTGTTGCTTGGTTACCATTAGGACTAAGGTGGTGGCTTGGTTCTACACTTCATGAGTCATATGTAAAAATGTGTATATCATTTTATCAATTAGAAAAGTTACAAAATGTATTATATATGATATTATATATTTTCCTTTCTTTGTGAAAATGTGGCTGTTTTTTGGTTGTTTATTATTTTTTACTATGTATTTTGGAAGTTTCATCGGTAAGACATTCACTACCACAGGAACACAAACTGCAATTGTGTAGGCAGGAATTTGAAGTGTCTATTGACAGATAGCAGGCACTCCTCTGCTACTTAATAGCTGGTTAATTACTGGCTTTCAAAATATGCAGTCATAGCCTTGTTTTGGAAACAATGTCGGTGGAAAGCCAAGACTGGTTTGGATTGGGTTTTGCCTGTGATTGAAATTCCTGTCAGTAGCCAAGAGTGGGTGCAATTTATTTTCTCATTTTTTTCTCCAGCAATTCTTGATGATACAAACTTTAATTTACTACTGCTCTAGATATTGGCCTCACTATAACGTTTATAATTAATTTAATATCTAATTACAACTGCAAATAATAATTAGTTATTGAATATTATTATTAATAATAATTAATATTATTATTATTATTATTGAATTATGAATAAAGAACATAAGGGAAATAAACAACATTATAATCTGACCAAATGTACACTTATGAAACATAGTGGTTGAATGGCTGTCAAAGGGCAGAAACCCCCCTTCTCCCACAACATTCTGCCTTAGTGCAAAGGAATGATACAGCTCCCCTACTCCACAACATTCTGCCTTAGTGCAAAGGAATGATACAGCTCCCCTACTCCACAACATTCTGCCTTAGTGCAAAGGAATGATACAGCTCCCCTACTCCACAACATTCTGCCTTAGAGCAAAGGAATGATACAGCTCCCCTACTCCACAACATTCTGCCTTAGTGCAAAGGAATGATACAGCTCCCCTACTCCACAACATTCTGCCTTAGAGCATATGAATGATTCTTAAGATGTGTCCTCGCACATATTAAGAATAAATAAATAAAACCACTGTTCAGTGTTTTGATGAGATATTCATATGACATGAGTACATGATCTGCAGTGCCGTGTATCCTCGGTGGCTCCAGAGTGTTACAGTATTGGATGAGATAGTTTGAAGCACTTAGAAACTCTAACCACTGAGGGGTAGTGTTTCCCTTCATAAGGTTTTACAAACCGTGTTTAAGGGAAGATACTGCAACAGATATACTAACAGATACATCACTCAGGATAACTCATGGACCACTACAGTGAAGTGGCTTCGCTATGTTGCAGAACATCTCCAATTAGCTCTTGATAAATCCAGACAATAACTCTCTAGAAGTAGGCCATTGTTGTGTGTGTGTGTGTGTGTGTGTGTGTGTGTGTGTGTGTGTGTGTGTGTGTGTGTGTGTGTGTGTGTGTGTGTGTGTGTGTGTGTGTGGTGTTTTGCATACTAAAAGAGTGTCAAATTCTTGACAGCTAATTATCTCTGTGATCAGTTGTTCATCAGTTCAAATAGTTTGATAGCCCTTCTAATAACTGCCACAATTTAAAACAGTTACTTAAAACATTTCTCCTTCCATACCTGCTCTGGCTGCATTTAAACTGTGGACATGCTCCTGTTTATGTGAGGGGAATACACTTTTAATTACTTTCCAAAGATTTCCAATATGTTCAGATTACTTGCTTATTCAAAACATAGGCCAGTAACAACACAGCAAGATTGTGGGTTGTCTACAAACACACAGATAATTGGGCACTATTTTCTGCGCCGTGATTATTAGGCTCGTTTATTAGGCTTGTTTTGAATAAGCGACTACACATTGGAAATCGTTGGATAGTAAATAAAATTGTATTCCCCTCATATAAACAGGAGCTAGGCTACTGTTACTCTGCAAGTCAATGGAAGCTGCTTACGGAAAGCAAATGCTTACCCAGCAAACTCCCTCTCTGAATGGGAGTGATGAATTTGGTGTTAAAACAACTCGTCTGAATCTGGGTAAGACAATTAACAAATATCTAGGCATATCTCATTAAAGTTTACAATAGTTTCCTTTGATCATCCCTGCACTCACTGACATACCAAAAAGTGTAATGAAGCAGGTAATACATTCATTCTTAAGACTTCTATTCTGACAAAAATCAGTAGACAAATGACAAATAACATTTGACAGACAGTGCTCAGCATTGTCAAGTAGGAGGGAACCTTCATCTTTCCTTGTTCTTTTTTGCCAATATTCAATGGCTTTATTTTGTTTTGTTTTTCTCAAATTTTCTTTTTTTTCTGTTTATATGCTGGTGTGAGTCCACAGTGCGATGACATTCAGAGCATCAAAAGGTTGTTACTGATAAACATGGGTTGATTTATACCCAGCAACAATACTAGTTACTCAGTAACTAGCAGTTATATGTTGTATAATATCTTATATTGCTAGAAGGTGGACTAATCCCCTCTGGAGTTTACTTCAATACTTAACTTGTGTTGATCCTGGATAGGCTTGCTGTGCATCAGGGGCTATTTTCCAAAAGTTCCCTGCAAAAAGCCCCAAACATGCAATGGTGATGACAAGAGAGGAGGCCTCAGTTGGGTGGCTGGAAAGCCACTCTAGTGCGGACTACCGAGCCACATAATAATCTTGTGAGCCTTGCAGAATCCCACTGGAAACATAACCTGAGTGTATCCATCCAGAAGTACTGGATACATCATAATCCCAGTATATTATCTACATATACATCTATATCTACAGCTACTCCCTCACTATGTGGGGACCTCAGCAGCCGCTCAACAAGATCTCGATTGTTTGATGTCCTTGCTCCACAATGGTGGAACGAGCTCCCCACTGACATCAGGACAGCTGAAACCCTACCCATTTTCTGCCACAGGCGGAAAACTCATCTGTTACCTTGCCTGCACCTTGGCCCATAACAAAATAAAAAAATATATAAATAAAAAATACAACAATTCTCCACCTCTTGTTTCTATATTGTTAAACTTAAAGCAGTTTGCTTGTTTTATTCATTGTATGTACTCTAATGATTCTTACACCTTTTGGGTTGTACCTTCATTGTTGAATGCACTTATTGTAAGTCGCTTTGGCAAAAGCATCAGCTAAATAAATGTAATGTAATGTAATGTAATGTAATATAATCTAAACGCACCTCTAAGTCCCTGAGACATCTGATTTCATGGAATTGAAGACCTGCTTGCAAAGCACATCCATAACGGTGTATTGTCTTATTTAGAATGTGCATACATGTGTTGAGGTATATGTTAGACTAGATAGATAGATAGACTATGGATGTTTCTTTTTATAATAGACTTTGTCCTTCACCTATATCACCAATATACCTTCTGTCTTAACAGGCTCCCATTTGGAAGAAGCATCCTGACATGTTTGTTCCCTCCTTCTATAACCGATATTTCACCTTTTTTTAATCTATATTTAAACCTAATTCCTTTGCTGCCATGATGGAGATAGACATAATATAATAATCCAACAATACATAAATACAAATAATTATATAAAGCAGCCGTCCAGACTTAAAGAAAATGTAATCTACTGCAGCAATGGCAATGGTAAAGTGAAATAGCATGAACAGGGAACACAACGAAGCAAAATAATGTGACAGCCACCAAAAGTCACACATGTAGGCATGGCTTTCTGCAAAATCTTAGTGTGCAGTATTGGATTTTTGAATTTCAGAGGTAGAACCTCACGTTTCATTTAGTTGGTTGTCTCTGTAGGATTACAATGTATTATATATATATATATATATATATATATATATATACATACTATCTTAATATGTATTTCATGGCCCATACATACCATTATTTGTGTATTATATTATGTCTGGTACTATACTATTATATATATATATATATATATATATATATATATATATAT
Organism: Lota lota; assembly: GCA_026745465.1. Taxonomy (NCBI): domain Eukaryota; kingdom Metazoa; phylum Chordata; class Actinopteri; order Gadiformes; family Lotidae; genus Lota; species Lota lota. The sequence goes on along the minus strand of JACYXH010000659.1, from coordinate 11,848,716 downwards.
ATATATGATTAGGCCTATAGTGTATAATACTATACTATACACACCTAGCATTCTCATGCTTAACATTTAGAATAGGATATAGTTGGTACTCATCATGCAAATTTTGAGCTCAAAGCAAATTGAAACAATGTTTTATCATTTTTTTGTTTAAATAACTCATTTCCCAAATATCTATTATTAAAATATTAAAAGAAATCACTGTGCATATGTTTTTTTTTTATGTTTTAAATAACTGGTCACCGTTTAGTCTTGAGAAGCTGCCAGTTCTGACATTGCACTTCAGGTCACGCTATATTGCACAACAATTAGGCCTAGTGCGGCAGGTTGTCCTGTAGGGTGCTCGCTGAGCAGGGAGCACGCTGTGGATGTCGGGGCAGAGGAAGGGGACGCGAGGAATGGCTGAAAGCTGTCGGTGAAATCCACCAGGAAACTAACTAGAACGACAAATCGCTGCAATGCACTGCAAGTTTAGCGATCGAAACATTGCATTGTTAGCCTTTCGCGGATACAACGAGAGCCCACGCTTGATCTCCTAATTTATGGGACAACCAAAAACGCCGGAGAAAAAAAAAACGCAAAAAAAAAGAAGAAGAGAAAACCGCAAGGTAGCCTACCGTTTCGTTCGCCTGGGGTTCTACTTGTTTTCATGGACTGTACGACATGGATACCTGAGAAATGTTCATAAAGCATTTCTCAAGGACTCTATCTGCTACATTCGGACAGTGAACGGGAAACGCTAACATTTCCACAGTGGTCCCAAATGCATTAACTATTCCGATCAGTTTGTTTTGAGAGGAAAGAAGAAGAAGGCTTTATCTCATGACACAACCAAGAACACAGCCACATGAAAAGTCGACGCAGGGAGAAGATTAGCCATTAAGGGACTTTTTGCTTCCACCTGACCCCGAATAGAAAATGCGCGCCTTTGTTATTTGGATATTTGTATCGTGCTATTTTCTTGGTTTTGGTGCCACTGCTCAAGGGCAGTCCACCCCGTCTATTTGTTCCCCCTCGTGCAACTGCGATGAAGACGGGGGTGTTGACTGCTCCGGGAAGGGACTTATTGCTATTCCAGTCGGTTTAAGTGCTTTCACGTACTATCTGTAAGTATTGTTCACACCGGAAATGATATAATTGGTATTACACTGGGACTGACTTTTCTGCCTGCAACACGCTAAGGCCTCGGTATTGTTTGTGTCGACCTGGCTGGGACAGCACATCAGTGGTTGTAGCCCAAACTTTACACCAGTGGACTTGTCTGAAGAGGTATTCCGATTCATCCAAGATTGTCAGCGGTCAGGATTTCCAGTCAAATGAGTTTAATTAATAGGCCGAATGGCATTCGAGATTCACGTTTGTATACCTTCAGCCGTGCAACGTTAAGCCTAATTGTTTGTTTATTAACGAATCAACAAGCCCGTCTTCACTGGACCATAAATTATATTTTACTCTGGTCAAGCACTTAAGGCTTGTCATGCTGTCTACTATGAATGCATAGAGCAATGCCATTTTCATATCAACCTGAAACAGTTCAATATGCTGCACTGGTTAATCATGAACTAGTAGCCTACCTGACACAGGGTAAGCAAATCACTGCAGGTTTGAGTAGTCGTTGTACTGTCTGAAAAAGTAAGGGGCATTTTGACCTTGAGTTGTATTATTATTATATGTTCCTTGGAAAACATCTTTTTGCATACATCATTGCAGCCGCTCTTCCACCAACTTGTTGGCTACACTGAATATAACCACAAGGTACCAGGTTGGTGGGGTTTCTTCCAACTCTTGGTCAGAATGACTAAACAGTGGTTGCGAGGAAAATACTACAAAACGTAACTTACCCTTAACTCTGAACAAATATTCCTGTGCACCACATTCACTAATTCCCCTCTACACCAAATGTGAAGTTGGCTCATGCATTGTATTGTATTGTGCTTTTGTTAAACAGTTCTAGGCCTAATCCTCTTCTCTTCAGTTTGTGTGTTCACATTTACATGTCGTTTGACACATTCATTTGACTATAACAATGCAATATATCCAGTTCAGGCTTGGAAAGTATGTGGAAGGTTGATTCTGTCCCTTCTCCTGTTTGTTCTCGCAGTGTCTTGAACTCTGCTTGTCCCCCTTCCACTCCCTCTTTTCTTTTATGTTAAGAGTGCCAGTCTAGGAGAGATCATGATGGCTTAGTGTGAGACACATTGCAGCTGTAGACCTCTTTCTTCCTCTCACAGCTAATGCACAGATAAACATCTTAATGAATGAAGGAAAAAGGGCAGATTTTACCTCCTGCATACACAGGCGGTGTGTTTAGGAGAAACATCGATATGCATTATACCTTTTCATTCTACAACTTTTCCTTCAGTATTCCTGGTTGAAAAACAGGTGGAAATAAGACCACACACACACACACACACACACACACACACACACACACACACACACACACACACACACACACACACACACACACACACACACACACACACACACACACACACACACACACACACACCGGGATAACAGCAATAACAGACATGTTTGAATGCAGCCAATGGCTCCACATCTCTTGCAGGCTTCTCTGCCCCAGGAGTTTAGGAAATGATTTATGGGATAGTTGAGATCACTCTGTTTATTTCAGCTGCATTTCCATGCGACATCATTCATAAACTCTATCTGTAGTTTCCTGAAGAAGGAATGTTATGACGTTTTTGATAATGGATGACCAAACAGTGGAGTGATCCATCATGGGTACGGGGCTTGAGCAGACTCTCACCTACGACCAAGAGCTTTACAAGAAGTTTAAAGTTTGTCAACTAAGTTTTGCCGTAATTGATGGAAAGTCATAAAAATAGGGGGAAAAAAGCAATCATGATTACTTGGCTCAAAGACGTGCTGACATGTAACATAGGGATATCTCTAAACACATTTATCGTCTTTACATCATGTACTTCCTGTAGTGGCTGGAGTAGCATGCCACAGACGCATAACTTATAGGAGAGTTAGTTCACACTGGAACTATATCTCTTCTAGTGTGAATAGGCAACAAGTTTGCACTGATCATGGGAAGAAAGAAAGGCGGGTGGGGGAGGGAGTGGTTCAATCAGGGGGGTCTTTCACCACATTGGTTCTTGCTTACTGGCTTGCTATTGGTGCCTGCTGCCATCCATCCTTGACTGAATGATACTTTTGTTCACGGTCAGCAGAGGTGAAAGGAGCCAGTCAGAGGGTCAGGATGACTTATGGATGGGAGAATGTTTACTTCTCTTTGTCTCTGGCTGCCACACTTCCTCCATCTCTCTCTCTCTCACACACACACACACACACACACACACACACACACACACACACACACACACACACACACACACACACACACACACACACACACACACACACACACACACACACACACACACACACACGTATGTCCCCTTGACACTTTTTGCATCCTGTGCCAACATTTTGGTTTGCTCAACGAGGAATTAGGTAAATATTCATTTACAGTATCTGCCTAAATTACAATAATAGGAAGGCTGTGCTGTGTGTGATCATGAAAGTCAACTGGAAGTAGGTGATTGGTTTTCAAACTTTGGCCAATATATGTACCGCTAACAATATTGTAGTTTGAATATTGGTCGCAGACCAGGCGCCTGTTTTAAGTTGCGTATCTTTAAACTTGAACCAAAACTCTGACTCAAGCGAGATCTTCTGGTTACTGTTGTGATTTTTGTTTTTGGAACACCTGATTTATAAGTAAGAAGTTTATTCTGTGCAACTGGCTGCACAAGGATGACATGCCGGTTAAACATCATGGGGTTTGTTTAATCTCTGCCAGTCCACGTTAAAGGTACAATATGTAACATTGACACTGAGTCTATAAAATGGGCAGTGCAGTCCAAATTCACAATATTGGAGGGAGTTGTATCCGCCCTCCTGTTTCCAAGACTCAACGCTCACACGGGTTGCCAGGTTGAGGACTCTGATGATACACGAATGCAAGACGAGCCGAGGGCAACATTATATTTTGAGCCAAGCGCATTTATTATATTTTGACAATGTTGAACAACGACGAGTCCCACACTGTAAGTTAATGAGCTTGTGTATACATTTGCTTTTATTAATTGTTTTCAATTTATAAACCAGCTCATGTGGCATCTGTCTTGAAATCCTTATGGGCTCTGAGCTGTCTCCATCTTTCAAAGGCAACTTACCCATGTTTTAGCACGGCTATTGTCAAAGAGCATTTTTTTATTTTTAGGTCGGGTAGAATCTAGAACAATCTCAATTTATTCAGTTAGTTTGCATGCTTCCATGGCTGCAGCATGCTATGTTTGTGTGCCAATTAGTTTCATGCCTGGCAGCCCAGGGTACTCTGAGAATTGTGAATCATAACACACATGCCAAAACAAAGACAAACGTTCGACCCGGAACGGAAATTCAAAGGAAAACCTACTGCCTGTAGCATGATGTCGGAGAGCAAGTGTTTTGACTTATGTTTCCTTATTCTCTGAGTCATTTAATGATTAAGTACATTAAATGTGTTACATATAGCTCCTTTAACATTAATTGGGGCTGTATCTTTCTGTTGTTTCATCAAGTAGACCAGTGGCTGGAAGTCTTTGGTCTACGACTGGACAATAATGAAATGTTCTTGTTCATCGTCATCAGTGGTATATTATATATATATATATATATATATATATATATATATATATATATATATATATATATATATATATATATAATAGCCAATCCTAATCTCTGTTAGGTCCAATCCGCGCCCAGGGAGTGAGTCTCAGTTCTTGACTAACAAGGAGCACCGCTTTGTCGGAAAAACACTTTGCCAGATAAAACGACAACAATTGCCCCGCCGAAGGAAAGTGCAGCAATCTACGAAAACAAAACAGTTTAATCCAAAATAGACTGAATAACTATGTTAGGAGATTAACTGAAATCTGCACTGAATGCTTTTTCAGAGGAGGATATGCTTTTGCTGTACATCAAACCTGATTCTGCAAGAGCGAAGAGAGTAAGAGCGTCACTTGGTTATTTTATCTGCATTGCAAAGCGCAAATTTGAAAATCTGGATGGTCTCGTGAGGCTTATATTATAGTGATTAAAAATCAACATATTGTGATACCTATTGTGTAATCGAATTAGCTATAATGGAGGCTAATGCTATCCCATTAGAATAATTTGTTTCACTTCCTGTTTTTGAAATGAAATTGTTTTTCCTTTCATGGTCACAGGTACATTTTTGGAAAGGGACATGGTTCAGGTTTAAATAAAGTAGAGTTTTGAACAGTGTACTAGTTTGGAACAGCTTGCGTGACAGGAATGTGACCACTATGACTGAAAGCACAAAGTGCGTCTGAAACATAAACCCAGGCCTTTTCTGTTATGTTGCTCATTATAAATGTTAGGTTTAAAAAAATTAATAAAAAATTACGTTGCGATGTGTGTAAAGTGTTCTAACATCATATAACTCCTTTATAACAGCATAACTCATATACAAAGCGTGGGCAATACATTTCCACACTTTTTAAGAAGATCACAGTATTAGAACTAGCTTACTTAACCATGGGGTTACAACAATATTACGTTTTTGTATGTTCTAGTTTACTTATTGAAGCAAGTTTGTCTTGGCTGTCTGTGATTTACCGAACACTTACAAGTATACTCATTGCTGCATTCACTCTACGCATGTGACCTCTCTTTATGTCACATTGCGTTGCGTGAGGGACAAGGGCTGTGATGTCATTCAGGGGTTTATAGCCTCAAGCGGTTGTTGGACAAATATCAATTCTGTGCTCTTTTGCGAAACAATGTTTAGGCAGGTGGGAGTTGCTTTACTGTTGACGTATTCTAATGGGATGGACTGAGTGTTGTGCAAATCAGTCTCTTGTATAAGGACACACTAAAGCCATGGCCAGGAGTCTTAATATCTACATCTTGAACTCGACTCGTCGAGGGACTGCGCAGATTGGATGGAAATGATATGAATGATAAAAAATGTATTGTACTTTTTTATTTAAATATATTTAAACGTTAATACTCTTATAGACAGGATAATGCACTTACAGTTTGACTACATAGACCCACACAATACATTTTGCCCCACTTAATAAAGAAGGTTTATTTTTATTTTTATCTGATCTACCCATCACAAACACACACACAGCAGAAATGTATCAGGCCCTGCTTGGAAAAAGCGGTTATGTTATTTGCTATATTTTACAGCTGCTGTTTTCTGGTGTCCAGAGACAAGCCTGCGGGACCTCGATGAGTAAAGCAGAAACATGAAGGATGCGGGGGGGGGGGGGGGATATATGACAGAATTGTGGAAGCCTTCACTTTTCCCGTGCCCTGCATGTGGTTTTCCAACTTATTCTCTGATCTGTTAGAGATTGTTCTATAATGCAGCGTTGCATAGCCATTCGACCACCAGCGTCGCCGACTGATTGGATGTGGTTGTGGTGGTGGTGGTGCTGGTGATGGTTGTGGGGGTGGTGGTTTCAGATCAGTGCCAAAGTAGTTGCGGGCAGCAAAAAAGAAAAAGAAGATTACGATTTCTTTTTTTTAAAGGATGAGGGTTGTGGAGGGTAATGATGGCGGCTCCATTGTGTAGCCCGGGGCCAAAGTTGTAATTGGATACTCAGGTAAACACTAATCTTGGATCCAGCAGTCCTACTATGTTGTAGCAGAACTTCTGGGGGATGACGGTTCAGAGCATGGGCCGGGCACAAAAAACTGAAGGGCCCAAGTTACGCCCTGTTCCTCCTCCAGGGATTTTAATAAGTGTATTTCTGCAGTGGTCCGTCTACACAGTGTTGATTTGAAGCCTTTCCAGACCGATTTTTACTGTTTACTAATGCTTGCCGAGTTTGTGTTTGCTTTTAGTAGCCGATTACACACCTACAGTTCCACGCTTCCAGCTACATGATTGGTCAAAAACAAATATGAAAGGAAAGAAAGAGAAACATCCCATTCACCCAGATTGGAGCTCGTCAGCATTCAGACTTTAGATTAATAATGTTTCATCTGATTTGTGAGACTAGGTAAACACACGTAAGCGGAGATGGGACAGGGGGTGTCAACAAACACAAGGGGCTCTTCTGGGGGCCCCATGCCTGCATGTGCAGAGAGGCACTGCAGAGCGAAGCAATACGATCCTTGAGTATTCAGGTGCCCACACACAAGCTGTGGAGCGGTCTGCCAGTGAAATCCTAGATGAGCAGTTGGGGAGCAATTAGGGAGGGGCCACTTGGGGGGGCTTATAAGGCTTCATTTATCTGTAAACGTTAGGTCGGTTTACTTTCTCATTGTGTGCCATCTCTTCAAGTCTGGTATCTTTGGATGTTTTTTTGACATGTGGTAGAAAATTATGACTTTCTACTTGATGAATGCATTGCAATCTATCAAATGCTTTGTTATGGATATTTTTGTTTGGTGGGCAATCTTATAAATGTAAACGATAATCCTAATGTCCTTTCCAAGGTGGATATCATTTTGTCATGGATATAAATTAGAATTTAAATCAAATCTATATGTTCACATATTTGCTTGCAAGGAGGGGAATCAAGGAGTCTGGTGCATATTTTTCATGTTACTACATGCCCATCTTTCTTGATGTGGGTTTGAATAGCGGAGATCCCTCGGGGCATCAGGAGAGCTTCTCCCGGGCTTTCTGTTGAGCTTTGTGTGGAAGATCATTCATAGCGTAGTCTGAGTCCAATGTGTTTTACAGCTACAACAAGCGATCTGTCAGAGCACTGTTTTGTTCATTTAGGTTCATGTTAATGTGTTAATACACGAACATTGTTCATTATTCATACTATGCTAAGACTAACATCATTTGTGCCATCAAACTGGGATTTGTAAACCTGAAAAACTGGCTGCATGTGCTGATGTATCTAGAAATGGACCATGTTCTCATTCAATTATAACTATATGTGAGTTACTGCATGAGTAGTGTCAAAATTGGGTACATAAGAGGAGATTGGTCAAAGAGAAGTGACGAAAATGAAACATTAAGTGTATCAGTCCCAGTGTTTCATCTTTGATAACGGTTGCTGAACACAATAACAACTTTTATTACATTTTATTATTTTTTTATTACAAATAAAAAAAGATAGACATTATACATGAGATAATTAAAATCGAAGAAATCGCTCATCCTAATTCTTTGTGTTCCCACAGTGACGTCAGCATGAACAACATCACTGAATTGCCTGCAGATGTCTTTAAAAACTTTCCCTACCTGGAAGAACTGTAAGTACACACCGTTTCATGTCGATATGTTCCACTATATGTACTCAGTGTATTTGCTTGGCATTAACTAGCGTCTTAATTCTTCTCAGTTCTCAGTTGTGTTCTGTGAACAGTTCTCAGTACATTTACATTTACATTTAGGGCATTTAGTAGATGCTTTTATCCAAAGCGACTTACAATAAGTACATTTGTCAGAAGAAAGAGAAACAACAATATATCGCTGTCGGTACAGTAGTAGTAACCAAGTCGACACAAATTCTCATGCTACTAACGCACGAGAAAACAAGCTGAGGGATTTTAAAAGGGCAGCTGCAATCACAATGCATTGTGAACCATACATATACTTGTGTTCATATACGGGATTACCATTTTAGTTTTGTGGGACTTTGTTTGTTTGGCCATATCTTATCTGCTGCGCTTGTTATTTCTTTACTTTTTTAAATCCCCCCCCTGTCTGGCCCAGAGCTGGGAGTGTGAGATGACAATCTGTCTCCTTGATATCAGGTAACACGGCAGCACAGGGAAGGCAAAATGACCAGCAAGTGAACATGGCTGGCTAGTTCCAGCTCCACTTGTCCTCATGCTTGCTTTTCTTTTTCCTTCCCTTTTTTTTCACATCTTTCAGTCGGACCAGACTGTTTTTCCAAACACTCCTTCAATCTTTTTGTTAAAGGGCAATTTACTTTTCATCACACTGTTTAGAGGAATGCAAGGCAGGAAGGAAGAGAGCAAAGTAATGGTTTCTATGACAACACAGAGCTTAAAAAAACACAGAAGAAAACAGTCAGTCTTGCTGTTCCTTTGCTCTTTGAGGTTTTTTGGCACAACTGCCCCAGGTAACACAGAGGGCCTGAGGAGTACATAAAGTACAACTGTCATGTTAATGTTCAATAGAATGAAATGTGCAGTCCCAGCTACACACATGCTTTAGTCATCTAAATGCATGGGCCACTGTTTTTCCGTAGCTAGTTTTTGAAGAGAACATATATCTCTTCAAAAACAAAAATATTGATTGACATATATTTTTCAGTGTATGTTTTTTTCTAAACCTTTTGCAATGGAACAAATCCACAGTGAGCTTCAGTGGATTACTTTTAAGTTAAGGGTCAGCGAGTAGAGGGGGAGCCCGAGGGTAAACGAGAGAAGGAGAGAGAGACAGAGACTCAGGAACAGGAACCCAAACAGGACAGATCTGAAAGAATAAACACACTGCTCCTCCCTAATAGTCACGCAACCCTCTTTTCTCCTATATTGCCCTAGGGCATAACTGAGCCCAGCAGTCATGTTAACGGATATGTGCTGTCATCCCACAGCAATATCTTTATATACTTTTGAAGTCCCTTACAGTTTTATCGCGCTTTGCTGTTCATACAATTTCTTTGTTAGCCCATATGTATTATTATTATTATTATTGTGTCCGTCTGCTTCTGTAAACTTTTAGAACTCCGTGCCTCAAATTACTTGGGCATAACATTGGCCCCCTTTTTACTACCGTGTGTGTGTGTGTGTGTGTGTGTGTGTGTGTGTGTGTGTGTGTGTGTGTGTGTGTGTGTGTGTGTGTGTGTGTGTGTGTGTGTGTGTGTGTGTGTGTGTGTGTGTGTGTGTGTGTGCGCACACACGTGATCATAAAGGCATACTTTAGGTAAGGTGGGAGTGCGATTACACTATGGTTGGAAAATGTTACTAATCTGCTGAAAGGATGGTACAAGAGAGAGACAACATGGCAGGCAATGAAACTCTGAAGGGTGTCTGAGCAGTTTGTCAGACTTGTTTAGTGACTCAAGACAGGGGTCTTTGATCGCAAAATGTCTCACTTGATGTTCTACAACTTTCAATAGACTGTGTCATAGCCACTGCAGATCGGATCGGATCGTAAAATGCGGTAGAAGTCATTGAGATGTTCCTGTGAAAGTGCTGACATGTGTGGTCTTCCATGACTAGTATTGCAGTGTTCATGTCAAAACACTTTTTTCCCCAAATGTCTGTCACACAACATATTTGACAAAGCTTGAGACACATGGGCTCTGTCACTGATTGAGTGGTTTGGCAGTAGATGATGTGCTTGCGAAAGCTTCCACCACTGGAAGCCATGCATTGGGTTTGTCTCCATGCCAAGTGACTCTAGAGAGACCCGGCTTTTTAAGAAGTACTGGTAAACGATTCAGATCCTAATTTGACAGTTGTGGTCCACCACAATAACTGAAAACTCACAGACTTGTTTCTTATTATTCCACAAAATCGGTGGCCCATGCTCTGTGTAGTTGGTCATCTCAGAGACTTTCTACGAAGTCTGATGTTGAGTTCACAGCTCTCTTTAAGCTTACACAGTAGTGTAAGCTAGTAGGATCTGCCTGTCAGCTCGGCAAAGCATTTATGACACACTGCAGTTACCATAACCCGTAACCCTCTTAGTCCAGTCATTGACTTCCTAATTCTGTTAAAGGTTGTGAGGATACCACCATTATATTTTAATACAAATGGCAGATGGCATATGATTTATTCATCCATGTTATGGAAACATGTTGTTAAGATGCAATTTCAGTGGTGGGTGTGAAATAATTAACTATAACTAGGATACAAAGATGTGCTCACAATGTTGTTGTCTCTCCCCTTCTTAGTTTCTTTAAGAGGAGATGGCACATTCTTTCCAATATAAATAAGAATAAATGCATGTATAAACACGAAAACCCATCCATCCACATTTGAGTTTCTGCCGTGGGAAGACGATTTAGTCTGGCATGACCAGAGGCAAGAAACGCTGGGATTACAGGAAGCAATTCTTAATAGTACAACAGGAAGTAAGGTTTACTCATACACACTAAACACTCAACAAATGCTCAACAAACCTTCTAGTACCTGGCTTGTAGACATTTCCTGACATGCTACCGGTTCAGCCCTACTTCTTGAATGTTTCAGAGCAATAGAATGCTCTGAAACTAGTATCCCCCCTTTCAGGGGGGATACTAGCATGCATTCATATTCAAAGCAACTGTTGGTCCCTGAACACGAGGAAGGTTTAGAGGAGAGTTGCGATGCCTTTCTGTAGAAAGAAATAAAGGAAGCAGTGTTCTACATGGTTACAATATATATATATATATATATATGATTTCAAATGTCTTGTATCATATTTGCGTTGTATGCTAACTACGCAGTCTTTTTTTTTTCAGTGAGGTCCTGTGTCGCTTGAACTGTAAGCAATAGTTAATTACGAGTAGAAATCTTTGCCATCCAAAATTCTTCAAGGATTTACGACTTTTAGTAGCTCAGGAATGTTCCTAATCCATAGAAATAACCATAGAAACCTTTTGCCTACATCGCTGTTATAGGAGCAACACTTATTATAGGCACAATTTAGTCCATTTAAGTACGAAAGCACGCATAGGCACCCCAGTTCTGTCAGCCTTTATTAGTGGGTTATTTATTAAGCAACGATAGCATGAACTCTGCCCAGACGACAAGTGGGCTTCTGTCAGAGACGGCTGGGTTACGCGGGCTGACACCCGGCAGCTCTCAATGCAAGGGAATTCAGCCTGTCCCAACTCAAGTTGCAGAGTGATAAATCGGTTGCTAATCTCTGGGGTCAGATAATATGCCAGAGCCATGCATCCATCCCCCGTCAGCGTGCCTGCTGCTTATTTACACCCCTGTTTCCTATGGACTTTTGACAGGAAAGGGGAGGAGTTCATGGGACAACTAGATGAATGCAAGCCAAGGCAATATAATTCGGTACAAATTAGTTCCAATTTATCTTGTGAGCTGTAAAATGGACTTCCCATCATTCCTGTGGTTGTCCTTGTATTTGTACACGTTTGAATTGTAACAGTCAGTCTTTCTGTTAGTGCAAGAGCAATTAAGTAAGATTGACTTCCTGTCATTCCTGTGGTTGTCCTTGTATTTGTACACATTTCAATAGTAACAGTCAGTCTTTCTGTTCGTACTAGAGCAATCAAGAAAGATGGACTTCCCATCATTCCTGTGGTAATCCTTGAATTTCCTCGCCAGACCAATTCGCAAATGCGTATCATTTAATTTATTTATATATTTTTGGATCAAGCAGCAGGATTAAAGACTCAGAGCAAGCATTGGTATGAAGGTCCAGGAATGGATCCAGGACTGGATAACCAACACTAGTCGTAATCTGTCCTGGGTGTCGGATGAAGTGAGAACAGGCCGCGTCCATGTCACCCTTGAGCGCCATCTTTCCTCAGTTATAAATAATGACCCATGTCATGGCTACTAGGCGTGATCAAAACAACACTACCTGTAATCATACTATGTACATTTCAAATGTGACTTTCTAATGTTGAATTCTGCCTGCCCTTGTGTCTGTCTTGTCTATCCCCCTCTGTCTTTTTCTTTCTCAGACGCCTCGCAGGAAATGACCTTACATTCATCGACCCGGCTGCCCTGTCCGGACTGAATCAGCTCAAAGTCCTGTAAGCAACGCTCTGAAATGTTGTGCCGTTTTCCACCTGAAAAAGCTCTCTGTGTGTTTGTTATTTTTTCTTTCCTGGATTCTTGAATCACAGCGAATTCTATTATTGTGTTGTTGATTTTTCTACAGGATGCTCCAAAATAATCAACTGAAGACTGTCCCCAGTGCAGCTTTGAAGGACCTCCATTCTCTGCAGTCTCTGTAAGTATACCTATGCGTACAGTGTGGGCCCAGGGATTTGCATGCTACAGTTTTACGTCCACATGGAGGACACTGCGCTGCATTCTGTGTCAAGCACAGAGAAGCCAGAAGAAGACACTGAATGCTAATCTGGAGCAACTTTAACCTATGTCTAGTGGAGCCATACAACAATGCCATTTTATGATGACAATATGCATCTGGAGACACAATGTTTAAATTGACCATTGTCGCCACTTGGCTTGTTAGTTTGTCCCCTTTCCTTGCAGTATCAGCACAGATATGCATATACTCTGGCCTTATTCTGATGTCCAACAATGATCTAAACAGAGTATAATTTACCTGCCTGACCAGCTCTATGCACTTTACAGTTTCATACTCAGAAATCAGTTCATATTAATGTACATCGTGTCTATAACGGGACAGCATGGTATTAATTCTTTTCACTGAAAGACAATCTCGGCAGCATATGTCGTTCACAACATGTGAACAGACCAACTGCAGTGTTCTGTCAGCAATGCATTGCAATGGCAATACGAGTGGCTGGGATACGCCTGGATAAGTAACTAATGTTTGCCATGCTAACCTCTGCTAGGGTTTCTTGCTCGTAGGGCCACATGTTCACTTTAGCACCTTTTGTGTTTTCCCGATTGGATCTCCGCCCCTATTTGGATCCCCACATTTAATGGGATTTTTATTGATTTGAGAAATGTGAAACCTTTTCTCCTTGCGGCCATCTTAATCCAAGCTGGGTCGGGGAATTGATGCCCGAATTCCGCATTTATTTCCCCCACCCAGCTAGTGTTTAGATTAAGGCCCATTTCAGCCACATGTGAGTAGCTGGGACTTCCTCCAATGCTTGTGTCCAAACGTAGTTTGTATCCCGTAGGACTTGATTGACCCTGACATTGAAAACCTTGCACCAAAACCAACATTCCCCTGGAGCTCCCCTAGTAAGAAAAAAAGGGCCAGCGACAAACTGTCAGGCAGGAGTGACGGATACCTGCAGTTCGCATTTCTATAAACATTTGAATAGTAACAGTCGGCTGTTACTAGTACCTCTGTTGTACTAGCCTAATTCTGATGACATGCACGAATGCAAACCGAGACCAAGAGGTTTATAAATACCTACAGCATATTTGAAAAGTATCTGATCTGTGCGTGTCTAGTTGAAAAGTTATAAAATGTTAGTGCTCTCGTTATTGGCTAAACAACTGTATGCCAAGTGTGTAAGCAGTAATGGAATGCAGCCCTAGGCTTCTGACCCCGTTTTGAGTTGGAAGAGCGCGGTAACGTGTGCAGCTCAACATTTGGGAGAAAGCATACAATACTGCAACCTGTCAAAAACCCAGACACCCTTTCCCTCCACATTCACTGCTCTGCTAAGTGTGTGTGTGTGTGTGTGTGTGTGTGTGTGTGTGTGTGTGTGTGTGTGTGTGTGTGTGTGTGTGTGTGTGTGTGTGTGTGTGTGTGTGTGTGTGTGTGTGTGTGTGTGTGTCTGACAGATCATGACTACACAGTGTATTTAAGATGGATCAAATAAGTAAAGAAAGGGGTTTTTGATTTCAAGAAATATGAGATCCTCTTCTTGATCCAAGTTGCTTGGAATCTTCTCATTACTTACGCTTGTCTAGTAAGGAAAATGGAATGGATACTTGTTTGTATCTGTGTTATTTATTTATATATATATATATATATATATATATAAACACACGTACGTATGTGTGTGTTTATGTAATGTTTTGAATTACTATTTCCCTGCATTAAAAGCAAATTCTTTTTTTTCACAATAGCTCTTGAAGTACCATTTAAAAGTATTAACTGTTTTATTTATTAATTGTAACATTCTGATTTAATTCAAGTTACAAGTTCATACGGTTTCTCTTGAATTCTTCAACGCCCCTTTTTAGTTGTTGTTTGGTTAATCTCTCTGGGGGCCATGACTGTGTATATGACTTGTTCTCTAGTAACCCTTTTTACCTCGGGGCCTCTTCAGTCCTAGCACGACTAATGGAGTCGGAGCTAAACACACGGTGAAAATCCAGCTTTCAGCTATTATCACCCCTCTTGTCCCTTAGTCCCCTCCCCCTGTGTGTGGGTGGGTGGGTGGGTCAGTGTGTGTGTGTGTGTGTGTGTGTGTGTGTGTGTGTGTGTGTGTGTGTGTGTGTGTGTGTGTGTGTGTGTGTGTGTGTGTGTGTGTGTGTGTGTGTGTGTGTGTGTGTGTGTGTGTGTGTGTGTGACTGTGCCTGCGTGTTTGTAGGGTTGAAGTATAATGTTTTGTTAGCACCAGGGCTGTGTTCGCAGGCTTTAACCCGTGCCCTAGAGAGCTATCTGTCAATCAATAAAGAGACTGTTTTGCTTTGAGCAAATAATAAACAACTTTGCAAGAGGGTGAGAACAAAAGAAGAGATTACTGAAAAAGGAGTTTGTCAGTGTTGTTGTTGATGTTTAACACTGGTGCTGGCGTTTGCACGGTCGCTTAAATCTCAGCATACAATTCACATTCACAAGTTCAATTCAATTATACATAATGCAATAAATGGTTCGTAATATCCCTCATAACAGGTTTTAGCACTTTCAACATACAGGTTAAGCATATTTTTGTTTTTGTCAGACATTTCCCAAATCTTCTGCAATGTACTCGACAAGTTTTCTAACCGATACAATTATCCAACATTTGAAAATGAATGATGAATGTGTCTAGTTCATGTGTGAATATTGAAGAGAAAGTATCAAGTTGAAAGAACTGTAGGACATAGGATGATCTCCCATTATAAACATTATAGACATGAGTGATGTGTTGGGAGACATGAGTCTTGTTTCTGTCCTCTAGTCGCCTGGATGCCAACCACATCACCTCGGTCCCAGAGGACAGCTTCAAAGGACTTCAGCAGCTACGCCACCTTTGGTTGGATGACAACAACCTCACAGAGGTTCCCATTGGTTCCCTCAGACACCAGGCCAACCTTCAAGCTTTAACATTGGCTCTCAACCGCATCTCTTACATCCCAGACAACGCTTTTGCCAATCTTACCAGTCTGGTCGTGCTGTGAGTGTTTTTAAATTTATTTTTATGTTTTTGTAATTACTTAGATGAAATGTTGAATGGGTGATCCATTTATAATAAAATATAGTCCAAAGAAAATGCTGTATGGAAGAACATGTGTTCAGTGTTTATAAATCTGCAGGTGTAACTTACTGTCTTTATTTCCATAGGCATCTCCATAACAACAGGATTAAAGAGATTGGGGAGCACTGTTTCAATGGGCTAGTCAATTTAGAGACATTGTAAGTACATTGTGTGTGTGTGTGTGTGTGTGTGTGAGAGACAGAGAGAGAACACCTCACCCACCTTCACTGCCGTCTCCCTGATGTCAGTGTGTCCACTTCCTCCTATAATTGCTCCAGGATAAATAGAGCAAAGTCCAGGATTGTTATCATATCTGCCCTCCTGTTTGCTGCTTCCTTCTGCCATTGTTGCCACACAAATATACTTTAGTGGCAGTCTGACCTGTTGGCTAACAGACAATCATTTTGCCAAACTTTTGCAAAGCCATGAAGAAAGTAAAATGACCAAGTAAAACCCAAATAAGAAAATATATGGTCATTATCAATGCGATCACTGCGCCACAATTTAATACTATTTTCCCTACTATTGCTTTCTTCCTAGTAATATCCTAGTTATTGGATATTGTTAGACTACTGGAGAAGTTAATGTGAGATGACAAAATTGTACAGTAGAAAGACGTAAACTTTGGGGTTGCTGTTTGTATTTTTACTCAGAGACCTCAACTTCAACAACCTCATGGTTTTTCCCAGAGCAATAGAGGCCCTGCCTAAACTCAAGGAGCTGTGAGTATATTGATAATGTTTGTGTCTTTGTGAATCAAGTTGCACCTATATACCTTGTGCCATATCTCGGCCAAGAATCCCAGTGTCTAAATTAGGTTGATATCGTGTCATTTGTATTTGGAATATGTTTTTCTGTAGTCTTAAGGGTATTTTTAACAAGTAGTTCTGCATAGGGGCTCCAATAACATTCTAGTGTGGAAGCTGCTTTTTGTTTTTGCCTCTCTATTCTTTGACAGTTTCCCTTCCTGTAACACAAGGGGAACCATTTAATGTGTAGTTTCTTTGAGTCCTTGATCTCAGAGAAGTGCACCACCATTATAGCCATGTTGTTGGGTACCTTTACTCCCCAAATACACTATTTATTTCCAGGCAGTTGTCCTAGTATATTTACTGCTTCATCTGATTGGTTTATTATGCACAATTCACAGCCTTTGTGGCTCAAATAATCTAAGCTTACTGT
Organism: Lota lota; assembly: GCA_026745465.1. Lineage (NCBI taxonomy): Eukaryota > Metazoa > Chordata > Actinopteri > Gadiformes > Lotidae > Lota > Lota lota. The sequence goes on along the minus strand of JACYXH010000659.1, from coordinate 11,831,503 downwards.
GATTGCATGTTTAAAATAAATAAAAAATATGCTCAACTCTATTTTGAATGTATGACATTTACTATTGCTGTGTGTTCTGTCCACAGTGGTTTCCATAGCAACGATATAGCTTCCATACCTGAAGGTGCCTTCCACAACAACCCTCTGTTGCGAACCATGTAAGGTCACACCCCACCCACTGTTAGTGCTGTTCACTTGCCTGCACAAATATTGACGTATACTGGGCTGGCATGCATGTACACACATGTCTGCCTTCACAAGACACACACACACACACACACACACACACACACACACACACACACACACACACACACACACACACACACACACACACACACACACACACACACACACACACACACACGCACACACACGTCTGTCTTCACAAGACACACGCACACACACGTCTGCCTTCACAAGACACACACACACGCACACACGTCTGCCTTCACAAGACACACACACGCGCACACACGTCTGCCTTCACAAGACACAAACGCGCACATACGTCTGCCTTCACAAGACACACACACTGATCTGCAGTGCGATCGAAGCTTGGACTCAACGTTGTAGTGTCCAGAAGATGGTGCCATTTTTGCACTGTGAAATTATTTTTGAGATTTAATTTTATCCCATTTTGTTTCCCCTATAGCCACCTCTATGACAACCCTCTGTTGTTCGTCGGGGCTTCAGCTTTCCAGAACCTAACTGACCTGCACTCTCTGTAAGTCCCACAGTCTGGAGTCCTCCTTAACTGCTTTATTGCCTGACAGTGGGCCCTAAGGTGGTCATAGTTCAGCATGACACTTTTGCAATACATAGCTACATTACCAGAACCTTAATCATTTTTATGTCTTACGTCTGTTCGTTGATGATTGAACATGATGTCATGCTTTGGAATGAATGTCATGTGATTAGTCATGTGATTTGTGTGTCAGGATGCTGCGTGGGGCCAGTCAGATGCAGGACTTCCCAATCCTTACTTCCACTAACAACCTGGAAAGTCTGTAAGTAGCTAACCTCCACATCCCCGTTCACCTGAAAACGCCATCTCGTCCCTGACTGTCTATTATGAAATAGCACCTCATTATACTGCTAATATGCAGTTGTTGCTTTGATTTTCAGGACCCTAACGGGCACCAAGATATCCTCCATCCCAGTCCATTTGTGTGAAGACCTAAAGTTGCTTCGCACATTGTAAGAGAGTCCTCCTCCTCATCGTCATTATGTATAGCCTAACCACAGAATAACACTTGTGTAGATATTTGTTTTTGTTATGAAACGCTCCATGTACTTTTTGGATACTGTCCAATACTACAAAGTTTGTTAGCTAGTTTTATTTTTATTTTATTTTAAATGTTAAACTCCATGAAATTATACTGACAAAATACGTCGTGGTCCTTTGACATATTGTCTGATATAATCATCATTGTGTTTCTCTCTTCCCATTTATTAAATATATATTTGTAACTTCTTTGCCCCAGCCATTCCATTCTCTTCACTGGAAAACGTACCTGCTTAATTAAATTGATGGATGATGGATTGAGTAGGTTAAATGTGATTATTTTGTGAAGACAGCGAAGGTTAGAGCTACTCTGTTCTAAGAAAATAGGCATATGTGATTTTGTTTTGATTGTATATATTATTTCCTGCCGATTGTGTTCAACTCCTGTCCGTGTCCTTCAGAGACCTGTCGTACAACCAGATAGAGGAGCTGCCGTCTTTCCACGGATGTGTCGCTCTGCAGGAGCTGTAAGTGACGATCACGGCAGCGCAACACACATCTCAACCACACATCTCGCCTTCAAAGTAGAATAATGTCAACAGAGGAAACTGGTGAAAATACTAATCCATATTCCATCTCTCTTTTAAACGGTTTGAAACTTGTGTCCAAACAACAGAAATCTGCAACAGAATCACATTCAACAAATCAACAGAGACACTTTCCAAGGACTCGGTGCTCTTCGCTTGCTGTGAGTGACCATGAATAAACCACACACACACACACACACACACACACACACACACACACACACACACACACACACACACACACACACACACACACACACACACACACACACACACACACACACACACACACACACACAGTGCATGCATGCAAATGATAATATAATTTAGACACATTTTAAGACAATATATGCTCATATTCTAAATGCAACATGTATTTGTTCTCCACAGAGATCTGAGCAGGAATGGCATGGGATTCATCCACAAAGATGCTTTCCTCTCTCTGACCGCACTTACAAACCTGTGAGTATTGTTTCCATTCTTCTCCACTCCAGCATAGTAGATGCACCACCGCACAGTTTCACATCTCTGTTTGGATAGTGTACGTTGTTCCATTGTTGTGTTCATACGTGTGACTTGATCTCCCCCCCCAACCTACCGTCCTACCATCCCAGAGACCTGAGTATGAACTCTCTCACGGGGGTCCCAACAACGGGTCTGAATGCGCTCAGCCAACTGAAGCTCTCAGGAAACCTACAGATGAAGAATATGTTAAGTGCTAAGAGCCTGCCGAAACTGAGGTGAGACTTTGTTCTGATGTCTTCAACTCTCCCTGGGGTCTTCAACAGTTCCTCACCTCCTGTCTATGGTTCCCATCAATGTGGTTGTGCGGTGAAGTAGTGTTTCGGATGGAGAGCAGTACATTGTGAAGTCTGGTCGTTGATGTTATTTTATTTCTTCTGTAGATCCCTCTCTGCGCCATATGCCTACCAGTGCTGTGCTTTTGTGGACTGTAGCCCAATGATGGGTCATTCAGAAGGTGACGACGTGAAGCAACCGACAGGTGAGACGTGAACTGCGTTAAACTGACTGAACGTGTGTTCTGGGCACTTCAAGCAAACTGACGTGTATTCTGGGGACTTCAAGCAAGCCCGAATCACAGATTTGAATGTTCACTTTGTTCCAACCTCTTCTACTCTGTATCTCCATTAGCTTGATTATATGGAAGGTTACACTAGTTTATTTTCTCCTAGTACTAACTACAATCAATTGTATCTTCCGGTGCATGAATGGCTCATGATTCCCTGTCATTTTTTCTTCAGATGGGGAAGATGTGGAAAGAATCTCAATGATAATGCACTGCACCCCCTCACCAGGTAGGCAGCAACATAACTGAATGATTGCTATCCGGTTTCATTGTGACACACTCCAGGCAATGGTTGTTAAAAACAACAACAACGTAATGCTTAAAGTTCTATTAAGTGTCCACGCTGACCCTTATTTATGATTGTTTCATTTTCATTGTTTTTCTTTTACTGTTGTGGTTATTTAGTTTTTGTGTGCATGTCTTCATTTACTTGAATCTCCATCTTCTTCAGCAGCGCATTCAAATTGTGCATATGATCAGTGGTGGCTGATTAGATATATGGGGTGAGACGTTTGTTAGTGTGCAGCGTCTACATGATTGCATTGAAATAAACAAGTTGAAATAAACGTGTCCGCCCTGTTGTCCGGTCTCCAGGAGCGTTCAAGCCCTGCGAGCATCTCCTGGGCAACTGGATGATCCGCGTGACCGTGTGGTTCATCTGCGTGGTGGCTCTGGTCTTCAACTCCCTGGTGCTGGTGGTCACCTTCGGCCCCATGCGTCCGGCCTCGGGACCGGGCCCGGGCCACCCCCAGGGCTCCTCCCTCTCCGTGGCCAGGCTGCTCACAGGCCTGCTGGCTCTTGCCAACCTGCTGACAGGGCTGTACGTGGCCGTGCTTTCCCTGCTGGACCTCGCCACCTGGGGCTCCTTCGCGGAGTTCGGGGTGTGGTGGGAGATGGGGGTGGGCTGCCAGGTCACGGGCGCTCTGGCAATCTTCTCCACGGAGTGGGCGGTCCTGCTGCTGGCGCTGGCCGCCGTGGAGCGTGGCGTGGCGGTGCGGGCCGTCCTCAGGAAGACCACGCTGTCCCCGCGGAGAGACGCGCGGGCGTGTCTGAGAGGAGACCGCTGCTTTGGCCTGGCCGCGGGACTGCTGGCGCTGTTAGCCGCCGCCGCCGCCGCCGCCGCCCTGCCCCGCGTGGCCTCTGGTGAGCCTTCCGCCTCCCCGCTCTGCCTGCCCTTCGCTGGGAGCCAGGGCCCGGCGCTGAGTGTCACGCTGGTCTTGGTGCTCCTCAACGCCCTGGCCTACCTGTTCACGGCCGCCGTCTACACCCAGCTGTACTGCCAGCTGGGCCGGACCGACCTGGCGGACCCCGAGCAGACTGGAGCCTTGCGCCACGTGGCCTGGCTCATCTTCACCAACTGCATCTTCTTCTGCCCGCTGGCCGCCTTCTCCTTCGCCCCGCTCCTCTCCGGCTCGGCGTCCGCGGCCGGCGGGCCGGAGATCGCCAAGTCGGTGGTCCTGCTCTTCTTCCCGCTGCCCGCCTGCCTGAACCCAGTGCTCTATGTGTTCTTCAGCCCGGCCTTTAGGGAGGACTGGCTGCGGCTGAGGGCGGGGGCCAGAGGAGGCGTGGCGGTCCGCGGGGTGAAGGCGGTCGCCGGGAGCCAGGCAGCCCGCCGTGGCCCCGGGGGGCCGGGCGACAGAGTAGGAGGCGCCGGACCCGTGGCGCTGGGGGCGTACGGCTGCGGGGGGGCGTACGCGCCGCTCTGCGAGGAGGCGGTGGCGGTGTGCGCGCAGTGCGAGGCGGCGCTGCACGCCAGGACCTGCACCTCACCCCCCACTTCCTCGTCCCCCTCTTCCTCCGCGGCCGCCTGCAGACACTTGGTGAAGTCCCACAGCTGCCCCACGCTGATGGCGGGCGGAGCGGCGCTGTGCCAGCGGTCGGAGGGCTACTGGGCCGACCACGGCACGCCCTCGGCCCAGTCGGAGTACGCCGACGAGGGAGACTCGTTCCTGTCCGACAGCTCAGACCAGGTGCAGGCCTGCGGCCGCGCCTGCTTCTGCCAGAGCCGAGGCCTCCCTCTGGTGCACTACTCGTACAACATACCTCGCATCAAGGACTAAGACAACCCGCCGGAAGTGTGTGTGTGTGTGTGTGTGTGCGTGCTTGCGTGCATGCGTGCGTGTCTGACTAGCCTCTTTTTTTCCTCGTTTTTGTAATGTGCTGACTACCCTGTCAATAGACTCTTCGGAAAGCACTTTCTTTTTTTTTTTTTACAAAACGCCTAAAGGGAACGGTGTGTCATGTGAACTGACAAGACGGCTGTTGGTGTTACAGGATGTAACTGAGCGCACGGTGCGAGCTAGCCAAGAAGGATGTCACTCAGGAGATCCTTGCTACCAGTGCCTGCTTCTCGGTTCAAGTTGGACTAAATATCAGTATGTTACGGACCTCAACCTGTCACTTCTAGCTACGGTTCTTATGCCATTTCCGCTTCACCTGTACCTTCTATTAGTGCTCAAATATCGTCTATATATTATTTCAAACTTCTATGTCGCTGTGGAACTTTATGGTAATTGTAGCAATGGTATTCATCTTCGTTATAATAAAATGTCCCTTCAGGAGATGATTGAGGGTAAACGGAGAGAGTGGTCTTAAAGGTAGGGGGATAGGATAAGGATAACTCGTGCAGCACACCCAACCCTTCTCATCTAATCCAAATCCACTTTTCCTTCTCTGTCACAATTAAATACCCTGTACTTGCATTTTGTGAAAGCATGACAAATGATTTGTCATTTTATCAGAAACGGTTTTTCACTGTACAAAAAGTATGACAATGAATGTGATTTAAAAAAAAAAAGTAGCAAATATCACTGTTTTTCCAACAGCTGTGCTGGGTTGTATCGTGTGCTGCTTTAATTTATTATTTTGTGCAGCAAGAATGTGTGGGTCTAAGTAACTTCAGGTATATGAATGGTGGCCTTTGGATGATGAATGCACATAACCCCAGCACTCGCTACCATTTGAGCACCTCTCGTGAAAATTCAATCCAAATACAATTTTTGTTCCTTTGTATATTAGTACTCTAAATGTTCAATGATGGCTCAACATGTTATTTGTAGTCTTAAGTTGCACATATTGTGTGCTTACAGTACGATTCAAATTTAGCAGTCTGCGATTGACTAGTTTTCAGTGTAATCTTTGTAATAAAATTAACTTTATAAATAACTATCGTGATAGGGGGCCATCTAATGGTTATCGGTGTAGCTTTTCCTCTGAGGACATTTTGTGCGAGATGCTACATAGGGTGATGCGGCGGGTGTGGTGTGTTCTGTGCTGGAGCATGACTGCACAGACACTATGGTGGAAACACCCATGTAGCATGTAGACACATGCTGTGCCACATGGATGCAAGTCACCTGAGAGCTCAGGAATTTAGGCAGTGTAGGGAAAGTCATCTATCAACAAATCGTTCTTCTGTCCACGTTATGCATCGGAATTACTTGCTTTGGATTTATTTTCTACAGGCTTTTTTATATGTTTTGACGGGCTGTGTACAGTCATTTCCTTTGACACCAAACCAATGTCCCTTAATTATTTGTAACAATTCTCCTCTGTTCAAAATGTCAGTGTAGTTTAGAGATGTTCTTTTTGTTTGTGTATGTAAGTTATTTTCAAAGAAATCTAACAAATCAAAATGGGATGCTAACTAAGGGAGCTACCTCTTCCTGTCTGTTTTCCTTTTGTAATTATTTTCCTTGCATTTTTGGCTTTATGTTGATGCATCTGGCTGTATATCATAATTTCAGTTAAGTGCAAATTGTGGTAGGAATGTATGTACTATATACTGTGATTTCCTCCTTTTTTTTACCAATTATAAACTATTAAAAAGTACCTTTGCATTTGTTTACTTTAGTTTTGGGCTTTTAAGTAAGAAGTTAAATTCTGGAACAACTAATGTTTTCAAGGACATTCAAACGGGGAGACATATTTCAAGATGTCCCATTACCAGGTGTTAAAGATCTTTATGCTACAGATTTTTCCGACCTCACACTTAGTCAGAGCCCCTAGACCCCTTTTCCTTTTGTTAACCATAACGATGTTGTATAGGTGTTGTTTAAGTTACATGACACTCTTATTGCGGACTTCTGTCGATAGGAAAAACTCTATGTCCCAATGTAAATTATATTGCATGCTGCAGTCATATAGTTAAAAAAATGATATGCACGTAGAAAATTTAATGCATCTGCCAGCATGGACACACGAGTCATTCTGGGACGCACTGATCCCATCTTTCCAGAAAAGGTAAAGAAATCTAAACACAGCTGTATTCACTTTTCCAAGTTGTCACTGTAATGTAATAGGCTAGTGAAATACTTGAGCAAGCTGCCCAACCTCCACCTGCTTCTTAAAGGCATGTATGAAAAAATCTCTTTGAATAATGATTTAGCAGATGTCACTTTGTATAAAGGCATCTGCTAAATGGCTAAATGGTCATGTTGTTTAACCCCAAACCTGCAGCCAGGAGCTATGGATGAACCAAAGGCCCGGAGCAGTACAGCAGCTTAAAGACCTTGATGTGGACCCTGGTAAGATACTGAACATAACATTTTAATTGGTTTTGATTTGCATTTATTCAACCTGGTTAGTGTCAAAGTCTGTTAATTTGACACATTTGAAACCGTACTTGGCGCATACAGAAGGGACTGGTGAAGACTACGTATTTTCTGTAACCTAAACCAAACCATCTCTAAGAGGGCCTAAATGTAACCATAACTCACTGTATACAGTGTTAACATTTCAAATAAAATTGGCTACGGATTAGGTTGTCGTGAGGTGTCGTAATCGAGATTTGTAAGCAGGCTTCTAGGGTGCATCGAAACCCACTGGCTGCAAATGCAGCAGTATACCTACTTTTTGCCAGTATAACATTGGATTTAATGTGTTTAATTACTGTTTTCACACATGTTTTTATTATTTCTGAATACTGAGACAAACAGTTGTCATGATTGCTAAATAGGACACACAAAACGACAGTGGTCAGAACGCAAAATGTGACAAAAATAACTGCGATATCATTGTATTTATCTTGAACACGTTTGTCCGCTTGGCTCTGAAATCCCAGCGTTTCTTCAGTCAGAGCCTCCACATTTCTCTTTCATTTCTTCTTTCTTTTTGTCCTGTCTGAAGACTTGAGCTGCAAGACAAGAATGTGTGTATTGATAAAGGGCCACCAGCGATGGTCACAGTTGACCCAACATATTCAAGTCGTATTTAAACTCAACAGAGCAGTGACTGGTGAAAGCAAGTCATTGAAAAAGTAAAGGAGGAGAGGGCAACGTGAGGTTCAGTTGTAGATTCCTCTGAGGAAGCGTGTCAACACAGGTCGAGATGCATAGGCAGGGCGCAGTAGCGTCACCGTCTGCTCGGGCGTGGTGGTTCTGTCGCCGCGGTTTCACCGGTAAGAGGCGGAGGTTGGCTTTGCTCTTGTGTCATACTTACAGCGAACTTCTAGTTTACACTCCACAACGTCTTCGCCACTGTCATTCACCGCTTTGCAGGTGTAGACTCCCCCGTCAAACGTGCAGGGCTTGCGTATCTCCAGGGTCAGGACGCCTTGCTTACTGAACATTCGGTATTTGGCCTCGTTGGAGATGTCCATTTTGTTTTTGTACCATGTCACTTTGGGCTGATAAAGCACAACATTATTACATATCAAGTAGTTGTTGCCAGAGACATAACAATTAACATGAAATAACAAATGTCATAAGCATGCATAACATAAAGCACAACATTATTACATATAAAGTAGTTGTTGCCATAGACATAACAATTGCTTATAAGTCATAAGCAAAATAATAGCATTCACAGTTTAATAAACGTTGAAGTCCTTTGGATCAGGGACAACCAGTGGCAATTCATGTTTTCTTTTAGTAATGTTTTAAGATAGTATATCAAGCACTATAATCATCGTATGGCTGCTGCCAAATAATCATCATCTATGTCTGTTGATGAGGCTAAAGTTTGATTCACATTGTCCCCTGACACAATTCAGATCCCCCAAATCAGGGAAAGGATGATTTGTAATTCTCAGAGGAGGGATTGTACTACAGTAGTACCTTAGGGATCCCTCTGACGGAGCAGCTGAGCGTAGCGTTGTACCCTGCTATCACAGAGCGGCTGACCAGAGGGTGTGTGAACTTAGCTGCCTCCGAGAAGTCATGGTTCTTGTAGTTAGGAGACTTGTAGTGACTACCTGGAGAGAAAAAAGTGAAAACTTGGGGATGATGTGCATGTTTTGGCACTCACATGTACAGATCTTTGTGGAACTAGAGTTAGTCCACACATGACCTTTAGCTACTAATGAGTTCATTAATACAGTAGTGAACACCGCGATGAACCTGTGATTGCTGGCGTTGGTCCTACCTGTTTTCTCGATGTAGGCGCTGTCCTTGGAATTGCAAGGTTCTGGGCTGAGGCCAACCTGGTTAATGGCAAACACTTGGAAGATGTACTCGTTCCCCATGATCAGGTCAGACACCACACAGTTGCTGCGCCTGTGCTGTTCAAACACTGTGAACCACTCCTGTTGAAGAATCCACGACTCAGTTTCACATATTCATATGTTACATATCTTTTTGAAGTAGCATGGCAACTGAACTATGGATAGTCTATATTTTGATTTAAAATCACAAGGTGTAATGTTGATAATTAATGCAAACAAAACCACAAGATTGATTTAGATCTTCACGTCATGCCTGACATTCAACAGATAATGCTCTTTGTAATTTGATAATCACACACACGTACACAACACACACACACTTGGTACTCTGGGATGCAGGAGAAATGAAGAGAATCTAATAATAAAGTAGTGAAACATGACCAGGGGTATTATCAGGAGAGGAGGACAAAGACCTGTATGATTGGACAGACAGCCCATGTGGGGTCAGGGCTAGGAGGCTATGTTTAGGGCATTCCAGGCGGCTCTGTGCTCTGTCAAGCAAGTTGTGGAAGGTGCTGGTTTAATATCTCACATCCAACACATCCAACACCCACAATGCATCACTCCTCCTGGCCCCCCAGGAGGGCAGTGTAGTTATTTGTAACAAGGAAGGCTAAAATATCCCCTGGCAGCATTCCCTCTCACATATGGTGCACATATATGTATATGACCCATTGGAGTCTGTATAATGGGGAGTTAAGCTACCTGGGGCCGATTGTGGTTTATGGAAAGTGTCCCAAGAGAAAACCAAACAGAAGCCACTACTTCACACAGTAAAAGAGCAACAGGATATATATCGCTACAATCAGGACTGCCATTGATACGAACATTAGATATTTTCAAGAAATATATCAAGTATTACTGACATATTCAGTTGTCTTTAGGCTGGTATTAAATGTCTTGTCGTGGAGATGTGTTAGTTTTCAAGAATGAGCTAAAGATGGATTTAAATGTGTGCCTGGAAAGGGTAACCCAGAATACTTCATACCATGGTCTTCTTGTCTGCCTTCCGAACAGTGTAACCAATAATATCACAGTTTCCATTGTCCTTCGGTGGCTTCCATTCAATTGCCACGTTAAAACTCCACACATCCGTAATCTTAAGGCCTTCGGGGGATCCTGGGAGATCTATCCAAAACAAAAGTGTAACCTGTTAATAAAGATGACGTTTATAACTTCTAAGTTTAGTACCCAGTTTTTAAACCCTTCTGCCTCAGTAGTCCTCACCGACGATCCGTATATTGATGCTGGCTGTGTCTACCACGTTTTCAATCTGCACCTGGAGATCATATTTCCCAGAGTGTTTCCTCTCCGCCTTGCGGATGAAGAGGATGGTGTCTGTGTCGCTGTTGCGGAGGCTAACGTCTGTGGGTTTCAGGGGCTCGCCATCACGACTCCAGCTCACCGTGGGCCTGGGCTTACCCTGCATCCATATATGAGGATGAACACATTACATCAGCATTACATCAATATATGGGGATGAATGCATGACATCAATATGAGGATGAATACATGACATCAGCATTACATCAATATATAAGGATGAACACACGATATAAGCATAATATCCCTATATTAAGATGAAACCATGACGTAACATGATCTTCCATATAATTAAATAAACTGAGTCACAAGGATGATATTCTTGGATCAAGCTAATTGGTCCATATTGGGGACATGCAATTTGAAATAGCAACAATGAGCAATGTTAGCTCAAACATGGTACTGTTGAGTAGATTTATTAAACTGGATAAAAGGCAAAGCATTTTGAAATTGAATTGGATTCAGAGGGCTCTTTGACTCAGTTTAAAGTGTACCTGGAAGGGAATCACAAGGTTGATGGTCTCTCCAACTTTCTTAACCAGAGTCTGCCGAAGGTTTCTGGGAATCCAGATTTTGGGCCGCTCTGTTCAGGCCATGGGAAGAGGAGGAACATTTAAACATATACAACACAGCAACATGCATACAAGGATAAAGTCAAAACAACCCCATCTAGATAGATAGAGATAGATAGAGAAAAATATGGATGTAACCTGAATAGACCCGTTTCCAATAGGTGTCATCGTAGGACAAACAGTGTCCTACCTCTGTGAAAAGCATCTATAGAGACACATACCTTTTAACCTGGTTAGATTCCCTAAAGTTTATTACAAGAAAAAAATGAAACTGCGAATACTCGTTCAGAATACTAGTTTCAGAAATAATTTCAGAAATACCCACGCATAATCTCCCGGATGCTGACGGCCTGGCCCAGTGTGGCGGGGGGACTGGGGCCGGCCATGTTGTAGGCCCGCACACGAAACTGCAGCTTATCTCCAGTGGAAAGATTTCTGATTACCACCGAGTTTCTGTCAATCAGACCTTCAAAGGCTGGCACCCATTCATCTGCTGTGATAAGTGAATCAAAACAGAAGGCAGTCGGTTTTTACTCTTGAGTCAAAGGCAAATGAGCAAATGGCACAGCTTTTACAGCAAATGGATTTTCATGATATCTGATTTATACATGTGGACAGGAAGGGAACAACACAAACTGGTTTCATAGCTACACAAATCCCTATCAAACTCCAACATGTAGACAATGTGAAACCCTTGGGATGCAGTTACTATCTTAAAAGCTCTCATGCTAATGGTATCCAGACAAAAGCCTCCTCTAAATATGGGACAGGCAGAACCTAATGCTGTCAGGGCTAATGTTGCCCGTTGCCAGACTGAAGTGGATGATAATGATCATTTTGCATTGACCATTTTTTTTCTCTCACATGTAATAGGCCATGTTAAATAAAAAGTAATAGCTAGTGATCTCACCGCTTAAAATATTTAATAATAATTTAGACAAAATATATTCCCCAAAACAATATGTTGCATGAAAGGGCCCCTTGCCACCCTGTCTCGGTGGCCCTCCCCTGGCGTGGGTACTTACTGCCCTCTTTGCAGTACTCAACCCCATATCCTTCCAGCTCAGCTGCGCCCACCCGCTCAGGCGTCCTCCACTTCAGCGAGATGGTGGTGTTGCTTATGTCATCAATGCACAGCCCAATGGGCTCGCTAGTAGGAGCTAGGGGAAGACAGAACAAATGTTAATGCATACCTAACTGATGCGTGTCCTGACTGTTTTTTCAAAACAAACACGATTTTCCAACACAATGTTGAACATAAGAAGCCTGATAGAGGGGATCGACTTAATACTATATATTTTTCATCAGACCTGAGGTCACTTGTTGCAGACACTTAAGTGCTGAGGGGAGCAGAGCTGTAAAACAATGTAATAACCATCTGTTTGTGAGTTGTATTCGATGGTGGTGTAAACTGTCGGACAGATTTGGTAAGCCACAGTGCACAGGGAGGGTTTGCTTGGAATGTCTCAACTCTTACCTCCGGAAGAAGTTTGGAGACGGGACATGGATTACCAGAGAAGCATGTTCTAGACCTTGCATGCAGCTGCCAGGAAGTTTCAAAAGCCTGCCAAAGGCTCTGGTTGTTTTGGGATTTTCTTGGTCATACAAGTTCTCAGGAAAAAACACATCCCAGTGTGTTGGAAGGAAAAGTCATACAGTCCGAACTATGGAACAGTTGATCCAATCTTTAAATTCTCTCGACAGTCTCGACAATCAAAGGGGCTGAGGAATTTGTCCTCCGCAGGGACTACAGTTTAAATTAAGATCCGGGGACATTGCCCCCCAAAACGTCCCTGCAAAGGGGGTAGTACTTTCCAAAATTACAGGAACTTTGGGGGTGAGGCTCGCAGTGCCAAACATTTCTGATTGGTAGAGTAGCCTACTTGCAGCATTTTATCTCGATAGCTTCTAAAATCAATTTTCTTAATTTGAAGGTCCTTTTTATGTACATATTCCGCAACACATAAACGTCACGAAAGTGAGAACGTTTTAGGAGCATTTTCGCGCCGGTGCCGGTGTTAAAGATAGATGGATTGAACCCTCAACCTCATATAGCCTATGAAGAGGAACTTGTACTCCATCCTTTCACTGAAATGCCCTGTCTGTTTAGAGGGTTCAAGTTTCACTTTTAAATCCAAGTGTATAATAGTGTAGCAAATTGCAGGCAGTTCGCGTAAGAGGGAGATTATGATGAGTGGGTGTGCCTCGGTGTGCATTTAGAGCGTTCTTTAATACATCCATGTTTTGGAGACACTCGTTTAAAGGTTGTTTCCTTGTTTGATTACTAAAAGTAGGCCATCCCTCTTTCGGAGAAAGATAGTATCCAAAACGAAACTGCAATAGCCTACACACAATCTTATCAAAAGCAACTTATATTCATGTACCACAGTGCAAGTAAACACTGGCTTGTAGCACCGACTGCCATCGAGATTAATGATCAATACATATATAACAGATAACGACAATTATAGGTCTATGAATTTAGTTTACAATGTAGTGTAAAAACAGCCGTTGCTTTTTCATACGGCAGTAGACAAATTTTCCTAACCTTTGCAGGTCTTTAGACTGCGTTGGAAACAGTCAACAAATGGCTGAATTTACCCTTTTAGTTCCTTGAAAAGTAGTCCCTTGGACTAAAAGTTAGGGGTACTTTGGGTTGACACGTAGCTTCAGTCTCCATTTGTGCAGCTGATCTGGAAAAAGCTATTGACTATGTTCCCCTGGAGAACTAAGTCTTAATCTAGGCTGAGGGATTTTGTGATCCAGGAACTCAAAGTAGAGACACTTCTCCTTATCTTTGAGTGCTTCCCAGTTGAGTTTGTTTGGTATCCTTGAACAATACATCCTGCATGTTCTGTATGAGGCACATGCGCCTGATTAAAGACCCCATGGCTAGTCTCCCGACTAGACTGCGAAGGAGGTGGAGGTTATGTTGCTAGAGAAAAAGACATTTGGGTAGACTCATCTGTGGTCATTATTATGCAACATTATTGGAGTAGAAGTGGTTATAAACGGATGGATGTTGCACTGGTGCTGAAGAAGCATGTGGAAGCAAGCAGATTTTTGAGCCACCATGGACACATCAGGTCTTGAGGAAAGCCAGTGGTCGAGACGGCACCACTGGGAGTCATCCTGGAGCTCCTCCAAGCTGGGCTGATGCATTCAAATCTGCTACATAGCTTTGGGAAGGCAATGACGTGTTCAGGTCTTCTGCTTATGATTATATCAGTAATCTGGTTTGACTCTCATTTGACCAATTGTTGACCAATTACATTACATTACATTGGTCGGCCTGGTCATGGTGTTTTTTTCTCCCATGGTTATCAAATTGCATAATAAACTATTTTTGTCACTGCTTCTCTAAATATATCATAACTGCCACTTTACGACTCAACTTGTTGACCCATTGACAGTTCCAGAAAGTTCTGGCACCACAAAAATCCAGAAATATGCTGAAGGTCTTATGCATGCTTTAACATTTCGTTATAGTCTTGTCCCAACTAAGCTCAAAGCTCCATACCACATGGTTTAACCGTCCAACTAAATTACTTGTGTAGGAGGGCTCAAAGGTTTACATGCAGGTTTTGACATCAGACAAGAATGTCCATGGGGTAACATGAGGTATCTATAACCAACTCATTTGTTTCACAGAGATTTAGTAAAATGTTGACCTGCACACATTTTTATGAATTGCTAGGCAATCCAGCCACAGCCTTACATCACATTATTGCCTAATAACTAAATATTAGACAGTATGTATTTCCTTTATTGTACAGGCCAGGCCAATCTAATCAAGTTCAAATATTTGTTATATTATAACGAACGGTTTTTCTTTTAGTCATATTACCAATAGAAGCACATCCATGCACTACTATACTCATATTTCAAGTTATATTACTAACTTGAAATAGTTAGATCACCATGAACTTTTCTTGTTTATTTCTTAGTTGACAGAATAACCAACTGCTACCACAACAGAATTCAAAATCAAAAGAAGCCTACTGCAAACAGTTTTGGGTTCTTGCTCAGGTTCAGGCTCCGTTGGCTCTCCGTTGGATGGTGCTGTAGGTTCCCCCGCAGCTGGGAGAGAGTTTTCTTCTCCAGGAGCACCCTCCACTGGCCGCACATCATTCTCAACACACTCTCCCTCTGTTCCAGCATCTGGGGCCTCAAGAACTAGATCCTCCTTCTCAACACACTCTCCCTCTGTTCCAGCATCTGGGGCCTCAAGAACTAGATCCTCCTTCTCAACACACTCTCCCTCTGTTCCAGCATCTGGAGCCTCAAGAACTAGATCCTCCTTCTCAACACACTCTCCCTCTGTTCCAGCATCTGGGGCCTCAAGAACTAGATCCTCCTTCTCAACACACTCTCCCTCTGTTCCACCATCTGGGGCTTCAAGGTCAAGATCCTCCTTCTCCTCCTTCTTCTTCTTCTCGGGATCTTCTGGTGGTGGTTGGGGTGTCTCTTCTGCCACTGGCTTCTTCTCTGCGGTCATCGGGAGCTTTGGCTTTGTCATCCTACCAGCTTAGTTAGTGCTGCTGCTACTGCTGCTTCAAGTTTGTCGTCGTACTTGAGCTTCGTGTTTTTCCTCACACCTTGCTATACTCTATTGTCTCTCTCTCTCTCTCCCTCCTCCCCATTGTCTTCCTCCCCCAGTAGCAGCAAGGCTCAAGGTCCAGCTGGTGCTGCTGGCTGAGCTGCATGCTAACATTGTATTATTTATAGAGAAGGATGCCGTGGATGGTTCCCTAATCAGCTGTCTTACAAGAGATGGGCTGCCCAGATACATTGAAGATGGCACTTCCCGGATGATAAAACTAAATTAAAAGTAAAGTAGTAAACGGATGATTGAAAGCTTCTCTCTGTTACGGGCTTCTGTCACAAATACCATTTTATTTGAGCGGCTGTGTCTATTTTTACTTTCAATGTGTTGCATGCATCACATGTCACAGGAGATAAGTACTCTTGAGTTGGTACAGATGCTCACCGCCTCATAGCATACCTTACTTGGCATACCTTACCATGTGTCCAGTAGAGCGTATAGCATTATTATAAAAAATTAGACATGATGGTGAATGTATGAAGCATGCCATTTTTATCAAAATATCGATATCCAGCGCCAGTTTTGTTGATTTCTGAAAGCATAAATTGTTTAAATAGCAACTAGGACTCTCCATTACCTAGAACAGATGGCGATAATGCCAAAAATCTGTTCTTTCAGACCTTTTTTATTTTAACAATTATTTATGATTATAACTAACATTAGTTTGATTGTTTTTGTCTCAACCCACAGAGCTCACACTCTGTCACGTCGAGCAGGCTGCAGTTCACATACCAGCCAAAGGGGCCAGCAATGAGAAGGAATGTCTGATTCTTAGTAGTTGGTGAGTCATTGACATCCATTCTACTCCAAACGAGTGTTTAGCAACTCCCATAGCTGTAGCTTTGTTTTGTCCAACAGAAGTAAGTGCATTTAAACTACCCTGGCTAGGTAGTTTTCTCCAATTGTGCCCACAAACCAACACGTTTCTAACTGCTCACCTCTCAGTCTCTAAGTCTGTGAGCATGTACACTATCACTATCGAAGAAAACTACCTAGCCAGGGCAGTTGGTATGCACATGGACAAAACAAAGATACAGCTATGGGAGCTGCTAAACACTCGTTTGGAATGTAATCGATGTCAATGGCTCGCCAACTGCCCAATTAAACAAAAATCATGACTGATTTACATCTCAAAATAGACAATGTAATAAATTAACCTAGATCTTAGCAAACCGCCAAATCCTTTAAGAGCACCTGAAATGAACACAACCATAATTGTGTCCACCTCCTGGCATTCAGCGCAGCCACGCATCCGTTTCAACTTCCAATAGGTCACATGGCCCTTCTGTCTCACAAGGGCCACTGAATGCATCAGCCACCTTGCCTCACCCTTACACCTTAAACCATAGATCACTGTCTTTATCTTGCAGTGCACCAATATAACAAGTGACAGCAATACGTTTGTTCTGCGTGAGCAAGAGTGTATGTGTGTTAAAAGTGTTACATTGTGGACATTGATTGAGTGCCATGAAGAGACTCACCGACTGGTACAAAGGGCTGGGAGGCGGAGCTGTGGCGAGACATGCCGATGGCGTTGACAGCGTAGACCCGCATCTCATAGGCCACGCCTTCGATCATCCTCTTGGCTTCGAAGGTTGTGTTGGGGTAGGGGTCAAAGTTCAACCTCATCCATCTGTAGCTTTGTTTTTTCTTTCTCTCAAGCACGTAGCCTGTTAACGGAACGAGTGATTAATGAGCGTTGGCGTGATCACAGAAAGAAACACTGCTGGTCCCTCCTGCATATGTTCCTACCGATGACAGGCTGACCCCCGTCAAACGCAGGGGGATCCCACTGGACAACGCAGCTTTCCTCACCCACACTCAGCACCCTGGGGGCCAGGGGGGGGTCTGGCACATCTGGGAGGGCATGTGGATGTTAGAAGAGAATATCAAAGACCAATTTACTACATTATTTATTTTAGGTATTTTTTTATAAAGTGGGGGTGTATGTATGTATTTGGTCTTAACACTACAGTGTTAAGCAAGTATGTGTGTGTAATGTGTGAGTGTGTGTGTGTGTGGGGGGGGGGGGGGAACTCCATCTCACCGACAACTTTGACGTTGATTTCAGCGGTGTCCTCCCCGGCCGGGTTGCGAACGATGACCGAGTAGACGCCTTCGTCCTGCCTCTCCGCCCCCTCAATGGTAAACACGCAGTGGCCCATGGTGCTCTCCACATGGACCCTCCCATCTCCCTCCGTCATCATCTGCACCGACCATAAGACACACATCAGTACTTCACTTTTTAGTTCCAACACCACCATCCTTTATGAGCTACACATTATACTAATGATGTGTCGCTTGCAAAATAATTATACTGCAAATGGTACTTCCAATCAACCCGTATTCACACAAGTTCGACAATATTTGTAATTGCTGCATTTGTCCTTTTCTTCTACACGTTACACACTACGCACTAAACAGCCCTTTCAAGAGGTACGCGCCATGCCTTTTAAACAAAGCTGATGAGGCGGAGCATCACGTGTACCCATGCAGATTCAGTGCTAGTAAATGTTAATATTTTATACAGTCTATGTTGAGTATCCTCAGCCTCTAATACACCCACCACATGCCGCTTGATTATAGCCTAGGGGTCAGGTTATACTATTTGCTTGACGGTGACTGGCAAATGAGTTCAGTAACTTGTACGGTGAATATCACAGGGGTTAAAAATTCCGTATGACATTATACTTTCGATGCAGCTCTTTTAAAAAGGGAGGGATCTACTACTAAGAAATGGTCCTAAACACAATAACGTCAAAACGCAGAACCATCTGCAGCGTTACGGATTCAGCGACTACTCAACACGCTTAAGGACGTACTTACTATCCACCTCTGAGTTCCCTCTGTGATGCGTGTGTCTGAAGGGAGATTCAGAACATGCTCTTACCTGGCCTGGTGGAGTTAGCTCACTGCTACATGCATGACTTTCACTTCCATCCAGTACTGTGTGGGATCTAAATACAGGACAGAGTCCAGGCAAGGCATGCAATATGCTGTCTTCAACATGAATTACGAAAGGAAACATAGAGGTTCCTAATCCTGCATGTTTGGATTCTAACCGTAGCATTCGTCGCCCGGTGCCTACATTTGAGTGCCGGGTAAAAGCTCAGCACAGAAAACAAAGAAATAAGATGTTTTTAAGGTTTCCAAGACATTCAACATGCATTGTGTGTGTACTGGGTTTTCAGAAGTGATATGCCGGCAAAATTACAAAAAACGAATCCTATTTCTTTTTAAAGTGCAACAGGTGCATTTTTGAATCCAGATACAGTGAAGAGTCACAGCTGAGGAGTGGGCACATGCACAAGGCCACGAGACCTGGTCTAGGTCACGCTAGGTCTAGATAGAGATTACCTTCCCATGCTCGTTCATGGTCCAAGAGAGAGAGGCCTTTCCTTTGTCCGCAGAACCCTCCGGCTTTGCAGCACTAGCCTACGTGTGAGCAGAGCAAAGCGGTAACAGAAGAAAGAGAACATCCTCTTTTTCTTCTTGGCTAGCAGGCCTGAGGTCAGTGAAGCTGTTAGTGGTCTCCTACCTGTTCACAATTCTGTGATTAATCAGAGTACCAAGGTTACTGTCCCAGATATAGTATTATATATATTAGTTGGGAAGTAGTACAACAGTAATTATTATAATGAAGCCAGCTTCATGTAACGGCTGTTTAATTGTATATATGAACCTTGAAAATTCACAGCGGCCTTTACCTACTGGACTCGAGATCAGTCCAAAGTTAGGTTTTAAGGCATTTGACCAAAGTACGGCAAACAAAATATAGCTCTGTGATTATGGTACCTTCCCCCACTTGGTCCAGATCACTGTTGGGGCCGGATCACCCGTGATGGGGACATCCAGCCGCAGTTTGTTGCCAGCTACGACTATAATGGTAGAGTCCGCACTGCGGCCCATACAGTCCAGGTGGATCTTTGGAGGATCTGAGGACAATGAGCCAAGACATTTCAAAAGATTTCTTTCTTATTTTATCATTTAAACATAATGTTTATTTCATTAAATACCAAATAAAGATAAGAAAAAAAATGTATGGTATACCTTGCCGTGGAACGTAATCAATCTTCACCTCTAACAGACGAACACATAGAAAAGGAGGTACATGTGTCATAAAATTTTTCAAATAACCCCAACAATAATTTGGAACTTAAGAATTATTAGAAATTGATATAAAAAAATCTAGTTGCTTTAGAATAGATTGACTACCCAGGAAATTTAGTTTGGCAGAGAGGTTGAAAGCATAGCCCTCTGGCACAAATGTGTAGTCTCCCTCGTCTTCAGGCTTCACATCATCGATGGTCAGCTTGTGAATCCTGTAAAGGTTAAAGGTCAATATGAAATATTTGCTGCTTCAACATATGTCAGTGCTTTGGAGCCTGTGCACTCTAAAGGGAGTATGGTTATCAATGGAGGATGTGCACAAGTGTTCATTTACTATCCGGTAGTATATGTTTCAGATTCTGTACTGTATTCAAATGGCACTTAAGCTCTTAAAGGAAAACCAAACCATAAAACAACTTATTTTAGAAGAAAAGTGATGTAATGGGTTACATAGCAGTGCTGTGAAGTGATCCTGGTCCTAATTTCCACTTAAATTCACAACGTGTTGTAAGATAAGAAGTAAATATTGACTCAAATTGCCCCCTATGGGTTAAATGCTTGCTATTGCATGTATTATTGTTAATAATAATAATTGTAATTTATTAATTTATTTGTAATCAATTGAAAACGTTGGCGGATGTGCCGTATATGAAGCTGTTGCAATAGTTCTGGAGGTGATGAAAGCATGTATGAGTGTTTCTGTGGCAGAGAAGGAAAGGGATGGTCGGATGGGGGCAATGTTTCTGAGGTAGAAGAAGACACAGGGTTCAAAGGAGAGGGTAGGGTCAAAGATGGCACAGAGGTTATGGATGTGAGGGGATGTGTGGACAGTGGAGCCATCAATACTGAGGGAGACATTTTTGGTGGATTTAGTAAGGGATTTCAAACCAATAATACCAAAACAGGGGTTTTGGTTTTTCCTTTAAATAAGGAAGAAAACCTTCCAAAAATACACCGGGAACTGAGAAGGGTGGGTGAGAAGTGTGGTTTGGCACACATGGGTCAGGTCCCATACTAGCAGATAACATACAGCAATAAATTACCATTACATTAAAGGTGGTGTAGGTAAGAGAGAGCTAGCAGAATAGGGCAGAAGAGAGCAAGATTTAGAAACGAAACCATAAAACATCCCCTCCCTCCCTATGTTTATCCTCCATTGAGAAGTGTTGCATTTATCGCACATGTGATTGACAAGCAAGATGGATTTCCCTAAACCAATCACGGAAAATATACCCTGATTGGTTAAAAATTTGCCGGGAGCGGTCTAAAATCTAAATTGGCCCATACAGAGGCAGGTGCAGTCAACTCGAAATGGATTCTCACAGCAGTTTCACTCAAGAATAGCTGACTGATGGCTGTATGCCATTTTAACAAATGACACTCCAATAATAGCTCTCCAATCTTTCCTACAGCACCTTTTTATAGAGCCTTCCTGTACTTTTCCCACACACACACCTGCCAATGTGAGTGATATGGGTTCTGGAGCTAGCCTTGACCTCCACACCGTTCTTGTACCAGGTTCCCTTCACCTTCTCATCAGAAACCTCACACTTAAAGAACGCCTCTTCCTTGGCCTTCACGGTGAGGTCTGCGATGCTCTGGTAAACCTCCAGGTCTTTCTCTGGGCGGGCAGAAAGCAATGTTTAGCTTACCATTGAGCATAGGGATTTTGATGTAGAGGTATATCAAGAACACATTAGATTCAATTAACTTGTGTGTGTGTGTGTGTGTGTGTGTGTGTGTGTGTGTGTGTGTGTGTGTGTGTGTGCGCACACAGCATAAGGCATAATGAAGAGCTATCAACAATAGCCAATGTTATACTCTGCTGTATCCTAGCAACAGATGGAAGAGTATCAACACTTTTCTGATTTGTGGCAGCAAATATAGCAGAAGAATTTCAACAGCGTTGTTTATGCATTCATGAACTCCTGACTCAAAGCAGAACCTAGTACATAGTAGCAAGGGTGTACCCTATATGAACAGGAACTGAATGTTACAGGAGATTGTTAGAGGTCAGGCACAGGAGACCAGCGAGCTGTACATAGTCAGCTGGTTGGTTGGCTGGCAGACTCAGTGTTTGATTGTCAGCCAGATCATTTGAACTGATTTCAGGACAGGGAGAGGAGCCTCTGTGCTACAGCCCAATGGGGATGCCTACGTGTTCACACCATGATACATTCAATACTCACATATACTATATGTGTATGCCGTCGTGTCAATTTACTTATTCACATATTGTTGAAACGGTTATCATATTTGCTGAATAATTTATAATATTATAAACTTGGTACTACAGGGAATAGACAGTTTATCATTAAAACATTTAAATATATAGACAAAAGAGTCATCATAACGTTGATTTAAATAAGGTATGACCTTGGACATTTATCTGTATCTGTTTGTCTCTGCAGGGATCATGGTCAACTAATCTCATTTAGAAAGATATATTAAACATTTTTAATATTAAACTGATCATAAACGATTATTTAGAAAACATATAAACTAGAATGTAAAAAGTAAGGGTTTATTTTGTGTTTTTATTTCATTTTATTTTATGTTATTTTTATAACACTGTTCTTCACACAGATTAATGTGTGTGGAAACCACTTGGAATGGTTCACTAGGCTATAGGTAAGGATAAATAATAGCGGGAGTTCAGAGAACTAGAGCCATGGAATATGTCTGCTAACTTTAGCTGGCCTTCTATGTGTTGTAACCTTGGCAAAGTACTGTTTGTAATCACCATGGCCACCAGAATAACCAGTGCCTGCTGGACTTGAATATGTGACAAGTCAATAATAAAAACAGTTCTTAGTTTAGAAGAAAATACATTTTCCCCAATTTTATTTTATATATCTAATTTTAGAATCTTTGTAATATATTTGTGAATGCCTTTTCCAGTTGAATAATGTGCTTCAATGTTAATTATTAACCACAAATACCTACCCTGCACCATTAGTTCTGCTACAGACTCTCCGCCGTTAGTCTTGACTCTGTAGTGGCCACAGTCTTCTTTCGTAGCCTCGTTTATGATCAATATATGTTTCAGGCCGTCTTTCTTAAAGCGATACTTGAATGACTCGTCTCTTGTCAGTTCCACGCCATCTTTCTCCCTATAAAACCAAATACAAATCAACTGTTTGTGAAATTGTATGTGTGTGTGTGTGTGTGTGTGTGCGTGCGTGTGTGTGTGTATATACAACTTAAATGTCCACCGGATATATATACTTTATATAGATATATATATGTATATATATATATATACGTATATATATATGTATATATGTGTATATATTTGTGTATATATATGTGTGTATATATATATATATGTATATATATATGTACATTATATATAAATAAGAGAGAGAAAGTTAAGTTTCTTTGCACCTATAGTATAACGCAACAGTGTGTGTGTGTGGATGGTGAAGCTCCGTCTTAGCAGCAGATTATTTTGATGTCCACGGCCAAGTGAGGGTTAAGCTTCTCAGATAGTATAATGTCACGGTGTGTGGCTCATTTGATATACCACTTCGCTCATTATAACGCTCATACACAACGACGGTACTAAAAAAAGTATCACAAAGTTACCGTGGGTTGTAACCATGGGGTAACATGCCCCCCCTTTCTTGGACCTGTCAGCCCAAAACACATTTTTTAAAAGCTTATAGTGTTAGAATTCCAGCTGAAACAGTGGGTTCATTGCTATTTAAGATGTAATAATGTCAAGCTTTTCTGAGAAGAGACATGCCACTTCGCCCTGTTTGTCCTGTATTCTCAACACATTCTGTCTGACTTTATCATGTGTGTATGTAATGCTTCCAGTGTGATTTCATGCCATTGATAAGCTTCTGTTATACGAGTTGCATTAATGATTTAAATCTATAAATAGTCCACAGCTGCTGCAGAGATACACACCACTAAGTTGTGTTCAAAGCTTTGCTTTTCAACATACCTTTTGCCAGCAAAAAAATCTATTTTTTACAAACACAGGGCTGGTATTATATGTGTCATACCTGGGCAGATTATTTAATGCATGATATCATCCTAGAGCAGTGGTGTTCACACGGTGGGTCTGGACCCAAGCACGGGACCAAGTGGCTCACCGGATGGCTATCATATTGTTTTAATTAATATGCCTTTCTTGTCTGTTTCATTTGATCATGTTTGAAGTCTAAAAGGGTAACATGTGTTGATGTATTTTGAGAAATATTAATCATCAAACTATTTTTTTACATGAAGATAATGAAAATAATGAGTATGTAAAAACTCTTTGGTGGGTCCTAGACCAAATGTTTATCCACCACAAGTGGGTCACTGGCATTAAACATGTGGCAACCCTGTCATAGAGCTAAGTATGTGTATGAGGTTTGCTCATTAAATATCAGGATGTAGTAGCGCCATGCCTTACCACTTGACAAGAGCTCCCTCCTCGGACACCTCACACTCCAGCTCCACCCTCTCTCCCACCATCACCATCTGATCGTCCAGGTCCTTCACGATGGTTACAGGAGGCTCTGGACGCATCACACACAGCCAGACATTTCAGCATGTTGTACATCCTCAGAAATGGACCCTTTTCACAGAGGTGTCATTGTAGGACAAACACAGGTGCCGCTCATAACACTAATCATGGGACTTTTATGCATATACATATATACATATGCTACGTTCCAAATCGCATACTTTTTCTTTTTACTTGTAGTACGTACTGCAGCTACCCATAAAATTGGAACATACTACAGGTGATTTCACTGATTAGCACATCTGTAGCAGTACTTTCGCAGGCTCAGTTGAGAACATATCTTCTGCTGCGCAGAGGATTGTGGGGCAGAATAGCCCAAAAAGCATGCTGGCTTGCATACTGCGAAATGCGACCGGATGTAGTACAACATCCTGGTATTTTTGGCATACTGCATTTTCTTTCTGGCATACTAAATAGTATGGTGGTATGGGTATTGGAACGCAGGGATAGACACCTTTGGATTGTACGTCAACGTTGCCGCCATATTGGAGAGGCAAAGACTGGCCTGTAAATAAATACAAGTAAATGGGGGAGCTGTGGCTTTTCTGGATAAAAACCACTTCACTTTACAATAAGGGTACATTAATTAAACATTAACATTAACATTTACATATTACAACGACTCGTTGAAATCGTTTGAGAAATGAGAGAACCAGTCATGGCCTCTCAAATATGGTGGCGACGTTGATGTATCACAGCAACGGGTTGAAGCAGTCAATGCAACGTCTATATATCTACGTCTATGCTTTTATGTACCAGGGCACAGGTAGTAGACTAAACTAGTCAAGATGAGACACGTTAACCATGGCCCTTCGTTTCAGAGTTACATAGCAGGGCAAACACATGTGTAGACCTCAATGTTAACATTGGTAGCCAGGTGTTTCAATGGATTCTGTCTAGTTTTACTCAATGTTTAGAATGTGTACCTTTGACGAAGAGCTCGGTAGTGCACTTCTCATCCCCCACCATGCAGGTGTAGGCTGCGTCGTCAGCCAAGGAACAGTGGTTGATGGTGAGGTAGCGCATGTTGCCAACACTCTCGAAGATGTACCTCCACAGTTCACAAGAACAGATTTTTTTTTTCGAGTGTAATACATGTCTACGTCATACAATGATATCATATATTGTAGAGACATTTCACTTTCTCTATTGTGTTTTAATTTCTACTCTTAGGTCTCAGGCAATGGAAAATGTTTTTCTTTTAAACGCTTTGTAAACAATGAAACATGTCAGTCCACCTGAAATGGCTTGGCTAAATCAACCATCGACTACGTGAATACTTACTTGCTAGTGATGTAATCAAATGGCAATGAAGCAAGTCCAACATATTTAGGAAGGAGGAGAAATGTGAGAAGAAATCAAAGGAAAGAAGAGAAGAGAATAAAACATTACTCATACTTTGAGGATAGTTATTATTTGGTTGTTTGCATCTTGTTGAATTGGGTAAATAATTTGTGTGGCTGTGTTAATTGTTGTGGGAAACTAGTTTCCATGCATTGTGGGTGAGCAGACCTTCCAGTGGGCTGAATCTCCTGTCCATTCTTCATCCACTTCACCACAGCATTTGGATTGGCCACTTCAATGGCTAACTTAATTTTATGGCCCTTCTCTATTTGGTAGGCAGGATCCAGCTTCCTGTTGAAGGCTAAAATATCAACAGAAATTAAATTCCTTATTTATATTGTTTTTTGATTAAAGGTAAAGGTCAGCCAATACTACTCCAGTACCAACCTTCACTTTTCTTCTCTTCTTTCTTCATCTTTTTCAGTCTCTTGAGCATGCCCCGCAGGTCTGTGATGCCGTACTGGAAGGCAATCTTCTCATACTCTGTAACAGGGGCCTTCTGGAGAATATCCCAGACATCCACGTCAGGCCCTGTGTTCGTCTGGGTGGCCCTGGGAGATGCATGCATTCATTAATTCATTGCTCAATCCCCTATAGGACGACATTAATAAGCAACTTGCCAACATAATAGAGATGCATGTAACACAGTGATTGTGTTGATACAATATCATTACAGCTGCATCCAAATATATTTAAAAGTAGTTTCTCTGTTCTAAGATAGCCCGGCCACAAAAAACACAAGAACAATGCATCACTACAATAACTTCAGCATTTCCTTACCCTTTCAGTGGTTTTACAAAACTGCTGCAGAAGCCAAAGCCAAGTAGCAGTTATGGTGAAATCAAACCAGACAGATTAAGACAAAGCACAACAATCAAGATCATTTTAAAAGCTCATATAGCAACACAGCAACATATTAGAAATGTAGATTGTAAACATTATAGTCATTGTTAATCTTTCAGAGAATGTTGTAATAACATCATATTTTTGCAAAAAAGCATAAATTACAAGTTGCAATATAAAATAAATGATGATGTTTCACCTACCAGTGAATTTAAATAATTTGTGATTGTTCGTTTGGTTTATAAAATAATCAACAAGCGATTGCAGATAGATAATAAATGTATCATAGTGGATTCAAGTGGAGTCGATTATGTGGTACAAGGAATTGTGGAAATATTATGGTAGGGTTAAAGATGAGACAATATTACAAATGTCTAAACAATATTTAATTTTTATTTATTTATGATATTGTTAATTCTAGTTGAGTTTAGGAAGGTGCCGGGAGACAATCCTGCAAGCTCATGCCATCTGTAAATATTGGCGACATGTTCTGACACTTCAAAATGAAAAGCATGCTGTCACTTGCAATAGTTCATGCAAATATTGTGCCAGAGACCATGAACTCCAGTGTGTTAATTAAAATAACACAAGCTTACTCTCTGGAGAGTTCCAATATACATAGAGAGAAAAAAAGACATTGCAATTCATAATGGGAGAACATTTAGTGCACATGTCCATATACTGATCCTATACTTCTGAACCACTTACCTCTTCTTGAGCAAGCCGCTGAAGTCTAGCTCCCCTGAATCCTCTTTCCCGTCAATACTACTGTAGACATACAGCAGCAGAATGAACCCAAAGGCCTTTTACACACATGTGATGGGCTATGTATTACCAGTACACAAAGATTTCCATTCACGAAAAGAAAATACCAAGATTATTTTCAATTGTGTGATTACTACTTCAATCCATTAATCCAACTTCATACGCTTTAGATAAGAAGGGAAACATGTATCCAAATACATTTGTACATTGCAGTTTCGTAAAATGTAAAAATAAACAACATTTGTGCAGATAAAACAAACGTGTGGATCTGATTGGACAGAATGTTGCTTCCTGTATATTCCAGGCAATAGCAGCAGCAACATCCTCCTCCAAATGAGAGCCAAACAACAACACTCAAGGTGAAAGACTGGTTTCAATCCCAGTGTGAAATGTCTGCTCCAGTCAGATCACTGGGATGAAAGATAAACATTAAGGACATTAATGTGATAATGAGTTAATCTCCTGTCTGTGATCTGGGCAGGTGATCAAGATTAGACAGGGTGTCTGCTTCTGGGAGGGCTAATGTTGTGTTGTGCCACAAATGGACTACGTTCTCCGTGAGAGGGCTGTAATCTTATCACAGTGAAGACTCTAGTAGGAGACAACAAACACGGGCCAACACTCACTCGTCCAGGGCACTGTTTGTGCAGCTTACTCTGCTGTTTTGGTTCAGACACAGCAGAAGACCAGGGGAGAGGTGATGGAGAATGTTAAAGCACCATCTAGTCATTGTTGACATTGTTTTACCATAACAAAAGCCATATACAATATTGACACCCCTTTCCGATTAATAGAGGCCAACATTATACAATCTTGAACAAACAAAAGCCACAAATCAGATTGTAAATGCTGAGGTTGGGCACAAAATATTGTACCATTTGTCTTTATGGATTTTAAATCTAGCTAGTAACACTTCTGTTGATCTTCTGTTGTCGCTTCCCAAAACTCAGCAGGTAAGAGACTCCATCATTCAAAACACTGTTTCTGTTTGACTCCAATGAAGGATAGAAGAAGATGACATGTCGATAGCAGGACCTGAAATCTCTTTTCCTTTTGTGTCAGCAACGTTTTTCAGTGTTTGGGTATGAGAGCTCCACTGTTGCAACAAACCCCATTACTACCTTGATAAAGGTCCACTTCTCTTCGCTTCACTCCTGATAAGCATTTCCATAGTTACTTACCATTCGCAATGCAGTAATAGGTCCACAGCAACTAGGTCACATGGTAGCACCAGTAATACAATTGGTAGCACTTTAGAATAACTGCTACTTTAGGGATTCAAAAAGTAGTAAATTGTGAATTCATACTGAATTCGGCATTTATTAAGCCTGGTTCCTGAATAATCAATAGTATTTAAGATAATGAGAAAATGGTTTATAAGATAATTGATGAATTACAAACAGTTTTTTGCATGTTATTGACACTAACTGCTCAAACAACATAATTTATAATATTGAAAAACTGGTGGGCAACGTTATTTATATATAATTAATTATTTATGCTTTATAAACAATAAAACTGCAATTTGTGACTCCTTTTTAATCAACTTGATACTACTGCAATGATACTTTAGGCATTTCCAACCTTTAAATGTAATGTATAAACGCTAAGTAAGGCATAGATAGTCCTCACTTTAGATGAGCTGACCTAACTAATGCTTTCTAACTACCTGAATTGATCAATCAAGATTTTACTTTAGACATTATTTGTGTTTAAAAAGTATTATTAACACATTGTCAATAGTTTCTAAATCATTAACTTACGCTTTATACATTTTCTTATGAACCATTATCTAATTATCTTATTAATCATGTATAAATTATTATGACTAGCTTACTAATGCTTATTCATGTATGAACAATGCTTTAAAAATGAGGAATTCACTATTTACTACTGCTTATTCCAAAGCGATATTATACAATCGTTTTCAGTCCATAGCCTTTTTAACTCACAAAGAGCACTCATTTATATTTAAAAAAAGAAAAAAGTAAGGATTCTACTGTTCTGATCTAAAAGTCTACCATACAATGACCTCAATAAGCATTTGAAGAGTATGCTAAATTAGTCACAAATAATTGTATTGACTCAAACAACATAATTTACAATATTGAAAAACTGGTGGGCTATGTTCAATTTTTTAAAATCAAATTCACTATTTTTGCCTTTTGAAAGTGTCCTTCTAACCTGTACTGTTTTGAAGTGTTGAAGTGTGTTTGAAGAAAAAATTACTTACGTGCGTCTAAAAGCTGCCCTGATGTCGAAGCCTTCAACAGCA
Source organism: Lota lota (assembly GCA_026745465.1). Taxonomy (NCBI): domain Eukaryota; kingdom Metazoa; phylum Chordata; class Actinopteri; order Gadiformes; family Lotidae; genus Lota; species Lota lota. Next base: position 11,801,799 of record JACYXH010000659.1, on the reverse strand, counting down.
CAAGCCTCTGAAATGCATTCAAAATATAGCTTCAAAATAATTGATATTTTGATACAAGATCACAAATAGTAGTTGTATTGTATCCACATACATCTGAATCGTATTTAAATATAATAGTGATTTCGATTTTTGAAACAAACAATTATTCATGATGTTGCTGAAATGAAACCTGGTCTAGTGAAAGGTAGGCCTACCGTGTACGATCAGATCAAAATTACAGCTGTCAAACTTATCCCTGGATGACACTTCGCATCTGTAAGCTCCTGCAAAGTTGGGCTTGGCGTCTATAATCTGCATCTCAAAGGTATGGATCTAAAACAAACAAACAAACTAGATTTTTTTTTTTATTGATTTTGATTTACATTGACATTTAGTCATGAAATGTCAACGTAAATATAAAAAGTGATTTATATTACGTTATATTATTATATTATACATTATATTACACGCTCACTGCATGTAATACTACCTTGGTGTTGCGATCATACGTCTCCTTAAGCTGCAGGTGTTTCCCAGACTTGCTTGCAAGGTCCATCCACTTCCCCTTGAACCATTTGACGGTTGGTTTCTTCAACAGGGTGCCAACATGCACCTTGGCCACAAATGTGATGGTCTTACCTGCATGAAGGATAGATCCTTTACCAATATTGTCAAGTCCATCTGCACATTCTAATTACTATTGAAATATAATTTATCAAAAAATATGTGTTTTGATTACATTTTGTATAATGCAGTTAGGGTTTGGGGTTGTAAAATAGTTATGAATATAATAATTCCTATTTTAACAGTTTTTTCCTTATAGTATCACACATTCCTATAAATATCATCTTTATGTATAATTTATAGTGACAGGATAATATGTATATTGTTACACTACTGTCTCACCAACGGTAACTTCTCCACTCTGCGGTTTCTCTGTGAACAGACCAGTCAGGTCCTGTCTGGTGTCGGGCTGAGCATCTGCCAATGCAATTTCAGAAAACAGCTATTATCATTGAGATGTTGATATCGTAAGAACATGATTTCACTTGAAAGGATGTTAGGAAGATCTTGTTATTCATGACAGAATGTCCGGGCATACTGTATTATTGTTAAATTACTTGAATTAAAATGTGTATTTTGCGATGACAAACAAAATATTTAATTATTGAGTATTTATGAATTAAAATAACATTTCAATAGGATAGCCATCTTACAATATTAGAGAACAATTAGAAAAAATAAGTTTATTTCCTATTTCTTCTTTGTGAATGAATGAATGATGGAGTCAAGTGGCGTGTGCTGTTCAGCCTACCCTCGGTTGGTGGAGCATTGCAGGCCGGTGCTGGGGGGTCTGCCATTGCCGGGGGCTCTGCCGATGCAGGTGGGTCTGCCGGTGCGGGGGCCGGACCAGCGCTCAGGTCCCCCTCTCCTGCCGGGGTACCAGTGGCTACTACATCCCCCGGGACATCAGCTGTAGCCGGGGGCTTCTGGTTGTCTGGTACCCCATCGCCTGTTCCCACAAGACACGCAACATAAATAGCCACGAAAGGCAAGTAGAATATGTTTAATTTCCGAAGTAGGTGGGAAATACAGGGGGTGAGGGATACTTCTATTGTTAGTTGATCTTAAAGGTACTGCATGTACGATTTGAGAGTTTGAGAGCAACATTAACATCCTATTAACAACAATAACAAAATAAACAACCCAAAAGAATGCCCCCTTTCTTCCTTGCTCCCGCCCTACTTCCTCCGCCATTGGGCTGATTACGCTGTGTGCGCGAATGTGATTGACAGGATAGATGGATGAACCACTCAGAGAAGAGATGCCCTGATTGGTCAGTTCTTCGCTTGGAGCGGTCTAAAATTGTAATTGTCTCACACAGAGGCAGCTGCAGTCACCCACAAGAGATATTCTCACAAAACATTTCAGTCATATACAGCTGCCAGATGGCTATGGTATTTCTTTCACTCAACACTCTTCTCACTTACCTATAATGTATTTATATGCAAAATATACATATGTGTTAAACTCCCATCCCCCCAGTCTCAGTCTGCAGTTTTAATAAACACACAGCACGGCAGGCTATCACCCTTTGAGGTCCAAGACAAACACCTGCGTAATCTATAGAGGAGCTCAAATATCCTTTGGCATATTTTCACTACTTTATCACGGCGTATATTTGTGTTTTTATCAGGCTGAGTTTCCATGTGTTATCAGGTGTCTGCTCTCCGGCCTATCCGGGGCACGGTGAAGTGGTGGTTACTCATGAGGAAATAATCGGCCCTGTGTCGGACCAAGGTCACGCAAGGGGCCTATCAAACCAAAACGGTCCGTCCATCCTTTATGAGATGTCTCTCTCGCTCTCTGGTTTAGCTTTTTTCGCAGATCTGTTTTTGCAGCGATTTAAGGTTTCTCGATTAGCACACATGATGGTAACACTGCACTGAGAGGCTGGGAGTCTGCGTATGAATAAGTGTTACTTTATTTGCTTGCATACAGGGCTTAGTTATTTTGATAAGAAACAGGATTGCTTGGAATAAAATGTGACCGTGTGTGAAGCTAACGTGGCTAATATGCAGTGCCCATAAAGAACAAACGTGTCCACATAACTCGATCACACAATGCAATGCCAGACGTCCAACAGTGTGGAAGTGGGTTAAAGTGAATAAAACAAGAGATCAAATACAGTACATAGATACATTTGAGTGCCCATGCTTGCTTTGTGCTTTGTGTTTTGTGTTTTGTTCTGGTTACAAAGTGCTCCGGTCAGTAAGTGCTGCTCTCAAAATAGAAACACCTGCAACATCAAAGATTCCCACCTGGCTTTGCTATCACTTTCAGCTCAAACTTCACCTTCGACCCCCCAGCAATCACTGCATAGACATTGGCATCTCCCTGGGTGACGGCTGGTATGGTGAGGGAGTGTTTGTTTCCTTCTGCAGTGATAACGTGCGTCTTGCTGTTCACTACGTCCTTTGTGCTGCACTGCCATTTGACTTTAGCGTTGGGCTTCTCCGTCTCTGCCTCAAACACCACACAGGAACCCTCCTCTGCCTCCTGACCCTTTGGCTTCTTGACAAAGGCAGAGACTACAGCATGGGAGTGGTGGGTGACATAATTCAGGTTTTGACATGGATTTATTTTGATTATTTATTTACATTTCTTTGTTCGTTTGGTTTGTTGTTTGCCTGTCTAACATCTCGGTACATGGAAAAGAATGGTGGCAGCAAATTGAATTATTATTGAAACTATTCATTAAATTATTACAGAACATTAAACAGAGAAAGGTAAAAGCTTTACATATACAGATTTTACATGTACAGTACATCCTAAACTGTACTTTACTTGAAATACCCGCAATAGTCTTTATGTCGATATTTTAATCAAATGTAAATATATTGATATAGACAAATTCATATAGACACATTTCAAGTGCTTCAAGCGAATCATAAATCAAACCACTGACTCCAAACAAACATGTCAGGTATACATTTTTTATAATTCAATAAAACCGTTGTGTTGTCACTCAACACATAACTAAGCTTCAAAGCAACCTCAAACATGTGAGTGCTAAATATATGGATATGGATAAAGAAACCCATGAATGACAAGAGAGACAAGGTGTCCGCTGTCAAGATATTATTAGACCTGATAACAGCTGTATAAAACCACCTTTTACTCAGCTATTGTCCAAAGTATATGTAAGGTGTCGTTACACCGTGGTGGTATTGTAAAAGATGGAATTTTCAGATTGAAACGATGAAAATCCGATCCTCGTGAGTAAAAGTCATACGATCCTGTCCTAAGTATGACCGTAATGCTGTGGGCCACAGACGGAGCAGTTTATGTGACTACAAACCCCCATTGAACAAGTGTAAAGTCAAATGTAAAACGTGTGTAGGCCGACAGTAGGCCTATGTGGGCTCAGCATGTTAAATGTGGGGAGCAGATGAGGGACACAGGTACCACCACTGGGGGATTAGGCTGATCTATTTTTTGACTCTGGAAGCCAAACAAGAATGATGTGCTTGCCGCCTGCAAGCCTTTCATATATCTTTATCCTCTCTTTATGTTCTTCATTCATCATTGCTATTTGATTCAGATTGCCACTTATCTTTTAGATGATGTAACCATTTTGTTTTAAAAATAATTTTAAATTATTTAATTTCGGTTTTAGAATTAGACTGGCCTCTGCAGACCTAATAATTACTATTACTCTCTGTATAAAACATTGCGATACAGTGTATCATACGCTGTCCAGTGTTTTTTGACCATGACACAATCTGATAATTCAGTATTCTGTAATTTAACATAATATATAAACCTATAATCTTCAAAAGAACAAAAGGCTTCAGAGGCCTGATACAAAATCATACAACGTTAATGGAAATATAGGAATGATAATGTTAAGCTTGTTTTAGCAGGTCATAATTTTAATTGTTTAGTAACACCTGAATGCTGAAGGTCTTAGCGCACATAAAATGACTACCGGTGTTGGACCGTGTCATCCGATCTGTTTCTCACTCGACCGACACCAATGCATTTCCACCAGCGGGAAAAAAACAAAAAGATTATGAAAGTCCTTTGTTCCACTGGAATGCTATTTGGCTGCATTGTTTACATGTAGACATGCTGGAAACTATGTGCAACAAAGAAATGTGTTCCACTTGATGCTGCTCTTGCAGGACTTATGGAAGGTGTCTGAGTTCAAGAGATGCTTGGTAGATTAGCTTAAGATGAATCACATAGTGATGGGATCACCTTCCTTGTTATTGTATTGTTTATTGACAAAGCTGAAAATACTGATGAATACAATGTTTAATTCTATAATTAAAATTAAAAAGATTGTCTGACTGGGGTCATAATAAAATGAGCACCGATATCTAAATCTGAAAAAAAAAATGTTTATATTTATTAAATAAAATAATTTTGTTATTAATCAATCCTAATTATCTAAATAACACAATCAAATTATTTGTAAACTGTTAAGCACAAATCAATAATGCATTATTACATTAAATATATTGGAATCCAAATAATGTTGGCAGTAGGCTATTTTAGAAATAAATGTATATGGCAGTAGTTATATTCCATCTTCCTTAATAGCTTTACTCCTAGTTGCTCGTGTATACAACAGATAAAATCAGCATTCATATGTTTAATATGATTATGAAATCATGTTATTTAGAGCATTTGACATTGTGTAGGTCTATATTGCAACTGACAGATGCGTCAAAATAAGTTTAAATTGATCTCAACAAAGTAAACTGAACTTTAAAAAAGGCAATTTTAGACCCTGTTTTCAAACCAGCAGAACATAATCAACACTTACCTGCTTTTTTGGTTGGCTCTGGCATCCTCAATGTTGACTTCCCCTTCACAGAGTGCCTCTGCTTGCCTAAAGTCGTCTGCCTCACTCATTCCTACGGCTTTAATAGTAGGGTTTTCTAAAAAACCCACCCCGCCCCCATCTCACCCTCAGAGTCCCAACCTGCACCCCCCCCCCCCCCCCCCCCACCCACACACACACACACGATCACTACCCTCTCCCTCCCCACCTTGTATCAGACCCCCAGCAACCCCCCTGGCCCGCCTGACCTCATGCGGGCTGCATTTCAGCCATCACTTCTCCCCAACACCTCCGCTGAATGACAGCCTCTGAGAGGGGAGGGGGAGTTGGGGTGGTGGTTGTGGCAGTGGAGGTGGAGATGGGGACATGGGGCTGGAAGTCAGGGGGTTAAATTTAGAACTCGAATTCAGAGAAGTTTGTTGGCACTCTGCCCAGTCCGGGGGGGGGGGGGGGGGGGGGGGGGGGCGAGAACAAATGTGTGACAGAGCAACAGCACATATAGGGCTTTGATTTATTGGCATGGCAGTTATTTTCCAATGGTAAAGTAGTACTTCATAGAAGCATCACACAGTCATGGTTGTGTTCATGATGAAGCTTCCTCAAGCTTCCACATGTCAACCGTGTGCAAACACGATAACCTCTTATTAGAACCCACTCCCAGATATATATTTTAATATGCAGAGAATGATCTGGATCTGCCTATATTGCTATACATTATGCTTGATTTCCTCCACCAATAAAGTTGTGTTTTCACTGGCATCACGTGTTTGTTTGTTTGTTTGTTTGTCCATCTGTGAACAGTATATTTAAATAGGAAATACACTGATTTGCAATGAATTTGGTAGAATGGTTGGTCATTTGCTAAGGATAAACTGATTAACTTTTCCCGCCAATTGGTGGAGAGAGGGTGTGCCATATCACAAAACTTCTGACTGGATTGACGTAACTCCCCGGAATTTGGTGGGAAACTTGACCTCGGGCTGGGGGACAGGTGATTCACTTTTCACACCAATTGGCTAAAAGGGTTGTTGCAGTAGGCGTGGCCTATCATACAAACTCATGTAACAATTTAAGGGGACAAAACGTGAAAGGTGTGCCGGGATTATTATTTTTTGTGCCATTGATTAATTAGTGCTTCAATGATTCAAACGTGCAGTGTGTATATTTTAGTGGCATCAGACTTAGCAGAAGTGGAATATAACATTCAGAAGTAGGTTTTAACTAGTGTATAATCCTATGAAAATAAGAATCGTTGTGTTTTCGTTATTTTAGAACGAACCCTTTATATCTACACAGGGAGCGGGTCCTCTTCCAAGTGGCCAGCCAAGTTGCAGCACCATGGTTCTATAGTAGCGCAGAACAGACAAACAGCCGTTCGGGCTCTAAAAATGCCTCAACGGCGCTCCCATAGGGCGCTCCTCTGTACTTGCATCGTATTAACCCGACCCATATCGGTTGTGATTGGCCCACCCCAGGCCAGGTCTGATGAAAATCAGTCTGAACGGGAGGGGGGGCAGACGCATATGCCAGAGCAAATACAACATGAGCTCGCAGATTCATCAGGTTCCCAAGCTAATGACCTATAGTTTTACAGACTAAATAACTAAATATAATGAATACATCTGTCAATTAACTTCATCACCTTTGCTTGTAGATGCTGTTGTAGACGATTACATCATTTTTGGAACAGTACAGTCCACCGTAGCTTCTCTTATGTCGTTGGATATGGAGTTGTTCAGTAAGATGCAATCTGTAACCTCACTGCTAAATGCCACTATATCCTACACACTGCAACTTTTAGGGCTTAACTTCCTGCTGCTAACATAGCTTAGTCACAAACAATATTGTTTTTAAAACAATAACTACTAATGAACAAGCACAGCACAGTTATTCAGTGTGAACTGTTGAGTCAAAACTAATAACAACCAAAAAGGGAAAAGAGTTAATAAACAGTGAAACAATAATTCTAGCTATCAAATGTTTGCCCTCATCAAATATATCTTAGTAACTAATGTATAACTTGTATATATTATTATATTATATTACCAGGACACTGTTGCTCTGACTGAATTCAGGACAATTGGCTAAGAGCTCAAGCTAAAAAATAAATAAATGTACCACTTATCACAAGATAGTTAGAAAAAGAAAAAATAGTCAGCATTATTAAAATGAAAATTCATCTCAGAATTTTTATATGACAAGATGTATGCGTCATCATTTACAAAAATAGAATTACATTACATTGCAAAACTGCAGAAACTATTGTCATTGCGCAATAATGGAAGTGGAAAACATTTATTTATATCAGTGTGAAATAATATGCTCTGCTTTTTAAGAGCTTATGTGTGCTGTTTTGTTGGACAATTATTAAAATAAAGGTGGAAAAAACGAATCATAGGCCTCTTCACCCCCTTCTTAAGCAATGTATTAACCAGTCACCAGTTACAATACTCTGAAGGAAAAGTACTTACAGTGTGTAGTCTGATAATTACATAGCCTCTATGCTAGTACAGTCATATTATATGAACTGTGTTAATAGACAAAAACACAGTGAATATTCATTTTGTTTGATCATACAGCTATATGTATTTCAGTAGTTCATAATGCTTGAGACATCCAACAGAGAACTTTAGTAACTTTAGGACTGCAGAAAAAGACACATTCAACTTAACCAAAATGCTTGGACTTGTTGAAACTAAACACAGGGTGATCTCTGAGGACATCTAGTGGTTGTCTCTCTTGCTATTCTGGAACATTCTGACTTGTCAAGTTCCATGTGAGAGAAATAAGCCATATTTGGACATTCTTTTATGACATTTTCTATTGCCAACACATTGTTGGACGTTTTAGCTTACTGCAACTTGCGGCTTTTAGATGACTCAACAGTGGTGCACCCGATTATTTATTTGGAAAATATTCATGGCTAGGCCTATGTCATTTTGCTTGAGTCAGTATTGTCCAGTCACTAGTATTCTACATTATTAAAACATTTTAAAATAATGCTATGCATAAATGGCCCTGGATTGGTTATTATGTCTTGTTGGGTACACTGTTTTAATCCCCTCTCTCTTACATATACGTCTTTCTCTCTAAATGTGATTTTCCAAGAATCTCACCACTGAACTGGTAAGTCAACTTCTTCTTTATTTTCTTCACTTCGCCGGTTTTGCCATAGTTGCGCAAGGCGCGAGCCATCTTCTGATATGTCATTTTTTTTCGGTTTCCCTTTTGAATCCCCCAGCGGTGAGCTAGGGCCTCCTTGTGTTTGGAGGAGAACTGAAAAGTCCCCTTGTCTCTGTCCACCCACCAGATACTGTCCTTCATGTCTCCGTTCCGCAGGAGATCCAACAGGAACTGGTACAGACGGATCTTCTTTTTGTTGCCTGTTGGCGACATTTCACAGTACCGTATTGATGTCATGTCGTGTTTTTTCATACCCACTGTCTCGTATTTAAAACAACCACAGAGTGCTTTCAGGTTTCGTTCCAAATGAAGTATGTGGATTTTAATGCTTATTTTCAAATCACATTTAAAGAGACTTGGGCTCAACTCTGTCTTGTGTTTGAGGCCTACCAAGCTATAGTAAAAAAATGATTTCTCAGTATATCATAGTCCATTATTATCCAATTGTAAATATTCAACACTAAAATCCACCAAAAAATTTCAGTACCACTGGAAAATACTAATAAACCACTTTACTTGCCACATGTGGTTGATCAACCTTGAGGGCGTCTCCAGTCAAAAAAGTACCAAACAAAATTTCCGAACACCCACACCCATACCCACACACACACACACACACACACACACACACACACACACACACACACACACACACACACACACACACACACACACACACACACACACACACACAAACAAATACACCCAAACACACATGTGACACCGTCCAGATCTTTACCCAGTTCTCCATGTGTGGAAGGGGGCAGACGGCCCCTCAGACTCTCCTCATCAGACACCTCCAGTGGGGGGCTCCGCCCGCCGCGGTCCTCCTCGTCGGAGCTGTGGTGAGCCGGCGAGGCTTGCTGGAACATGGGTCGCGGGAAGAACGAGACCTGGGTAATACATTAGCATACATTCAGATAAACACTCCCAGTCAAATGGCAGGCTCTACGCTTCAACGCACTTGAAGCATCAGCTTGGCAGTGCCTTGAGGTTCCTGGGCCCCTCTAATGGTGGCCGTGCTCGTACCCAACGATTATATCTTGGATCACACTTTTAAGTGTCGACTTGGAAAAAATGTATCTCTCGAGGTACTAATGACGCTGTGTGTGTGAACTGTGATGTGTTGAATTATAACCACACGAGTATATGGCATATTTCTGTGTCGCTGTGTATGCTATTTTTGCATTGGCTCACACGCACAAGCACACACACTCACACACATACACGTGTGTGTGTGTGTGTGTGTGTGTGCATGTGTGTCTGATTATGTGTGTGTGTGTGTGTGTGTGTGTCTGTGTGTGCGTCTGCATATGTGTGTGTGTTTGTGCGCTCGTGTGTGTGTGTGTGTGACTGTAAATATGAGCGTGTGTTCAGTGTTAGCACTGAACACAAGGCCTGAGTGATGGTCAGTGATGGTGGTGGTGATTAAGTTAAGGGCTCACTGGCTGCTGCAGGACATGGTGGTGTGTGGACATGCTGGGGTCCATGATGTCCACCATGTCGTAACGGAGGGTGTCGGGCCGGATCAGGGCCGGCGCGTGGAGCGGCTGAACGCTCTGCAGCTCCGTGAACTGGTTGTCTGGGAGGTTCTCAAACTCTCCGTGGACGTGCACGTGGTGAGGGTGGTAGTCCCAGTGTTCTGGAGGACAAACAGTATCAGGTTAGCTGCTTTTGATTGGTTGGGAGCATCTTACCAGATAAAAGACCAAGTTTTGCCTATGATAATAAATAATACACATATTGAATGTTTTTATTAACACGCAGCATGGGTGATCTGTGTGTGTGTATGTGTATGTGTGTGTGTGTGTGTGTGTGTATGTGTGTGTGTGTGTGTGTGTGTGTGTGTTTCCATTGGTCTGTGACAGCGCTGCAGAAAATATTCAAATGATCAACAGCAATTCTATTTGTAGAAAATCCTTTCCTCTTCAACCATGAAAGGTTTGAAATAGAATTCAACTGTTATTTTATGCCTCCCTTTGTATCCAGTGCATCATGTGCCCCAGGCATTTATCTATTTTATTTGCATTCAACATTTTTCATTTCTGATTGATAGATCTGTACATTTCAATCATAAATGCATTAACATTAATAATAAACATAATTAATTGCAGTGTAGTTAGTGCAGTTTGCATTTGTAATTATGATATTGTCAAGCACTTGCAAGGCAAATCTGATTTACCCTTATTTGTACTAAATATGGAATACTAAATATTTTAAAAAGAATAAACATATCGATCTAGAGTATCTACAGTATGTAAGGTGGATGTATGTACAGATGGATGAATGTAACCTATGTATACAATAAAGTATATATGTATATATATATATATATATATACACATAAACATACTTAAAACAATCTATTTATTTAATGTATTTCTAGGGCTTGATTAAGTTAAAAAAATAATTAAAACCAGTGGATTGAAAGAGAAAGTAGCTACAGAACCTCTGTGTTGTAAACATAATAATAGATATAGCAGCTATTCTATGTTTCTGGCAGCTGCCAGCATGCCGGCATCTGTTTCCTGTCTTCCATACAGCCTTCATGCTAGACTCCAGCTGCACGTATTTCATTATTTTTGTAGACTTGTATGTTTATACGTATATGTATAAACACATTATACAATACAATTCATTGTTGTAAATATATATAGAATATAAAAAAACAGGAATACAGTACACAGCATATGTCTTCTTGATCGCTATTGAACCTACTCTGTATGTCTAGGCTATTGTGGTTCGATAATGTACAAGTTTGGTCTCACCTGATTGGATATCTCCATCTAGGATATATGGATTATATGGATATTCTGCGATTTGTTGTCTATAGATCTCAGGATCATACATTTCTTCTGGAGGCTAGAAGACAAAAGACAAATGTCTTTCAATCTGAAATTGGAATGCATTGGGACTACACCGTGGACATATTTTCACGTTTATTTTACTCTTCATTGTACTCAAGCTGTGATCGAATGGATTTGGATATTTTAAAAAAGTAGCTAATAGACCATAGCTATATAAGAACCAATATGAATTAAAAATGTTGATACTCACAGGGGGGATGAGGTAGCTCTCCATTCTGTATGGATGCAACATGGAGACGTCCAACTCACTCACACTTTTTCTCTTACAATCTTTCAAAACTTTTGTGGCAGCATTGCACAACGTTTCAAAATTTCCTTTCCCCAACAGAAACCCCCAAATGTCTCTTTCTTGTTCAATCGTCAAGTATACACAAATGTATTTGATAGTTTTCCTGTCTCTCAAATAATTACAACCCTGCCTAAGTTTTGACTGTAAAACGAGAAAAGGAAACCTTGACTTTTGTCGGTGTGAGCACCGGAGTGTGTCTGCTAAAGGTTTCTGAACATTGATGATTTGTCATTAGGACTCACGTAAACTTCTCTTTATATCAGCTCTTGTGGTGTCCCTCTGTGAGCAGCCAATCAGAAAAAAGCATTCGTTGATTCTCAGTCGGTGTGAGTTCATTTAGAAGATTAGACCAGCTAGGGGCACACTGTGAGCTTAACAGTTGCTTCAGGTAAAGTGTGGGCATCCTGTGTGCTTTTGACATTTAAGTCTAGGTATTACTTATAGCACCCTAACCCTAACTTATTTGACACCAATGTCACCCCAGTTATCTAACAAAGACACATATTCAGATCACAGAAAAAAATTTGTAGAGTGTTCGGTATATAATTGTAAACTCTTTATTAACTCCTATAACTATCTGATTACTGTTATAACAAGTATGACAACACTAGAAGGAGACATTTGTATTAATGTGTTATTTTGTTTATTTATTATAAATATATATTTTCAGAAACAATCTGTAACAATGTTAAGATATAGCAAGAAACTGATACATACAATACATAGACACAGATCCAGATGTATCAGGCAGGCAATCACACACACACATGCACACTCACACACATGCACACTCACATACATGCACACTCACACAAACCTACCAACCCATACCCACACAATCACACACACTCGTTGCAAACAAACACTCACCCATCCACACCCACCCACCCACCCACCCACCCACACACACACACACACACACACACACACACACACACACACACCATACACACATACACACCCATTCACACACAAACAGCTAAAAGAAGATTAGATGTAGGTTGCTATTTTGTAACTCAGCAGATGGATGATTAACAGATGATAACAACAAGGAAATACTGTCCCTCTGCTGCAGACTGATAACGACTATCAAAAGCCAGGTCTTTAAGGCGATCCTTGTTAATTAGCCTTCAAACTAGTTAAATACTAGTACAACAACAATTGATGACTGCACAATGCAAATTGCAGCTAAATCTTTGCCATATATGGAAAGATCATACATCCTACGACTTCAAAAAGCTAGCGGTGCTATAGCACTTTGTTGGAAAGGTCTTGATGAATACAAGACCTACTCATCAATACAATACAGTACAATACACTTCACTACACTACAGCACAGCACAGCACAGCACAGCACAACACAACACAACACACAACACCCTACTACAGTATAGTACAGTACAATCCAATGCACTACACTACATTTCACTAAAATACAATAATGTGCATCTTGAATGCACATCTGCAGAGAAGTCCGTTAATATGAACTGAAGAAGACTTTTGAACATTTTACATATTACATACGATTATGTTACGTTGTCAAGACAGATACACATATATACATAACTGTAAGTAGCTGCCCATGTAAAGAAATACAAACCGTGATCAATAAACATGCTTAGCAACATTGTGAGCACAGTGGCCATTAGTTGACATTGGTCATACGGCCTAGTTATTCATTTGAGAGTTCTACTGAAACCCTGACCGTAAAGCAGCATCAAATGTACACCAAATGCTCTCAGTAATTTTCTTTTCAAATAATGGAACCTTTATCCCCTCTCCTTGCATGTCAGACATGACAAAACGATAAAGACCTGTATTTTTCGGAATGCTAAATAGTATATTAGTTAAATTGCATTTCATCTATTGATGACTATTCTATTCATAAGGGCTTGCTCATCTGCTGTCTAACCAACGTTATGGTCACTATTTAAAAGGCAGCTAAAACCACACAGACTGCAGTCTACCCTGTCTGGTGTTAATCACAGCTGCCTGAGCTAAACTGATGACACTTTGTATTTGGGGTTTATATTAATACACGGAATGTGTTACAGCAAACCTAAAACTATTTCCAACACAACTATTTTCAGTTTAACCAAACTTCGGTTGGCTTTAAAGGCATCAAGGTTTGCATTAAAAGCTGTCCATCTATGCACATGTTAAATGATCACAGTTCCGTGTAATACAATTTGTTTAATACGACTAACTAAGCACAAAGTTAGGAAAAAAATTATCCTATATATTTGTGCACATAGTTTTGTATATTTTTATACGGAACTGTTACCATTTGAATATGCAAATAAAATTACTAGAGATAGTATAAATTTTTTATAATAAACAATATTTTTGTGTAAACATTATGTCACTCTCTCTCTATCTCTCTCTCACACACAGTAATTTTCCACATTGCATTGTTTTATTATTACAATTTTGTATAAGTTGTATTTGTATTGACTAAGGTATGCTTGTATTAACAATAATGTGTTATATGGATATCTGTATTTTAAATAGGTTGTAATTCACTGCTCACTTATTCAATATAACACACACATATATTTTTTAATCAGATGACGTTTATAAAGCCCTCAAATCCAACTGTGTGCATGAAGTGTGGTCATCTAGAAGTCCTAAGAATTGCACATGCCAGTATTTGCGCACGAGACGATACAGTAAAAAAAAAAAAAAAAGAGGAACTGGGAAATTGTCCCTTAGATTCAGTTCCTTGCAGATTCATTGTATTCATTGTTGTGCATTTTATATTCATGTGATCTTTCAAAGCTTTGGCCTTTTTATGTATTAATTATGTGAAAGTCATAAATGCAACACTATAAGGAGCTTTGCCTCTCAGTAAATATTTTTTTTCAACATCAGCAATACAAGTATGTGACCAGACTGGGTTCATGGTATCAACAAGAATGAGTCCGGTTTAAGTGTGCTTGACAAGGAGTAATTTTTTTTACTGTTATGACAACATTATAATTAACTTCAAACCCAATTGAAAAATAGTAGTGATAGCTGGACAGAAGTAACATTTCATCACCTATCATTCTTGTAAGGTGGCAGGGAACCTTACAAAATATATGTATCATATAATACATGATACATGTTATTATATTAATGTATTGCTATATATCAAACTTTATTTGTATTTATATTTTGCAGTTGATGCAAGGACATTTGTGTGTGACTTATGTTTTGCCATTTACCACACCACAGGGTGTGACTCAGTAAGTCACAGTTTACTATTCTGAACGCAGTCACTCACAAGATACACATCTCTTACGGCCAAACACCCCAACACGCAAGCCATTGCATTGACACCTCGAACTTCACAGTCCATTAGCAGAACCCCTCTCAAGGAGGTGTCACTGTCCTCATCCTTCTCTCTGCAAACTCATTAAAGATTGAAAAAAAGAAGTACAATTCTAGGCACCGACATGGCAGCCTTTGAGACTCATACTCTAAAGCTATAGACAAATATCATAGACGTCATTTGTTTTGCTAGGGCACAATAATTTACATGAAAATGTTTTTTGAGTCTCCCTTTTTTTGCTGACATATAGCCCTGCTGACTGCTACGGTCTTTCTTGGTTGTCAGAATGTCACAAGATGATGGCGACCAAGTCTCTCAGAGGGGGATGACAAGCATGACCACGGCCTGTGGAAAACAGGAAAAGAGTACGTCGCAACAGGAAGTGTTGCACTCCTCTTCTGAACACAGTTTGACCAGAATGACTTCAGGTTGATGTCCACATGTACAGTATCAAACTGTTTCGTAATCCGATGTGTTAACCCCAGTTGCCTTAGTTACTCACTTGTGTAATACAATGTTAAAAGAGTAGGTTTATTATTATTTATTATCACTTTCTAAAGAAGCAAAAAACTGTTTCTCTAGTTTCTCTGTCACAGATTCAGAAAAAGGCGTAGAGAATCAATGCTGTTAATTGCCTTGAACTGAAAAATCTGTAGTAGAATCAATTTGTTAACAATTTGAACTCCAAAGTGTGCATTTAAGAATCTTGAAATAAATATAATGTAAAACACACCTCATCTAAACAAGTCGGAACAAAGAATACATACATTTATGCAATGTTTTGTATAATGATATTATAACTTGTCACAGGTAAATACATTAACTTAAACAATGAAATGAAGTTGACATTGTTCAAATGTCTAAAGAGTATGCATGGTAAACTTGCACACTCACCAATCTACGCAGACGGAATAAGTCGTTTTCAGACTTCAGTCGGAATCCAAGAGCCTATTATGTGCTCTGACACCCAGGAGAGAGTAAGTGAACTAGTGGAAGCATGTTGCTAAAGATGGTTAAAAAAATGAAGTCTTTGTGTATATCACTAAATTAACAGGGGAACTAAAAACTTCCTTAATTCCACCTATTTAGGCTGGCAATGTCAGGGTTTTGTTATTTTCCTTCTTCTTGTTCTTCTTCTTGTTCTTCTTCTTTTCTGGTTCTTCAATCCTGTCTTAAATGTGATCCAATAACAACAGATGATTGGTATGTTCTTGGTCTCTTCTTTGTTCCCATTAGTCTATCGAGTTCCACTGTTTTTGTAGTGGAAGGATCTTTTGTAAATAGGATACATTTTTATATTGTGTTGGATAATTACATTGAGTACATTA
This sequence comes from Lota lota, assembly GCA_026745465.1. Classification (NCBI taxonomy): domain Eukaryota; kingdom Metazoa; phylum Chordata; class Actinopteri; order Gadiformes; family Lotidae; genus Lota; species Lota lota. Next base: position 11,785,487 of record JACYXH010000659.1, on the reverse strand, counting down.
TCAAGAAAAACAGTAAAGAGATAAATGAAATGTGTATCTAATAATCTCAAGGCAACCGTGTATAATAATACAAATAATAATAATAAAAAAACACCTTGTCTGATGTTACATTCAACACATGCTGTTTTGTAGATAGATATATTTGTATAATTGTTATTATTCTAAATACAAACCTTTCAAATGTTTGCCTGCTTTATTATTTGAGCAAGTGTACCGATAAACAGACCTCAAAGCGACATGAAGTCAGCTTAAATTGTTTTTTTATCTCCATAACAAAATCCAACATTCGTTTTTTATTATGGACACATTCAGGGCAAAAAGAGGCCTTTATGTTTCCTTTGCCAAAAGTTCTAGTGGCAAGCGTCTCTTTCACAATGACTTAGTGTCCGCTCAACAGGCGTGTAGCAGGGGACCTCCAGCCTTCTCACTTCTTACTCCCGATTCCTCATTTTCTCCTGCAGAGCATTGTCCTTCATAAGTTTCAGACTAGGATGTGGTATTAATAGACTAGAGTGAATCACAAGACAATTGGACATACAATGCTCTCTCATTATCTGTCTCTGTGTGTCTCTGTCTGTGTGTCTGTCTCTTGTTCTCTTTATCACACAACCCATCATGCTGACATGCATAAAGCACAAAGATGTATATTTATTCCAAGGGAACTTAATATCTTAAGGAAATCAACTGCATGTATTTTTTGCAACTGGTGTATCTACATGTCAGTCTAACAGTTTAATTCACTTTCAATATTTCATTTAAAATGTGCATGCAAACACACGCACACCCACAAACAAGCTCACGCACCAGGCCACTCACACACACATACACTAGAACAACAAGCTCTCAACCTCACACATACATGCACACACACACACACACACACACACACACACACACACACACACACACACGCACACACACACCAACTCACCCACACGTATCCCACTAACACACAAGTTCCTCTTTCTTTATATTGCTCAAGTCACGTAGATAACTAAGAGCGCAAATAATATATATATATAATTTATTTCCACATCTTACTCACCATGATGTGCAACTAAGGCTAGTTGTTTTAACAGCACCAAATTTGGTAAAGTAAAACCGTAGTTTGTGTTACAGTGTGCCTGATGAATGCTGTCCAATCTTGAGATATGGCAAATATGATGTATTTGGTAGCTAACTAACATTATCAAATATTAGTTGATGTATTAGATGATGAAACTCATACTTATACCCCCTACCATTTATATTTCTGAATTTCTTTCTTTCGAATGTCTTGATTTAATTTCCCATAAAAAGCCTATGCAGATAGAAGTTAAAGATGTGATCATTCTTGTGTACACCACCTGGTGGTCAGGCAATTCACTCAGAAGTAAAGATAAGCGAGACAAAGCCTGCTATTCATATGTGTTATTTTCTGTATCCACACATCCTGTTTGTACCATAAATGGCGAAACATAATATATTATTCAAAGCCCTTCTAAAAGTTGCATGGCAAGTGCCTTACTGTATGGGTTGTGTATGACAATGGCTGTCTTGTTTCTGATCCAGAGAACATCATTCACTTTGGCAGTTCAATATGATAAATTAAGTATTTATCAGCGATTCATGAGTTATTTTAGGGCTTCTTTTCACAAGTTGGTCTCTCTTATTGCTTTGAGAGGGCACACAGTTAATGGGGACCTAGTCACACAAATTCGACTTTAGATTAAAGTCTGATGGCAGATGAGCTCTAATCTATGTGAACGAGGCGTTCCACTCCTCCTTATTTAAATTGAAGAGGCAGCCGGCAGCCCTCCGTTGAATGAAAAACCTGAAAGTCTTTTTTAAAGGCCGGGTCAGGGAGTTTGGTTCTCCTTAAATAGGTTGACTCATCTGAGATGCCATTATTGCATTGCATGGTCACTCGTCACCAGGATAACATTATCAATCATCAATATCAAAACGACCAGTATGTATATATCATGCTTCTGCAATGTGAAGCAAAGGCTGGGTCTATTATAATATCTCTCAGGATTCCTCAGGAGGCAAATGGTTGGGTTTTACATTTTTGTTATGAATTATGTGTTTGACAATAAAAAAAATTCCTTTGTGATGGTTTACTAGTTGTCCTATCTTTCTATAAATGTTATGATATCAAGTGTGTTTAGTTGGCTTGCAAGTCATTAACCTTTTGAGAGCCTATTGATCCATAATCTTGATAGCAGTCTGCGCTACAAGTCAGCTCTTACTTGCACTGTGGTACGTGAATAAAGGTTGCTTTGATAACAGTTTAATTTTTGTGACAAACTGTTTCATTTTGTGTCCTTGAATCCAGGCCCATCTCAAAAAGGGAGACCACACATGAATAACGGGTTCAGTTATAGGAATTGATTAAATAATCAAAAGGACAATGATCCAATGAGGTGTGTAAGTTGGTAACATCAGTAATGTGTGTAATATATGGATGTGTGTTAAAATGGGGTAGGATGTTGTCAGATGTTACCAGAAAGCAACAAACCAATAACGTTAGTGGAACCAGCCATATGGAGCCAGTGCTGCAGCAAGAGAGAGTGAGTCATGAAGTCTTGTGAGACTTCAGTTGCTGCAGAAAGAGAACGGTGGAATAGTGAGTGAGAGCTGGAGAGAGGAGAGTTTGTTGAGTTGATTATTTCAGAGTGAGACTTCTTCTTGAGCAAGACTTGGTTGGACACAATAACAAACAGACCAGATCTAGCGAATGGTAAAGAAAAAAGTTCAAGTTCTCTGTAGGGATCCTTTCCATAATTTTAGAACATAATCTGAGCCTGCCAGTGGTAAAAACAAGCACTTTTAGATAATGTACATTGACCGGGCGCTATTCCCCCAAATGATTACATTGCATCCCTAAATTCCCCTTTAACCATCTCTTGGACGTGGCCATCAACATCAAAATACAGTATGGCAGTGCAAGTAAACATTGGCTTGTAGCGCTAATTGCTACTGAGATTAATGATCAATACATATAACAAACAGATAGCGATAATTATAGGTATATGAATTATTAATTTAGTATGAGGACTGAGTGTTGGGAAACATAAATAGTTAGTAATATAAATAGTAAATTGGTTATTACCGCCGCCATGTCCTTAAACATGCTAGAGCCGTCAAAAATCTACTTTGGCACGATTAAAACCCTTTTCGCAAAACGGAAATTCTCACTGGCACCTTACACAAAACAGGCTAGTACAGGTCACCGTAACTGTTGAAAAGGGGGGGTGGGGTGGGGGGGGGGGGGGGGTAATCCAGTTGGTTCTGCAACCTCTGCAACCTCACCACTAGTTGCTACTAAATTCTACACACTGGACCTTTAAAGAATGCTCCAAATGCATACCGAGTCACACCCACTTATCATAATCCTCTCATCCGCTACTGCCATTCCCTGGCCTACACTATTTTACACTTGGATTAAGAAATGTATCCTCTTCCTAATTTAATCCTCTTAATACATAGGAATGAAGAAGAATGTAATAATTCCTAACAGTTATTATGGTATCACCACGTCCTGTCCTCATCTCCCTATCTGCCAGACCCTGTCTCTGACCCCCACTGTTAGGTAATCAAACAGTTAATATGATGACACCTTTGTCCTGTCCTCATCTCTCTCCTTGCCAGACCTCTGTCTCTGACCCCCACTGCTAGTTGACCAGACATAAAAAAATGGTTTTGTCTTCATCCTGTCGTTAGTGTTCTTGTCTTTCTTTTAATACATCTTGGACTTGTCTGACAATCAGGCCTACACTTTTTTTTTTAAATCATTGATCAATGTAATACATTTTTATGCCGGTTTACTGGGTGGGTTAACACTGCATTACAATCCGATGTATTTGTGTCTCATTAGAACTTGTAAAGATGATGTATGTTACAGAGTAAGTTTCCACTTCATTGGCATGTTTAGTATTCTGGTTTAACGGTAACTTTTGGGTCGCTATGAAGACAACCCCAGAAATAGACGTCCTGTCGACCTCCCAGATCGCCGTGTGTAGGGTTTCAAGATATGATTTTAATATAATACATTAGAAACTACATGTTAGGTTTTAATGGTAATTCACACAATAAGCACGGCTTTTCCGTGCATAGCATGCCAATTGTGGGTCGTCGATATCAAGTTGGTCAGATAAATGACGTCGATATCACGTCGGTCAGATAAATGACGTCGTAATCACCGTCGGTCGATTCGACGGTGAATGAAACTTGTAGTCGTAGGATGTGACGTTTATTTTGGAAAATCTAACAAAAAAGGTGTTCCGTTTGAAATAAAAAATAAAAATAGCCATATATATTTCAATTTTTGTCAACGCTACAGGGAGCCACTGCAGAGGGGTGGAAGAGCCACATGATCTGGGGAGACGGGGGTCCTTTTTTCATCTATAAATTTCTGTTTTGCCAGCGGCGGCCTGTATTTTACAGTTTGAACTTCGACGCATCCCCTGATTGGCCCGGTTATGTCATCAACTACGACACAGTTCCTGATTGGCCCTGATTACATTGTAATTTCAGGAAATCGATGTGGGTGGCTAGAGGTCCAGATTGATCCATGTAGCGAAACAGAATGTGAGGTCACGTGATCCGGATGGTCTTCAGGCTAATTTATTTCAGGCTAAGTAAATTCTAACAGATACTTATTGCTTCTAAATGTATGTATATATATTTTTAAATAGCACTACTGTGAAATAGTATCTGTCTCAGCCCTTGGGTTCACACTTTCACATCTCCTGCCAACCTTCTGACAGATCGCTGAGCCATGGTGAACCAACCAAGCAAGGTGACCCATAAGGGACTATGGTAGCGCAGGCCTCGGTTGCTGCAGATAACTGAGCTGTTGGCTTTATCCCTCACCTTATTTCTTAGAAACATCCCCAACCCTCCCCCAATTCCCCAACCACAGTAGAAACTCAAGTTGAACATGTTAAAATGGTTTCTAATCACCACCACAGCAACTTTTAGTGAACCTTCACTCAGACACATAGACTGAGTGAAGTCCTATATGGGATTTAAGTCATCCATCATCCATCCTCCTTTATTGACTCCATCGCTTCCAGCCATCGAAGCAGCGAGATCAACCCCAGGGTTGTGGAACAGCAGTCTGATATCAGAGTTATTGGAACAATACAGGCATTTACATCATTCAGAAATTATTTATCCATGTAAAATGCTATATGTTGCATACATTAAGATGCGCGTGGTGGTGGTTTATTTGTGGCATAACTGCGCAGCAGTTGATTCATGGCTTTGGTTGTCCTGATAGAGGTCGTCTGAAAACAGGTGTTCATCCGTGGACTCAATGTGAAACATTGTGAAACAACTATTTCACAGACCGCCAAAGGAAAACCTCGACCTCCAAAAATATTATAATTTAGAAAACAGCAATAAAATACGAATACATTTCTTCAATGTGAACAGTTTCCGAACAGCGTATGACGTATTTCCGTTAAATGGCTACTCATCTATAAACCGTTGGAATCATGTAACTTTATTGATGACCAAATTACAAATACACATGTGTAAATGTACAACAAAAAAAAAACCTTATGAATCAGAAATCCAAACCATATGCTTCGTCTTTATTATTTAAACCCATCACATTTATTTTTATTATTGGTATTTTCCTTATTTTTTCCACTGTTCTCTTACTATATATGTATTCAATTGTAATTATTTTGTCAATGCAATCCAATATCTCCCTTTGATTGTATGCTTCTTTATCAAAATTAAGTTTTAAAAGCAGAAATAGTTGAATGAATACAATGAATGTTCTACATATTTGAATATCATGTTCAAGTCTACCTGGAAAATACCAATAGATCAAATTAAAAACTTTTACCTTCCAAATATTCCAAAGCCATTCCAAACTAACCGTAAATGGTGCCATTTGTAGTAATGGCACCATCTTGTTGTGCAATGGGTGTGTATGTAGTTTATGCATGGGTAATGTAGTCACATCCTTACAGCTAGGGTTAGAGGATAAAAGAAAACGGGGTATTCAGTTGGTTGAAATCTGCAACCTCACCACTAAATCATACACACTGCACCTTTAACTAATTCAGAGCACGTCCTTTTGTCAAAACCTGCAAAAATGCATGCATGAAACGGTGCTTGAAATGCTTGTTTCCGTAGAAATGACTGCACCATTCATTAAAGCAGTGTCGATAAATCCAGCAGCTATTTTACAAATAAACCCCACGGACCTTATTGCGGTCTACGTGGGTGGACTTGTTCCATGCGAGATTTGGCGAGTTTTCAGAGAAGGTGCAGAGAGTCAGTAAGTAGAGTATTCATGTATGGAGCCCTGCACGTTCAAAGGCACCATATGGACTGACGATCTGACAGCATGGCAAGACTAGTCATAAAGCGTATTATGCCAAAGTCGGTCCTGACTTTAAAATTAGCCTAGTGGGTTTGGGGCTTTAGCAAACACAACCGGCGTAGTAACAGGCATTTGATAGGCTGTGAAATACATTTATTCGGAAATAACAGTTTGGTGAACTAAGGGTGCCCAATGCAAACATACTTAATTTGGGCGAATATAGTTGGTTTAATGACACCCAGTGGCTGATTGTTCTGTTAAGTTGAATAAACAAAACCTTTTTCGGCATTATTTCTAAATCACTGTGGCTCGCAACTTATTTTTTATGTTAACTTATTTTTTATGTTAACAAAAACATGTTGGCAACCAGATGCAGACATTGAGGAATGGACATTATAGTTTAGACACCAGCATCTGCGAAACTATACTGCTATATTACTGTACTGAAATGAGGTGCCATGAATACTATGTTTACCTCTGTGGTTGGAACGCGTCAGTACTGTTACTTAAAGGAAGACTGATTGGAGTAATAATGCAAATGTCAGGGTTCAGGAATAAAAACTACGATGATAGACTGATGTTTTAAAATGCATGTCCATAGTAGTATTTCAGTACAATTACCGTAACATACAGAACAGAGAGTGAGAAAGCTGTATACATTGCTAGACCTGTTCTTCCATATGTAAAATTTGTATGATTATTTTTGATAATCCTGTCACAACACACATGACCTGGGGAAAGTTTGTGTCTGTGTTGTGAACTCAAATACTCCCCTTTCAGGGCTTTTAGTCATACACAAGCCGCACACAGCTGTTCCTACGCGCCTCCCCTGCTGACTTTCGTTCATAAATAAAAATAGAAATTTAGCTGCTAGCTATGTCCTTATATGAGTGTTCTGATTAATAAATGTATTTTTTTTATTTTGAAACAGTCGCCTTATGTTGTTGTTGTTGTTGTTGTTGTTGTTGTTGTTGTTGTTGTTATGTAGCCTTTCTGAGGCTATTGCATGGTAACATCAATTTATTTTCTTTTATGAAAAAAATAGCCCCCTCCACTTCATCCTGGCCTGTATCATCTGTTGTGTCTACGGCCAATTCATAATCTCCAGGGGATCATATACCCAGCATTTGGCTACCCAAGATTAGGGCGGGCCATCCATGGAGACAGTCCTCAGACTTCCAGCACTACCTCCTACCCCGAGCTTCCCCCCACACACTGAACCGGTGATACGTGGCTCTCTGGAAAAGTCTTGCTCACCGCCCGCTTAGTTTGGGGAGCAGTGGGACCACTGGAGTGCTGCAGGCTTAAAGAGGAACGCCACGGCGGAAGCCTGCATTCAACCGAGCTGGCCTGGATGGCAGGGACACACTGGTGCCAGGACTGCAAAGCATATAAGGTTTTAACATGACAAATGCACATTATTATGACTATTATTTTTTTTTTAAAGTGCATTAAGATGAGAAAGTTTTTTGTTGTTGCTTTTAAGTAGAATTCATTGCAACAGTGATGTACAGTGATGGTGACTTGTTACGCTAGCTGAGTTAGCGTTAGTTTGAGAGTGTGTTGTCGCGATAGCTTATGTTAGCTAGCCTAGCTATTTGCTTTTGGCTAACGTTACTAACTGTTTACGTTAGCCAGCGTGCAATACTTCCGTGCAAGACATTCCATGTATTATCACAATCAAACTTCAGGTCGCACTGTTTGGACAGATCTCTCTTTAAGAATCGTATCTGAATCTACTGCTATGAAGATCTCACTGTTTCAATTATTATTATTAGTTTGCATAATATCTAGCTCTTTGTAGAACAAATACTGTCAGTTCTAAAGCAACTTACATTAAGTTTACAATGTGTTGTTCGCTAAGCCACTGCATGCAAACATTGTAATTGTGAGTGTGGGAACGAGGTCGTTTGGGGAAGGAACAAGCAGTTTATATTGAACGCAAAGCAAATGCAAACCTCCACCTGCTTAACTATAGCCCTAACACCTATGTATTGGTCTTTTGATGCTTAAACCTCTTAACTATGATGTTGTGTTCAATAATTGACAGAGCTGTAGCTAGAATGTTGTTATAATAAAACAAATAAACTCGGAGGCATAATTTATTCACTGTTGATTTCAAAGCCTATACAGTTAAGTGACCGTTAAACTTTATCTTATTCAAACAAACTTCCATTTTGTTTGTTTGTTTGTTTGTTTGAATTAGAGGATGTGAGATCCTCATGTAGCTGCCATGATCTGTTAGGCTGTTGATCCATTCCCTCCTTCCTTTACACAAAAGCTGGCCTGTATCTGTTGTTCCCTGGATACTCTATCTCTCATTGTGTGAAGACTTTTCTTTGTAAGCATATAATCTGCTCATACAAACGATATATCTGAACAGCTGGACTGCAATTTTTAATGGATAAGGTGTGACCTTATTATTTTTTCTCATGAGATTTCTCATTTCATTAATATACTATTGTTTTGCCCCTCCACTGATGCACTTTCATTGGTTTATGATTGTAATCCAGTGCAGCTTTTTTAATTGGGGACATACAACCAACCTTAAACTAACCTTTAAAAATGATGTTACTTTCCCTGAGTTGCCACTTAACGAAGTAACCAACTAACTAACTTCTAATTATTATTCTTTATTGATGCATTTGCTCTTGTCAAACCTTAAATATGATAATGTTTTTCTTGACAGAAAAATCTGAAATTTGATTGACAATTAGAGCTTTGCTTTGTCTTTCAGTGTTTCCCTTGCTGCCTGAGAGTTCTCTTTGGACCTTGGAACGGATGAAAGCCGCGGGCCGAGGAAAGCCCAGCTGGGCTCTAGCCACTGTGTTTGTTAGCGTTACCCTGATGGTGCTGACCTCCAGGTGCGCATCAAGCAACCAGAAGATGACCCAGACAGCTATGGGCCACTCCACAGATGCGGCTGCGGGACAAGGGAACAGCTTGCTTGAAGAGCTTCTGGGCTTCCAAGTGCTAGCTGACCTGTTTGCCAGTGAGCAGGCTGAAGTGTGGCTGTACTCCCTGGTGGGCTCCGTCGTTGTGGGCCTCAGCGGGATCTTCCCACTGCTCGTCATACCGATCGGAGCTGGAGCAGCCCTGAAAACCGAAGGTGGGAAATTAGATTAGAATAACTGTTGAGCCCAAGGAAGTAATTGATCTGCAATGCTATTGTTATCCTTGATGACTGAATGATTAAGTTTGGCTGTCATATTATATTCAATATCATTTTAATGCAGACTTTCCTATCACCATTCTGATCTAGTCTTATTTTGGGCAACTCCCTGCTGTGGTATACTCCACTGTAGGCATGCAATTATGTCATGTCCACAGTTTTACACTGTATTTATATATTTTTTTATGTCTTTAAAAATATATATATATTTGAGGAAAATAATGATTCTTCAAAATGAAAAAGATCTAATGGACATTGCTGATGCCTGTATGTGTCTCGACAAGTAAAAACAGCAGATCTTGTCAGCCTGAGCTGGCTAGTATTTTACACAGCCCCACCCAGAGGAACACAGCATTCCAGTGTGTATTTCAGGCCATGGTTTTTCTAGGGCACTCTTGAAGCTGAGGTTAGTTGGTCATCAACAGAGACTTAACTGTGTCAACTCCATCCAGCTGTTAATTATATATTGATTTGCAGCAATTTGAAGCTAATCATGCTAATTGCCATCTGTACTCATTATGCATTAATTAGTTGAATTGAAAGAAACCAGGCCAATGTTGTTACTGCAGAGATGCTCATGGGAAGAAAGTTCAGTTTAAAGAAGCAATGGAAATAAATTATTCTGACAAACATGTAATTATAAAGTCAGCTATCTCTAATCAATTTCTTCTCCATAAATGAACATGACACACTTTCTTTCTCCACCTCCTTTTTCTTCTGCAGCTGGAGGCCAAAAGCTGAAGCAGCTTCTGAGCTTTGCTATTGGTGGTCTCCTAGGTGATGTGTTTCTCCACCTCCTTCCTGAGGCTTGGACCCTCTGTAACCAATCAGGTTTGTTATGTCTTGCCAATATCGGCTGATGACAATTAATCCATTGATTGGTTAGCTAAATTTGCTCCTATGTCTATCTCACACATTTGAATGCAATGCAACGTCCCCTAGACCTTTCAATCACTCCTTCTGCCGGTCACACTTTGCAATATATGATCTTACTCCCATTCTGTCTAGATGGTAGTCACCACCACCACTACATGGTCCAGGGCCTCTGGGTCATCGTTGGCCTGCTGTCCTTCTTACTTCTTGAGAAGATGTTCCCCGACCAGAACAGCAACACTGAGCCTGCTCCTACTGCTGAACTAGATGCAACCTCTTCGGTAAGTTTAATTTCCAGTATCGCTTTCTCTACATCGCCTTGCTGAAAGTCTGTTTGCTAAAAGTCATCATATGGCATCCTTCATGATCTAATATTGCCTGGCGGGTGACATGGTTTCCTTGCACTACCAGAATACATCCAGAATACCACAACTGATAATCTGATTATGTCTACATCACATATTAACCATATTTATGATTGTGTCACAGATTTATAAGGGCTTTTAGCTTATGGGTACAGTACAACTTGCTGGATTGGGTGATGGGAACACCACACGTTGCATGTAAATCTATGTCCACCCCTCTGGTGCTACTCGTATGTGCTACACTGATCATGGGAAGGGGCGTCGCCCAACCTGGTGTTGATGCTGCCGCTTTGCTCTTATCATGGGAAGGACACCTGTGTTTTAAGAGATGGAATATAGGCTTGTGTTGCGTGGACTTGATGTCTGGCAGCAGTCTGGACCTGTAAGTACATGCCTTCACATTGATTAATTGGTTGTTGTGCATTGTTGTTGTTCGTCTAAGATGCAATCTTGTTTTATGTCAAGTGATTGACTGTAGAGTGCATTCTGCTTTTCTATTTTCTATCCTTTTTTATAATCAGTTGTGTTTATATCGTAGGCTGCTGTTATTTAAGTAATTCATTTTTGAATGTTTTACAATAGATGGTTATTATAGATTTATTTTATGAGGTTTTTATACGAGCCCCAAACAGCTTTTACAGGGTAAGCGTGTTAACGTGATCAAACCATCGTAACCATCTCTCAATGGTTTCACTTAAACATCCGTTAAACATCACTTAAACATACATTCAAACACTCACGCTAAATGCTCTTCAACAGAATCTTCGGCACAATATTATACTATATTGGTAACGGATGTTTTAGTGAACCCAGGTTGTTTCTATGTGTAATGTGTGTGAAAGAGGGAAGAGCACAGACCTGTTAAATATATGATGACTTTGGCAGGGGCATGTGTGGACATTGCAGTGAAAAAAGCAAATAATGTACAACGTGTTTATTTATTTTGCATTAATGGGACACCCCTATGTGGTTTATTCCATGAATACTACTCAAGGAAACATCTGGTAGATAGTTGTATTTGACCATTGTTGTTAATGTTGGATTTGAACCACATTGATTTTGGAACTGTTAAAAAGCAGACCTTTTAACAGTTGTGACCTTTTATTGAAAAATAGTGCACACCCTTGAAACGTTATCGACCAATCAGGATAAATTATTTAACAATGCTGTGGTGTAGGGCTGTAAACATTCGTCGATTAACAGAAAATGTATCAAATCAAAATTTGATAATCCATTAATCGTTAAGTAATTTAAGTGACTTAAGTACAACTAACAAACATTTGCTACTTAATGTTGTAGTTAAATTCAAATATTTGTTCAGTGGATCATTATAAAAGGAATACTCATGCTCTTGGCTGCTTGTCAGATAAACACTTTGGTTACTTGTGAAAGCATTTCTTATTATTACTGATCGTTCGATTAATAGACTATGAAAATAGTACTTGGTTGCATACCTGGTGTGGTATAACAGGCAGAAAAAACTCATTCCAATTTCTTATTTATTTGAATAAGAGGTTATTTAGAACACATAATTTGCATATTTTTTGGTCATTCGTTTGTCCTTGAAATATAAACTTGTACTGGACTCATAGAATCAGGAGACTCCTTCAATAAAGGAAAGATAAGTAAGGGAACCAAAGGAGTAGTCTCTCGTCTATGTCCTTTTCAACATACCCTTAGTAGTCAGTAAAACTCCACTCGTGTCTACCACATGATAGTGGATCTCTGGAAAGACTATTCCATTAGCCTCTGGCGCATGGTGCAATATCCTATAGAGGGTTTCCGCTCAAACCTCTACAGAAAGCATAGCCCCGATATAGAGCTTTGTTATTCACTACTGTATTTACCAATCAGTAGTGGATTGTTTAGAGATGAAAAAAATACAAGTGTACAAATCTGTAGCAAAATACAAATGTATGCAGTGGACTGCTGGACAATTCTTTCCCATTCAGTTTGATTTCTTTTTTTTCTCATTGGCAAACATATAATAACGTAGTGGGGTACGCATCCATAGTCTTTTTACAAGGTCATGCTTAATTGCTGTATAAAATGCATGGTTTTAGTGCTGAGTAACTTGTACATTGTGTACTTTACCATATTTTGTACATTGTACAGTTTTAGTTTAATGCCATTTAAAATTTTCCTTCCCACATGACTCATTGTATTCAGTTTATTTTCTGCCTAGGCATTGTCTGGTTCTGTCATCGGTGGAAATACCCAGAGGCTAATGAAGAACGGGAAGCTCTCAGATCTGATGGGCTCCTCCAAGCGACAGCAGCTCTGCATTCAGAGTGGATCACACACCATCAAGGTATGCTGGCAGACGGGACATGGTTCTCTTCAAAATGAAAGCACCAGTGGTTAATGTGGGAATGATGAGGCAAGTGATGTAGATGATCACAACAGCATGCTGTGCCATTTTGGAGTTTTCAACAATCCCTTAATTAATATAGCATAATAATTATGCTGCTTTGTGTAAAATAAATTATTTTTATTTGAACGCAAGAAGTTTTACTTAAAGTGGCTCGAAAATGTCAGTTTAGTTTTCTTTGGAGACACCTTTGGCGAGCCGATGAGTGGTAATTATTTCTCTTAGCAAGCGTCGCCATTGACATCTAGTTCGTAACATTCCTAATACTGCAAATACAAGAGCTCATTCTGCAATAGTTGGCGACTTAACATACTTTTATTTACATGACAATCTTTACGATTGCCCTTTTCAATTTAAATGATAGCGGTAACGTTCACTAATGGTGTGTACTTTGGAAATACGGCACTTCCATATATGTCCAAACCTAATGAGGGAAGCGACTATCGTCTGGCTGTGCAGGGCTTGCATAGATGCTACATTTGGGGAAACGAGTTCCTAATAAACTTCTAAATAAACCATTCCTAATAAATGTAAACTATTAAAAACATAAAAAGATTGGCTCATTATGACGGTTCACAACTCCACATATCTTTGTTCGATTTCTGCTGCCTATTTTCTACAACAGCAGAGCATAAGGCTGTAAAGGCTTCATGCTGTAACTCTTCTTGTTATTTGTCCCAATTCTGTAATGGGCCAGGCACCATTAGGTTGTCAAAAGGGCTACCATCCATCATAATGAATGGCTAACATGAAGCTCACTCTGTGATGGAAAGCAGGGTGGAGAAGAACATGAATGAAGATCCCCATGCTGGTGATTGTTGGGCCAGTAGACCAGAGCAAGGCTGCTAATTGTCAAAATGGCATTCAACCAGATGTTAGCATGTTGCACAGTGTGGTAGTCTTTTTTTCTTCTTCTTTTTTTCAAACGTCTCCAACTCTAATCGTGAGAGTTAACTCAACTCCCTAATAAATCAAACCGTAAATATTCCTACCGAAGAATCCGGCACCACCCTGTTTTTTTTCTTCCATTTTCTATTTTGTGTAACAAATTGACTCAACCACAGGTTGGGTGAATCTGTCTTCAAAAGCCATGTCAAGTGAAGTTTATTTAAAGCACTTCACCACAATTACAGTCTCGTACAGCTTCTCAATCCCACAGTGGATGATGCCTCCTAAACACCTTCAGTCCCTCAAGAGGGCTAGTTGAAGTTCCCCAAAAACCAAACAACAAAATGTACCAAAGCAACCTTGATTTTAATGACATCAGATCAGTAGGCCACAGCCGAAATAAATAAAGGTGAAATCAAAATGTGATTATAAGCGTAAAATGCAAAAAAGTGGTTCTTAATGTTCACAGTAGTAACTATTTGTGTTTACTGTGGTAGGACCATAAATAGAAGGCTATTTGAATGGATGTAAATCCCTAATAGCGCATAAATTGTCCAGTTTATCTGAACTAGTTCCATTTGGCATGATCATTTCAGTGTGAGTTAGTAAATAATGTGAGATGATTTAACATGTAACCAGAATATTGTTGCGGTTACAGACCAGCGGTTACCTGAATCTTCTGGCTAACTGCATTGACAACTTTACCCATGGGTTAGCAGTAGCAGGTAGTTTCCTGGTCAGCAAAAAGGTAAGATATCTTCGGCGAAACCTAACATAAGTGTTGATTAACATAATGTGCTGCTCTGGTCAGCAATGTTGGTAAGTGTTTGGTATTTTCTATTAAATCCTCCTTAGCAAAAGTGCTGTCACATTCCCATTATGATGCTAATAATAATGGTAGTAAACAGCATTTAATACCTGAGATGTATTGGGATTTTGAAATGTTTGTGTCCTGTATCTTATGTCCATGGATCACAATTATGATATTAATTGACCACAATAAAGAGATGATCTGTTAAAGTTGGAACAGCTTCTGCCTCTCTTGTAACGATCATGTTTGGCAGAGTATGCAAACCTGTTGGCAGGAGATCTGCTTCATCAGCAATCTCGCAAACCCACTTAAACAGTCAGCTGTAATTCACTGACTCAGATGTCGCTGTAACATGTTTGAATAAGAATACCAGTTTATTTGATTTGCCACTTTGTAGAATAAAAACTGAGCTTTCTGCATTGCGGCATACCAATGCGTTGGCGTCATGGCAGCAGTGGGAAGGAAGGAGTCCAGCTGGACAGGCATAAGGCGAACAGTGTGAACTACAACTCTGTGCCAGAGAGGAAGTTGACTAGATGTCTCCAAAAGGCTTGGCCCCCTGCTTGCCATTTTTCTGTTTACTCCTAGGCTTCGGAAGCAGTCTTCCCTCTGACTGAATACTGTGCATTAACCCAATGCCATATCACTATTTGATACATGCACCATATTTCCACAGGTCAATGTGTTTTGTTGGCTACATGAGTATAGGTTGCAGTGAAGCCAATTTCTTTATGGAATGCCATTTGAGTCACTATTAAGTCAAATGAGGCAATAAATATATAAATATCAAAAGGGCTACTTTTATTTCATTATGCCACATTTATTTATTTCAGGTGACTTATTTCATAATGCCACATTGATTCATTTAATGTCACCTTTGTTTCATAATGCCCCATTACCATCTGGTATATTCAAATGAGTGGGGCGTAGTTATCTCAGACCAAAGCATCCACGATTTCTCAGGTTGATAGACCGGACAACACAAAGGTAGCGAGCATATCGCCTGGAATATCGAGAGTCGGGCATCCCGCACCTGTGTTTTAAAGTAACGTTAACTTCTGGGACATCCCACGAACATGGTGCTCAATCAGTCTCAAACAATGGAAGACTTCGTCATCCACGTCCATATCTTGAAGAGCACTTATACGCGCGAGTATTTCAATACGGGGCAGAATAGTATCCGCTGATAAACCATGAATCATCAATTTGATCTGCTAAGAATAGTATGGTATCTCGGAGCCCATTGATGTCTTCCATATTGTCTGCACAACAATTTGTCTTACCTTATTAGCATAGGCCCTGTGTAAGTAATGTCCTTCCATCCGCCATACATTTCCCGGCTTCTCGTATATTCAGTGCTGCTGTGCTAAATAAACCAGATGTAAATGTGGCATGAATATGGCATTTAATAAATAAATTAGTCATTATGAAATAATTGTGGCATTAAGAAAATGTATGTGGCATGGTGAAACAAAAGTCCCCTGAAATAAATAACAGTCCTTTTGAAAAAACGTATTTATTTCAATATATTTATTAATTTAATTTATATATTTTAATTAATATATTTATTGCCTTATTTATTTCCTAGCCATATTCATGTTTTAATTGATTTAATATGGACTCAAATGGCATTCCATATTTCTTTACCAGATTATTTGACTGTTGTTGCAGGTTGGCTTCTTGACCACCTTTGCCATCCTGCTCCATGAAATCCCACATGAGGTGAGATTGCATGGTGTGCTGGCTAAGCCCTGATACTTGATCATACACTTTATTTATAGTTATTTTGACCCAAATGGCTTGCCACCTTGAAATGATAGCAATTTTTGTATGCAGGTCATTATGATGGAGTCCTATGTTGAAGGCCCTTTGGCTTTCATCAGCCAGTAACTCCTTAGCACAGTTATGGTCTAGTTAAGTATAGTTGTGTACATGGAGCAGATCGAGACACGCTGCAGTGGTCTGTATGGCACTACATGGTCAAACCATCCCATTTATTTTCATAGTTTTTCAATTACAGGTTAAAAACCTTTCCAGTAAGAAATTTAAAATAATAAAAATTAATTATTCAATGTCAAATATTAAAAGCAAATTAAACGGTGTGTACATAGTTTTAAGGAAACTGCAGATGTTCTCGTCTGGCAGTCAAAAGCCATGGAATCGTAGTGCCTTATTTTGGTGGAAGCCTTGCATTTCCTTGCTCTATATGTGTGTTCATGTGCGTGTGCAGGTTGGGGACTTTGCCATCCTGCTGCGGGCCGGGTTTGACCGCTGGAGCGCTGCTCGCATGCAGCTGTCCACAGCTCTGGTGGGCGTGATCGGAGCTAGCACCGCCCTGTGCTGCCAGTCACCACAAAGCACAGGTGAGAGACAGCACCACGTCCATGGATCTTCATGGAAGTCTGCCTTTTCATTTGATGCTCCCCATGTTTGGAATACCATCCAAAACCTTCTTAAACTGGAGGTTTTAATTTCACTGGAGGATTGTAAAGGGCTCATTATGGCCATCACATTTGTGGATTGCAATTGTCTTTAGCTTGAGTGTGACGGTTATTCTGTTTTTTAGTGAGTCATTGTCTCATGTTTATTATCTATTTTATTTAAGTGTGCCTTTGTATGTTAACTTGTATTTGCACTGTACCCGGGGTACACTTGAAAATAAGTGACACTTCTCAATGTGTGATTTTCTCTGAATACATAAAGGTTTTGATTGATTGGATGTAGAGCCATAAGACGCCACCCTAACCACACACTCTATGGCGCCCCTGTGTGTTTCTTAGACAATGCGACTGCATGGATATTGCCGTTCACGTCCGGCGGCTTCCTCTACATAGCCTTGGTGAACGTAGTGCCTGACCTGCTCGAAGAGTCTAACGTTAGGTATGAGTTGAGTGTTGTTTTTACTTGTACGGTAATTTAACATGTCCTACCTTTTAATGTCTCCTGTTGGTTGCGTTCAAATTAATGTGGTCATGGATCAGCATCGCATTAGATTACTTTACTAATTAAAAAACGATTGTTTAGTAAATGACGTTAGCAGTTCAGTTCAGACAACTTTATTGATCCCAAGAATGGCAATTCCTTTACAGCTTACTCAGTCCGTACATGTGACATTAAGTCACTTGGCAAGGTAGTTATGTCAGAGGCAACAGATCAACATACTTGTGTCAGTACAAGGAAACAACAGCAGAAAAAGAAAACCTTTTGTTAGATATAAATAACCAAGTTTGAAAGAATGTGTAATTTAAAATGACTCATGTCGGCGTTTAATAGCCTGATGTTCACAGCATGCTGTATGATTAGTGACATGGTACTTATTTAGTGATTTATTTATTTGTACCCCATTCTATGTTCCTGTTTTGAAGTTAAGCACTTTGTTACTTGTGTTGGAAGGTGCTATGTGATTTTTATTTTTTTAATATATATCATGATTATGACCCATTTAACTGAGTATAATGCTGAATGTGAAATTTCTTCCTTTTATCTGAGTATGTTTTTATCTGTTTTTCAGACATTCCCTGATACAGGTGGTGCTTATTTGCCTCGGTGTAGCGGTGATGGCTCTGTTGTCCTTCATCGTGGACTGACCCAGGGGAATAAGCTCCTCGCCTCTTACTGGAGGACGGACACCACACCAATCATGTCTCCAAAACCCTATTAAACACACTGCTATCTCCTCATGGAAACGCCATTTACAGCACATCTTACACTCGCATGAACACCACCACCACCACTGCCAAATTAATACAAAAAGACACTAAACAAGCACTTTAAAGAAGGACCCAAACTATGACTCCATCTGCTGACAACCAATAGATGTAAACACTAGGAAATGTGACATACCTGGAGCAGCTTTGGGATCGATGGTGCTTGTACTGAGGGTTACTGCCAAATTGTCTCACATTGTTGACTAAAGTAAATCATGTTTTGCACAAACGGTTAATGTATACACACAGGTAGGGACGAAGTAACCTGTCAACACAAAAAGTAGTGTTAAACCTTTAAGTCTATATTGTTAGGGGTTACTGTGAGGGCCTTTCTTTACAGAACTGATTTTTTTACCCTATATACCGTTTTTTGTATGTTCGTTTCTCCTAAGCATATTTATTTAAAAGCAAAAATAGATGAGCAAGATTAAAATGATGGATTGTGTGGGCAAGATAGCCAGGTCATAAGAACAATGTTATTTGTTGGGAGGCTCTGTTATGTTTGTGCCTAATCTGCACCAAAACCAAATGCTTTGTTTGTTTTATTATACCTTTACACTACACTAGGGATGAAACCCATATTGTTACCTGTTTGCAGAACAGAAGAAAATATCAAATGAAATACAAAGGTGTATGACGGCTAATACAATTTATAAAATTAGTATGGAATTTGTCTTCACATTTTACCAAAAAATCTATATGTAGTTCCTAATTGACTTTGTCAATATCAATATATTTTTTTAAACGCAAATGATGGATTGGTATGGGATTTTACTTATCTGAATATTTTTGTAAAGATAATTGCAAACATTTTGTGGTTCTTATTTTTGATCCAAAGGTAGCCGACAAGTGACCATGACGGAATAAGCATTGTAGAATCATAACAATAAACACTATGATGTTCTGTTGGAAAGAGTTACAAAACGTTCATTTGCATTCACCGGACTGATTCAACATCGGTTTTCTTATTTCAATTAGTATATGCATTGGCTCTTACAGTGCATCCTTGGCTCTACCAAGTTTTGTGTTTTGAAATTGAGTGGAATACAGACTATACTATGTGACGTAGTGTCCCTGACGTCATCCATTGGTTGACACGGCCGTTATGAAGCGGTCAATTTTTTAACGACGGGTGGGCGCAGTTGCTAGAGAATTTTGCAACGAGCAGCCGAAACGATCATCCTTTGTCACATTGACGCGGGACTGTAATAGCCTGGAGACCACATCCTGATGACATCACCTCACATTCGGTTTCGCTACACGAATGTGTCTTGACTTCTAGCAGCCCACATCGATTTCCAGAAATCACAATGTAATCGGGGCCAATCAGGGACTGTCGTGGTTGACGGGCGCGTCAGGGACCGCGACGTAGTGACCATTGGTAGAGTAAACACTACCATAGGAGTTATGGCAGAAATAGACTCAATAACATCAATTAAACAAGAACATAAGCATTCACTACCAGAGTTTTTTGGTGGAAAATACGTTTTTTTCTCCGCTGTGTTTGTCACATGTTTTGTTACGCCCACTGAAATCGACGTGGGTTGCTAGAGGTCCAGACAGATCCGTGAATTGAAACGGAATGTAAAGTCACGTGATCAGGTAGCCTGGTAGCACTCTGGAACCTCTCAGTTCGTTGTCGATTTCCAAGGGGCGTCACTAACGAGCGCAGACCAAACTACCCATGGACTCAATTGGTTAGGCCTACAACCAATCATAGCAACGAAACGGTGGACGCAGCACTGTGCGACGAGGAATACATCTTCAAGTGCAACCCTTTGCTCTTCTTTTAGTGAAAATATACAGTCCAGTTCAATTAACAATGTCTCGATAACGTGATCAACAGACTGTTGTACTTCAGCGGCAGCTCAAATGGGACCTCTCAAAATACATATAACGGAGATGAACTGCGACTGCGATTCTTACCGAACTAATAAAATATGTATAAATACATATTTTATTATTATTTATTTATTATTTATTGCTTTGTATTACAATAATGAAATCACATTTTTCCCATCGACTTGGAATGGTGGCAGGTCTTTTGCATCCAACCACCACGGACCACTAGGACGTTAGATGAATTATATGTTAGTTGCTTCCGGCATGAGTATTATGTACCTCCAATACCAGAGGCTGCAGTTTCAGTACCGCAGTTATAGGAGCCTAGTTTTTGGTGACACTGCTTTCAGGACGCAAGTTTATTTTTCCTTTGTTGCAGAATGAATTTCATGAGCTACTCGAGAATATTTCATGAAAGTAACTAATACCTAGACTCAACCAAATAAAAAATATAAATAAACTAACCCTCTCTAACCTAATACCTAAACTTAACCATTTCTAACCTAACACCTAAACCTAACCATCTCTAGCCTAACACCTTAACCTAACCATTTCTAACCAAATACCTAAACCATCCATATAATCAGCTCAAATGATCAATTTATTAATGTGACCTACGGTGTTACCTAATGTCTACGGTGCTACGAGTGCTGTCCTGAAACTGCATTGCAATTGCAGGAATATACTATTGACACAAACAGGCGGTTATGGCTGCCGCTTGCTACAGACTCATGTTTCCAAGCCAGTGCAGAGACATTGTGAGGGACAGTGGCTCAAGCAAAGGAAGAGGATAACTGATGATTCGACCCTTACACAAAACCGTCATCATAAGACAAAAAAAAAATTCTACAAAGTCCAGAAATTATCTTTAATGCCTAAATATAGTCTAAGTCTATATTCAAAACAGTTTGATTACAGAGGCATCGGATTGACCTGTCAATTATAAAAACTCCCTGCCCCAATCAGAAAAAAAATACTATGCAGTATCATATTAATATAAAAATACATGTCCTAAGTGTAGGCCTACCTAACCAAGAACTTCAGGCCGCAAAAGTCACTCTTGAGATAGACTGAAGAATAGGAAGCCGGAAATCATTATTGAACCTTTTTAAGTTAAAGTTACATTTTTACAGGCTCAATGTCTGAAACGAGTAGACATAAAATGTTATTTATTTGTTGATTTAATATTGAAACTTTTGCAGTTGAGATTTTCTGTCGGTGGTCTGGGAAATTATTTTGACAGTGGCCAAATCCTTTTCTATGTAGGAGTAATTATATAACCCAAACACCAGAAATAAGGATGTGCTTTCGTATCGGAACCTGCTGAAATATGCATAAACCATTAATATAGCATCTTAAATGTGTACTAAAACAAATCTGCCACACAAAAGATTTAAAGGTCCATTGTGTAGAATTTAGTAGCATCTAGTGACGAGGTTGCAGATTGCAACCTACTTACTACCCCTGACCCCTTCCTTTCCAACGACTACGGTGCCCGTAGGTACTTCCAAAGTGACTTCATTGTCTACAACAGCATCGAGTAGTCAAGTGATGAGGTTCCTTGACAGATTTATGAATTGTATTTACCTATTTAGTCTGTAAATGTAAAACTACAGGTCATAGCATTCAAATAAAGGTCCTTTCACATTGAACACAATTGGTTGTTGCAATTTTATAATTAAATAATCAAAATCATGGAGTTGAATCTGACTTTAGACATATGTTCAGATTTCGGTTTTGCGAAAAAGCAACATTAATTTGAATCGCACCAGGTCAGTTTGACGTCTTTCGCCTGCAAATAAATCCGTTTAACCAATCAAAATCATAGTCACCATGGTCACTGTACATGTTGTAGGACATTGCAAAGGTAACAGCCTATTTACGTTTTTCAACACACAGTCCTCTTAATGCATCCATAGTGGTCAACTACATTCATTGACCTATAATAATAACTGAATGTGATGATAAACCAGTAAAAATACCAACATTTACATTACTTGTCATTGTCATGTTAAAAATACTGCCTGAAATTGTAATAAAAATAATAATATATAATATATAAATAGTAAATATATAATGACAACCTAACTTTCTAAAAAACTTAATTCTAGTGGTACGGTTGGTTGTGGGCAAGTCGTGGGCAAGTCAGGCTGTGTCAACCAAGAGTCACGATATTAATAAAGTTCAGGTCTTGGACAAACCAAGCATGGGGTAGGCCTGTACAAAACGAATGTGCATGTTAGTGGATGACGCACACACACATACACACGCACACACACAAAGCTCTTCGGCTGAAAAGTGCTATATAAATGAAGTGATAGCTGTATCATTGATGAAGTTATATAGCTATCACTCTTATCCTAAAGACTGATAGCTTACTTATAGTTATTGAACAGGGAAAGAACCTCAAAAACTCAAGTCTCCAAAACATGGATGTATTAAAGAATGCCAACTCACTTATCATAATCACCCTCATCCGCAGACTGCCATTTGCTACACTATTTTACACTTGGATTAAAAAGTGTGAGAAACTCCATTACAATGGAATCCTCTAAATACATAGGATATTTGTGTGAAAGGATGGAGCATGCTCATCTTCGCTGGCAATGAGGCGAGTCAGAGAAAGGGTTAAGCATTTCAGTATAGTATATATAGTATACCGTACGGTGTGTGTGGATATGTGGAGCTGTGTCTGGTCAGCGGTTGATGTTGATGGCCGCATTTGAGAGAGGGTTAGTCTTCTTCGACACTTACAGTATAACACGTGTGTGGCGCATTTCATATACAACATTGCTCATTATAACGCTGCTGATGGCGGTACTAGAATAGTATCAAAAATTGGTTGTAGCCATGGGGATAACACGCATCCCCTCCTTCCTAAAAGTATAGCGCAAAACATAGTTTTGCTATTCTTTGTTACACTTAATAGAAAGTTGATTCAAATGGTCTAAAGCCATTTGTCCTTTCTGGGCTACTGTAGAAACATGGCAATGGAACATGGGGGCTGGGGCTCCGTTGAAGAGGACCCTCTCCCTATGTAGATAACGGGCTTATTCTAAGGTAATGAAAACACAACGATTCTTATTTTCTTGTGATTGTACACTAACATACTACTATTATAATCCGTTTTTGCCAATTCTGTTCCGCCACTTCTACATTCTACACACTGCTACTTTAATATAAAAAATTAATTAAGCAAACCTGATTAATAAAATGCTTCCAATCTTTTGACCACCTCGCAGGTTAATCAGGTGTCGGAGACGCAGTGAAGTGGCAAGTCTCACGTTTATATCGATTTTATACTAAAAGGATGGCCTAACTTTTCATTGGACACATACGAATCGTCACGAGGACTTGTGTTTTGTAAAAGGCTTTCTGTGTTGCAATTCAGCAGTTCCGCAAACCTCCAGAGCAGTCATGGGGGTCTGGTGTATAAAGAGTGGTGGTGATTTGACGGGGTCTGACTTTTTGGTGCATGTGCAGAATTAACATGTTAACTCGTAACTGTGTGCGCTAAAAAAACACATGCAATTGTTTCAACAAAACGTATTGGGATTGCTACTAGTGCCCGAAAAGCTTCAGTATCACAACCCCCACGGTGATGAATGCTGGCTGAACTAAAGACGCACCGTAAGCATTATTTCACAAGATTTCTGAGCCTAAAATGTCATATGGTAGTCAGTGGTGTGTGGGGGTGCGCGCGGGGGGGGGGGGGGGGGGGGGGGGGGGGGGGGGGGGGGATCACGGTTGTCCAGTTTTAACATAGTCGTTGGCAAGGTTAGGTTGCCATGACCACTCCCCTGCAGCTCGCTTAGTGCTCACGAGCAGACCGCTGCTCTGACACAACCCAAGGTTGGTAAAAGAACAACAACACTATAATTAGTTGACTCAACTGCCAACATATTAACCGTCTTGTACAGGAAGTTCTGTCCATATGTTTTGGAGGAAAATTGTTATTTAATTATTCTCAGTGCAATTACAGATGTCAGTAACAATGTTTTTGAGGATTTTGTTCAAATCGGTCATTCTTTCAATACAACGATTTGATACCAATAATAATATTAATTTAATTAACCACAGTTCTGTTTGTGTTTTTGATTAATATAAAGCTGAGGTCAACAACCAAATGGCATGACATCATAGTCTGACAGCATCTCATATAGAGTCCAGAGGAGCCTGACGGTTTATTTTTCAACTAGGCCTACACATTGATGCAGATAGTAGCAATAGTTTCCTAGGTTAATTTATATTAGGAGTGTTGTTGTTTTTTGGTCCATGTGGTATGCCTGCAATGATACTATTGCAGGCATATAGACTATATTGATGTTCTAGCCTAGTATCATAACAATAACCTAACCTAGTATCATATCTGATACAAAAGGAGCCAAATATCAAATCAGCACATTTTGAAAAATAAATAGGCCTTGCCAGGTTTGAATATTGAACATTTTAATATTTAATGCCCACTTCCTCTGAACATTATAAACAGTATTAATAACTGCATATCCGCGACCCCTGTGGTGAGAAGGCGCAACGGCATCGTGGCCGTTTCGTCACTGCGTGGCTCGTCATCCATCCCCTCTTCCCTGCGCTCTCCTCCTGTATCATAACAGATGGTGGTGGGGTTTATTAATCTGCTGTGTTCAGCTACAATATCTAGCAGCGTTGTGTCCTGCCAAACTGGTGTTCCAGTATGTGTATAGTTTCACCTAAATACGTGAGGCTGTGAGTACCGTCGTGCGGTACCTTCACGGCCACCGAGGAACCTTCCCGCGTCTATTTTGGCTCTCCATCGACTGGGGAAGATGGCCGCTATGAAAATTTTAACAAGTACAGGTCTCTTCTTTGCTTTTTGTGCACTGGGATTGCTTGCGATGGCAATCTGCACCGACTACTGGTACGAGACGGATGCAAGAAGACACCGGGAGAGATGTAAAAACTATGCCAATAAGCGCAATGACCCTGGGTATATCTACATCTCGAATCACAACCTTCCTCTCCAGATGCCTCCAAAGAGCATTGAGAGGAAAGGTAATAGCCCAGATACTGGCGTTATCATCAGGAGGAAACGACACTTTGTGGCTGCTGCGTCGGCCATGGAGTCCCATTGCAGTCGTCAGTTTAACTCCACCATCTCCGGCCTGTGGAGGAAATGCCACCGGGAGGGATACGACCTGGAGACCGAGGACCTTATTTACAAAGGTTAGCGATCTAGCCATCTAAAACCTGCTTTCTCCTCGGATGGTGAAGGCCCATGCTGATGCTCGATTATCGCTTCACAGCTAGCCGTCTGGTTGAACGCGTGAGCAAAACAAGGCGTACAATGTGCTCTTTATTTAAAATGCGTTGCCTACGAATGTTTTCACATTTGAGCATGCATTGATCAAGCGACACTGAGCAGCGCAGGCTCCACTTTCTCTGTCCATGGTACCATGACATGTATACATGTGGACTATCTACTACTATATATAGGCCTACATATATATGTATGTATGTATGTATGTATGTATGTATTTATGCATGCATGTATGTATGTATGCATATGTGTGTGTGTGTGTGTGTGTGTGTGTATATATATATTTTTTTGGGGCCAAATAAACAGAAGCTCAAGTATTGATAGCCTACATTTGGATTACAACGCAAAGGCCCATAAAGTATTCTGCAGCTTGGCTATGGGCTCCCGTAATGCTAATTGTGAATAATATAATACATTATATTACAACTGTAGATGAAAATGTATAGTAAAATATAAGCCTAATGTTAGTCTGACCCAGAATATAAGCGATATAATATAAATCTGACTGTATATCATGTCTAGGCATACACATCAGACCATTTAAAATAGCCTATAGTCCCATGATATTCATAGTAATCGAGTATCATAGAAAAAGGTAAATGTGAAACCTGAATTCTGAATATGTATTTTACATATTGGTCAAGTTAAATTGCTTGTTTTTTTTGGTAGATGTTGATGTTATATTTGCTGAGGAGACTGAAGCTGAAACGTTATTCTTTGCTTGGAAATAAAGAAGTAAAGGAAAGCAGGCAGGCTCAGACTTAGTTCAACAAACTTTGACGTAACAATGACTCCATTGCGAATGGAGGGAGTTGAAGGCCATGTCATCCGTCCTCTGATGAAGTGATAGTTTCTCTGCACTTCTCCTGTCCTGGACTTTCATAATCTGCTACCAGAAATAAAGAGTGGATGAACTGTTTTGTTGCTAAACCTCCTGTGCAATGATCTTGAAAAGACATAGATTACTACTGTAATTTACATCTTCAGCAACATGCAGATTTAAGGAATTGAACAAGGCAATCTTTTTTTTCCAGAGATAATAATAATTCATTGCATTTATATAGCGCTTTCTAACCACTCAAAGAGCTTTGTGTGTGTGTGTGTGTGTGTGTGTGTGTGTGTGTGTGTGTGTGTGTGTGTGTGTGTGTTATTCACTTACATACACCTTAGTTTTGTATAGGCCTTCCCCATGAACTTTATTAATATCGTGGCTCTATACTCTGTACTCTGTATACACAACCTGGGTTTGTGTACCAACAGAATTAACTCTTTTTTTTAGTTTTAAGAAAATTACGTTGTTATATATTTACTATTTATATATTATTAATATATATATATATATAATTATAATTTCAGGCAGTATATTTAATATTATTAAATAATTTTAATGTTGGTATATTTACTGGTCTATCATCGCATTCCTGCATTACATTGTATAACATTGTGTGTGTGTGTGTGTGTGTGTGTGTGTGTGTGTGTGTGTGTTGTTTGTGTTTTTCAGCCATAGACTGTATAATAAAGGGTTTCAGAAGGATAACAATTAATCTATCAGATAATATTGTCTGTGTGTAGAAATCTATAGATTTGCATTCATCACTCTCAACAGGTTTATTCGATGACTAAGCTTTTGTGGGCTCTTATTAATTATTTACAGCACTCTAATACATATCATATTGGGAAAACAAAATCAATTTCTTCTGAAATATTGAAACCAATTGTCCTTCTGTTTAACTCAATCTCTTGGCAGGAATAATTCAGAGATGCACCCCAGTCAAGTACCACTACACTTCCTCAGTCCTCCCGCGGAATCTACCCATCAACATCACAAAGACCATCCGACAGGATGAGTGGCACGCTCTCCGTAAGTGTCTGTCTGTCTGGCTCTGTCCGTCGACTTATCTTTATGTCTCTCCGTCTGTCTGGCGCTGTCTAACCACAGTAGTCTTACAAAACAACCACTTCCACTTTGGCCAGAACTGAACTTCACATTACACTTTAAAGAGGTTCCAGGCATATTCATTGTGAAAGCTATTTGGTAAAGCAGTGTGTGACCTTTGTGACCATCATCATCCTCATCCTCGTCATCATCCCCTTCACCTCCACAGACCTCCGGAGGATGACTGCAGGCTTCGTGGGCATGGCGGTCTCCATCATCCTCTTTGGCTGGGTGGTTGGGCTGCTCGGCTGCTGCCAGCAACATGACCTCATGCAGTATGTAGCTGGGCTGCTCTTTCTCATGGGAGGTACTGTAAAAGCATAAAAGCATTATTCACGGGTGTGTGCGTTTGCGCGTGTGTGTGTGTGCATGAGTATTTTTATATTTGTACTTTAGTGCACATCCGTCAGTGCTAGAATAGGCATTTGGCTTTGTTGCATTGTGTGGCGCGGCTACACCCGTGCTCCTACAGAGGAATTGCGTAAGGAGCTGCTCATCTGAATCATGAATCTGAATCACCGAGCTAGCCTCTCTCCTCCTACTTCCACAGGTACGTGTTGCATCATCTCCCTGTGCACTTGCGTAGCAGGAATCAACTTTGAGCTGTCCCGCTACCCGCGCTACATGTACGGCCTGCCGGAGGACATAAGCCACGGTTACGGCTGGTCCATGTTCTGTGCATGGGGTGGCCTGGGCCTCACCCTGCTGGCAGGCTTCCTCTGCACCCTGGCACCCTCTCTGAGCACGCCCACTCGCACCACCACCCACAAGCCCAGGCAAGAGAACGGAACCGTGTGATTGGCTCCCCCCGCCCACCGGTGTCACGTGACCGACGGGATGTCCACCGTCGCCTTTCCGTGCGTCGTCTTGTTGAACTCATGTAAACTAAATGTCCGGTCGCCATTTCACTCCGCCGTCTACGCCCACGCCATCTGTCTCGGTGTTCCGCGTGCCTACGTCGATGTACGAAGGAGTGAAGTGATGATAAGAAACTTAATGCACTTCATGTATTTCTGGAATCCTGTGAGAGAGCCCTGGGAAGGCAGAGGTTGAACATTACGGTGTCCTGAGGCATGGCGGTTAGAGCACAAACAGAACTCTTCTTTGTGTTGCCTTGACTGGCTTCACATGCTAACAGATCTGGAGATGGCTGTTGTTTCTCAAGAGGAATTTGTCTTAAATTTAAATTTGTCTTAAAATGGTGCTCTCCCATGCACATACTACATATACACACAAAGAAATACATGGATACACACACACACACAGACCAATTATAAATGACACACACAACCAATTGTAGATGAGTCAAGAGAAGCTGTATCCACAGATAAACACGTCAACAAACCGGACAAATAACATACCGTCTGCTCTCCTCCTTTTAGTCCAGTGATCTGTGCTGTGTTTTTGTTCACAATGAGAAAAAAAATTATAGATTGTGGCACAACTTCCCATTGTTATCTTTAAAGTACCACGCTCACTGATACTGAAGTATTACTCCCTGAAGAGACTTCCCCATCTTAAGGCTGAACACTGCCTACCGCAGCATTTGCCACTGAATAAGAGCTATATATAAACTACATGTAACAGGGATTGACCATTAGGGGGGAAAAAGCAACAATAATGAATTGGTGTTGTTGAAGAGAAAGAACCTTTTGATTCTTCTGAAAAGATCCAGTATGTTCAAATGCATCTCTACATAGATACAGGTCGAGTAGATCTGCAACGTAGTATGTAAAGTAGATGAATTGAATAGATTGAATACGAATGTTGTTGTTGTTTTTCCATTTAGTATTAGAAATGTGTGGGTCAATGGGGGTGCGTATGATTCCTCCTCTTCTTCATGGATGCAAGAAGTAGAATATACAGGGTGTGTGACTGCAGTCCATCAAGTCATATTTTGCGAGCGTATGGGGGCCATCGACACACGGGTGATAGAAAGCAATGAACTACATCAGCTGAGCTCAGTAGAAGGTAGTGTGAACAACAATCAGTCTATTGTAAAACAGTTGGATATGGACCATGCCAGGTTCTTGGGGCACAGCGCTTTCCACCATACATTCATGAGCAAATGTGATTTTCAACAGCTTTCTCCCTACATAGCTGTTCCTTGTCATGACACCAATTCCAGTACCACTAGATTTAATATGACATACTGCTGACTGGATTTTCCCCCTCTTCCATCTTTGAGTTGAAAGAGATTTAGAATGGTGGAAATACCAGATATAACATCAAATAACGGAAGGTTTTGATGCGTCATGTGTAACATGATGAAACTTGTAACATTTCACCTGCAAAAAACGGAATTGTTTCATAACTAAAGTAGAGAAGATTATTTATACAAAGGTAAATCTTGGTAAATTATTTATTTACAAATGCCAAATCTGGATGACTCGAGACGTGTTTTACATGAGTAGGATAGCAAATGTGGAGAAAGAGGAATGTTTAAATCAGTGTCATCAACATCCACAATGGGTTTTGTTTTTGCCATTGTTCACACTACATATCCATGATGTTATACCAGTAGATTGTTCCTAAATGGGAATGAGTCATGAAAAAAGTGATCATGCATTTGTTATGTGAACGAACGTGTTTGTAATGCACATCCACATTGCATACCTTTGGGTGACAAATGTAATGGTATTATTTAAGGTTTAACAGCAATTTCTATCTTTTTCAGTTTGCCAAACCTTTTTTCTCTCCTTTGCAGGATGTTGGAATTTCTGCAGAATCAATCAATTATTTGTATCTGTACATATAAGTGTTTCATAAGGGCCATTTAATCAACAAAGGAGAGCATGTCTGCACATCCTTCTGTCTTGTTAACAGAGTGAGGGGTTGTGGTTGTATTGCTACCATGTCTGAGGCACATTCTCTGGATTCAGTGGTCGTACTTGTACATGTTTGTGCCGGCAAGTAATCCAGTGTATGGAGACAGTGAATCTATGAGGTCATTGTGTTCACACTGCCTGTAACAGTGAACGGAACAGGACTTGCTGGAACGAGTGTATAATTGATTCAGATGTGTCAACTATAACATCTAGCTTCGCCTTAGAATGTAAAAAACAAATGTGTCTCAGCACATTGAACACATCAGTAGCAACGCTGTTACAATGGGATCCAATGGGAATTTGAAAGAAAACGGTGTTACCAATTTAAGTATTCCAATGGTTTAATAATATTCCATACTAGTATTACTGTAAACTGTAACCATCAGTGAAGAATACATACATGTATTCATTATGGATGTCCCTAGTAAGGCCAACAGGTATTTTAAAGGAAGCACAATTGCACACGTTGTCTTTAAGTGCACTGTTTGTGCAAGGTGCTTTTTCCTGCTGGCCTACTGAAAGCATAATGTGCTACCCCTACACACCATGTGCAGAGCAAGGTCCACAGGTATTGGTGTAAAAATTAAAAGCACATATTGGATCCCTGCTGTGTATCAAATTGTTAATTATGTAGGACACGTGTGGAGGTTGCACCATTAGAAAGCAGTCCTTCTATAGCAATGATTGGATTTGGAATAAATTTGTGATAATAAGTGGGTTTTTATACTGAACTATGAAAGAGAAACCGGTGTCATTGACTGATCTCAGCACAGTGTAACCATCGTAAACATGTATGCAAGACTGCAGTGAGATTCCCGTTGAATAGTGACTGTCTGTGGAGCTGTGAGAGATGACCTGTACATAACGCCACCGTTTAGCGTGGCTCTCGTTTCAGTAGCACATGCATTATTTTCTACAAGTCATTTTTACAGACTCAATCCACAGAGGATGTTGTGTGGGGGGAATTTAAAAAGAGACATTATAGTCTTGCATGAGATCATTACAATTAGGTTATTTCAATATTATACAACTTGTGTCCATTTTTTTATTTATTTATTTTACTGAAATAAAATATGTAATACTATTGTACTGAAACGTTCAATGTTTGTTTTTCAAGAAGGTTGTCGCTTTAGCCCAAGATGCCATGTCAGTTCTGTCGGACACATAAAACAGACCCATGACCCATGATGAGTTTGTATCTAAGAATGATAAAAAAAATCGAAACATAAACATAGCCTACTATTATGACTCCCACATCCACATAGAAAATAGATCGCGAAATGAAACGTTATATGAACTGAACGTCTGGAGCAGGTGCTTTGGGGGAGGGGGAGTCAACATGGAGGCGCTGCCTGTGTGTGTGTGACTTAATGTGGGATACGGCGCCACCTAGAGGCAGGACCTGTTTTTCCCATTCTCGTTTGACGTCTGGTCACAGTAGCAATCCCTACTGTTGCATAGTTACAATGTTTGAGGCATACACCGCTCCATTATGAAATGAAGCAGGAACAAAACATACATATATATATATATATATACGTGTTTTTTCATGAATTATGCTGGTAATCAATCAATGACAAACATCCATTCTTTAATATCAAATACTAGAGATATTAAGTAGCATGTAAAAGCGCTACATCATCTACAAACTTTCAAATTGCTATAAAAAATAGATTTCATGAGATAATCATACAAATGAATTTAACATGCTTTCATCAAGTATAATAAACAATCACACATGTATTGTACTTTAAATGGCAAGTGTAGGCCTACTGCTTGTTTGGCCATAATAAACACTTTGACATAAGAAACAGAAGCAAATACGTTTTGTAAGTATTCAGTAACGATATGTGACAATTATCAACTCAATGGGACATCAGGTGGATAGTATTTTAAAGCCTTTATATAAACAATTTGAAAATGGAGCCTTGGTAAAACAAGTAAAGCAAAAATCAACATTATTCTCTTGACCCAGGTGAAAATTCAATTAGCAGACGTAATCCTGGTGTGATGAACTTTCATGGAATTGAACCTGATCCTGGTATCTTTCACTATTGTCTCAAATCAAAGAAAACATGGGTGACATGAGTAAAACAGAAGCGAACGTCTTCTACTTTTTTCCACGACAGTGTGCCCCGACCACCATGTAGCTGTCGGGGGAGAGGTCCTTCACCTGGGGGGTCTTGGCCCGGCTCACTCTCACCTCGGCCCCCCTGCACACTGGCCCTCCTCTGCAGGGGTCATGTTTGGTCAGGTACCCCATGAAAGTCTCCCATCCACCCCCAACACGGACCATCACATGTCTCTCATTCAGCATCTGTGGTACACAAAGAGGCAACATTATCAACAACAATACACACCCCCCGGTTTAATAATAAATTATCAATATCAATAAGACCAATGATGGAAAGGCTGGGAGTGTGATGTGTAAACACTAAGAGGAGAATGTGAAAGACTCTGATGGACGCCCGAAACACTCCACTCTTTATGACTCCATTTGCTTTCAATACCCCCCCCCCCCCCCCCCCCAGGCTAAGGAGAGCTGCCACCCCTCCCCCCATCACCCTTCCACTAATCAAATATTTACGGCCTCTCTCGGCCTTGTGCAGCGCTGCCCATGAAAAGCAAATGATCTCGAGGACACTTTGTCAAAATCTCATTAAAGCAAATGAAACACCAGCTGAGCTCACTGGGAGGAGTCATCCACATTTAAGCACTCGCACGCGCCTGCCCACATACACAAGCACACATACGAGCACGCACACACACATGCATACGTACACACCCACACACACACACACACAAGCACACACATGCATACACACAAGAAAACAAAGGTACCGATGCACATATACACACATGGAAAATACACACACACGCACACGCATAGACAAACATGCACGCATAGACACATACACACACATACGCACAAGAAAACAAAGGCGCAGATGCACGAATACACACATGGAAAATTACACACAAACAAACTAACACAAGATATTGAATGAGCAGCATGTGTGTTGCTCTGGAGTGCTATCAAGGAGACGCCATATCTAAATGAACTCCGTTCTGACACCTTCCCCTCCACTGCCATTCTCCTGCTGAAAACCCAACTGCTACCATGGCAACTACTGCTGCCACACTATAGAGCCGGAGAGGAGAAGAAAAAAAAGAAAGGGAGAAAAATTAGATGAGTTCCTCTTGCTGCGCGGGCCTGCGTCTCTCCCGGGAGATGGGAGAATTCCCAGAAGTCTTTGCAAGGCCATTCGTTGTCCTGTCAGCACCAGCACGCCGTCTTTCCTTATCGCCCATAAACCCTTCATTATGAAACCATTAACAATCTGATAATACCAGTGCTACATCTGCCCACACAACCCCCCCCCCCCCCCCCGACAAAACGATGTAGACACGTGTATAGGTAGCAAAAATAATTAATGACCTATGCACACGCGCACACACACACACACATGGTAATCCACAGAGGAGACCCCAGATGCGATGTGTCTCAGCTGTCAGGCTGCAGATTAAAATGTTAAAGCTGGGCAGGGGGGGGGGGTCTGGGACCCTGAATAAAACACGTACTGGGAACATGGAAAATGGGAAGGAAAATGCTCTTCAGCAAAGGGACAGTCATAGGACTGTCTGTGTCTATCCTCTTCTGTAAGTGGCAGAAACATATTGCAATAACATTTAAAAACAGACTACAAAATATATCTTTTTAAAAGACATAACTGTAGCATGCAGCAACTCAGCCTCAGAAATTAAAACAGCATATGATAGAGACAAGTTTCAGCCAGACAGACATTCTGCCCTTTTCGAACACAACTAGATTCCAGTTGTGAGCCCCACCCCCACTGGTTTCCATACAAGTGTGATATCCTCCGTTCCCCTGTGTCCTTCTTGGCAGTCTCATTGATTTTTTTTGTGTCCTCCTGAAAGATTCATGAGAGCGCGGTAGGAGGAAGTAGAGGAAGTAGGACATGTTTGTATGCAGACCAGTAGGAGTCAGGCTTTAGCCACATTATCATTCACTTCAAGTTGCTTCCAAGTACTGCCATTTACATCCAACACTGCTAATATTCCAATACTAATATCAGATGATAGAGTTGAAGCCATAAAGCTAGAGATATAATATGAGAGGAGAAAATGTCGTTCATTTTAATTTTTTATAAAGCAGACAAATGAACCGAGAGACAGGAAATACTATCTTGGGTAGGAGATAGAAAGCTATTTTTATGTAGACATGGTGTGAAAAGCACCATGGGTGTTACGGTTAGGGTCAGTACACGTGGAGAGACATGGTTTGTCAGTGTTTGTCGAGGAGACTTTATATATATTAACTTTACATGGATATTCCCAATTAATTGTATTATTAATGGTACTATCCATCGCAGTGCTTCCCATTAAATATAAATGGTCGACCAGTATATCCGTATTATACAGCACTTGTATCATTAAGCACTTAATCATGACGACATTCAGTGCTGATGGCATCAACAGCGTATATAGCCCTGTGTGTGTGTGTCATTATTCCATCTCTACTTAGGCAATGTTAAGTAATCTTTAGCTGCAGCAGCATATCAAACCCTCTAGCATTCATCCTCCGGTCCTTTCAGCCTCTGATGTGGATACATAATGATCAGCCAGACACATGGGGGGGGGGGGGGGGGGGGATGTTGTGAGAGCAGCAGCAGCTTCCCATTTTTGCAGCAGCAGCAGTAGCGTTCTCTTGGGTGGCCTAATTGGACGCATGTTAAGAAAGGAAAGCCTTCGCCTCCATTGACAGCCAGAGAATGGCTTGCAGACAGCCCTTCAAACAAACAGCTCTTCATACAAACAGCTCTTCATACAAACAGCTCTTTATACATACAGCTCTTAATACTTACTGCTCTTCAAATAAACAGCTATTCATAAGTTAATCTCTTCAAACATACAGCGCTTCAAACATACAGCTCTTCATACATGCAGCTCTTCATATGTACAGCTCTTCATACTTGCAGCTCTTCATACATACAACTCTTCATACATACAGTCCTTCATTCATACAGCTCTTCATACATACAGTCCTTCATACATACAGCTCTTCATACATACAGTCCTTCATTCATACAGCTCTTCATACATAAAGCTCTTCATACATGCAGTCCTTCATTCATACAGCTCTTCATACATACAGTCCTTCATTCATACAGCTCTTCATACATACAGTCCTCATACATACAGCTCTTCATACATGCAGCTCTTCATACGTACAGCTCTTCATACATACAGCTCTTCATACATACAGCTCTTCAGGCCCAGTATGGTAGAAGAAAGACCTCCGCTGGGAATAAGAGCGCCGGTGTTTTGGTGGATGGGGCAGAAGGGTTTAAGGGGGTGGGGGTCAGACAATAGTGTGTGTGTGTGTGTGTGTGGGGGGGGGGGGATAGTGTCAGCCACACATTTTTTACGAGCTGCCTGATTAAATCTCTTCCACTAATTCCCATTGAATCCCTCCACTAATGACTTTGTCTCCTTAATCAATAGACTGGCTGTTAAAAGCAGGGAGACCAATGTAAATGATTCACGGGCGATACCCCCACAGTAGCAGCAGCGGACACACGGTTGTTATCAAGCCTGGTATGCTAATGAGGTGTGTGAGCGGGGTGGGGGGGGGGGGGGGGGGGGCGGTATATATTGCGTGTTGTACTTGACACGGACGAGCCAAGGCAGCGTTTCTATGGAGTGTTGAGTAATGTCTTGCGTCAGAGCTGTGCGTCTGTCAACGGCTGGGAGAAAGCAGAAGTGAACACCGCAAATCATTAGCAGGAGACGGACGGAGGAGGCTTTTAGGATGCAACAACACCTGGTTGGTTAAAAATGCAGTAGGGTCGATGCAGAATGAGGAAGGTGTTGGACTGTGGATTCAATGAAAATGTTTTTCGGCGAAATGAAGGGATTGATTTCTCCCCATCACCTTCCATTTATAACCAGGAAAACAATGACATCGAGGTCAGTGGGAGACTGCTACCTTGAAATACTCTGCAAAATAATACGGAGCAAATATCTATCATAGCATTACCTGTAACGCACATTCCAAAGCCAAACACACACACACACACACACACACACACATACACACACACACACACACACTCACAAACACATACTCACAGGGAAGAAACACTTTTTATGGTTTGTGATGTTTTTTTCTGCTGTGTTAGCTATACAGAAGTAAAAACAAAAAAAACAAGACATCTTTTGGAATATTCTCCAGGGGTAACCACGCTCTACGTGTAATTGCTTGTGTATGTGTGTGTGTGTGTGTGTGTGTGTGTGCATTCTGCTGAACTTGAACATAAACTAACATCATCCTTTGGCGATTTCGTCTTTTATTGGACTTTGATGTTGAGCCAAAACATGTTCCCCCATGTAAAGGAAACAGGTGTGACACGACTTTGAAAGCAGCCATTATGTCTAAATGGGTAGTCAAAATACGGTGTCTGTCTGTCAGTGTCTCTAGAGAGGTTGTAACTGTAGCTGTAACCAAGCAAAACTCAGCTGTCAGCAAATTGAAGCTGACAGCGTGTATAGCATCATTTAACCAGCGTTTGTGCAGAGCACCACATCAACGGGGCTTTCAGTGAGGTTAACAAAGCGTTAAATAGGTTCAGATGTGACTAATCACCCAACCAAGAAACCAATATGCTAATGCTAACGCTGTACTAACAATGTGTTAATGTGGAAATCCATAAGATATCCGTTTCGTTCTCTTTGGCGAACAGCTCCCAGAGATAAAAACATTTTCGCCTGCGACACCCAGTTCATAACATTCATTATACACTGCAAATGCAATAGCTTTCATCTGCAGACCATATCCTTAATCAAAACTGTGTTAGCTTATTCAGCGATAGATAGTGACTTAACAGACATTTATTTACATGAAAATCGTAGAGATTGACACTTTCAAGAGGTAGCACATAGTAAAATAATGTATGCCTCAGGAGGAGGACTTTATTCTATATGTATATTGCTTATTCTGACATGAAAAGAGCAGGTGGATGAAAAGCAGTAAGTGCGTCACTTGTTACCCAAGCACATATAAATTCCTACTCAGACTGCATTGCAGTGCCCTTTGAACTCTCCCTCTCTCTCTCTCTCTCTCTCTCTCTCTCTCTCTCTCTCTCTCTCTCTCTCTCTCTCTCTCTCTCTCTCTCTCTCTCTCTCTCTCTCTCTCTCTCTCTCTCTCTCTCTCCCACTCGCTCTCTCTCCTGCATTAAACAAGCTATTCTCAAAGTGACCTTTAAAAGAAACGTTTTTTTAACTCTGGAGGGAGAAGGACTGTGACTTGAATATAATGTGTGAAATGGCTCACTAAGCTTTATCTTCACCCTTGTATCACCAGATCCTCCCATGCTTATCTCTAGCAACACCTCCTAGACGGACAGACCACGTCTAGGTCTATATATCCTAACCCTAACCCTACTACCCATGGTGCTCTACACGCCATGTGCTCCACTTACCCGTACATACAGGATCTTCTCCCCAACTCTGTAGCGTCCCTTGGGCTGTTTCTCCACCAGGAACGTCACCGGGCAGCGGCACGCAGGCTTCTCCACCAGGTTCCTCACCTGGACGTCCGGAAAAATAAAGCAGAGCAGCCCTGAAGAGAGCGCCAGCAGCACATCTATATCCTCACAACAACAACAACAACAACAACAACAACAACAAGTGCAACTTCAAAGTATGAATCTGGGTGTTTTAACTCGGATAAGGTGCTCACTATGTCATCCAAGAGGTCGGTGGCAGGGCCGGCACCTCTGCGGCCTGCCGACCGGCTGGGTTGGCGGGTGATGTCCGGGAGCGAGGGGGCACTCTGGGGCTGGGTGGGAGGTGTCGTAGCCGTGGGGGTGGGGGTGGGTGGGAGGGGTGTTGTGTCGGCCAGGGGAGGGGGGAAGAAGAAGGCTTGGGTCTGAGTGGACACCGTTTTGGTGGAGTCGGAGGCCGGGCGCAGGGCCCGGGTGCAAGACGAACACGTGGCGGCGGTCTGGGCGATCGGCGGCTCTGGGGGGAGATCTGGGGCGCGGGGCGGAGGCAGGGAGGGAAGGGGAGGGGGAGGGGGAGAGGGTTCCCTTGGCGGGGACGGAGAGGGGAAAAAGGAAACGCAAAGAGGGGAAGATGGAGAGAGACAGCCCGCCTCCTCCCTCTCAATCTCTCGCTCCAGCTTCACCAGTCCCGGGGGTTCGATCCCATACCTGAGGGAGCAGGAGCGTTGAGGAAATAAACGTGAATCGTCTACTTGTTGTAAAAAATGTGGGAGCGGTGTACAGAAGGGGATCCTTGTTTTGGTACCTTGATGCAATCCTTCCCAACTCCATCAGACAGAGGCACACCTCCCGGGGCTGCTTGTGTAGCACTGCTCACAATCAATAAGGACAGACAAAAGAGACAGGAACAAAGTTAGACAAAAAGAAAGAAAGAATGCGTGGATCCTCTCAAGGAGATTTCCGAAAAACAAACAGGCCCGTGTCTGCAGGGAATAAAAACATAAACATGCCAGGAGGTATCCTCCATTGTGGAGCACTGTCTTTGATGCAGGGCCAGAATGTTGCTTTTCTCCAGACCTACTGTTAAGGGGGCATGTGGGCTTCACGACTACATCAACCAACCCAGATGTCTCACCAGTTAGTGACCTCAGATACTATCCAGGGACTGTACTGTTGTTTTTGTGTTCAAACTTTGCCTCTTGTTAGGATGCGTGTGTGTGTGTGTTTGATTGTGTGTGTATTTGTGTGTGTGTGTTCCTGCCCAGAGCAGTGAGGGCATGCACGCTGTTAACATCTGAAAACCTCACATACCCGTCGTAACTGCCACCGCTAATGCAGTGGAAGTACAACAAAGTGATGTACGTGTGTTCGTGTGAGTGAGTGCGTGTGTTTGTGTGGGTGGGTGGGTGTGCGCGTGTGTGTGTGCATTTGTGTGTCTATGTCAAGATAGCTAAAAGGAGTGTGAATCCTCTACTACTAATATACTACTACTACTACTACTACTACTACTTTTTCTTTGAAGATGATACCACATGTGGACAACAATACATAAATGATGGGGACATACAGAAAATGTCAAATTACAATTTGCTAAATATTTCTGCTTCTGACAAAACATCAATGCGACCAAACAGGCACGATTCAGCTGCTCTAGGAGCATGCAATGTTTTTGTGTTTTTTGTGGATGTTCATTTTCTTCACCTGTACTGGGAATCCATCATTACATCACAGCTGCAGCAAGATAAGAGAAGAGAAGAGAAAGAGGTGCTTCTGTTACTAAGCATATAGTACCCATCAAATACAAAAGGTTAAGCAGGGCTGGCCTAGTCCATCCTTGGATGGGGGACCAGCTAGTGCTGGAAGACCAATGGGGGATACTCATCCCTCTGGTCTATGGAATATCCCAAACATCCCAGGACAGAGACAGGGACTCTGTCCTGTCTAAGAGCACTGTCTTTCAGATGAGACGTTGGTCACTAAAGATCCCATGGCACTCGTTGCAAGAGTAGGGGTGCTAACCTCGGTGTCCTGGCTCTTGTACCAACACGGCCCCCTAATTATCCCCAGGTCCCTAATTGGATGGTTTCATTCCTGACCTCTCCACTGTTATGTCTAGTCTGGAGAGTTTTGTGGCGCAAACTGGCTGATACACACGCACGCAATATGTAAAGCGATTTGGGTTTCTTGAAAAGCGCTATATAAATGCAATAAATTATTGTTATTTTTATTATAAAGTAGTAGCTGTATTTTCAATCACATGTGATGGAAAATGACAGATTACCATACAAAGTGTTAAGGCAGTTTGATAGTGTCTGTGTTCAGAACAATCTCATTCTCTATTCTGAGCCCAAGGACAAGATATCTGCAGTCTGGGCCTTGGGGATTGTGACCAAACCCGCCTCTCTCATAGTCACATGGACCGGAGTCTGCCTTGAGCAAATAGGTGGGAAGCTCCTTTTGTGGCTGGAGATGAACCTATTATCATTCTTACACATCCACCCCTTGCCTCTACATGCGCAGGTACGAGCTGCCCGTACAAAACTACTAATTATAATAATAATTACAAAACTAGGGCAGCATGCTTTCAGAGTCATCCATGCGCAATACATCAAATATAATTTCATACATCACACTGATCTGTGGCAGCTCTGAGATGATCTGCGTTTGATGTCTTTCTCTCTTTGACGTATCTCCCCCCGCAGAACAACTGAACTCCTGTCAGCTCTGTCTTATCTGGGGTATCTGACAACAGCTAGGTTTTTTTCTCTGTGGCAGCAGTGGACACATCACAGGATTCTGTTGCCCATGTTCCTGAGACATAAAAGCTGCAGGGTCAGAGGTGGACAGAGAGATGAGAGGCTCTTGCGTGAAGGACTATTTTGTGGTGGACCAGAGCAGGACCACGCGATAGCAGCACAATAGACACAGAAATACCAGATATCGCATGATACTCTTAACACACGTCGTTACGAGGAGACACCATTGTACTGCACACAGATTGAAATCTTTGTGTCACAAGGCAGATATGACAAGAGAGAAAGAGAGACACTAGCGATGAATGTATTTAATTTGCGACCCAGAATTCAATTTTCAGTGCATTTGTAAGACAATTAAAAATAAATACGATAAAATAAAATGTGTCATCACAGCGGATATAGACCCAGTCTGAGGGCAACAAGGTCAAACTAAGTGAGTGTTTTTTCAGGTGACAGTAAAAAGCTTTGGCGTTATCTTGAACTCACCTAAACCCTCGGATTCAAACAGATACGCTTCATCAACGCCGATCTTGCGGCACCAGTAGAGGAAGTTAGCGGTGTTGTCTCGGGCAAAGAAAGATCCGGAAGTAGCATCAGCTCGCCAGTGTATCACCCTGCGAACAAAGGGCTGCACCCACACAAACACACACACCACACACCACACACACAATCAAACGTCGATCACGATGAGAAGCAAAGACAAAAGATAAGCAGAAAATGCTTGTTGTGAAAGTATGCAAGTTTTGTTCTTCTTATACAATACTTTGGGGTGGGGGGGCTACAGCACCATTAAGCATAAAGACAGCTGTGGCCAACAGCCACTTCTTGCCAAACCTCAGCAAGACATAATGGTGGGCTAGGAGGTCATATGTATGGAGGGAAAACAGGACCAGGACTGTCTGCTGAAAGGGAGTGCAGGGAGCCAAGATACACCCTATAAAAGTCAGGATCTATGGATTTCTTTGGCATGATCCACTGCTAGGCTGCCCAGAGTGCGTTGTGGTTAGAGCTCAGGTCCGATTTTATGCCTCATGCCTCAGAAACGTCTTTTAACAGCAAACCAACTGGTTTTAATAGAAGGAAAAAACAACACGGGTCGGGCCTGAATGAATGGAAATCACTCTCACGAATAAAGCATTCTTTGTGTCCTCATAGCATAATTTGATGGTTCACAGACGGTGGAGAGTCGTGCCATAAACAGTCACAACACGGTACATACAGTCAGCCTATGCTCTTTCACTTCAGACAACTCTGAATGGTTGACAAAGCTATTTAGCGTTCAAAGAACCAGTCACTCGTGCCATCCTAAAGTAAAAGAGTTAAAGTCCTGCCTTATTGTGTTACCATACTGTAATGGTTTTGTATGTAGTTATGTTAGCTTGTTTCTCTTTGCTATGTATGAGTTTGCATATAAGTGTGTTTGTATACGTGTATGTGCGTGTGTGTGTTTGCATGCATTTGTTTGTGTGTGTGTGTGCCGGTGAGTGTGTTTGTGCGCATGTGTGCGTACGTGTGTGTTTGCAAGTGTGTGTGTGTTTGTCAGTATGTGTGTGTGTGTCTCTGTGTGTGTGTGTGTGTGTCTGTGTGTGTGTGTGTGTGTGTGTGTGTGTGTGTGTGTGTGTGTGTGTGTGTGCGCACGCGCACGTATATGTGTTCCTAGCACCTTGTCACTACTGGACAGGATCATGTGCTGCTGCAGCTGCTGTGCGAGCTGACAGAGGAGGACTCCGCTGTCCAGCTGCTCTATCAGGCTGTCTGCTGTCAGGTCCACCACTCCAGAGGAAGTACCTGCATACACACACACACACACACACACACACCACAACCCCGCCGTCATACACACATACCACCACACACACACACACACACACACATACACACCACAACCCCGCCGTCATACACACATACCACCACACACACACACACACACACATACACACCACAACCCCGCGGTCATACACACATACCACCACACACATACACACACACACACACACACACACACACATACACACCACAACCCCGCCGTCATACACACATACCACCACACACACACACACGCACACACGCACACACACACCACAACCATGCCGTCATACATACCACCACCACACACACACACACACACACACACACACATACACACCACAGCCATGCCGTCATACACACATACCACACACACACACACACACACACACATACACACCACAGCCATGCCGTCATACACACATACCACACACACACACACACACACACACACACACACACACACATGCAAATATAATGTCAGTTGTGTCTCTTTGTCAATATTCAATTTCTGTATGCCTGTATTGTGATGAAAAATCATGATACCAATACCATTGATACCATCATCCCTCAAGCAAATGTTAAACAAAATTACTATTTTTAAAGTGCTTAGCAAGTTTAACCAGTGTTTAACCATGGCAACATATAATTATGGGGGGCAAAACTTCCCTTCATATTGAAAATAATGCATAGGCATTCATTATTCACCTGTATAATTCTACGAATTTGAAAATCCTTGACATCTAGAAGGTAATTGCATAGCGTTTTTTACAGTTATACATCAAGCTGCCACACAAATAATTGCCTATATACCACACATATGTGTCGCATCATATATCTAACAATTCACTGATTATCTTTTCAGAGTAGTGCATTGCATGCAACTAACCCATGGCTTGGGTTGGATTGACTTGGATCATATGTCCTAATGCAACATGTATTACAGTCTGTCTGGCAATGTGTGTGTGTTTGTGTTGTAGCAAAGCCCTGTGTCAATCATGGAGACTGTCTAGTCATCTCGCTGACTCACAACATGTTAGGACTTGTATGAATGCACCTTTATGTTTAGCTTCATAAAACTGTTAAGACGAGGGGCTAAATTCCCCTCGTCTTTGTTTTGATCTTTATAGGGCAATCCTTTAAAGAAGGAGATAATAATACGGGGACACTAAGTGTAATATCTTTATCACAGAGCAAATCTGTCATCTGCAAAACCAAAAAAAAAAAGAACTTCATTTATAATATGTACCAAAAAAGAAAAAACACAGAAAACTAGTAAATGTGTACTGTTTAATCAATCACCATATTATATTTACTTATATACTTCATAAGCATGACTGTAAAACACAAAGTAGCTCTCCCCAAAAAAAGAACACTTTTAAACAAGCTATTGAGTGAAAAACGAGACTTTATGAGGTCTCCTCTATAGACTTGGTAACCAGTCAAGAACAGCATACTAACAGTAAGGCAGTTGTTTTCCAGAGCAGACACGAGCACAGAGGACACCCCAGTGAAACAAAGCTCAGCTCACCCATCATGGTTTTGAGCCACAACACCAGATCTTCCTTCATGGGTAGCAGGCTGGCGTCATGGCGACAGGGAAGCCACTGGCTGTACTCCTGGGGACTGGCCAGGCCCGGCCCGGGGTGTCTGGGTGTGGGGCTGAGCGGACACACCATGCCCAGGCCGGTGAGGGGGCTCAAGGGGCCGTCTAGAGTGGTGTCCATGGCTCCCACTTCGCTGGTCAGTCTGCCCTCCGGTCGCCTCCCCTGGTGTGTGTGTTTGTGTGTGTGTGTGTGTGTGTGTGTGTGTGTGTGTGTTTGTGTGTGTGTGTGTGTGTGTGTGTGTGTGTTTGTGTGTAGTCTGGGCAAAACAAGGACAATGTAGTTGGATGGTGAGGAGGATATCACAACATGGTGGTGGATTTATATTTATATTGACGACTATCGGGCAAGATTGGAATGAATGTGATGTGGCCATGTTATCCTTGGTGGTTGTGTGTGTGTGTGTGTGTTTATGTGTGTGTGTGTTTGTTCAGATGCATGCTCCCTGGTTACACCACTAGTTACAGAGTACTCTGTGTTACTAGTTGTACGTCATAAGTGCAGTGACTGCACTGGGTCGCCCAGCTTCATAT
This sequence comes from Lota lota, assembly GCA_026745465.1. Classification (NCBI taxonomy): domain Eukaryota; kingdom Metazoa; phylum Chordata; class Actinopteri; order Gadiformes; family Lotidae; genus Lota; species Lota lota. The sequence continues at coordinate 11,740,848 of JACYXH010000659.1, read as the reverse complement.
GGGATCTAATAGGGTTGTCACTTTATAGAGATGGACACGTTTAGAGACAAAGTAGATGCAAGGACTGCGACGGTGCGACGAAACTGGATTTAACACCCAGGGGTGTACACAAACAACTGCAGAAGATGCCTAAAGATCACAACTCAGTAGCTGAGGAAGACAAAGAAAGGGAAGGAGTAATAGTGGCAACATAAGCATTCCTAACAGGTTTTATTCTTCATGTGGGGGCTTTCCATAAGGCAAATTACAAAAACCCGAAATGTTTGTACAGCAAATCTAATCAAAGTCACAGACATTAACAGTGTTATTGGGTGTTTAAAGTAATCAACACACTGCTTCATTCGTGAAAGGAGTGACTCATTGTGACTGCGGGTAGGATTTCACAAGATGTGGGTCTAAAGCCTGTTGTTGTTGCTGCTGCTGCACGGTTCGGTTGTCCTGTAGGCCAACCCGGACCAGCCCCTGTCATAAAGAACAGCCCCCTGCAGAGACATGCTCTGGATGCCGGTAATAGCTCACTGCTATTCAGGCCGTATTAAAGACACATCATCAGCAACGCATCACCGGATATCTCAAACATCGTCTGACACGCAACAAAAAGACAGGAGCTAATTTGTTATTCTAGCTCTGGATGACTGCATGGTTGGCTCTCCCGTGGACGTTAATGTTGGGGCTTTTTGTCAGTGCATGTGCTATGTTTTGGTATTTCAACATGCTAGTCTGCATGTCTGCCAAGGACTGGCCAGGTAGACGCAGACACCTGGGAGACACATGTGAGCATAGGCCTGAGAGCTAGCTTGTCTACTACCTGGTATATTGAAACAGAGATAAATGTGGCAAGTTATTGTCATAAAAAGAATTGTTACGATTTATTTTGTTTTTCCTTTGCTGAAATTCCTGTGTCAGCTCTATTTATTTTTGGGGTGGTAAATATTGAGTGTGAGTGGGTAAGACATTCAGCTCACTGAAACAAGCCCCGCTTGTCAGCGCGACCATGTTTCAGGCCTGGCAAGGGCTTTTATTTTGGCAGCATCCTTCTGAGTACGTTTGTTGAATAGGCTCTATTGTAAACACCTTGTGTGCACTGGAGAAGGAGACAAGGTATATATGGGAGAGGGTGCAGGGCTGGTTTACACTTTGACCAGCAGGACATGGGAGCCCTCTTCCTCTAACAAAACACGCAGGTGCTATTCTCACACTTGCACTATAGCACACCTCTGCTGGGAAGTGAAGGCAAAGGTTACTGGGTAGCTTGACTTTTAGACACTAGGACCCTTTATAATGCTGCACAGCCAAATATCCATATCAGCAAATAGCAGAGTGCACACATACACATACTCCTTCATGAAACACAATGTCTCACAGAAACACATACACACACAGGCACACACACACGCGAACGAACGCACGCACACACACACACACACACACACACACACACACACACACACACACACACACACACACACACACATAAACACATATGCATGGACACACATATGTACAGGCCCATACCTGCATACCATACCTACATTTATTTACTTGAAGAGGGAATTCACCGCCTTTAATTTTGTTGCAAGCTTTGGTGCCTGTAACATCTGACTGAGGTCTCAAATAAATTTGTATTGTGAAAACGAAGTATGTAAACTGCTCTGTAATCTTGAGATATTGTCAACTGTCAACTTTTTAAATCATTTTGAAATGCCAAACCATGTGCACCATAAATAATAAGTATAAGTAAGACCTACAGATATAAGAAGTATAAGTATGTATACCAGATAAAGGATTTATGAGCTTTTATGAGTATATGTGTGTGATCCCTATGGTTGAAAGCAGATACATTCACACCATGTGAAATCCAATCAGTCAACAAGCTGTAAACAACCTGCGCACTTTCCTTTGCTTACTGTATTTTACCTCTGAGTCTGTGTGACCTCTACACTCAGTGTCCATTTACCAGTGTGAAGCATAAATAAACTATCCAGGATCGATCATCCAAACAGCATGGACAGAAGCCCTGCATCAGGACCAGCAGAGCTGTCTCCACGTCCCACTACGGCAGAACAGCTACAGAAAAAGCATGTGATGCAAGGTATGGTGCTGTATATGCTTATGGATAGGTAAGAGTTAGCCTGCATGTATGTGTAAGAGTTAGCCTCTCTTGTGGACCGACAGGAGCATACATCTGAACTATATGTTTCAGCTATTGATGGGCCCTCCCTGGCTTCCCCTCTGCTGCTACTAGACTAAATAAACACATACCATGGCACAGGTCTATCTCCTGATGCTGTCTTTAACATGCACTGAATAGAAATACACTGGAGAGAACCATAATACACATGCTCAAAATGTGCAGCTGAGACATCATCTGACACAAACTAAAGGAATGTTAATACATGTAATAATATGAAAAACACACGGGTTGCATGCTATTAGTTAGGTTGAATGAGGCAGTTATCTCCTCTATACATTCTGTGTCTTAAGGTCATTCTGTCGGGAATCGTTCTTTATGTTGAATGACATTGCTTCACTTTTCTTCTGTCTTGAAAATGTGTCTGTTTTAAGTACTTGTGGATGTGGTGGTGTGTTAATGGGTTTATTTATGGTAAGAACTTTACCTCCTTGAATGTACTTTATTTTATAGCTGCAGCCCTACTCACCTATGCATGGTTTATTATCATGATAACTTACTGAATTGCTTGTGTGTTGTTTAATGTTGTGTTTATACAGAATTAGACAGAAATACTTCGGCTTTTCTGGTTTGGCTCTAATTCCACTGAACAAAAATAGATTTTATTTTTTAAGTCTGCCTTTTATTTATTTTTATAAAAGAATGTTATTCACACCATTGTATAGCCTACTCATTTGAGGAGCGTTTGAATGATCACTTTAGTTAGGACTACATACAGTAGCCTGCATGTTTCCCTCAATTTAAAAACAATGTCTAACAAACAGTAATGTTCCTTTCTATGAATAGTCTCTCTATACTTTCTAAACATTTTTTTTTTATAAATGTAAAGACACACATAACAACAACAAAACCCTGCGAAAATATACTTACCAAATGGTGAGACGCAAAACAAGGACGTTCAGCAGGCGCAGCGTCGTCAGGAATAGTCTCCACGTGAAACCATTCGGTACACAAGCCTGCATCATCGGTAGCCAGATGTGATCTCCCTGAGGTCCGCTGCCGGGGATCAGACAGCGTGGATTTAGAAGGAGGCTACCTTGAGTTCTCAAAGAGAACTCCTATACGTGTGCTGCGCATTTTTTTGGTGTCAATTTACAAGCAGGAGCCTGAGATGTCCGCAGCTACGCTTTGGGCCTGCATCGTGCCGAGTGATTCTTTGTTCACTTAAGTTGTAACAATTCCACACGACGAGGAAAACGGTTGCATCCACTTATAAAACGTAGGCCTAGAATGATAACAGATCAACCCTTTGTGTCCACTTCCAGAGACACTTAGAATAGTTTAGATATTAATATTATAATATTAGCCCAATAATGATTAGATCAATACTATGAATAGGCCTAATAATCAATTTCACGCCATGGTATCCTAAACGTGGCTGCGGATGAATAAAGCTATAGAAGCGTGACTTTTCTCATGACGTGTCAATTTGAACGGATTATGGCCGCAAAATACCTTGGAAAAGCCTTGAAAATAGTGTTATTGTTATCATTTAATTATTTATAAATAAAGCAACTGCATATTTTCTTTTCTGATATGATAAATTAGCCACTCTGAATTCCCTCTCAAAAGCTAAGATCTTTGGGTTAATAATTTTTCCTAAACATTAATACCTTGTTTATAGCTTCTACGCTGTCACAGGTTTTAATCACTTTTCATAAAGGTATAGCAGTTGGTAGGCCTAGCCTAATCAAAAGAGCTCCAGGCTCACAATCCATTTGGTGGGAAGTGAGGCATGCTTGTGTGTGTGTGTGTGTGTGTGTGTGTGTGTGTGTGTGTGTGTGTGTGTGTATGTGTGTGTGTGTGTGTGTGTGTGAATGTGTGTCAGTGAGTGTATGCGTGCATATGTCTGTGTGTGTGCATGTGTGTGTGTGTGATTGTGCATGTGTGTGTGAGTGTGCAAGTGTGTGTGTGTGTGTGTGTGTGTGTGTGATTGTGTGCATGCGTGCGTGTGTGTGTGTGTGTGTGTGTGTGTGTGTGTGTGTGTGTGTGTGCATTCATTTGTGTGTGAATGTGCATGTGTGTGTGTGTGTGTGTGTGTAGTCCCAGGTGAAATTGCAGTTTAATCTGCAGTCATTTCCCAGGGGATCTAAATCACCCCCTCTTTCTTCATGACTAAAACCTAATGGCTCACAGTGACTAACCCTATATCCTATTGGTACTGTTCATGTATGTCCTATTTGTGTTGTTCAGGTGTGTAACCCATTGCCATTGTTCATGTGTGTGTGTGTGTGTGTCTATGTCATATTGCATTGTTCATGTGTGTGGGTCTGTGTATATTTACTGAAACCAATCTGAATGAGTATTTTGAAGGAAAGGATGGTGAATATCATGCTTGTGTCAGTAGATGCTAGGTGTGATTCACATCCTGTTTGTGAGAGCTGATTTGCACGTGAGCGCTTCCTATAGCAGACATACTGACGAAGTTTTAAAGAGCCATTAAACTAACGTAACAATTAGCCATAAGCATTGCCACCTGCAGTACAAATTAATAGGCCTTCTGCATCTGGAACACGGACTGTTTTACAAAGGAAGCAAAATAGATATAGGGTCATAAACTGGCACTTTATTAGCTTTTTCTCTTCTTTTATTTTCTGCTTTTTACAAGGTAACGGTTTTACGGCTGTTTTACGGATGACGGATTAATGATGAAATATGAACTTCTGAAGTGCCTCACATCCTAGGTTGTGTGTTGTTTCACGCTTTAGAGATTTCTGTCAAGATTGCAGTCTATCTCCACTTCAACGCACCCCCATGCCCTGCCCTGTCGTTCTAAACACATCCGGACATCAGGCCCGCTATCATAACAATGGCACAGGGAGCGGCCATTGGAATGGGTTAACACACCGCCTCGCGACACGATAGGGATCAGCACACAAGACCCTGCCAGATGGCATCACTGGTTGTCAGGGCAACCAGCAACCAGCCCCATCTATGTATTCACCCCTTGTGCACTTGTGGGAGGAAAGAGAGAGATTCCAAGCGGACACCATGTGCTGTGCACCACTCAAATTGGTCCCCTGGGTCAGGAGGACCCCTGAGCCATGGGCTGGCCACGCCCTCATTAGGGACATATTGGAGTGTGTCAGATTAGGCCAGATAGATGTTAGTTTGAGCTGGAACAAGCTGGCTGCACATTGTTAATTGTGTGTTTTCCACGCCAGCCTTGTATATGCTGATAGATATTGATATGCAATATGGAATTATACATTCACTTATAATTGACCAATGACCTCTGTGACTATACTATTATGTTTATTTTTATTTTGGATGTCTCTCGTTATAATGCTGTAAGAGAATAACATGTTATACTTACAAGATGCAGAAAATACATTGTACTACTTTTCAGTTGTACATTTTGCTGTCTTTATTAAGAAATGTGTCATGTCTCGTCAATGTAATGTGATTTCCTTGTGAAGCTAATGTGAATGAGCTTATTGCTTTGCTGTAGTGATTATTATATAGCAGGGATACAAGCCCATGGTGGCTGCATGGGGCTTTATAAATGACTACGAGTATAGTGTCAGGCAGACCTACTGCTGATAAATGAAGGCTACCTCCATCTGGCAGGCCGAAGACCAAGAGGGAAGACGTCGATTTGAAATGAAGAAAGCACTCAAGATTGATGCTGAAATATGAAACTATTGTAGATGTAGTGCAATGGGGTTATTGTTCTCTACCTCTCCATCTGGTTAATTAGCAATGGAAACATATGTTATCAAGTAATCATAAGATAATAAGATAATTTGGTAATTTTGTCTTGAGTCAACCTAGCCGGCTTCATCTTCTTGCTAGAAGATCTCATCACCTTGTTTTGATGAGAATTAGAAAACTGATTTGGGATATGGTCATAACAATGACTGAATATAAACCTAAACCGATTGTTTATGAAACTGCAATATTAATCGCAGACAGCAGGGGGAGTTAAAGCTACTTGCTTACCAACTCCAACAGCCCACTTGTCTGAAACAATAATGGGACCATTTCGATAAAGGGTGAAAAGGGTGGTATTATCACGAAGCTCATTTATTTCTTTTTGTTACGACCCCAACATTTCAAGTCAAAGGTCAATGCCGTTTTGTTTAGTGCTCCTAGGATACAGAACAGCACAGGTCTTTGTTTTCATACAAAGCATTACACTACCGCTGTGACTGGGTAGCCATGGTTACCCAACATAGACTGAATGCTTTTAATGAATTCTCCAAAGTTCAGACAGAAATAAAAGGATGGCTCCCTAATGAGACACACTGACTGTCTGTCAGTCAGACAAATAGACAGACATACAGTCAGTCAGATAGGTCAGTCAGATAGACAGACAGACAGACAAACAGACAGACAGACGGAAAGACCAGAGCAATAGCTAGAGAGGGACAGGGAGGAGAGGAGAAGTGTAGACCTGCTGACATTTCTCTCCCTGTCACTGTGATTCCAATCGCTGGGATCTTAATAACAGGATTACAAGGAGAGAGTGGAAGCAATGGAGTGCCACTGTAATGCCATTATGAGGTGATGGAGTGCTCAGACGAGCTGTGTTACCACCGGCCAGTCGCTTAACCTCCTGTCAACAACTCCACAATCACAGACCCGCTCAGACCCGAAGACTGGCTTAGAGAGATAGAGGTAGATAGAAAGATAGATAGATAGAGAGAGAGAGAGAGAGAGAGAGAGAGAGAGAGAGAGAGAGACAGACAGACAGACAGACAGACAGACAGACAGACAGACAGACAGACAGACAGACAGATAGACAGATAGAGAGATAGAGAGACAGACAGACAGACAGACAGACAGACAGACAGACAGACAGACAGACAGACAGACAGACAGACAGACAGATAGACAGATAGACAGATAGAGAGATAGATAGATAGATAGATAGATAGATAGATAGATAGATAGATAGATAGATAGATAGATAGATAGATAGATAGAGAGAGGGGATTGATAGATAGAGAGAGGGTATATATATATAGATAGATATATCGAACGATCAATAGATAAATATAAATATGACAGATAGATAGATCGATTGAGATAGATAAATATATAGATAGCTTGCGGGGTAGGGAGATATATAGAGAGATGGAGAGATAGGGAGATTGAGAAGTAGATGGATAGAGAGGTGTATATATACAGTGTATATATACATAGATAGATGGATATATATAGAGAGAGGGAGCTAGATGATTGATAGATAGAGTCATTGATAGAGCAATATAAACATATATAGAGATAGATACGGAGATATAAATGTAGATACAGGGAGACAGAGACAGAGACATAGATAGATAGATTGATTGATAGATTGATCAATAGATATATTGAGCAAAATATAGAGATAGATAGATAGACAAATAGAAAGCTGGATTGATAGACAAAAAGACAGACAGAGAGACATAGCCTACAGAGAGAGCAAGAGTCAGAGAGAGAGAGAGGGACTGATGCAGGTAGATAGGGAGAGAGAGATAGTGATGCAGGTGGTAGGCAGGGAGAGAGCAAGAGAGATATGTATCTTGCTCCATCTATTCAGGCAGGCAGAAGGACCACATGATGATCCTACGACTTGTTCTGACAACCATACATCCTTTTCATACAAGTCACCATAGCAACCCATCTTGGTTTTAAAAACATGCACAAAAGAACGAAAAGAGAAAAATAAAATTTGGGGTGGGAAAAATATTGAATGTGCCACAGCATAATCCACCTTGCAGCCTCTTTACAAATATTACATTTACATTTACATTTAGGGCATTTAGCAGAAGGTTTTATCCAAAGCGACTTACAATAAGTACTTTTACGTATACACACAAAAATACTGTACATGTAAGCGTGCATACAAGAAGCGTGTTTGTTCACAAGGATGGTGTCTATTGGGTGTGTACATTTGTATGTGAGATCATGTTTGTATGTGTGTATGTGTGTGTGTGTGTGTGTGTGTGTGTGTGTGTGTGTGTGTGTGTGTGTGTGTGTGTGTGTGTGTGTGCGTGCGTGTGTGTGTCTATGTCTGTGTGTGAGTCATCGCTGGTCCCCCAGACCTCAGGTCTCTGCAGTGTGTGAGTCACCATGCAGGGGTCTGACAGCAGCAGGGAGTGAACCACACAGAAGCAGAAGAAACAGAAGAAACAAGCATCTCAGGACTTTGATAAGCGCTCCAGCGGATAGGAGCGGAAAAAAGACAGACTGAGACGTTTGTCATATTCTTGGTGGCAGTTTGTAAATGATATTACATGGTCCACTCTGCTCTTCCTCATGCTGAGGTGCTCCACAATGTTCAAAACTTTTCCTTTCAAAATAAAGAGGAAAATTGAATATAATGTAATATCATCCGGAATAATAATGTTGGATTAATTACAATGCATGATCTTATTTTCCTATTGTTCAGACCTTGAGTTGGTTGTTTTTTTTTGGGAGGGATAAAAAAACATTTAATGAAAACCAAATTGACCCAAAAGTTTTCAATGATTTAAGAGACATTTTAACCACGTACAAGAACACGTAAACCATGAACACCTATGCTAGCTAGATTCACTGTTTCTTCATGATTTGCTCACAAAATGAATACTGCTGCAACACATTGCCAGGAAATAAAGATGTTGATATATCGTCATACCCAGTTGTATAGTTTTAAGTAATTACGATGAGAAGATGTGCCTTTACAATTATAAATACATGATGTTTGAAACATCAGAGAGGAAGGAAAACTAACGATTTGAAGGATAACATACTTCAAATCTCTATATCCGAGATTTATCAATCCTCCAATGTAAGGACCCTAGACTGTTTAGCATGGCATTTTTAATATGCATATCATGATATAAAACAACATCATTTAACATTCCCCATGACTGTCGGGATAATACATTTATCCATAGCTCTGCCTCCCAGCCCTAATATGAAGGCTCCTTTATTTTGAAAATCGCTGCTCCTCAAATAGTCAACTGCTCTGCTTCGTTTGACAGTAAATGTCAAATCAGGTGTATGCTGGGTACTGTTTGTTATATGTGTGTGTGTGTGTGTATGTGTGTGTATGTGTGTGTGTTTGTGTGTGTTTGTGTGTGTATCTGTGTGTGTCTGTTCTCCAACACTTGGCTCTTAAAGGCACAGAGCGTTTTTTTTCTTTTGTCATCACGACAAGGTAAATGGCTAGATCACTGATGCACACAGATGTTAATGTCTAATGTCAAGACAACAGTAAGAACATGAAGCAATACTGCTTTTCTCTTCAGCTAAGTGTCCCCTAACCTTTGAAAAGGCTACTGTCAATACAATCGTTAAATCCTATCATTAAGACATTTTATGTGAATACAGGTAATTTCCTCAATTAAAGAGCGAATGACGTATTGAGCGAATATACTGAGTGTAATTGCCCAAGTCATTGCACTGCAATTACTAACCCTGGTGAGAAAATGACAGGGTGTTAAGAGGGTCTGGTTTACACAAGAAATAAGTCCTTATCGTGTTTTGTTCAATAGAAAATTGCTGTAAACCACTTGACTAAAGCACAGCAATTGTACAATTGTATTCCTTCCTGGATGACAGTCCAATCCACTATGTGTACAAACAACTTTGTCAGAATTAATATCCTGTCCGATCTATTCTATTTATCTATTTATCCTACAAAAACTTTATTTAGAAAATAACAACATTAAGGCAACTGGCTTCACTGATTAACAATATAACATGGATGATATGTCTTGCATGCATTTACTCTGTGTAATGCAGTGGATCAACACTGTGGCTATCACACAGAAGAAGGCTTCTCATACACCTCTCTGTCAGACCTGTCACATCTCTGTGACTGATGAAATCAGATGGACAAGGAGAGGTAACAACAATAAATCAATGAAGGAATACAGGGAGGTAGAGAAACAGATAAAGATAGAGACATTGCATCAGTCAGTGGATCACTCTTTTTATTTAGTGTAATCTATGAAATAAACCTTTTATTTCTGCATTCAAAAAAGAAAATGTGCGACACAATACCATCCCAAAGATTTCTGTTTAAGGTTTCATTAGCCAAAAACAATTAGCTTTTTTCAGTAATCAGACCAACGGTATGACCTTCAAATAATATAAATAATAATAAACAGTATTTATAGATTTCCTAGTCCTTTTGGAGGCTGTGCCCACTCTCTCATTTCCCACTTTTTAATGAGAATTGGAGTATGAGTGTCACCCCACTGTGAAGCCATCAGTGTCAGGCAGAGGAACAAAAGGAGGCCTAATGCAGGGGTTTCTGCCCCCCTTCTCTCACTCTCTCCCTCTCACACACGCATACACACACAGACACACACACAGACACACATGCACGTACACGTACACACCACATACCCCTCGCCAGCTCCCATCTGGTGGTAGAACATTAAGAGGGAAGTCTGAATAAGGAACACAAACACACATGCAACACACAGGCACTTATACACACACACACACACACACACATACACACACATACACACACATACACACTCACACACACACACACACACACACACACACACACACACACACACACACAGAAGAGAGCGAGCGAGCGAGAGAGAGAAAGAGAGAGAGAGAGACTTCTCTAGACAAATAGCATGTGTGTGCTCAAGCTGCATTAATAGAACAGGCACAACATGGTACCTCTCCCTGTTTCTACCATTAGTACCCGGTCAATACCCAGGTACCCCCAGCATCCCTTCCTTTCATCCCCATCCATACCTACCTTTGTCTTCATTAGAACATGTTTTTCTTTGGTTGAAATACAGGCTACAGCAATCAATTGAGTTGTACAGGAGCAAAATATCCCCACATATTTTACCTTGTTATGTTAGCGTGAATTATGTTGTATCAAACATATTTCCCCATTTAGATATTTATTTATTACAAAGACTCTTGCACCCATTGCAAATCTGGTTATCTTATCTATGTTATCTTCATCTTCTTGGATGGATTCAAACATTCATATTCACATGCAACACATGGGAACACACACACACACACACATATACAAACACATCCACACTCACTCAAACCACAGCATTAAAGTCAGAGGGCAGGTGAGGTTGAAAACATCCCAACGCTACATAGTTCTGACAGATCCCATCCTCGCATCCTTTTAAAGCAACAGAGAGAACTGTGTGTGTATGTGCTTCCATGGAATAATAGAAGCTCTTTTCCCCTGGCTGATAGAGCCGGCCGTCCTTGAGGGCCAAATGCTCGATATTCACCTCTTTCATCCATGTGAAAGCATCATATCTCTATTTCATGTAGAGAACTCTCTCGCTCTCACTCCCTCTTACGCTCTCTCTCCCATCCTCTCTCTGTCTTTGTCTCCCTAGTATTTGCAGGGTTTTCTTTCAAAATTATATGGAATAAAAAGGATGTCATATTAAACAGCAGTGTCTGTCTGCAGTAGGCTCTCTGTCCATCCCTGTATCTGTGCTCCGGTATACATGTTCACATCGTTCTCACATCTGGTTTTTCACTCGCTTGTATCATAAGCTTAATTTTTTTTGAGTAACTCCCCCCCCCCCCCCCCCCCCCCCCCCCAACGCTGCCATACAGTGTGACGCACTTCCTGTAAGTGCATTCGTTGAAGGTGGAGAACTTCTAAATATATACCAGCCGCCATGGTGCGGTCCAAGGTGTGCACGTCTAGCCAATCACGCTGCACCATTTGCGGCGGAGGTGGATCCTGCAGTTTACCACGAGCCAATAGTAACTGATTTTGTTCCCCTAAGCACAAAGTCACCCAAAGGCTCCGTGATGGTGATGGTAGACTGTAGAAATGCACCATATAGAGCCAGAGGACCCTGACATGTCGAAATGCATGCTCCTGAGAGTTTCGGCTCAGTTCTCGCTCTTATATCTATGTACAATGTTGAGGTCACTGAACACTCCCATTGTCTTATGACGTACTGATTCTTTATTGGGTAGCGTGGGGAGGAGCTCACGTGTTGGTGTGCGTGATCCACGCCACACTAAAAAAGAGGGTCTGTAGTGTCTATAATGAGGACAAACAAAGAACATCGACCACATCAGAGCTTGGCTGTCTCATTGTATACTTCTAAAGTACACATCTAAAATATTCTTGCCAAATACACCAAGGGGAAATCAGTAAAACGTGACTCCTGGATAATTCATGAGCTTTGACAGTGAAGGGTGTGGGTAGCAGGCGTGAGCGAGGTGGGGTGTGGAGCATCGGTGTGGAGAGGGGGGGGGGAAGGGGGGGGGGGGAAGGGGGGGGGGGACTGGCTCTGCAAGAATAGCAGAACGAGTCGCATTATTAACGATAATGCATTCCTGTGATGAATGTCACGAGTATATCCGGTCTGAAGCAATATTTACCTGTATGCAGCTGTGTGTGTCTGTGTATGTGTGTGTGAGTGCTTGCGTGTGAGTGTGTGTGTGTGTGTGTGTCTGTGTCTGTGTGTGTGCGTGCAGGACTGCTTGCATGTGTGCTTGTGTGTGTGTGTGTTTGTGTGTGAGTGCTTGTGTGCAAGTGTGTGTGTATGTCTGCGTGTGTGTGTGTGGAGGTGCTGCAGGCACTGTGTGCAAATCAGCAGCTTGTTTATGACTCACATGTAGTCTCATGGGGGGCTCCAGTACAACCCCCTTCCCACCCCCATCCCCACCCCAATGTCATTAAAGACTGATTTCAGCGTCCATTTTCAATCTCCTGCTCTTAGCCCCTCCCCTGGTGCCTCTCTGCACCTGCCCCCCTCCCACACCGGAGCTGCCAGATAAGATGCTGAGCACGTTCACCCAATTTAGGACCCGCGCTGACACACACACACACACACACACACACACATACATACATACACACATATACACACATATACACACCTACACACACGCACACACACACGCATTAAGACACCCAGATGCACACTCATGCATATTTCTGATGTGATATAGATGAAAAGTCAAGCAAATATTGAAAGTACTAATTTAGATCAGTTTGACACACGCGCGCACACACATACACACACACACACACACACACATACACAAATGCTGTTTTTAATTCCATAGAGAGTGGACTAAGCTGGTTGTAGTTCAGCTGTGAGGTGGATTGATGGTCGAATGAGGTTATGGGTCAGCTCTCCCGCTTGCTCTGGGACTAGAGGAGGGTTCCGGCTGCTTGACTCTGAGAAAATATATCCTGGGCAGCCGGTGACACATTTATTGAGCCTGTCAAATTAACACAAGCAATGAGCTGATGCACGACAAGATAGTCTGTGTTAAGGATGCACATCTGAGACATGTGCATGCAAGCAAACACACACTCACACACACAAGTGCTGCCATGTGCACACACACACACACACACACAAACACATTCACCCACAAACATGTGCGTATGCACACACACACACACACACACACACACACACACACTCACCCACAAACATGGGTGTACACACACACACACACACATACATACATGTGCACGCACACACACATACACAAACACACTCACACACACAAATATACTTGTATTTACCAAACACACTTAATACTCCAATACTCAGCTTTAAGACGTGTGGTGGAGCTGAGGCTGAGGCTCAACGTTTAAGAAAGCAGAGTAGGTTTTCTCCAAATAGCCCAATAAGTGCTATCCCTCCTTCTCATCTCCATTAGGAGGTTAGGTGGGTCAATAGGCCCAGCACAACACTGGGACTAACCATATCGATTCACCAGCTGGTGGAGGAGGAGAGCTGCCATTAACTATACAGTTCCTGGAGCACATGGCTAGGCAGACAAGACACACCAGTGCTGTAACTTCTTTGGCATGAAAAATACCATAGTATAGTACAGTATAGTATAGTACAGTAAAATACAACATAGTATATTACAGCAGAGTACAGTATAGTACGGTACAGGACAGTACACTATAATACAGTATACTATATAAAGTCTAGTCTAGTATATAGTATAGTATCAGGGTTGCCAACGTTCGTCAGCTGGCTAAGGGGAAGGTTTCCAAGTAAGAAAATAATAACAACCCTGTTATCCACAGCTTATTTTCCCAATTCCCCACATTCCAAACCAAAAAATTAGCTCCTACATTTTTTTACACATTTTGAGATGGATCAACTGATAAAAAATGTACACATTTGTAGCATAATATTCCATATTACGAAGAAGTAAGAAGTAATGTTCTTCAGTGTCCTCAAGCAATTTTCCTGCTATAACGCTCCTCATTCATCGCTTTTAGAGGTTATAGTCAAAATGTACAGTTGATTTAGGATTTTACAGGTTTGCCTAAGAACGACAAATCTCTTGGGCTCCCAATATGGCAGTACCACATACAAAGACTACCATAATGTATACTCATATACAGAACCTTATATACTACTGTACTATACTAGAATATCCTATACTATATTATACTTCACTATACTATACTGTACTATGCTGTACTGTACTATACTATAGTACAGTATAGTATAGTCAAGTATGAGTATGAGTATTAGGATAGGGAGGTCACTGTATGCCTTGGCACAGTGTATCCTGATGATGGAATATTAAAATGTGAGTTAGATATTGAAATGCTCTATTAGCTTGATTATTTAGCATATGGGCATGTGATGTATGCTGCTGTATTTACTGCTGTGACCAAACCTGAAGACCTGTTTGTTCCCAGAGTTAATAAGCAATATGTGAAGCAAAATGCTAACCATGCTAACTGCTAGGTCAGATATGTTGTTAGTTGTAATACAATTGTGATTAGTATGTTTAATTGTTCAAAAAACACTTGAAACCATTGAATGTGGTTACTTTTTTTATATATATATATAAAAAAAAAAGGATATAGCGCATTTCATTTTAACATCAACAAACCTCTCAATTTACACAGCAAAAGAAGCCATAGAACCACACTTCACTCTGAGGCACAAAACAGGAAAGTTTAACCGTTACTTCATGTTGCACATCTGTCATTTTTCAACCAAAAAAAAGGCAATCACTTTGAATAACATACGTTCCTTACAACGCCATGGAATATTGTGACAGTAGTATGGGAGCAGACCAGAGCACATTTGGCCAGGGGAACATGTAGGTACATGTAAGGGTGAGGGAAAAAGGAGTCCAGCCACAGATGGAAAAACAC
The DNA here is from genome assembly GCA_026745465.1 of Lota lota. NCBI lineage: Eukaryota > Metazoa > Chordata > Actinopteri > Gadiformes > Lotidae > Lota > Lota lota. The sequence continues at coordinate 11,725,558 of JACYXH010000659.1, read as the reverse complement.
ATGTGTCTATCAAACTCAAAATGAGAGCAAGAAGAATGTGTGTGTGTGTGTGGGGGGGGAGGGGGGGGGGGATTGTAGAGTGTGGTTGAATGTGAAGGAGATGGAGTGAGGAAGAGAGGGGGGAGGGGGGGGGGCAAATCCTCTATGAGGACCCCTGGGGAGGGGGGATACTGAACAACAATATAGATATGGAGAAGAGGAGGCGGCCATCTCTCAGACTAGGCCAGGTTATCATTCTCATTTGGTGAGTAGCCCTCTCACAAACTATTTGCATTTTTCACATGGCAAAGAGGTTTGTGTAGGACTCTAGTACTAATAGTTCTCTCTCTCTCTCTCTCTCTCTCTCTCTCTCTCTCTCTCTCTCTCTCTCTCTCTATATATATATATATATATATATATACTTTTTTTTACAAGTAACTTTGTTTGTTTTCTACATTTCTTATCACAAAATCACAACTTGAAAGTCAATATATGAACAAAAAAAAGCTGTTAAATAATTCCCGTCTTGGTGTTATTTTGATACTTGACAGTGGCTGTCACTAAGGATTTATTGCTTTGTACACTGAGTAATGTCCGGTGCCACTTTGAGCTCTGGAGCAGAGGCTTCTACTTATGGTTCACTGATCTGTAGACTCTCTAGAGTGAACCTCTATAGAACTCTATTGTTCACTGACACCTAAACCAACTCCAGTCTACACTCCCCTTTGGTTAACAGTGCAAAGACATTCACACATCAGTAACAGTTTGCGTGACAAAGACACAACTAAACTGTCAAAAGAAAAGGTAAGGACATAAAAAACTCACACATGGCTCCATGCATAAATACATTTCACACACATCTATATTGTGCTGACTTCCACAGACACGTGAGAAGTGACATGATTGGTTGCCTTGGTCCCCATGAGACCTGTTATTGGTGCAGAATCAGGAAGTAAAAGAGCCTCTAGATGATTGTGTTTGCTTCTACAGAAGAGCTGGTCAAACGATAGTTCTCAAAAGAATCGAGAGGATAACACCAAAAGCATCTGATATTTATACTGGTTATCGTGTCATGTCATATAATGTCATAAACATCATTAGGAATTATCTTTGTACTATTTACTATATATAATCAATAACATAAAAAAGAAAGTTTTCTTTAAATTAGTTCCTAAATATTTCCTTTATAAAAACCTAAACATCTTTTACATTTTCCATAAATAATAAATGTTCAGTTATCTGTCATAGATAGACTTTGATACTGATTGGTTTACTCTCTTCTTTACCAAAAACCCTGCAATGCATGGCCCATAATGCACGGCCCCTACGCATCAATCAATATCATCAGTGGTGTTTCAAACCCTATTGGCATTTTCATATTTATAATCATATACATCATTATACTATCTGTTAATTTCATAAATTCAGTTCCAATCAATATATTTTATACAATAAATAATTGGTTAAATTCTTGAGGAGCATTTGGTAGTATTTGATTTGAAATGGCCAAAGATATAACAACTACAATGTAATGAAAAGAATGGCTTAACTCCGGCACTTTACAGATAAAATGCGATAGGCTGCAACTGGTCAAATTGTAGTCTGAAATGCTTTCAAAATGAGGTAATGGGTTACACAACAAATCACAAATCACAAATAACAAATATTTGATTCCAACGTGAACATTTTCCTTTCAATGCATGTTAGCCAAAATGTCACAGCGTCTCTCAACTCTACATTTTACTCTCATGAAGTCAGCGTCATCATGCTAGGTCACTTACGTGTTAAGGGCAATTGAACAAACACACAAGCTCACGATTAAACCATAACAAAGCATTGTGCATTGAAACAACATATCACCTCAGTGCATTTTGTAGCAGTACAGTATAATCTATGTCAATGGAGTGTTTGCTTTACTGAGGGCTTCCAATGTTGTGCACTGACATAGGTGTATACTGTAATGGCTGGCTGGTTGAAAAGTTGTGCTGTCTTAGGAACAATTTGTGAGAAGTAACATAGGGGTCTGATGCACGGACTGAAATGATCTCCAGAGGCTTCAACTCTATTGGAAACCTCCTGCTGATGAGTTGAAAGTGTCCCACGTGGTTATACACAACTGCACGCCAAACAAGAATATCTATAATCCATATGCATACTAATACATCTAGCCTGTTAATTTGATATGTGTTTCACCTCTATTCAATTTGGTCACGTTTCATCTTTTTTTCTATGGACCATAAATAGTTTTTCTTCTTTTTTCTGAGTTATGCTTTAGTTTGTGGAAACATACAACAATGAATTGCAATTTTTCCTATTCTTTTTAAGTTTCTTGGTTGTTAACAGATTATTTTAAATCACCAAATGATCCACTATGAGCAAAATAAGTCTACACATGTATTATGTGGATGGTGTGTGTATGTGTGTGTCTGTGTAAATGTGTGTGTGGGTGTGTGTCAGTATGTGTTTTCGTGTGTGTGTGTGTGTGTTTGCGTCTGTCTGTCTGTGTATGCGCATATATCTCTGATGGTGTGTGTGTGTGTGTGTGTGTGTGTGTGTGTGTGCGTGTGTCTGTGCGTGGGCCTATGTCTGTGTATATGTGGCATGTCTATGAGTGTGTGTGTGTGTGTGCGTGTTTATGTGTGTATGTGTTTGTGTGTCTGCATATGTGTGTGTGCGTGTGTGTGTATGTGTGTGTGTGTGTATGTCTTTGCGTGTGTGTATGTGTGTGTATGTGTGTGTGAGTGTGTGTGTGGTGTCTAGGAGTAGCCCTGCTCCTGCCTATACCCGTAGGACCCCCCCTTGGCGGCCTCCTCCTGGACGTACTCCTCAGTCTTCTCCCATCCCGAGGCCCAGCCGCCGTTCACCTGCGTGGTGGCGCCGTACGTCTTGGCCGGGGCGCCCAGCGCGCCGTAGCCCTGGCTGATGTCTCCCGTCTCCTCCGCCAGCTCGTCCTCGTCGATGAAGCCGCACTTCTCCTCGCTGGTCAGCTCCGGGTCGGCCCACGGCTGCTTCTCCCCCGAGGCGAAGAGCCCGTAGAACACCACGCCCCCATAGTGCACCATGGAGGCGATGAGGAACACGGACTGCCACTCCTCTCGGGTCTGGGGGAACGCAGGCTTGTTGACATGGAGCCCTAGCTAGCCTTAACTGTCCTACTGATACGTTGTTAGTAGATGACTGTGCAATCGCTTTGTTATTACTTTGTACTGTCTCTTACTGACCACGTCACACATCATCCAACAGACAGACAACCGTACCTTGTTTTTTGTCATGGTGCCAACAATTATAGGACACACCATCCCAGACAGAGTGCCGACGCCATTAGAAATGCCCATGAGGATACTAGCATAGCGTGGGGCGATATCCAAGTGGTTCACGTTGAAACCTAACAGAGCAAATGCACAGAAAGGGAACCCTTATTTAACATTTCTTATTTTCTCCACTAATTACATGAATCCTATTGCAAATGTTATGATGGGAGATGATGCCCTTTATTACACAATATCTGTTCATTCAGGAAGCTAACAGGCCACAATATTACATCTTGAAATGTTCTTTGTTTCCATCGTTCATTGTTTTCTATATACATATGGTATGTTTTTGTATGTACTCGCTTATTTTTCTTTTTTTTGTGAATATTATTTTGAATATGTTTCTTAGTTGAATTGACAATCAACACAATTTCAATATCTGTTAAAAAAGAGGGATACAATAACACGTAATGGCCACACCAGTATCTATTCGATTTAAGATGTAAACATCACCCCCAAAATGTACCCATTTGTAATAGACTACCAGTAAGTATTGTATTTAAGATAAACCCCTTCTAAAATTGCTTATCTCATTCTAGTATTACCTTCAAGATAAAGCCCCACTAAATGTACCCATCGTATTGTAAGAAAGAGGAAGCAAGTGTGCACTCATTCTACTCCTCCCCCACACCAACTGGCTGCACCAGCCAGCGTGCTCCTTGGCTGTCATATCCCCCGAGACATCTAACACTGAATTATTAAACACACCAGGAGACGCCCGAGAACAACAGGCGAGAGACAGCCAGCAGGTTTCTGCCCCACAACCAGAGATCTGATCTGGAGCTAATGTCACACAGACAGTGAGAGCTGTCACTGGATCCTTTCAGTAGTAAAGCATGATACTGTTATACAAAACCTCCACTCTAATAGCAGAGTAACAATGCATTTCCGGCGGTGAAACACGATTTGGGCAAGGCAAAACAAAAAGGCATATTTGATTAAACTCTGATTGGTTATTTTTCTTGAAAATAGACAGGAAGTGGGTGCCATTACCATCATATTACCTTGAAATAGAAAACAACGAGCTGCAAAAAAAACCTCAAAGTTGTACTGCGACTAACCTGATATGGCAAATCCACTGAAGCCCACTGCTAGCACCAGGAAGGAGATGGCCACTCCTTTACTGTGAGAGTAGCCAACCACCAGAAGCAATGTGGCCTCCATCCCAAACCCTGCAGATTCACAGAGAGAGGCAACAGGTCACACAATCAGACATAGCCAAAGGGCACCCCTGGCTCTCAGCCATCCCAATGCCAATTGAATTCAACACGGTGCACAGTTTGCACTCAATTACATAAGTGACAGATATGAAATCGATGGTCAACAGTCAACATCTCTGAGGCTACTTGAGGCCAAGTATCAAACAGTCAACAGTTTGCTGTGTCAGAGGCATGGGCCTTCCAAGTTCTGGAAATGATCCAAACCATACAAAAAGAGTACATGCAAAATTAGTGGGTGCCTGAAGGGTTCTCACCTCCACAGTTCATGATCTTCCTGACGGTGGTAGTGGACAGGATGTTCCTGGTGCGCAGGTAGTCAGCCAGCTGTCCCCCGATGGGCACAATGATGGTCATCACCAAGTGGGGCAGGGCAGACAGCATGCCAACCTATAGAACCATCAACATATTGCATCAGAGGCTGCATAGAGGACAATAGGATAGCAACACGATGTACAGGCACACATGTGATATTGACACAAGGACTGTTGTATATGTTGTTCTTTGAGTCGCTCCCATGAATCGCCTCTCACCTTGCTGATCTCAAAGCCGAACACCTCTTCAAAGTACGCAGGCTGGCTGATGAGCAGAAGGTAGAAGGTCCAGCTCCTGCAGAAGTTGGCCACGATGATGGCATAGACCGGCATGGAGGTGAAGAACTTTTTCCAGGGAGTTTTGAATTTCTGAAGGGGAGGGGGGGGGGGGTGGAGTTGGGGGCGACAGTCATAATACATTCAGTATTTGTGACATTTTGCTGTTTAATTAGCTAAAGCCTGTGTCTGCATAGGGCATCAAACACAAGAGGTTTGACAGAAGCCACGCGTATCTAGGCCTTTCAGCCCTCGAGCCCCTCTCGCAATTGTACATACAACAAAAGGATTTCAGTCGGCCTACGTCATTACAAGACAGTGTTTCGTAGCTGATGATTGAACATTGTTACTATGTGCAACCTCAACAACAAAAGATGTGTAATGTCATCAGACTAGGTAGCAGCAGAGCTCTTGGTTTGTGGCAAATGGCAAATTTGTCTGAGTGAAGGCTTGTGCAGGAACAGCTACACCCTGACCTCGGCGGCAGCCATCAGCTGGGCGGTCTCTCCGATGCTCTCCTCGATGTAGCAGCGCTCCTCGTCGGTGATGGTGGGGTGTACGGCAGGACTCTCGTAGGACACCAGGATCCAGAACATGTACCACACGATCCCAAAGCACCCTGGGTAAAACACCAGGCAGGCGATGGATTAAGGTCACGTCAATTGTACTGTGATATTTTTTCCACCAGAGTTTATGTCACAGAGGAGGGAAAACTCCTTCATGTGTAGTGACAGGAGGGATGGTGGGGGCTGACATGTGTGGAGGTGGGGGGGGGGGGGGGGGGGGGGGATCAATGCACAGTGCACACAATCCATTTGACTTTCACTGGACTTTCCATCAATCCAAACCATAAATTAGGGTTGACTATGTTAGTTATCGATTTTATTTTTGTCAATAGCACAATTAATATATCTTATTAAATTAATTATTTTGGATGGAACTGATCTACCCCTCTTGATCTCTCTTTTGTCTTTATCTATCCTCTATCACTCCCCTCAGTTACATGAACAACACACACACACACGCACCCCGAAAAACACACACACAACCTCATAACACATATGGCCCCATCAATCAATTGATCTCACCGTAGACATAGAACACAGAGGACCAGCCAGAATACTGCACCAGGATCCCAGCCAATGGCATCGCAATCACAGCGCCAGCATATGATCCTGTTGGAAGCAGCATTCAAGAGCAATACGCCGTTTGTTAAAAGCAAGCGAATAAAGATCACACTTGTGAGAAATGATTTTAACGCCTTTCCGGTAAGACGATGGAGAGGAAGTACTAACCACAGAAGGAAGTGGTGGCCAGACGACTCCTCTCCAGTGGAGGAGCCCACTTACTCCATATGCCATGGCAGGCTGGGTAGGTCACTCCCTAGTGGAAGACACCACACAACACATTGAGCCCTCCTGCTGTTCCAAAATACTGAGAGATACAATGGTAGTAGGAGATACCCAATAGTATGTAGAGCCTACAGTAGCCTTAGTATGCATGGGAAGAAACATTAGCCCCAAGCCATTGGACACATCCAAATGATCCTGTAAGCCAATCAATTCTATATATTGTGAACATGAGATTCACTGATTGGATGGTCTTTTGTTTTCATTTTCCAACAGCCTGATAAACCCTGCAGACTTATCAGTGGACTTGATTTCACAATGAACTAAAAGAGGCCAAATAGCTGCAAATATGTAGACCTACCATAATAAACAAATATCATTGTTATCATAACACATCATGTTGACCACATGGGACTGATTGGGTGTTATTACAAGGCCGTACCATGGTCAACTATGGAGCTAATTTATTTAAAGGATTTGATCACATGAATGCATATGAAAGCCATAGATCAAATGCACTTAAAATGGCCAATTTACTATCATGTAGTGCTCGTTTTAAAACCCAACATAACAACCAATTTTTCTCAACCTTTCATCAGAATTATATGCAAGGGAATTCTCTGCTGTGTCAATTCATTGTATTGTTTTTTTTCTCACCAGGGCAGATGAGGACAAAACCACCACGTCATTAAATATTTATACATAGGGGTATCTTGTATGATATCTTGTTTCTCTATTGACAAAGGTCTTTTGCTTTTTAGCACAGATTTGTAGGGCTGTATGAATTATCCGATTTATTTATGATGTATTTATATATTTCAGTAGGATTTACGTTGGCACGGTAGAGTTCGGCTATTCCTTAGACTTTACTCCAAGCTGTAGATCCAATCAATAGCAGGCCGCTTCACATTTCCTATTGCAATGGAACAGTAGCCTATTGCTTCCCATTGGTGAAAATTGATGTGTCCTCGTTGCAACCTAATATATTATCAATTATGTCAACCACACAAAAACAAAAACATTGACTGGATTAAGCGCCATTCATGCACATCGCATTTCACAGGCCATGGGCCAAGGCCCACGTTTTCAATTGGACGACCTCTTATGATAACGGAATTCAAAGAATTGCTCGCAGCTGGATTGCGTAGCTGGAAGAAATGAGCTCTTACCTCGACCAGACCTTGCAATATCCTCACAAAAATGACACACCCGTAGTGGACACGGGCAGCCGACGGAATGAACATGTTGAGCGTCGCGGTCAGGAAGATGGCAGCCCCAAATACCCTGAAAATCATCAAATATCAGTCCTATGTTTTCCTACATTCAACAGCGAATACATTATTCAGACGATAAAAAAAACCGGTAAAATTCGGTAAAAAAAATTGAATTATTTTCGTATTGTTTTAGATTGCATTTAAAATGGGCATAGTCCCCATCCCTTTCTCCGTGTCTCTCGTGCTCTCCATCGGTTTGCAATTAAATCAAACATTGTCTATAAATGATTCATTAATTATACGGGGGCCGTTCTCTTTCTAATATTGTCATAGTAATAGACCAGGCACTTAGTACACATAGGCCTACATATAAACGGGGAATATAGCCTGGTGCATGGAAGCAATATTGAAGGTGCGGACACGCGCTTTCCTGACGCAGCTGAGCCGAACGCATCGCTCGCAAGCCGTCCGCTCACGCAAACACGTTGAACATTCACGTCACGTCTCGCCATCCCCTTGTCTGCAAGCGCGGGGCCAACCCTAATCCGTTTGAGGCACGAGATGAATTGATTTGATTACATTTCGGGTGTCAATCTGACAGACGGGACCGAAAATCAGGAGGCCATTAACACATGCTTTATTTTAGGGATAAATAGATAGTAGCCCACCTCCACCTTTATTATATTTGCTATTATATTTGTACTGGGCCTATAACCACGGTGTTATTTTCTCAGCTACCCCATCGGAACCCTCGTGGTTTAAGCTCTGTATGTAATATGGTAATACAAGCCCGTGGCGACACGGCCGGGCTGGTCGCCATGCCCCCACAATAAAGAGATTAGCCACGCGGCATCCCGGGGGAGCTCATTAACAGGTGGCTGGGAGCCATGAGCACGGGAGCTGTGCGCCTGCGGTCAAATCCCACAGCCGCTCATGCCCCGCCGCCACCCGTCCCGCCAACACCCGCTTTGTACCACCCGTCCCGCCAACTCCTTCGTTCCCTTTCCGTTTGACGTGCGCTAATCGGCGAGTGACAGTGGCCTCCTCTAATATGCCCTCAACATTGATTCGCGATTGGCATTAATCGGGAATAGACAGTAGATGTTATATGAATGCTAAGCACTATTGCCATGATTTAATTGCATATATTAAAGTCCACAATAGTGTAAACATGTCTGCACGTCTATTCAAACAGCGGAACAACGACATGATTGGGCCTACGTTTTAAATCAGGCCTATCAAAGTCCTCGCTGTGTACAGTATTTACAAATAATTTCTGAGAGTTTGGTAGTAATTGATAAGAGGCCATGGCGGGCTTCAGCGTACCTGTTAGCAGCCAGCCTCGAGGATATATACCCCCCGGGGATCTGCGTCACGATGTAGCCCCAGAAAAAGGATCCGTGAATCAAGCCCACCGTCTCCGGATCCCAGTTGAACTTGGCTTTCTTTATGGAAAAATAACCTTGAAAATGTTAAATATCCTATGGGATAACCTAAAGGCGACACCAATGGTTGATTCGATTATTTTGGTCTTCATTTTAGGTGAAGGCCTATAGGCCCATGTACAGGCCTACTCAACACAAATGCAGGCCCATTTGTATAGGCCTATTATTATGGGTTATGGGTTGTGCTATCAATGAGCACAAGGAGAAGTATGTCTAGTATAATTTGAATGTAAACAATGAATACCTGGTGCGTGTGTTTAAGATATGTAAAAGCTACGGTGTGTTGCAGGTATTGGTTGATGTAGTGTATTTAATTAGGCATTTCTTGATTTTTTTATTTCGTGTTTGGGGGTGGGGGTGGGGGGGTGGGGGGGGGGGGAGAGGTTAGGGTTGTGGTGGGGTGTGAATTGTATCAATTCATTATTTTTGCTGCATGGACCACGTCATGTGAGCCACACCTCCTTGATGATGATCTTTCCGTTTTCGTGTACGGTGCTGTTGTTGACCATGCCCACGATGGCCACGCCCAGGTTACAGCGGATCCCGAAGGAGATGCAGAAGCCGAGGCCACTCATCACCGCGATGATGTAGCGGCGGGGCAGCCCGAAGCACGTGCAGTCACACAGCGGGGGCTTCCTCTCAGGGGCCTCCAGGGGCCTCCCATCCTCAGTCAGCTCGATGACTTCTCCGGTTTTCTGTTTCTTCTCGAGCACCCTACACGAGGAAGGTTGAGACAACACCGTTTTTTTTTCCAGAATGCGAGCATAGTTCACTAAAATGAGGCATACTTTCTCGTTGCCGTTTATCAAATTTCATTCCTCAAAATATTATTAGGCATACACGTCGGTTCTTGAATTGTCTTCCTACTTTATTTACAGAATAACAATTATTTGTAAAGCTTCTGTAGACTATTACATAAGCAATTGTGTTAAATATTTAACAAATGTTCGCAGAGGAAATGCTATCCGTTAAACCAATCGATTGCTGTAACGGGTGATGGATGCTTCATATTAAACTGTCGCAACTACAAATGAACACATCCACCACAGTCAGTGTGTGTGCTTAATCAAAACAAACGATGTCTCTTTTAAAAGAAAGAAACCTAAATATGGCTTTCCGAGGGTCTCAAAAAAGCCGACATGTGCTTGTACCGCATTGCAGCAAGCGGTAGCAGCTCATTAGCATTCAGTTGTTGAGCAGCGGCGTGCGTTCCGCTGTCACGTCGACGGAGTTCCTCGCACGCTTGCGTCATTTGAGACACAATTCTGCGCTCTTTCGATCAGTTTCGTTCGAATGCAGACCCGTCCGCATTAAAAACCCATGAAAAAGCTTTGGGTTTGCACCCATTTCTCAAGACGGAGCGATTCAATTAGGCGATTCAATTAGCGTGCAAATGCCACACTTAAAATGAATAAGAATACATGTGACTCTATTCTAAAATGTACGTCAGTGGGACATTATATGACTATATCAGCTAGGCCTATATTTAGGCTGCATGTGTACATAGGCCTTTGCATGTATGCCTATATTAATTCAAATAAATCACATTTAAAAGCCGAATCTTTATCATTTAAGGCCAAACGGTCATCCGATTTCGGGAATCTATGCCTATTAGTCCTGGATTAATTACAAGCATGCAAGACAAATTATATCTTTGAGAAAATAATGTATAGCCAGCAGATTACACTGGCAGGCCCACACGTTTGAGATCTGGAAAATCAAACGAAAACCATCTGTGGTCATTTGAATCCAGCCTAAAATATAGGTCTACATTAGCTTTCCATTATTATTTGATAGACACAGCCGCCGAAATGCTTGTATTGTATAAGGCCTTCACAAATGACCAGAGTAGGCCTACATGGGTTGACCTCGATCGCCTCTGTTCAGTCTGTAAAGTGAGTCACAGACCATTGCTATTTGGATGATTTCACTTGAAAATCTACAATCTCAACCTATATACCACATGTGCATTTATTATTTATTTATTATTATCGGGGACAGAACGGATTGCAGTGGTAGCCTGGTGAATTATTTCAACGAGTCTGTGGTCATCAGGCGTGGCCTGGTCACTATAGAGACCGTTCTCCGTTCACCAGCCTCACCTCTCCATCCTTCTTTTAGAGGCGTGCCTAAAGATGGCTGCAAGTTGTTCAATACGTTTTCTGCTGGCCCGCAGGTATATTTAACACTATGAAAGTGGATCAGAGCCAACTTCATTACAGCCGGTGGCATATAGACACAAAACCGTGGACACTCCACGAAAGTAGCAGAGGAAAATGGCATATTACGTACCTGTACATATGACCTAATGTCTTCCCCGCAAATTCCTTGACCCCCGCCGAGGCTCTTGACTTGACGGACTCCATGTCCAGTGTTTAACGTGTAGGCCTCTGTTCCAATACTATTTAATTTTGATGCATTATGTCACGGCGCAACAAAAGCGAACACAGCGGCGATCAAAACGAAATTTCGAAGTACAACCTATTCTTTCTTCCAGCGACTGCAGGCGATGCTCAACTCACGACGGACGCTTTAAAGATAAAATCAGTCGCGCTCCGACTCTTCCGTCGCCACGCGCTCGTCGCTCTGCTCGGATACAGGAGGCACGCGCGCAGCCATCACGACCAGAACTCAAAGCACATGCAGAAATACAAACTATTGGTCGACGAAGATGCAATTTCTTTATCCCGCGACCACAACCGTAAAGATGTATAGATTAATAAATAATGAAAAGCCTGAAACGGTAAATGGCTCGAGGAGGTGTGTGGAGTTGCCTCCGTAAATCAAAGAGGGGTAGGATCTCGCGCCTCACGCTGCGCGCTGGTGTTTGTGACGTCGCAGCTCTTTCAGCACCAAGGTCAGAGGCTCCGGTCCCGACACACGGCTCTGCTTCGTGACAGCACTTTCTCACTTTTTTATAGAGGCTATCTTCTTTTCATAATAGGCTACACACTATTGGTAAATAAACGTTCTGGAAAATATTACTAATGTTGGGGATATGCCGAAGTAAAAAAAGATCGAAAAAGTGACTGAATTTGCGACGTAAATTAGCATATATAGTCTTGACAATATTTTTATTTTATATTTTTACAATTATGTCATTATATAAATCTCAAATTGCATTGTGTGTGTGTGTGGGGGGGGGGGGGGGGGGGGGGGGGGGGAGGGGGAGGGGGGGGGTGTAAAGCTTTTTTCTAAATGTTAAACCCCGCGCACTTGTATCGGTCTTCCCCATGCACGAGCGTGTCTCACGGGGCGGTGCTATGGTAACGAGATGAGCAGGAGGAGATCTTGAATAGGAATCCATCAATAATGAATACGTTTTCCCTATTTTCGTCTTTCTGCACCCCTATCTTTAGACTTCCTACATTTTACATTTAGCACAAATTAAAGCATTCAATCAACTATACAGGCCCCATAGGCCCTATCTTACTAAATGCAAGAAAATGAACTTATAGTAGGCTAGGCTACGCTACCATTCATAAGAGTTAATACTAAGCATAGCTATAGGATACAAGCAAACAACAAAACGTCACATAATAAAATAGGCCTCAACGTAAAGAGGGTTGTTCAAGCAACAGCTTTGTCTTTCCTTTTCCATTTCTAAGCTTTGCACACCATCTTGTGGTCATTCGTGGTACGCCGTTGCCGTGTGCCATGCCTGATGCCATTTGAACACTGGAGTAAAAACTCTGAATTTATTGGATACAAAAAAATCACACATCTCAAATCAGCAGTTACAGTAGCCGATGCTTTTAGCTACTTATATGACTAAATAGACAGGTATAGCCTGCATTTGTGGTTTTCATTTAGTATAGCAAATTGAGAAGTTTAGAAAAGAAAATTGGTAGACAGTCAGGCTGGGTTTCTATGTAAACTGAATGTTTTAAAAAAAGAGCTTTGACTACGTGAAGATATTTTCATTATGTAAAAAATGTTAAAGCAGTTACCTTACACAACTTCATGAGTCAAAAAAAGCTTTATTTCACAGCATATAAAGCAAAAGCATGTGGTATGCATACATTGGAGTACTGCTCCTAGTGCTGCAGCTAGTGATGAGTCAAATGCTGCTAAGTAATTTCCTTGAGTAGTACTTGCTCATGTGCAATGACAATAATAAAGATTCTTCTTCTTCAATTATAACTACGCTATTAGCAAACATTACTTCACATGCATTCACCCGTGTCAATTGTATATTCTAAAGTTTACAGCATCAGATAGACTTCTGCATTATTGTAAAAACATGTTATTTAAACTGCTAAGAGTGCAACTTATAAGTTACAATTATTGAGGTTGTTTAAATAGGCCTAACTGTTTTGTAAACAATATAAATAGCTTTGGGCCACAAACATACAAGCAAAATAACAATAATTGTATTTAATTGTATTTAATATATGTACTTTGACTTTAGTATACCATGATAACAAGGCAAATTAAATTATAACTTTAATACAGACCATGCTCATAAATGCACATTATGGGGAAATTTTCACACTTTTGAACGTTTCAATACAAAAATCAATCATAACCCAGTTTTAAATTATTTAACTGGCAGTTTATACATGGCATAAAATAAACAAGTACGTGAACTGATAGGATGATCGGAAATATGTATGGCTATTCTTGGGAGTAAATTTAACAGTTGACAGTGGTAAGCTGGATAGAATGAAGACAGAAGAACAGTGGCTCTGTCCTTCTGTTCTCAGGAACACCTGAGAAAGGTCTAGTTGGTCCCTCAGGCTGACTCTGCTAGTCACAGAGCATTTAGCTGCTGTCTTATCCTCCATGATATGCAGTTATCCTTAATGGAATGTGATAATAGTTTAACGATTACACAACACTGTGGATTGATTAGGACAGCATATGATTAGAGTTATAATTATTATTGAGGTAAGATTTAGTACAACTCTAATCATGAAGAACAAGTGAAGGATAAGACATCTCCCTAATTAATGATTCAGGGACACAAATAAAACGTTTTGTGAAGCCAGACAAATAACTGAATTGTTAAGCTTGTGTGCAACTCTAATCATTTATATAAACTCTGAACATTTATCGTGCAAAATTGGTGATATATGATTGATTTTAATTATTTTAAAGGACTATACACCCATGGATATGTACAGATCATTGGTTGATTTGTCCTTTTGTAAATCTTAAAATCATTCATTATCTGATTATTATTAAATTAGAATAGCATTGTAGTAGCACATGAGAGTGAGCTATCAATGCAAAGGTTCATAATGTAAAAGATCAGAACAGAAATATAAGAGCACTGAACAGATATGGACATCCCCAAGGCAGCCGGTGCAAGGAACACATGCACAACACAGCTCTCCAATGCCATCATGATATTCATTTAGGGAAATCTTAAAACAAGCGTTTAGAGAAATAGCAAAGGCAACTTAGATCTGACCATACTTATTTGAGTATATAGTATTCATCATATACTGTTGAAATAGCTTTAAATCGTTCTGCTCCATCCACTTGCCAACTCATCAAACTTAAAACTTTACTATGACAGCACAGTTCTGTTGTTCAATCTACCTGGAACATACTTGGGGTGGTTCCGAGCATAGCACAACATTCCTTGATCACTACACTGATCCTAATATAGGATTGAAGCAACCTTTAACTCATTTATAAAATAAACATGTTTCACAACAATAACTGGAACGAAACCATGCTATTGAACCCCCCCCCCCCCCCCTTCACATGGAAGATACCAACCCCCTTCACATATAGAAGCACCCACACATAGAGAAGACCCGGTCCCATCTAAATGGTGCTTCCCCACTGCCCCCAAAAAACCAACAGACACCAACTTCAGGCCACTGTGCCGTATCCATTGGTCATGGTTGGCAGTTGGAGGACTAGGTTTGTTGTTGACGAACATGTAGACTTGGTGATGGCGCACTTCGGCATTATAGTTAAAGGTTGGTGTTTGTTGGGGCAGTGTTCAAGCCCCTTAGATGCCCCCTCTCGCATGCAGAGGCTTCTGGGCAGCGTTTTCGTCGGCTAGGGTGTCGCGTCCCCCGCCATGTGTCTTAATTCTAGTGTGGAGTTACAACCAGGGAGAGGGGGAGAGGGGCTCAGGCACTCAGCCATCATCTCGTGGGTGTCTGAGGGACAGAGCACTTCGGTGCACAGCTCTGAGCAGGTGTCCATGGTGGTGATGGTTGTGTTGGCGGTGGTGGTGGCGTTGGTGGTGACAGGGAAACTGGACAGGCAGAGCTGCAGCTTGAGCTTCTCCACCTCATAGTTGTGCAGGTACTCCTGGATCAGGTAGCGCTCCCGCTTGATCCGGGCCTTCACCTCCGACGGCACGTCCGGGATCATCCACGCCACAAAGAATTTCACCACGAAGACCACGTGCTGGGGGTGGGGTGGGGTGTGGGGGCAGAGGGTCAGTAGTCGCTGAGAGCGCAGAGGTTCATCACTCAGTGTGTATGCAACGCTGATGCTTTCGATGCTTGAAGAACCCATCGGTCTTACGTTATTTTACTACTCGTCTACAAGTGAAATGGATCATTTTCAAATAGTGCTCGAGTTGAATCACAAGTTTGCGAGAAGAGATAGAGATAGATATACACTGCATTGCAACAATGCACTTAAGGTTATTTTTTTATTATTATTGTTATTCATATTTTGGTAAATGTCATACCTCCATGATGATGATGAAAGCCATTTTGGCTGCAAGGATGTGCCAGAACTGCATGGTATGAGTATACTGCCTCTGGTGGCCAGGTGGGTAGCGGTAGTCACGATACCTGGGAAGGACCATTTCATATGTCATCAAAATATATATAAATATACATATATTTTAAAGATTAGATGAAGACTAACAGTGTGATCAAATATGAATACATTTGAGAATCGTGATACCCTATATTCCAAAAGTATCAATTCTCAAAACAACAATATCAATTTTGCATTTTGCAAAATTCGTGCACTGTCGACAAAATTGTGTGGGTTTATCCAACCCACAGTCCAATAGATCATATTAAAGTTGTGTCATACAGTAATATTGTACCGTATTATCCATATCGATTGTTGTGTACGTTATCTTCTTTTTATTTGGAGACATGATAGTAAAAGTGCAGTACAGCACTATTTCAGAATGCACATTGAATTGAGTTGTGCCATCACAAAGTAAGGCGATATGTATCAAATCTCCATATGGCTGACACACACAGACTAAACAGACAACATCTTCATCACTTAACCTTGGTTACGGATGTTTGTACTTAGGGGGGGAAGACCTAAGCCTACTGCGCTCCTAACCATTCCCTGGAAGGAGGTATCCCTCTTTCTGTGTTCCTTCTCAAGGTTTCTTCCCTTGGATTTTGGGAGTTTGGGCTTTAGGGTTACCGTTTGTCTTATAATGTGGGCCAGTGAAGCCCTTTGAGACTGTAACTGTTTTAAAGGCTGTATGAATAAAATGGACTTGACTTTATTCACAGCCATTGCCCTTACTCAACTAGCGGAATTCTTGGTTCTAAACGCTAGCTGGGTGGGGAAACTGAATGCAGAACAAGATGGCGGGATCCACATTCAGTTTCCCCACCTAGCTATAGCTATACCGAGACGGCTATAGGGAATTTGTAGTAACATTTAGCATTTAGAACCCCAACCACCTATTAGGGAATCTGAAGTTATGTCACGCTGGGCGCCATCTTGTGAGACAGAAACAACAGACCAACAGAGGCAGCGACCTCTAAACATGGCCCTTCCACCATAGGGTGGAATTCGTGTTCAGTTTCCCCACCCAGCTATGTTGTTTAGAACCAAGATGGCCGCCAGATGAATGAGGCCCATAGCATCTGAAAGCAGGAGGACAAACCCACCTGCAGGTGGTGATGGAGGAGTTGGAATACCAGGAGGGGCTGTCCCCGTCCTCGGGCATGCTGTCGGAGGGGATCTGGGAGATGTTGTAGACGGAGAGGCTGTTGTTGATGTAGCCCTGCATGGTGAGCTCCTCTCCTTTGTGGGAGGTGTACAGGTAGACCAGGCGCGGGATCATGTCCGACGTGAAGGCCACGATGAACGCCTGGCGGAGACCGGCGGAAACATTGAGCGGAGGAGCAAGAGGAGACGTTTGTGAGCTGGCAGGTTCATGGACAGATGCACAAAACGTTTTTTCGACCAAACTGATTGCAAACACAACTGTAGTTGGAGATTAACGTATTCAATCAGATCAAACCTTTGATATCTTTTTTAAGAATTAAGAAAAAACAAATTGCTATTAACTTAGCCAATACAAAAGAAACATAACTTTGACAAAACATTGATATGGTTATTGGTGGATATTGGTTTCATATTGAATGTGCTTCAAAACCCGTCTACACCCCCACTTCATTAAAAACACTCCAAATCAACACATATCCTACATTGGTGACGACAGACAAGATGGCCACCACATTGAGGATCTCCTGCCAGGCTCCGATGTTACGCGCCTTGGAGGCCACGGGCCTCCTGAACTGGGTGGTGAACTTCCAGGCGTCTACGCGGATCTCCAGGATGTTGTTGCAGAGGGCCAGCAGAGGAGCCAGGGGGAAGGAGGCCACGAACAGGGTGATGAAACCAAACTGAACCACTGTAAAAAAGCAGGGCAGAGAGAGGAGAGAAGAGAGAACGACGGTGATTGAAGAAAAGCAGATGGACGGCTAAAACAAACGGATGAATGATGAGGAGAAATTGACCAATTGCGTGGCTTTGATTATAATAACAAAGGTTTTCTTTTCACTGCCTATCCCCCAGCTATCTTGCTGAGACTGTAAAGCCCAAAGCACACAGAGCGTTAATTCAGGTTTTATATTTGTATTGCGCAACCAAAAAAGAAATATGATCATATAGGTTTTTAATGGAGCAAAGCACACCGAACAAGATTCAGCGAGTCTGTATTTTTTTGCTCACTTCGTATATGTCTCTTATAGGCCTTTCACACATGAACTCTGGATAAACTGTGGAGAATCAGGTCTGGAGCTATTATATTTGTATATGTAGTTTATTTGTGTCCGTCCCGAAACGGCCCTGTGCTTTGGGCTTCACGTGGCTGGTGCCTCACCCATCTCCAGGTACTCATAGAACAAGCCCAGCTGGGTGAAGTTCAGCAGGTCGTTATCTTGCTCCCAGCGGCTATACTGGTTCTCAGGCTGGTGCCTCCCCTTCCGGCTGCCCCACCAGTTACGCATCAGCCTGCACACACACACACACACACACACACACACACACACACACACACACACACACAAAAACAAACAAACACGCTACATATCATGCATTTCTAGGAACACAAATGTATAACTGTAGCTTCAATTGCTAGTTGAAATAAGCATAATTGATCGTTGGTTGGTTATGTACTGCAAAGAAAACGCCCTCATTTTATTTAAGCAATACAGGTGTGTGTGTGTGTGTGTGTGACAGAGTGAGGATGTGTGTTTGACTGGGTGAATGTGTGTATGTTACAGGGTGAAGGTGTGGGGGTGACGGTGAAGGTGTGTGTGTGTGTGTGTGTGTGTGACAGGACGGTATGTGTGTGACAGGGATAAGTTGACAGGGTGAAGGTGTGACAGGGTGAAGGTGTGACAGGGTGAAGCTGTTTTTGTGACAGGGTGAAGGTGTGTGTGTGACAGGGTGAAGGTGTTTGGGTGACAGGGTGGTGTGTTGGGCAACAGGGTGGAGATGTGTTGGTGACAGCGTGAATGTGTGAGGTTCTTACGGCAGCAGTGCTTCCTGGATGTTTCCCCACAGCTGTTTTCCCACCATGACGATCACCAGCTGGGTGGTCAGTTCAATCAGACAGCCCCCTGGGTCACACTAATACACAGACAAATACTGGCCGTCAAACCTCTCATCCACACACAATCTAAAACAATCATAATCCATCTGCAAAGGATCGTCGTTTTTTGGCTGGTCGGGAATCGGACTTAAATGAATGCTCATAAAAGTGGTGGCAGTAATTAGGTTGATAGAAAGGATGAACTCGCTTTTCCTTGTGTGTTTTCTGTACCTCTTCGTTCCTTAGTCGGCTCTCCTTGCCAAACATATACGTGTAGTTTCCAGGGTGACCCACAAATTTCCCCTTGAAGAAGGCCACGTAGAAGCAGGACGAGTAGTAGTTCACGAACTGGAACAAGAACATCTTCATGGTCAGTTTGTTCTCGTACTCCAGGTGGGTCTTTGGGATCTCTGTTGAGAGAACAACAAAACAAGCTCATCATTAAGGAGCTGTGATCTGCTTTCAACACATACTCCTTGTGCCTTCAACCTCTCCTTACGAAACCCCTCCCCTCCTTCTGCGGGACGCACAGTGAGCTGGAAAGGTTGTGTGTGACTACAGGACTTTTAAAGCTTCACAGAATCCCGTCCATGGAGAGGAGCTCACATTTAAATCATTGCATGGTGACATGCAGCACTATCTGATTTAGGTAGGACAGAGATATTCCCGAGGATCTTAGTATGGCTCTTTGCATAAAGTTGCCAAGGCCAAAAACAGCCACGGCAATAATATTAATTGGCTACATCTTGTCCATCTTTATTTTAAGTTAATAGGCTATATATTAATAAACGGAGTTAGTTTAATCTCAAAGCGAATAAACTGCTACATGTTCATGAAAGAACATGACTTAGGCTACTCAGGAAATCATAAATAAAATTGCTGTTCATGCAGCGGAAATAATGCTGTGCTCCACGTTTCTCAACACAATCTAACCAGATGCTTTCGTGCCCGTCATCGTTTTCTGTGATTTTCTTTGGGTTTGTTGTGCACTCGTTCACGGATCTGCATCAGTCTGAAGATCGTCTGGGACCCACAACTAAATTGAAACAGTTGATCCTGTGCTCCCCCGACGAGATACAAACTGGTTCGGGAGATAAATAATCAGGTCTTATACAGATCAGAGGCTCGTTCCAGCCGATGGAACCAGTTTTTTTGGTCCGATTTCACAGGTTACACCAAGACTGGAAAATGTCGTTTTTGGCGTCAGAATCGGGTCAAAAGTCTGAAGTGTGAGCTTGGCATTACCCAAGCCTTACCCATGTCGGTGATCCAAACGGCCACCCTCTCGTAGAAGAAGTTGAGGATCATGATGATGACAAAGTTGATGCAGGAGGCGGTGACGGAGGTGGCCAGCTGTGGAGTGATCAGGTTCCCCACCAGCTGGATATTCCTGGTGGGGCTGTCCTTCATGATGCTGGCGAAGGCCGCGAACACAGCCAGCCTGTAGGCTATCACCCCGATAATACAGGCCACGATCAGGGACATCTGTGAGAGCACATGTACATACACATAAACGCAAATGCACACGTACACACAAACACACACACAAACACACAGTTTGTCAACACGTGCGTGGGTGAACACATAAGACAATTGTTGAGCTTTAAACTAAGATAAGATAAGAGAAGATAGAACTTCATTAATCCCAGAGATGTGGGTGTCACAGCAGAAAGTACACAGTATAGATCTACAAATTGTAATTAGTGTACACACACACTGGTTTGTATGCTGGTACTTTACCCAGAAAAGCACGGTGGCACCAGATAGGCAGAAGCGAGCACACTTGCTGCTCATTGGAAGATACGGCTCAGATTCCTGAAAGGTAGGTCATGTGACATTGTGTGAGAGACTGATTGCATCCATATGATGGCGAGAGACTGATTGCATCCATATGACGGCGAGAGAGAGAGAGAGAGAGAGAGAGAGAGAGAGAGAGAGAGAGAGAGAGAGAGAGAGAGAGAGAGAGAGAGAGAGAGAGAGAGAGAGAGAGAGAGAGAGAGAGAGAGAGAGAGAGAGAGAGAGAGAGAGAGAGGGAGAGAGAAGAGGCTGGGGACATCACCTGGGTGATCCGGTTCATCCTCTTGTGAGTGCATTTAATCTCAAACTCAGGCCTCATCTGCAGCTGCTGCTGCTGCTCTTCAAAGTCCACCAGGTCCCACTCGTACTCCAGCCGGGCCTGCCGCCGCTTCCAGAACTCCAGGAACAGAGTGACTGGAGAAACGCATGAGTTACTGGAGACACTTTCCCCCCGGCCCCCGCAACAGAGTCCTCTCACTTCCAGAACTCCAGGAACAGAGTGACTGGAGAAACACATGAGTTACTGGAGACACTTTCCCCCCGGCCCCCGCAACAGAGTCCTCTCAATCTTGCTTCGGCCAAACACATCTTGTCAGGAGGAGCTATAGGAAGCTATAGGAAACTATATGCAACCACTTATTTAGCCATTGGAAGGAACAGAAAGTATGTGTATCCGTGTGTGTGTGTGTGTGTGTGTGTGTGTGTCAATGCATTGTGTACAGTGCAGCGATGCAACACTCTTACTGTAGATTATCCTCTCAGATAGGTGGGGGAACAATGTGAGACTGTGAAAGGCTAAACGTAGTGACAGCATCGTGGGTCGACACTTACCCCAGATCCCCATGAAGATGGCGAAGAACACCGTCCCCTCGTTGTCAAACAGATGGGATTGCTGGAAGAGAGCGTGGGGCAGCAGGTAAGGGACTTAGCAACGAGGAGAAGGCGACATGCTGGCTGCTGGCAGCAGGACACGCGGCACACTCAGCAAGACACTTCTCACACAGTTCTGAGTCTGTAGTCGTCCATTCATCAATTCACTCATTAATTCATCAATAATTATACAGACTTTGAATTTTGCATGGTTGGGAATTATATTTTAGTTGAATAGGTATTTTGATGACGGTTGCTATATGATATTGTTGACACATGGCTAAACTCGCAGACATTTCTCCAGTTAAACTCGTTCACTGCCAAAGAGTTGTTGTTGCATGAATGGAATGGCGTGCTTTACCCAGGACGATAGACAGGTAGAGTTGAGCTTCCAGAAACTGCACTTTTTATCACAAAGTGGGCACATCACGATACTTCCTCCAATGCTGGGATCGCAGATCTCTTTACTGCAATAATATGAACAGGACGACATCATTCATCATACCATAAAATAATCACATAATAAAGCATAAATATAAAAAAGCATTTTTGTCAAGCAAGTGTTACATTTCAATGGATTTGGGTTTTAAAAACACCAATATTAAAAAAAAGTGCTCTGATGCCCCCTGGTGGCACTAACCTGGATATATTGTCGTCATAGCTGAGCAAACCATATGCAAAACAAATCACACCCATGACTGCAGCCAAAAACAGCATCTCCGTGTAAAAACCCAGCCATGCGAAGTAGATCCCAATCTTTTCTCCATAATACTTCCTGCAAGGGACGTACATTATCATCAACATCTGACATAGTCTCACACAGACTCCAATAACACATTACTGACTCACTGTCTCAATCAGACTGGAGAGATCTGGGTCCTCTGTCACTCACCGGATGAGGTTGAGAGGCTGTTCTTTGTAGAAACAGAGGAAGCGGGCCCAGTTCTTGTACAGGTTATAGCGTTCGCTCTCGCACTCGTGATTTGTTGCCTGTTTCCAGTAGCGACACTGAGAGGTACAAGAAGACATTGAGAGAGGAGGGTTTCAGGAAAAGGTGATGAAGAACTACCTTTAAATCAGTGAATTGTTTTATTTAAATAGATTGCCAATTAGTATCACCTGTACAGGTATAAATGATTGCACATTATACATTTATTTATTATTATAAAATAAATTCTAATCATATTTGTTATGATCTGATATAGCGATTTGTGTATGAGTTGGCTATTAACTCATGGATGCTGTAAAATATGGTGCATAATACTGTATACACTGGTATGAGATACAGGGCTAGTATAGCAGTATATGTAGTATACGGTGCAAAACAGTGTAAGGGAATGAGATACAGGAATAGTATGGCAGCCTATGGTGTATACAATATGAAATACAGACAGTGTAACAGTATGCATTATATAGCTTATAGTGCAAAGTGCTGTGAGAAATATGTATAGTACAGATACATGTACTGTAAAGCCCAGTTCAGATCAAAGATTTGCGACGAAACCGCTTTCAACTGCTTAGAAAAGAATCACAAGATAACGTTCTGAAACTCGCTGCGACGGGCAGCGACGTGAAACCGTCTGTGGCTATTGCAGCGTTGGAGACAGGTTGCTCACGCTAACGTTAAGCCAGGGGTTGGACGCTGACGATGCAACGGCTCATCCAAAAACAAAACTTAAGGGACTATATTTCCCCGAGGAAAAAGACTAATGAATGAAAGCGCTGCACTTTCTTGGCAACACAGTAATGTTCAACACATAGGTTCCGTTTTAAAGCAGGATTGGCGGGATGTGTTGTTAAGCTTATAACATACTTTTAATTAGGACTCTTACACACAACATGACAGTACCATTGGCATTACATTTGGAATGCCACCAACATCACATATTGGTGGAAATTCTCTTTACTTCCCAACAGAAATACATTAATCAAATGG
Source organism: Lota lota (assembly GCA_026745465.1). NCBI lineage: Eukaryota > Metazoa > Chordata > Actinopteri > Gadiformes > Lotidae > Lota > Lota lota. The sequence goes on along the minus strand of JACYXH010000659.1, from coordinate 11,702,069 downwards.
TATGACAAAAAAAGGAAATAAATCAGGTATCCGTGGCTGTCGCAGGCCTGTAATAAGCCTGTTCAATCATTTCATTTGGCCAAAATGAAATGATTGGACGGCCTAGCGGTCTGTCGACCTACCTACTCGGCTACCTGCGCTCACTCTGCCGTGCACTCATTGCACTTGACCGGAGTCTTCCACAAGGCTAGGCAGACCTATTGCTAAAGCTAGCGAGCTAGTCACGTGTTTTGGGGGAGTGGCTTTGAATGAAGTCCTGAAGGGAGGGGTGGGAGTTTTTCGGTTGGCTACTTTCAAAATCGGGCTTACTCTAACAGGTTTCTCCAAATTGCCGACCCTAGCTTAAAGTGTCTTACGTCGTGCAGGGGAAAGGCAGCAGTGTAGGTGCCATTGCTGAGTAATCTCTTGATCCCCTTCTTGTATTTTTCCAGCCGGTCCTCCTTGTGATACGGACAGCGAGCCAGGATGTAGAACACCTAGACACACACACTCTTATTATGATAGGTTTGTTCACAAATGCTGTGTGTGTGTGTGTGTGTGTGTGTGTGTGTGTGTGTGTGTGTGTGTGTGAAAAGTATTTGTGTGACAGTTCTGTGGGTGGTTATAAGTGTCTATGAATGTGTGTGTGTGTTTGTGAGTGTGTGCGTGTGTTTGTGTGAGTGTAAACATGTGTTTATGTGTTAGGTGGGTTAAGATAATAATAACGAATATTAGAAAATTATCACAAGTAAACTCACAGAAACACCCATGTGCGTAGTTACATTTACTCACAGGATAATTTCCGTTTTCTGATCACCTACTTGGTTCCTGACTACTCACAATTCTGTTCCTCGTGGAGGGCGGGAAAAGGGTGTCTTTGTCATTGATGAGGAAGAAGTCGGTCTTCCCCTTATCAAAGGCCGTGGTGAAGTAGTCGGGCTGCGGCCGCATGATATTCTCCGGCAGACGGAAGGGTTGCGACAGCCACCCGAAGGGGACGTCCTGGGTGTGAGGAACATCACTGGCCTTGAAAGGGACCTTTATCTTCAAGACCTCAGCGTAGGTGGCCAGCACCTCCCATGGAGCATGGATCTTAAGGAAGTACGTCCGGCCGTCGTCCGAGTCCTGGTCATTGAATTCAGAAATTAGTTTTTTTGCTGTGCAAGTTTCAACATGTAATTTTTTAGTAGACCTTTTCTGGTATGTTGGCACAGTGAGTATAAAAAGTATATAAATAAAACAATATAAAATAATGAAACAAAGAAAAAAGAAATATTCAATACAAAACAATATATAACCAATATATAGTGGAACAGTAGGTGTAACAAGCAACATTTTGTTAGATTTTTTGTTATATACTGTAGAATATTGTTAAATTTGTAGATTAGTATGCATCCTCATAGGAAAACAAATCAATGGACCATTACTATTTCACCATCACTTTAAGATTATTCTTTTTAAATGTGCATGGTGTGCCAACATAACTATTCCACTAGATGGCGCCACAACTATACGATTGGATTCCTTACTTCTTTGTCCTCTGTCTCCAGTTCAAGCCCTGCTTTCTCAAGGTTCGCCTCGAACTCCCTCCTTCTCTCCTATAAATAGGCCGGGATAGGCAGACAGCCAGAGGTAACAAACACACAAACACACAAATGCATTCATACTAAAAGCATGCTCTCATTATGGAATTCTGTCCTGAATCTGCCACTGCAATTCCTACAATTACATTTTGAAATAACAACAAATATAAATGTGACTTCCTTTATTTCGTTTTGCTGACCACATACGTAGTTGCTGACAAGAGCATACTATTCAGTCACATGATTCACATATTATTGCATGGTTTTTATGCTCTACCCGTAGTTTGCTTTCTTCCTAGTCAAGTTTCGTTACACTTTAAACTATGCCTCTATATCAGGGCCATGAAACCACTAAGGAGCAGTAGTGAGCCCTGTGTGGTGCCCAGGGAACCACTCCAAATGTGCGGTGGGGGCCCATAACAGTGGGGGCCCATAACAGTCTGAACATACAACTCAGATGGATGTGTTGCCTAGGTGTATCATAATTACTTCCTCATAATAAAGAATTACTTAATTGAGTCAGCAACATCACCAAACTATAAAACAGACCAAGAGACTATTTCAGACATATTTACTAGCACCATATTAGCCATGATTGAAAAAGTGTCAAGCAACTCAACCTCAAGTGCTTCCTATCATACTTCCTGTGCTGCATGGGTGCCATGGTGACCACAAACTTTCAAGATATGATATAACATTACACCAGCTGACATCCTAATTATAGTTCATATTACAGGAAAACAATAACCTTAAAACAACTTATTTTAGATGAAAGTGATGTAGTGGGTTACATAGTAGGGATTTTCATTGATCCTGTTCCAAATCTCAACTAATATTATTCCAAAAGTGTAAAACAACATAGGAAAATAAGTAAATATGTACTTAAAATATTGCCCTTTGTAGGTGAAATAATAAGTAACAATTAACAATGTTCATTGTTACTAGCAGTTTTGGGTTACCAGGTAACTTTAATTAATTCTGGCTACAGCCCAACCATATCTGATTGTAGCAAGGGGAGATAGCAGAGAGATCCTGTACAGCAATATACCTCCGGCCCTATATTTGAAAAAGTCTCTACCAGAAGAGCGCCAGAAGGCCTTATTTTTATGTTGATAGTGGGCAGGGACAAGCTCAGGTGTTTAGTTGTCTGGTTAACCGTGCAGTGATACTTCATGATAAACAAACGGCTTGGAATCCATCAGACTGTGCTTACGCTCACCTGTTTCTTTTCGTCTTTGTCGTCTACGTAAGATAGCACAAAATCGATCCTCCGCACGCCGTCCCTAAAGAACACTGTGTCCTTGTTCCGCTGTAGCTTATCTGTCTGGCGGGAAGATGGAGGGAACACATTAAAGGTGTGGTGTGTAGGATCTAGGGAAGATGGAGGGAACACATTAAATTAAAGGTGTGGTGTGTAGGATTTCGAGAAGATGGAGGGAACACATTAAAGGTGTGGTGTGCAGGATTTAGGGAAGATGGAGGGAACACATTAAAGGTGTGGTGTGTAGGATTTAGGGAAGATGGAGGGAACACATTAAAGGTGTGGTGTGTAGGATTTCGAGAAGATGGAGGGAACACATTAAAGGTGTGGTGTGTAGGATCTAGGGAAGATGGAGGGAACACATTAAATTAAAGGTGTGGTGTGTAGGATTTCGAGAAGATGGAGGGAACACATTAAAGGTGTGGTGTGCAGGATTTAGGGAAGATGGAGGGAACACATTAAAGGTGTGGTGTGTAGGATTTAGGGAAGATGGAGGGAACACATTAAAGGTGTGGTGTGCAGGATTTAGGGAAGATGGAGGGAACACATTAAAGGTGTGGTGTGTAGGATTTCGAGAAGATGGAGGGAACATATTAAAGGTGTGGTGTGTAGGATCTAGGGAAGATGGATGGAACACATTAAAGGTGTGGTGTGCAGGATCTAGGGAAGATGGAGGGAACACATTCAAGCGGAAATTAAACACTAGATGTAGTAAGCATAATTTACAAGATAATTTCCCACTCTATAACTCCTAAAAGGTTAAACACTGAGTGAAACTGGATTAATGATAATTCTAAACTACGTTTTTCAAACAAGTGTAGCGCCATCTTGTCCTAGTGTAGTGTGACGTCACGAGGTTGGTTAGCTTGAATCCTACAGTCGTTTATTAGCGAACAACAGCTGACTCAATGGAAAATAAGGAACCCCAAACTAAAAAGCGATGCATGGGGTTCAATTTTGTATTGCCCCTGGATGCAGCAATGAATTGTACAGAGTCAAAAACCAAGGAAAGATTGTCCACTTTCATGTTTTGCCTCTTAAGCGGCAAGTTGTTCTTCATCATTGGCAAGCGGCACTGAAACGGGAGAATCCTCTAGTTAGCTGTAAAACTAGGGTTTGAAGTGAGCACTGTGTAAACGGTGACTCTGTGGAGAGAGGTTGTGAGGAGAGGGTGGTTCGCCGGACCAACAAGCTGAAGTCCGAGGCTGCTCCATGTTTGACTATTCCTCGTATAAGGTTGGGTGTACCGACGGTCCAACCCAGTCTACTAGCAATTAAATAGGTGTGCGCCGTAAGGAAAGAGTGCAACGGCGTGCCCATCCGGCGCGCCGTCAGAGAGATAGTTACCTGCCTATAAGTCACCTATAATTAGTGACTTAACGAAAGAATCATACAGACGTTTCAAACACTACTATGTCCCGTTTTACATGCTGAATAGCGATCGTCAGCTAAGGTTAAAATATATGCTGTTGATGGGCCGCTCCAGGGTCTCCGCACAGACTTCTCGAAGGGAGCGCGTGCACACTTCCAATACGTCCCTTTCACAGCAGAGCATTTGGTAAATACGGGCCAGGGTAACGCAGGGCAGATCCCCAAGCAAGTGGTCCACGCAAGCCTCCTGACCACAGATCGATCTCTTGCGGCCGGCATTTTAGTGCAGCGACGACCAAACCAGGTGGTTTGGCCAACCCCCTCCGCACCTAGGGGAACTGATTGCTCCAACTTGTCCTCTGTACAAACGTGAGTTTGAGGTAATCTTTCTCTCCTCACTGGCTCAAATGCGTAAGCCACTGTTTGCTTCCTCAAAATAGCTTTCAGCCTCGTCTTCGGTCATATTTACTATTTATGCGAGAAGTTGTAGGTAGCGTGATTGCTGTCTTCCTGGGCTGACTTTCCAACTAACCAACCTCATGACATAGTCAGTGACGCAATAAGGCGGCAAGAAGAGCATACGTTATCGCCAATCACACATTTATTGTAATTTAACGGGTAATCGTTTTATATCAAAAACGTTCTCGGAATACATTCCAACAGACTTAATTCTGTACAATACTCGTCAAAACTAGGCTGTTTCATGTCCACTTTAAAGGTGCAGTGTGTAGGGTTTAGTGCAATCTAGTAGTGAGGTTGCAGATTGCAACTAACTGAATACCCCCCCCCCCCCCCCCCCCCCCCCACACACACACACACACACACACCTTTCCAATGTATGAGAAGCTATGTTTGCCTGTACAGGCTTGTAAGGTATTCCAAAATGATGTCATCGTCTGCAACAGCATCAACTAGCCAAGTGCCAAGTGATGAGATCCCTTAAGAGCTTTATAAATTGTATTATTATTTTTAGTCTGTAACACTATAGGTCATGGCTTAGAAGTAAGATAGCGATTATGATTGTTATGAACAAATTGTATCCCTAAAAAGAAAAACTGATTACATTTACCTATAACTCCAAAAATGCAGATACTGCGCTTTGCCTTTGTATTACAATTAATGGCTGTATGGGCAATACGAGTGCAAAGTGCAGTAACTATTTCTTACTACATTTTATTTGCTTCTAGTCTATATGTTTTAAAAGTTTTGATTTAGAGATTAAAAAAAACAAAGAACAAACAATAGGTATTATTTAGTTGGAATATCTACTTAAATTAAATTGAGGCAAGTGTACGTATTAACCTCATCTTCATAATCATTTACATTTTCAAAAACAACTTAATCTCCCTGACTTCATTGGTGATTTACATAGAAAAACAAGGAAAAAAATTACTGGATCTATGTTTTATCTTTATATAAAAAACCAAAGCAGACTGCAGTGTCTGCATTTTCCCCATGCAGATACTGTGGTCTGCCTTGGTTTTGAGTCCAGTTTTGTAGTAACTGCAATTTTTTCTCAAAAACAGAACTACATTCTACCAGGATACTGTGACAAGATAAAACATATAACCACCATTTTCCCATTGCCCATTTCTTCTGGATACAAGCCACACACCTCCCTGGTACAGATGGAAAATGTCCAAATGTCTAGGAAGATGATATAATTACTAAAGAGGCCCCTGATCTTATGTGACTCAGCAGTAAGAGTGGTGTTCTGAAAGCTTACTTCAGTCTTCAATCTAATCCTCTATCTTCCTGGATACAAAACAAAGACTCTGTGTGTGCGTGCACATGTGCCATTGCCACAGGGTGTGTGTGATCCGTTCAGTGCAGTAGAAGTAATGTAGCTTGATTCTAGCTGTTCTGCCAGCTTCCTATTCTCTGCCTTCAGCCGTTGCCACTGGCTAACACCTCGGGGTGAAAAAAAGGAGCCGAGTGTGTAAGTCTCCTCAGACCCAGTGCACAGCCTCTCCGCCACCATTACTCCTAAACTGCGGGGGGATCTGGGAGATGAGGTGTGGCGTGCAGGCCCACTGGGGTGTGGTGGACCCACCCTCTGGCGTCTATTCACCACTGCACAAGTGATGGGCTCCTCCACTGCATTGTGGATGTCTTGGGAAGGACAAGGGCTAGGGGAGCTTCTGCAGCTACGGTGAGGGACCGGCCCCCCTGCTGGGTCTCCCACTTTGCCATCGGGCTCAACCTCATCATGGCCAGGCTAGAGGAGGCTGACATCGTACCTGAACAATGTGGACCATGGCACAGATCATCGCTGTTTGTGTATGTGTGTGTGTGTGTGTGTGTGTGTGTGTGTGTGTGTGTGTGTCGCTACTGAAACAAAACTGTTGTCACACAGTATCAAGAGCCTTACCTCTGTGTGTCCTGGCAGTGAACTCCCGCGGTCAGACAAATAAATGCCGTGGCCATTGTTTTCTTCTGTAAAAGAACCAAACAGTCAGTGTCTCAAACAATGGATGTATGCACACTGAAATAACCACTCACTCACACACACACACACACACACACACACACACACACACACACACACGATTGTTTGTGTACTGTGCACTTTGGTTGGAATGCATTGTTTACAAGTGTGAGGAAATTCCCGTTTGTAATCAAGGTTCAAAACCAAAAATGTTTTCAAAATGTTTCACTAATGGCTCCTTAAGCCTACATGAAATGTTACCATCCAATGGATCCAGAAGGGGCGTTTGTGAATATGTAAGAATATGAAATATGAAATATGAAAAGAATATGAAAAGAAAATGAAATGTAAAAACAGTATAGCTATAGGTATAGTATAAGTATGTTCCCAGAAATGTAATCAGTGATGCTGATACAAACAAATTCATTGTAGAATAAGGAAAGTGAAGGGCTGCTTTATTGTTAGAGCCAGAAACACATTTTACAACCAAAGTATCATGAAAAAACCAGGAAGCAAAGACATAGCTCTGTGAAACCTCACCCCATGTGCACCTAATTAGTTAGAAGTGTTTGACTAAAACTGGGAAAACAGAAACAGGGATCAAGGCAGTTATTTTAGTGAGTTGTCTTTGGTATGTGAAGCAAACATGACTAAGAGAGAGAGTGAGAGAGAGAGAGAGAGAGAGAGAGAGAGAGAGAGAGAGAGAGAGAGAGAGAGAGAGAGAGAGAGAGAGAGAGAGAGAGAGAGAGAGAGAGAGAGAGAGAGAGAGAGATATAGATTAAATTCGTATTCACCCATTTCCCCATACAGAGGGAATCCAATATCCAAGCAGCTCTTCTGCACAACTCTGGTGCAGCAGGAGGCCCTGCATAGGGACTGTGCTTCTGCAGCTGGCCTTGTAATGTCTGACTGCTGGGTAACTGTGGGGGAGGCTGGAAGACCCTGCAGTGATCACTGAAGGAGGGTGGAGTCAGGAGGCAGCTGGCTACATACCACTATCTCTCATTCCCCTCACCACAGGAAGAACAACCCCCAGGCTTCTTCACCCATAGGCACACCCCCAACCACGCAAGAGGTTTGGATTGGATGCAATGTCTAAGATGGATGGGATTTTGAGCCAATGAGGAGTTGGCTGTTCGATCCTTGATAAGACAAGAGATTCTCCACAAAGGAAAGACGAAATGAGCCAGGGCTTAGGAATCCCTTGATTCTTCAGAGAACAGATGACACATATGTTTTTTTTCTACAAAGCCACTGGGAAGTGATTGGGGTATACAGTCTGGACTTTTCCTGTCAACCGGCTCTGGTCTTACTCCAGCTGTCAATGTTCAGTAATCAGTGTGCATAAGATAAACAGCAGCAGAAGGCAAATACTGTGTTGTCCTTAGACAAACAAAACCATTCAAACAGTAGGACTAGGCAGTAACTGGTTTGGATCAAGTTGAATGAAGAATAACAAACAGATATTGGAGGAGAGAGAGATGATTGGCAAATACCTAATGATTAATCATAATTATTTATATTCCTCTGATTAAGTCAAATGTTGCTAAAAGAAAATCTGTAAAACAAACACCCACTCTTCACTTTAGATGCGTTAACTCTCAAGTCAGGTGGTCTATTTGTTGGAGATATTCTTATTATAATAAACTTTTGCCAATCAGTCGTGAACCTTTTTCCTTATATAATGACTGTAAATACAGTCATTATTTTAGCTCTGGTGAGACATTGTTGCCCCCTAAGATCTATGATGTAAGCATATCATGTCCTCCACTGGCACAGCAAGTGACAGAACTCGCACAAATCCCAAACTGACATTATTGTTAGGTAGGAAGAGGAAAATGAATGTGAAGTAAGGAATATAATCTGCATCCACATTTAGTTATGCACACATGTGTACACACGTATACATGCACGCAGTCACGCACAGCCACAAACCGACAGACAGGCATGACTGGGAGTAGCAGTGACAGTATGAATCATATTTAACCCAGACAATACATGACAGGGTTTAGGTTCCTCTTTACTCGACTGTCGACTATATTGATCCCAAAGACTTTGACGACTGTTTATATTACATGGCGTATTCAGTTGGTTTCAATCTGCAACCTCACTGCTAGATGCCACTAAATCCTACACACTGCACCTTTATGCAAAATAAAACCTGGCGTGCAAATTCCAATGGGTATCCAAGAATTTGTGAGCGCCAAGGTTTATTTATTCTCAGTTTTATGTACTTACATAATGCTTACCCCCTAGACCACACTTCAGGTTCTCTTTGCCCTTTTCAAATTATTTTGTTCTCTGCCCCTGCAGGGAAAGTCTATGCACTGTGGTGATTTGTTTATGTATAGCTCCATTGGAATGTGTGCTCTCCTGCAAACCAATGAAGAGGCTTTGTCCTTCCAGCATACACTTAGGCTCTTTCTCTCGATTGCAAAGATGCATCATAAATAGGTGGCAAATATAGGGAATATGGCAGCATATCAGTGTCCCAATACAGTAGGAAGCATAGGAAACATTCTCACTAGGTACCTAGACCTAACAAGGAAGATCATAGATAGGTATCAAGGTTAAAGGAAGCCTCCTCACAATTGAGACACAGCCTTATTGATGAACATTGCTCACCAGCCATGGGTCAATCAATCACTGATCCCAGTAGCAGGTAATGAACATATACATAGATATAAAACAGATGGACAACACAAGCTAGTGTCTGATGAGCACACGGACTCAAGGAACAAGGAGTGCCACCGCCAAGACAGAGGACAGGGCATGAGGTCCAGACAGAGAGGAGAGGTGAGGAGAAGAGGATGAGGAGAAGAGGATGAGGAGAGGAAGAGGAGTGGTGTGAGTGGATCGACGGGCGGACGGACAGACAGGCATCACATAAAGCCTTTGATCTGCCCGTACCTGAATGCAGTTTAATCCTGAATGCTGTCAGGGCAGCTGGGTCATCTTTATAGGAGAGACAGACAAGACAACAGATAGACAGATAGTCATTGGATACACTATTAGTGTGATGGTTACACTGCAAGTGAACAGCACTAGCATTAGGAAAACAAATATGTAAAACAATGTTTATTTAAGTACCAGTACAGGTGAAGAACAGCCCGTTTAAAAAGGCCTCTAATAAATAGGACGATCAAACCAAAAAAAAAGTGGAACACTCAACTTCCAACTGCTATTATAGCAAGTTTGGAAGTTCTCAATGAAAACAACAGTGACTATAATAAAGACAAGGTGTTAATGCAACCAGCTTTCACTGACTCATGCAGCTGTAATGCCTATTTTTGTGACACTTAACATATAAAAAAAAATGGAACAGCCTACAATGAAAGCTTTCACAGCCACTCCCCAAGTCTCTCTGCCCTCCCTGAGCCTCATTGCTATTCTCACTCAGATCACCGCAGATTAAAATGTCACCCTGGTGGGCTCGCAATGTTTTTTGTCAGCAAAGCACTGCCCACGGCCACTGCTAACTGCCTGTCGCATACTCTTTTGTCTCTACTGATGAGGAATTCCGGATCTCAATCACACAGGACAACCAACCTAGGCTGTAGTGTGAAAGAGCTTCCGTTAGTAAGATGACGTAACTACATGCACACTTAATACAACTCACTTTGTAACTATACACACTGTATTCTATACAGCTCACTGTATAACCATACACACTGTATTCTATACAGCTCACTGTATAACCACACACTGTATTTAATACAGCCCACTGTATAACCACACACACTGTATTCAATACAACTCACTGTGTAACTATACACACTAAATTCTATGGAGCTCACTGTATAGCCATACACTGTATTCAATACAACTCACTGTGTACACACTGTATTCTATGCAGCTCACTGTATAACCATACACACCGTATTCAATACAACTCACTATGTAACTATACACACTGTATTCATTACAACTCCTTCTATAACCATACACACTGTATTCAATACAACTCACTATGTAACTGTACACACTGTATTCTTATTACTTATTGTAAGTCGCTTTGGATAAAAGTGTCTGCTAAATGCCCTAAATGTAAATGTATTCTATAGAACTCACTGTGTAACTACATCCCCCCCCCCCCCCCCCCCCCACACACACACACACACACATTTTCACTAAGACCCTGACAGCTGCATCATGCCTTAGCAGAAAATAAAAGATGAATATTTCTTCCTGCTATTATTATAATTATTACTATAACTAATTGTATTATCATCATTGAAAACGGGAAGGGGTTAAACATAACTGAGGAGATATCATCCCCCATCCCTGACATTAGGGTTATATGTAATGTCATCTCTCAAGTCAAGTTATTGTTCATCATTGTATTTATTCTTACTTATCTGCCGGATATAACGGTTCCTGAAGGGAGGATTTTCTTAACACTTCCTGGAAAAACGCAGAGCAACAGCACAAGGCTTGTATGTGCAGGGGTATGCAAATAATAGATAATACCACCTAATCTTGAGTGGCCCACATTTCACCCACATCACGCCTTGCACATTCTGAAAGTTTTTTCCCTTTTTTCCGGAGATTGTAAACATTGTAAACAGAGTAAACAGTCTAATAAGTATTTAATAAAAAAGATTTATTTCTATTAGCATGACATTTAAAATGAAACTCTTATAAAACTATTGTTACTAGTGCCCTACCATTAATTAGCTCAAAAATTTATCCAATTTTGTTTTCTATTTGAAAAAAAGAGAGAGAAAGAAGAAGAGAGAAAATTACTTCATGATCTCTGTGCATGAATACATTCTTGAGGAAAATCACTTATTGATAAAATAAACAGCACTTTTGTCTGTTTCGTTGTTGTTTTTTATGTCAGTATGTTTAATTAAAGGTGCAGTGGTTTAGTGAGTTAGTACCCACAATTAGTACATGTTTTTATAATCCCATGAAAATAAGAATTGTTATGTTTTCGTTACCGATTAAGCCCTTATATCTACATAGGGAGCGAGTCCTCTTCCATGGAGGGGGGCGTGTTATCCCCATGGCTACGACCTATTTTTACTACCATCGTTGTGTAGGAGCGTTATAATGAGCGATGTTGTATATTGAAATGTGCCACACATCGTGGCGCTAAATATGCGTCCGAGAAACTTAACCATCTCTCGGACAGGGTTGTAGCACCGACTGCTATTGAGATGAACAATCAATGCACTTAACAGACAGCGATAATTATTGATCTATGAATGTAGTTTACCACAATTGATGCAATAGGTTGAGAAATGTAAATAGGGTATTAAGTACACCTACCTCCGCCATGTCTTACAACTTGTACAGTAACCATGGTGAGGTACAGGCCACCGTAGTCGCTGGCAAGGGAGAGGTGTGTGTGTGTGTGTGTGGGGGGGGGGGGGGGGTGTTCAGTTGGTTGCAATCCACAACCTCACCGCTAGTTGCTACTATATTCTAGTCACTGAACCTTTAACCAAAATAATTTGTATTATTAAAAAAATTAACAAATGTATTATTCATATAATCATTATAAAATCATTCCGTAATTGAGTCTCAGTGTTCATTACCCCTAGGCCGCGGTCTGCATGCTTTTTCTCCCGTTATTTATCGCACACAACCATCAAATGTGTAATGCAATTACTTGACCAGTTTCCATAGCAACCCTTCGGCTCAGAGCCTCATCTGCAGTCAAGCAATGACTTTACGAGCTAGACAGCCATGCTAGAAACACGTTGCTTTAAGTAAAATCCCATCCCAAGAGTAACCCATTTAATAGCATTGTTCGTGGACTGTATCAGCATAGGATGCATAGCAGCGCTCGTCATTGAAGCCCTTTGGGCAAAGACCCGGAGCATCCCTGTAGAAGGCCTGCCGATCGATAAAGGCATTCCAGTGCACTGCACTCTAAAGGCTTGGGGGAAATTAATAGATAAACAAGGAGCCATTTCATAGAGGTCTACCGGTGACTACCGGCAGCTGCTGCCGCTTCAGTCGTTAGTAAAAGAATTTACACTAAAAACAACACACACAATAAGTGTGGCTGGTGAAATCATTGCAATCCTTCAAAACTGTAAATGAAGCTGAAGGTTTGCAACTTCTTCTAAGGCAATGGGCTGTTTTCATAGTAGGAAAAACGCAGGTGTAGCAATCAACATTGATTATGGGTACATTCGATTTAGGTATGGCAGTCCACCAGCATAGACACAACTAGTCCGTTAAATATACATTGACCATGCTGGTGCTCGGCAGACATATTTATAACCAACCTAATGTAAAATAACTCGAACAGGAAGTTAGTTACTTAACCCTACTATTGATGAACTGTGAAAAGGGCCCATTGACTTAGAGGCAACGGACAATAGGGAATGGGGAGGGAGGGTAAAGAGGGAGGGGGGGGCATGATGACAAACCCCTTCCTCCCCTCTCGACATATGCTGTGTGGTCGGCCTGATAAGGGCCTTCACAAAGCTGATGATGTTGGAGAGTCTATCAACTGCTCTCAGGCTAAGAGTGAATGAGGCTGTGGCATATTTAACAACACTGATTGGTGAAACTTAGCTAGTGGGAGCAGTTACAAATACTGAAAAGGAACATGATGCTAAATTACACATGCTTATTGGGTTTATGGTGCATTGTTATTTAAAAGGATAGACTATTTAAAGTCAGTGGTCATCCAAATCCAAATGGGGAAATCTTTTCAAAAATTCTAAGTTGATTTGGCATCTATCAATGTTCACTAAAGAAAATGTATTATTTACTATGATAAAATGCTATTTAAAAACGGCTATATTTGCTCATCAGAGATTTTTCCAGGATTGACTGTGCGTGTCAGTATTATGGTATGAGCAGTTTGATTGACATTTACTGGGTCCAACTGGGTCTAACCGCTGGGCAAGCTGTTATAGTGGTTTTATTCAGCATTCTATATAGTCCCGGACAATATTTTGAAATAATGTTAAATTATTAAGACATTAATTAAAACACCAGTGACCATTTGTCAATTAGCTGTGAAGTCACTCTGAAATCCCGCCTTGATAACATCCAGTTATGTATGTAGTCTTTCTTTACTATGCATTCTCTACAGCTCGACTAGAAAACATTTATTTTCACTTTGCTTATGGACACTGAATGCCAACAACACTAAACAAACCCAAATTTAAGCTAATTACAACTTTGAGAGACCAGGAATATCAAAGTTCCATTATCATGATAGCACCGACTTCTTAATTATGATACATCAGGTTTCAAATTTCACTTTTTGACCTCAATAGTTATATCTACTGCTTTCCTAAGAAATAAATGATAATGGTTATATTTCTTAAGAAAGCACATAACATGGTTCTTGATCAATATATTGAACAAGAACCATATCACAACAAATGGACTATAGCCTGCATATTGATATATATTGATTAGAAACGGTGAAAATACTGGTGCTAAACATGGTCTAGGCAGTGACTGTCAATGTTGTCATGTTGCATCACATTAGGGACAAAATGTAGCCCAAAAGGACCAATTCACACAGTTATGACCTCTCGGTACTGCACAAATACATCACGTATAGGCTAAGGAGTGGCTGATAGCATCAGGAGTGTATTTGTTTGGCATAAAAGCAAAACGTCTCTCATGCTTCCCATTATGTTCATAGGTAGCCCTATTTTTTAATTACCATTTGAAAATATACAAATAGGCCTACATACAATAAAATATTGTGTGTACTATTCAAAATTTGTATTAAACTATGGCCTACTAGATTAATTTTGGTCATTCTAAATCTAGATTAATGACATAAATAACCTGCAAAGATTACTATTTTACCATGACGTCATCATCGCGCATCGTAAGAATCAGTTGCCAATTTAATAAAGTGCATCAATTGTCACAATAGCAAGATGATTTTAATTTTGAGATTTAATTAGAGAGAAGCAAGCCCACTCGTGCTGTTAACTCAATACGCTTAACTATAATTCAATTTAACCTAATTTAATCGAATCACTCACAGAAGTGTTTTTATAAAACCAAGGCATTTTACTCACACGACTAAGTGTCATTAGTTGTGTACATTATTATTCTTTCTTCGTTACCTGCTGTCTCTGAATCCGTCGCGCTCTTCAATTCGATTGAGGTTTCATCCCTCTCTTTTCCCGTTATTCGTTTCATACTGGCCGACTGTAGCTTTCACCTTTTCAGGAAAGTCGGAAAGAGTCAAGATGCCACTTAAATCGATTCGGCGGCGCCCGATGACTCCGGGACCACTGGGTAATGATGAATCATCAACCATCAACTCGGGTATTTCCACTTTGATTTAAGTCGATATGCATTGTTTTGTATTAACGTTATTGTCGTCCTGCGACTGTCACTGTGGCACTGGATCTCGCTACCGTTACTCGAGACACAAGATAAAGGGGAGGGGCAACATTTTCAGTCGGCAAAAATCACTGGTTTCAATAGTGCATGTATGATGTTGCATGCATACCTGATGCATAGCCGTACTTGTTTAAACAGTATTGTCCAACGTATTCTAAAGGTGTATATCTTTTCTAGATGTTGACTGATATGAATACATACTACTACCACTACATATTTTAATGACTCACAACTAGGAAGCAAGAACCTACGTATGCGTATTGTTAATATAGAAATAGGCCTAGTTGTCTGTGGTAAATGCTACCGCCAAACAATTATCATACGAGGACATCAAGTGGGTACTTTTTGTACTGCACTTTTTGTGCCGCACAAATAGACCACTAAATTAATAGGCAAATAGAATAGGCCTAGCCTACATGAAGTAGAATAATATGTTACTGAAGAACAGTACAATTATTCGTATAAACAAAATCCCAATTTGAAGTTAAGGCAACTATCTAGAATGGTTTCCAACGTTTGCCTTTGCCTGAGCATCCAAAGATACAATTCTTACCAGACACATTAATTATTTATTCACATGCATTATTATTAACGTTAGTGTTTGAAAGAAGTGGGCATAATGTGACCAAATATCTTCCCATTTAACTTCCTTTTATCCAATCCTCAAACTGGCTAAAGGGATGGGTTGAATTAAAACATGTATTTTTATATTCCCTTGAATAATAACACTGAAATTGTGTACATATTTTTATTAATGTTTTTTTAGAAAATGTGTGAATTTTAGAGTAAATAAAATCTAAGTTGACATGACAAAACGATGATGACCTAAACATGAAGAAGTTTACATCACATGATTGGTCTTTAGTTCAGCAAAAGTGAACCTGAAGTAGTTATTGAGACAAAGACAGATAAAAAGAGAGATACATACAGGCACATTTTCTACACCAAACAATGTGCCCTTCAGGGCCGTCTCCAATTGCAATCACGTTTAAGCGCCAAAAACCTCATACTACTTCGTAGAAGCATAGAGAGAAAGGTAGACATAAACAGTTGAAACGGAAGAGAAGTACACAAACACACCCTTCAATGGCACAACGGTTAGCTTCTGTAGCACCTGTGCCTCAGTCTCACTGCTTTAGGTTGTTTGTGTTTGTGTGTGTGTGTGTGTATGTCTCTCTGTGTGAGTATGTGCGTTTGAGTTGGCCCCCAGGGGCCCATTTAGGAGGGGACCCAGATGTTTCCGTGCGTGTCGGGAGCCTGGTTGTGTGGAATGTTCCAGATCCATGGCTGGTCTGAGAACAGAGAGCAACGCGTTTACTGAGAAAATACAATACAATACTTAAACAAACAAACACACACACTATACACACACACACACACAGACAAAACCAAACCGAAAGACAAATGTAATTCCCGTGTGCTCTGACATACAATGTATAGTATGTTCAAGTATAATTAATTAGTAACATGGACAACATGTACACAAACACAACTTGAAAAGACAGATACAGACACACTGAAGACAGACAGACGGACGGAGGGAGAGACAGATAGACAGGGGGAGAGACAGAAGGAGACAGACAGAGGTAGCGACAGAGGGAGGGAGAGACAGACAGAGGGAGAGAAAGACAGAGAGAGAGAGAGAGAGAGAGAGAAAGACAGACAGAAAGAGAGACAGACAGAAGGAGAGACAGACAGAAGGAGACCTGCGAACCTGTGTTAAGGTAGGGTTGAGGAGGCAAATCGATGGGCACAGGAAACGCCTTGGAGGCGGAGGTTGCGGGAAAAGGATTCTTCTGGACAGGAAAGAATGCCATGTCCTGCCAGAAGACAAAGATCTTTGTGACGCTTGTGAAATGAGACATCAAAACATTTAGCTCATGACAGCATCTAGTTTAGCAGCATATATATATATATATATATATATATATATATATATATATATATATATATATATATATATATATATATATATACACACACACATACATACATGCGCGCACACACACACACACACACAAATCAATGCTTTTTGTGTATTGATCGCTTAAATAGTTTGTTCTCAAGGTCTATCCAACAGTTGTCATAAATAAATGAGACGTTTCCCAATGATTGCAATTATCTGCTGAAGCCAACTAATAACTAACTATGGGCACACAGCAGGTCCATTATTCGAATGAAAAACTCAACAACAAACAAACAAATACTTTTTTGATATTTTGTTGAGTTGTGTACTTACATTATCCCAAATGTGTCCAACAATGTTCAAACGCAGAGAAATCCAGTTTTATTCAAGGTAACGGTGCGTTACATTTGGTTACATGTCAATGGCGTCTATCCCCTAACCGTGCGGGGAATCGCGGGTAAGTGTTGAGGATTGTATTAATTGGATTGGTGAGACTTAGAAGACTTAAACGGAGGAATGTTGAGGATTGTATTAATTGTTAAAAAGTTATATATGGTTTCGCCTCATGCTGTTTTCCCCCTCCCTGCCAGAGCCCTGTCTCTGACCCTCACTGTTAGTTGACGACACATTTTCCCTGCCCTCACGCCCCTCCCTGCCAGATCCCTTTCTCTGACCCCCAGCTTTAGTTGATCAAAAAAAGTATGTGTAATCAACTTCATCCTGTTCTCATCCTCCTCCCTGCCAGACGTCTGTCTCTAACCCCCTTTTGTTCTTAAAGCAATTGATCAATGGAGCAACTGAGGGGTTGGTATTAGCCCTTCTTTTGTCTTACAGCCCAAAAACAGATCCCTGTCTCTGACCCCCACTTTTAGTTGATTTATGTGTATTTACCTTCATTCTGTTATTAATACCCCTCCCTGCCAAACATCGGTCTCTATCCCTCCACTACACTTGAGGAGTTGATCTAACAATTTATGTGTATTCACCTTCATCCTGTTCTCATTCTCCTCCCTGCCAGATGTCTGTCTCCAACCCCAAATGGCCCTTCCCTTGTCTAACCCAACGACAGATCCCCCTCAGACCCACAGATCGGGGGCCCATCTTAGAGAGAGTGTAGGCGGTATGTGATTGGCTTGATTTGAATAACGGTAACCCAATAGGAATCTGTGGGTTACACCTTTTTGTATAATAACAGGTAATGATTGGAGGTAACTGAGAGCCCCGCTCTTGTCATGTGCTTTAAGATACTGTGTTTTGTGATGAATGAAAAACTTGAATGGCAAAAGAACGGGAGAACAATAATGGGAGAGCACGGAGGATTTACACGCAGAATTAAGACGCAGAGAAATTACGTAACGACGGAAGGACTCTGGTGGTTGTTTTGGGTAGCCGTCGTGATCCCACGAATAAAGTGTTGAACGTGAAGTATTGACTGAGCGGTCTTTTTGAAAGACTCGGACTTGGAAACTTGCCCTGGATTTGATCTAACTTCTACATTTGGCAAGCAAGCCAGGAGTTGAAGAACAGGGCTACTCTAGAACCAATCTTCTACATAAGCCAGTGGAGACCTAATTTATTGATATATTTCAATATTAATCTAGCTTACTACGATGCGCTAGTATTGCAAGTGGCTCATGCCAGCCACCAAGCTAATGTGTACAGTAACGTCACAGTACAACAACGTTCAACCCGCTCATTAAGTCATTTCTGTATGTTTTGACCACGGATAAAAGCCCATGATTTTGGTTATCTACAGCTGTATGGGTACATGACTCATCTAATAGTAAGTTAGCAAGTTAACGTTATGTTAACTGATGTTACTTGCGGCTATTTTCATGAGAACGAAAATGACATAACGTGAATAAACATGACGTGAATAAAACTTTAATACACAATCTTGTTCATGAACATGACTTCTGCCTGAGTCGCATCAGATAGATTTTCAACGGCCATGCGGTTGAAGACAACAACTCCTATGCTACTTCACAATGTCATCAAACGTCATAAATTACCTTTAACACAGGTAGGGTAACTAATTGTATTTGCTGCCATGCTAGTACTCCTCCATTCCAGTCCACCTCTATCGATTATTTATATAAGTAATTTATGTATATTGCTTATTTTCCTCATCCTCGTTTTTGTTTTTCCCCCTCAGTCTGTCTTGCAATGGCCCTAATGGGAAATGCTACCAAAGAAGTCTGAATAGGCTTTATGTTTATGTCTGTTACTGCTCTGTTTGTGTAATAAAATGTTTGTCATGTTTGAATACAAATCTGGATGTGTGTGTGTGTGTGTGTGTGTGTGTCTTACGAAGGCAGAGGGGAGGTAGAGGACTCCCAATTCGTAGGAGCGGACCATGACCTGGCTGTTGTTCTTCTCCAGGGCACCCCATGCGGCCTTAGAGAGGTTAGCACTGGAGACACACACACACACACACGTTAAACAAGGATAATAACAGCCCCACGGGAATAGCTGAACACCAGTGTGTAGCAACAACATGGCAGTCGGACATGTTGGTGTACCTGGTGATGAGGAACCAAGCTAGCTTTGAGAAGTCTGGAGAGGCTCGCATGTAGATCTTGATGTGTGGCATTGCCTGACTCCGCCCTGTCGTATCAGCCTTCCACCTGCTGCACACACCCACACACACAATATGTTTGACTGTACAGAATTGGTTATTCAAATGAAACAAATTATGAAATATTTTCAAGTTCAACTCAATAGTGCCAGACACATGACACAACAGTGTATATATGGAAGACCGTTCCTCAACCGAGCAGAATGGACAGCATCTCATGTTGACGTCATTGGGGGGACAAGGGGCGCATGATGGACACACACACACACACACACACCTTTAGCTGATAGACACATGTTCACAAAACCTACATCTTACCCATGTGCTTGGAGACACAGTGTGAGTTGTGGGGGGTTTAGAGACACTGGGGATGGGTGGAGGTTGGAAGTAAACCCCGGACTAGACTTACTGGAAGTAGGAGTGGAGCCAGAGCTGCTTCTGAGCTGTCTGGATGCTGTAAGGGAGGGAGCCCCCCGCTGGAGGACACACGTAATGACAGTCAATCCATATCCTCGCTGAGGCAATTAAACTAATCCATCCATTTAGACAGAGAGGAGTGAACAAACTGTTCTTAAGCAATAGTATGATGCAGGAACCACAAATAAAACTAAAAACTACATTTTTACTCTACCCATCTCCATCTACCATGCAAGACATTGAGATACTAACGTTAAATGACCCAAATGTTAAATGTTATTGGCAGTGAGTTAAATGGTCCTGGCTGTTATACTAAAGTGGTAATGTTAATGCTAACAAATATGTTGTGTTAGCCTGTGCCAGCTAAGATGGCGGATCTGTGTGAGTGTAAGTTTATGCTCAACTTACCAGGGTATCCCTCGAGGCTATTCCTGACGTCATCAACAGATGGGTACACCTACAAGACATCACACAACGGGCACTCACTACTTTATTGATTTGACGGATTTAACCCTAATTTAGCACTGTAGTGAATGGGTTTTATTTAGGTAATATTACTTGGAACTTAGATATGCAGCAACTGATATGTGAGTACGCTATTATATGAATGTATATTAATATTTCTTTAAAAATCATAATTTAATTTAAAATAATTATTACATATACAACACAACAGATGGTCATCAAGGTAATTAAATTATTATAACAAGGCAGAGAACTGCTGTATAGCTACAATTATAATTCTTTAAAACACATTCACCCTGTAGTTAAATTATAGAAGGCCATATATGCATACATTACAGTGAATGTAAACGTAAAGAGAAAAATTGTTCCGTGAATGTAAATGTCAGCTACAAATAGCACACCATACCAGGTGAATGGGGGGGTCTTGGCGGACAGAAGACTTCCCGAGCGTGGTGAGGGTCCGCTGGAACTCCCCTGCCAGCCACTTGGTCTTATCCAATCCCATGGATCCAATGCTAGAGAACTGACCAATCACTGGCCAGATTTCGTCATCGGGAACTGGAATCGAATGATCGTACAAAAGCTGGAGAGAAAACAATAATCCAAAGAACAAAAGAAGAATGGATATACAAGGGCCATGATAAATAGAGCAGAGAGAGGAGAGTGAGTAGAATAAGTGTTTTTACCTTCCTGAGTCTCAGGTGACCCCAGCGTTCCATGTCGGCACCTACATACCTGCCTGGAGTGGAGCCAATCAGATACACCCTGACCAAACGCGCACGCACACACACACACACACACACTGATTATCTGCATTAATTGAAAACATTTTAAGACTCCGGAAGGAGACATTGGACATTTGTCTATTTAATTTCTATATTGTCATATATGGAAATACTGCACATTACACTAATTATGGGTCTGCTACTTTTATGTACCAGGCCACGGGTGGTAGACATATCTTCACTAGTTTAGTGTACTACCGTAACAATCACAGAGTAGATTACTCTGTGATTGGTCAGGCTTATGATTAGAGCCATTGGTCAATTAGGTGTAAGGTCACTCCTAATTGTAGATATCACACATTAATAACATCCAGTTACAGAAATGGTCTTTATTTAAAAGGTGTGTATCATTGACTGGAAAACATTTGTAATCACTATAACTATGCACACTGGACGCCAACAACACTAAAACAAACCTAAATTGAAGCAAATTACAAATTTGGTGTACCAGGGATTTTAAACATAAAAGAACACAGTAGCTTAGAGTTTTGCATCTGTTAATTATAATGTTCAAGAATGACTTGTCCTATGTGAATTTAAATTCAAGTATTAAATGCGTGTGTGTGTTTGTTTATAATTCACCTGGTCTCAGAGAGGTCGTGCTCTCTGATGCGTTGGATCCATTCTCCGAGTTCTGGTGCCCGGTATGATGCGAGGTACTCCAGCAGGTCCTTCTTAAAGAGGGTGGGAGACTCGCCATCACTGGATGGACTGCCGTCTGGTAACCGTGGAAACAGAGGACTCAGCCACAACCTAGTAGCAAAAACACAAACCAAGAACAGCACATATTCAGCCGTCATAATCTCTGGATCAAGGGAGTTCTAATAAGAGTTTTAATACCAGCCATTTTCACTATTCTATTAATATATTTATACATCACTTATCTTTCATGTTACTTTTTATCTATATATATATTTCATCTGTATATTGTAATTACACTGTTATTTGTGATGTTGAGGATGCCGGAAATTCAAGCATTTCATGACCATTATTGTCTTCTACTTCTTCAAAACAAAGTTTAAACTTTGTGAATTAGAAGATCAATCTATAAATGATGGGTCTGCAGAATATACGAGTACACAGATGGTGCCTGTTTTGTTTCAATCCCCTAATCCTTCTCTGCTGCAGCTCCTCCCTAAAACATAATTCTTCTTAAGGAAACGGCAACAGTTGGAAAGTGAAAACCAATCAATGTGACCGTAGCAGAAAGTTTAGCAGTACGGACTCACCCCTGTGTTTTCTGGTACCAGTCTGCTCTGATGAGGTTAGACGTTGTTATGACGACCCTGAAACCTTCCTCGTACCACAGCAGCATCATCTTCCTGCGGGAACAACACAGGATGCATCGACCACCTTTGTCAACTAGTATAACAACTGTAACCTGCACTGAAAACATACTTTTTGTTTTACCCATTAGAGATTCAAAGAACAGTGTGTCTATTCATATTTATTTCCTTGTTGTACTGATACTGTTAGGGGGCATCAGCTCTTACGTGTGGTGAGTACCAAAAGCAATATCCAGCTTGGCCTGAAAAACAAAGTGTCAAAAAATTTATCAGTCAATGACATACGAGATTTATATGATATAAAAAAATATATATATATATACTTTATATATATATATAAATATGTATATATTGCCTGTACGATGAACACACTTCACATAACTTATGTTAGTGTGTAAAATTAAGGCCAACTCTGTACACAACACACACATGGTTGTTAGGAATTCTAACATCCATAATATTAGCTGATAAGGCAACATGGATGATCAATCGATACCTAGAAATGCCCTAGCTGGCTATAATAACGAGAACATTAAACGTACATACAGAGCCATAAAAACACTAAACACCAATCCTGTGTGCGTGTGTGTGTGTGTGTGTGATATTAGCTTGTAAACTCAGAAGCCTTAATGGTTTCATGCGCCATGAACGCCCCTGGTTCTGTGTGTCCCGGGGTTCTGTGTGCCCTGTGGGCTGTCTGTCCGTGCGGTTGGGTGTGTCACCATTTCTGTGTGTACATGGGTTCTGTGCGTTCTGGGTGTTTGATGGGTTCTGTGTCTGTGGGTACCTGGCAGAAGCGCAGGTGTGGGAAGGGTTGTGCCTGCTGCAGCAGCCGAGCTTTGGCTTCCCTCTTGTCCCCGTGGACAATCAACACAGGGCGATCCCTGGAAGCACAACGTACTTCATTCAACAATGGCCTTGTGCTGTTTCAGCAAATTCTATCTAAATGAGATAAAGGATTGGCGGTTGTACAAGACGTAATGATAAAATAAAGAAGAAGATGAAGACGTGTGCATGTATTTCTAGACCTTACCGGAACTCTGGTGGATACTGCTCGACCATCCAGGCAATATCAAAACAGTAGTTGAACTGCAAAGAAGAAGCAAGTTTACATGTGAACAGCAGGGAAAGACCAAAGACCTATAAGGTGTAAGCAAATTGGTCATATCTCTCACCTGAACGGATTCTTTTAACGTCCCGAACAGTGGGGAGAGGATATCTAAACGGTATAACGATGACAGAAATTAAGCAAAAACAAAACAAAACTGATTGCATGACAAACATACAACAACCACAACTCTTCTGACCCTTCAGGGACCTCAATTTAAAGTGGATAAGACCAATCAAACTTGTCCTACTCTAAACTAGACCAGACCCCAACCGCTCACCTCTGATATGCAAAGCACCGGTGTTGTACTTCTTGTCCAGCCCAGTCACCTTGTTGAGGTACAACCTGTACGTGTCATTAAGACATGGCACGTGGGTTTCAAAGAAATCATCCGGCTCGTCTATGTAGTACAGACGACCGTTGGGACTAGGGGGCCGCTCGTTTTTCTCCACCTTCGGCTTCTTCGCTTTGGGGCTCGGAGCCCGCATGCTGGTTGGATCCTTGGCCTCATTGCCAGCACCCACAGCATCATCATCACCATCACTATCAGAGAGAGCCCAGCCAGATTCCTCCTGGTCCTTTATCCTCTTTCCACTGAGAGGCTTCACATCTGTTTCCGCTTTCACATCAGCTTTGGCTTTCAACCCAGGTACTGGCAAGGGATCATCAGGTTCATCCTTCACCTCTGCGACTGTAGCAGGGACCAAGGGGGCGTGGTAAATCTGCTTGGAGCTCTGGAATGAGACGGGCGGACGGGTGTTGTGGTTGCTGTCCATCACTCTTGTCGGGTGAGCTGATGATGCCGTCTTTGATGAAGGGAGCTCATCGCCGTCGTCATCATCACTGCTGGAGATAGTCCACTTGCCATGTTGACTATACTTAGACATTTCTGGCGAGAAAAACAAACCATAATATTGATTGTATTGGGTAAGTGATCACAAAATAACAAGATCGCCCGGGAATTCTTCGAGACACGCCCACCGCTTCACTGCGAGAAGTCTTCAGAATGAACTCCTATGCTATGCAAACCCATTCATGTATGTTATTTCCAAGGCTTTGTTATTGCAATTAATCAAAACAATCACAGAAATTGTATTCACTCTTCAAGTTCTGAAACTAATTAAGTGAGGTAAACACCTATATGTTCTCTGTCGATTGGGATAGCAATGGTATCGTCAGAGAATGCAATCTCAATAAAATGTTATAAACTATTTACCGTTTATTTTCCTCGAATGCAAGAGAACTGCAAAAAAACGTACATTAGAAGTCTGAATGTGAACGGTGCTTTGTGTGTTGTGTTCACGTTGTTTCTTTTCTATTTCTACGGTCGGATGTTTTGTAACTCTTAGCGTCTTCGGCTTGCAAGCGCCCTCTGCGGCGGAATTATTTCATTACAGCAGTTACAAACGCTGCAAAGGCTGCCTCTGTCGTCAACGGATGCAAACCACATGAAATGAGCAACATTTAAACATTAATTCACATACTGAAAGACTTATTAACCATTAACACAATGGAATATGTTCAAGTTTCGGCTGCGCTATGAGTATTGCTGAAATAAATTGATGTCGCAGAGTGGAGGCAGTGATGGGAAAAAGAGTATAATAAAATGTAATCGTCCCTCACTATTTTATCAGTGGAGAAATGTTTCTCATTGTCGTTATTTACAGTAAGGGACTACAGCCATACTGTTTAGTCCTTACAGGGTGTGTGTGTGTGTGTGTGTGTGTGTGTGTGTGTGTGTGTGTGTGTGTGTGTGTGTGTGTGTGTGTGTGTGTGTGTGTGTGTGTGTGTGTGTGTGAGTGTGTCAGTGTGTGTGTGTGTGTGTGTGTGTGTGTGTGTGTGTGTGTGTGTGTGTGTGTGTGTGTGTGGATAAGCTGTTTTTGGTAGCATGTCTGATAATGATTTGATGATTGATGATTTATGATAACGTGTTTTATTATATAAGTTGTATTCTAACCTGTATTTTGTAATGTTTTGTTGACCTGCACTGGAACAGTGGATAGAAATGAGCAAGATGTTATTATTTGGGACAATCCATCTCTTCTCATTGAGACTAATTACTTTTTCATTGTCCATGACAAATAAACAAATAAACTAAACTAAGCTATTGAAAATATAATAATTGATAAAAATAAATAAAAAACTGATTGAAGAGTACACAGAGAGGCAAATATTCACACAGTATGAATGGTTCTTATACTGCTCCAAATCCAGGTTAAAATTGATATTGACAAAATAATTAATTTGAAAGTTGCAGGGGATATTGAAGATGAAATAAAAGTATTTTGATCACAATAAAATAGCAATTGACAGAGCTATTAAAAATATAGTCCAGAGATATATAAGAAAAATCATTCAATCATTTAAACAATTGTAAAGTGGGTGTTACGTTTTTATAAACGCTGTTCTGTGGGATTGGCCCCGTCTGTGTCAAGGAACCACATATTTGTCAGGAAGAGGTCTTGATCAAATGAAAGGAAGAGGCTGAGACTCAGTCCATACAATGTTGAAGAGTTCATCCTGTTTTTATCCTGTTTTTATGGCATACCGATGCAATTTTACCATACTTACCAAGGGTTCCTATGGATTTCATAGGACCCCTAACTATTTTTGCAGCGGAAGAAAGCGTACCGAGGAGCAAGGGTGGTGGAAAGGGGCAAATGTTCCCATGGTGGAGTGAGGAGTGTTCTAAAGCAATTAATCCAATCATTGACTGAATACCAGCTCATGTAGGGAAGAGGGTAACGATTGTGCAGATAGGAATGTCAAGAAAGGTTTAAATTATGATATATTTATTGATAACCTATGGTAGAGGATAGTGGTCATCTATAGTAAAAACGAAAGGGTTATAGATATGGCAGAGAAGTTGGAATAGAGATAGAACAGGAAGGAATTTGTCTCCAAAAATAGTTTTCAATGAAGAATATTAGGTAAAATAATAATGACTAGATTCAGGGTTGATCATACAGGTATATGGTATACATTTTGGGGGGAAATGATAATGGTAAGTGTACACAGTGTAATGTGAAAGAAAATGTAGAATATGTTTATTAAATTGCCCAATCTATTAGAGAGGGAAACATTTTGCAATAGGATCAAGGAGGAGGGTTATTGGATGCGGATGGGATATGGGTGGGGTATTGAGCACAGGAGGAGAAGAAGCCGGTATCATATATTACTTATATAAACTTATATTTAAGTTTATAAATCAATCAGGAACATCAAGCAGAGTTGTAAAGCTATGGTGATACACACGCCGGCATAGTAGGTGGCGCTATGCACCATTAACGTTGGTTTGTGGCCCTCCAATACACGAATGAAGAAGACTCCGTCCATACTCTTGATCACTATTCATTAGTGGTGGCAGTAATGTATCCGTTTGTTGTTTGTCCACCGCCGTTTTAAACCCCATGAAGAAGAAACAGAAGCACAAGAAGAGGTTTTAAAAGTTTCAGTCATAAGTATATCGTCCCAGTCTTAGCTGCAGGGCAGGTCAAATGTATGTATACCCTCGTGGTTTTTTTAAACTGGCGTCTTCTTCCTGTTACCCTGCTGACATGCAAACCACAAACTCGTGACCCCATCAAAACGAGATGGTTATTCTTCTCTCCCACACTGACATGGGTCTACGGGCTGAAAATAGGGCTGTGTACATTTAGATGATACAGCTGACTGCGCGAGAGAAATGGAATATATATTGCAAGTGAAAATAGGAGCTCTGTTTGCTTTACTATTTTTAACGCTTTTATTTGGATTCATCCCCGCTCGACTGAAATGGTTCAGGAACACAAATGGGACAGGTAGGTTCAACACTTATTGAACCGTTATTGCGTTTGACTTCCTAGACGTAAGACATTTCTGATTGCTCTGATTTGTTCGTGAAAGTTTCAACTCCAGTACCTCCAGTAGCCTCTCCTCCAGACAGATTTCATATGGTCATAATATACATCAAAATATGTATATTAATGATTGCGCTCATCATATGAATACATAGCTTTCGCCTATTATGTTTTGAAATATTTAAATATTGCTTTTGGTTCACAGAAACCCACCGAGTGGTTCTGAGTTTGATCAGCTGTTTTGCCGGAGGGGTGTTCCTGGCAGCATGTCTGCTCGATATTATTCCAGATTACTTGGGAGACATCAACACTGAGCTGGATGCTCGGGGATTACAGGTAACGTTACATCTTCTACCAGCCCCATATGTGCCTCCTGATCTCCGTATGGTCATGTATGTCACAAATGTCTCTATGGACTCACACAATGTTACGACCGCGGATGGCAGTGGACACACACACACACACACACACACACACACACACACACACACACACACACACACACACACACACACAC
Source organism: Lota lota (assembly GCA_026745465.1). NCBI lineage: Eukaryota > Metazoa > Chordata > Actinopteri > Gadiformes > Lotidae > Lota > Lota lota. The sequence goes on along the minus strand of JACYXH010000659.1, from coordinate 11,674,203 downwards.
ACACACACACACACACACACACACACACACACACTGGTCTTTTTTTAACCATTTCCCAATATCGAATCGTTTATTTGAACTTGCCCACTGTAATCACGCAAGTGTCTTCATTAAAACACGCACTGCTACTGTGTTGGTACGATGTGAAACAAACATTTAAATCCGCTTCTGGTGTCGGTTTTAACCAATGCGTCCAGAGCGCGGCTGTCGTTGGAGTGCTGCGCTCAAACCATGGATTTCAACAACCAAGGATGTATTGGTAAAAACCGACGAGGTGACACAAGAAATGGATTTAAATGCTTGTCAAGTAGCTTATCTACAAAGTATGAGAGAGGACACATGCGTGAGTACAGTGGGCACTTTCAAGTAACCGAGTCGACATTGGCAAGTGGTTAAACAGTGTAGTTTGGTCCCCAGCCATCCGCGGTGGTGACAGTGTGTGACTAGCGACGTGTTCATATGTGCACCCTGCGCTCCGTATGAACTCATGTATGATTTGGTATGGTTCATACAGGTCAGGGGCCACATATGTGGCTAATCTTGTATATCTTTACTGTCTCTACAAGTGGGACTCTAACCAATCGGACCACTTTACATACATGATGATTCACTTGTTTACTCTTGAAACAAACGTATTAAAGATGTACTTTTTCTCATTTGTATTATCCGTTGGCTCTTGTTTGTGGAAACTTTAACAACCTGTTAAAACATTTCTGTCCAAACAGATCAGCTTCCCTCTCCCGGAATTTATCATAGCTTCAGGCTTCTTCTTGGTCCTCATTTTGGAGAGAATTGTACTCGACTGCCAACATGCACATGGTGACCATGAGGAGAGGGCTCCCCTCATGCCTGCCAATGGGCGGGATACTGGGCATGGGCACACCTCGGGCCAGGACCTGGAGGCCAGCGGTCCCCACATGCATGTTGACTTCCAAGCCCACTCCTCCTTCCGCTCCTTCATGCTCTTCCTCTCTCTCTCATTTCACTCCGTATTCGAGGGCCTCGCCATAGGCCTGCAGAGCACAGACTCCAAGGTAAGGAGGAGTCAGCACACATGTCTCTTCCTCATCAGTGTTCCCTGTGTTGACTGAATAACAGTGGCCATTCATAGCTTCAGTCAGACCAAGCAGTGTTTTTTCGTATGGCATTCTATTAATAATAGTATATTGGCGATATTTATCAGCGTGGTACTTGGTGTTATATTTGCATTCTATTTTTTGTGAGATTAAACTTTTTAAAATTGATGATGATAAATGGTGCGGTGCACGAGTAAGTCCACCGGATCCATGATGCACTGCGTTACATCATGGTATCTTCATGTCACCAGTGAAAGCAGAACGCCTTACCCTGTCTCTGGACTAGGTCGGAAGTCTGCATGTCGCTGGTGAACAAGAGCTTCTGCGTGGAACTCATGAATCAACTCTCCCTCAAACTCTGTTTCTCTTTGTGCTTACTTAAAGTGACCGTTACTTAAAGTGAACAGCTGATGTGTGGGGGGTGGGGGGAGGGTGAGTGAGTCAGAACTGCCTGATAACTACTTTTTCCACATTGGATCAAATTCGTGTTTTAATATTGTTTTTGTAAAAAGGTAACTGCCAATAATAATAATAATGGTGTAATAATAAATGCTTATAATTTAGCAGCCTGTTCATCTTTTAATGGTGTCATCATATCTCCCAGTTCCTGTGGGGATTCTAACTTTCCACGCTGTTTAATTAATTTACTCTAAACAAAACAAAAATAATTGGCAAGAAGATAACACTTTGGCAATTGACAGTCCAACCTAGCAGTCCCAATGCATTAGTGTATCTCCAACACAAGAATTTGGGAGCGGCCACATGATTGATTGTGAGCTTGTCTAATCTATCTAGGTCTTGGAGATCTGCATTGCCATCCTGGTGCACAAGAGCATCATCGTGTTCAGCCTGTCTGTGAAGCTAGTGCAGAGTGCCGTGCGGCCGGCGTGGGTGGCTGCCTACATTGGCGTGTTCGCCGCGATGTCGCCGCTGGGCATCGCCGTCGGCATCGGCCTGATGGAGGCGGCGCTGATGTCGGGCGCTCTGATCCAGGCTGTCCTGGAGGGCCTTGCCGCGGGCACCTTCATCTACATCACCTTCATGGAGATCCTGCCGCACGAGCTCAACTCCCCCGAGAGACAGCTGCTGAAGGTGCTCTTCATCCTGCTGGGCTTCAGCGTCATGGCAGCACTCACCTTCCTGGACTAGCGGTGATCGTGTTCCTCAGTGTCCGCTCTGTGACAGGCTGCCTAGAGTTGGTCAGAGAGAGAGAGGAGATGCATTTTTGGATCCTTTTTTTGTTTTAAATGCAGGTTTTAATTTCATGAGGATGCAGACATTGTATATTTATCCTTTGTATGTTTTGTTTAGATTTGATGTACATTTCAGAATTTTTATAATGTCTGGATTGACTGGGCTACTAAAAGAGCGAAGAGGCTAAGGTATTACTGCTGACATGCTTTTGTCCTCCACTATTGTGCCTGACCTTTGACAAGACTAACTACTGATAACAAAGGGCTGTCACTGACTTTTTTATTGCATCATGTTAATGTTTGTGTCATTGTGTCAATACTTCCATAGCTGAAGTGTTTACAAGGTATTAGGTATTTGTTTCCAGCTAAAGCACAATTTGTTCCCTGATTGGGTTGTAATGATGACTTTGAGGTGTTGGCTTTAAATGCTTAGCCTTTACTGAGAACATAGCTTGATAACTGGCCTTTCGTAATCAGCAAGTGTTCTTTAGATTTTACGAGAAATGTGATGGGTCTGTTAGGTACGATGATAACTAGATTAGCATTGTGTTTATAATATAATCTACAGACCCCATTCATCATGATACTACTCTGCCTTTGGCCAAATAAATAAACCTAACCTGCCAAATAAACCTGGTAAATAACAGGTTCAACTTGAAATCCCCAAATAAACCTGGTAAATATCAGGTTCAACTTGAAATCCCCAAATAACACCCTAAACAGCCAAGTACAAGTAACCTTATAACTGTCTTAATAATATCCACATACTTTCTGTAAGAGTTGTATGCCTTGTCTAATTACTTTAATCCAGTAACTTTATTCAATGGGTCTCGAAATTTTGAATTTGATCCATTTCATGCAATTACGGTACATTTAATGTTGAACAGAATTCTAGAAAGACTTTTAATTGTATTGGAAGTTATTAGGTGCACCTCATTGTAGATATGTTTGAATCCTTGAATCGCCTGATGCCAAGGTAAATATTCAAATTCAATGTATGAATTACGAAAAACGTTGTCTGTAAAATTGACCAAAGATTACACCATAGTGCCATGAATTGTTTTTGGCTTCATGTAAAATACAACACATTTCCAAAAAGGCTTGCTGTTGTCTTGTAAACGTTCTTCCAACATTAATTCAGCATTGTGTATATGCGTTTCTTATCAAGAAAATCCTTGTAATTGCACATCACCGCTCACTACGAGACAAATGTTTCCACCAGATAGTAATATTGAGCTTCAGATGATCCAACTGGACAGCAGAGGAGGTTTGAGGAGTTGCGCATTAGTTTAGACACGGGCGATCGGGCTCAAACCGAAATAGAATGCGCAAACTCGCCACCAGAACTTCAATGGCCGTGGTATAACTTGACAACGCTTTGACGTTGTCGTTACATGAAAGCATGGCTAGCAAGTCTCATCACCGCACTCAGAGCCAATACACAACAGTTCCACAAACTCGCACCACTCATGGTTATATAACCCTGTTAACTCACGACATACTAGCGGTTAACCAGACCGAAAAACTGCAGCATACGCTTCCGCAAATGTCGCATTAGTAAGCTATTATCCCAGAGTCCGTGGGCCAGCAGAGGTGAGTGTGCCATGGCCAGATTAGTAACATAACTTTCGACGACTCATCTCAGTAATATTTCTTTATTTTGTGTAAACCATACACCGCCCTGGGGTGTCTTGTTATTGGAAAATAATGTTTGATGGCTCTTAGGGTTAATCGAAGGGACCAGCAACACAATGCTAGCTGCTAGGTCGACATTTCGCTAAAGCGATACATTACCAAAGTTAACTTAGCGCATTGGTTTAAAGCAAAACAACGATTCATAAAATTATTCGCAAATTTCACAATTCACAAAAGTCTTACATGAACAAGTGTTGAGTGGTTGAAATATTACTTATACTCAAAACGGAGAAACCACCAATGGGGAAATGAATAGGGCCAGCGGGAATTATGAGAAAATGTGAGGCTTCTACTGTCAAAATTATGTCGGCACATACATTGCCTTTATATATTTGAGGTATTTTTATTAATCAATTTTATGTTTGTTCTCGTTGCCTTTTAAAATAAATGTTTTCTCCAAGTTATAATTTCCCCCGACCATTTTATGTTATTTTGCATCTAATATGAATCGCCTTGACCTCCCCAAGATATAAAATGTGCTCTCAAAATACATTATTTCGCTTTCACTTTATATTCTGCCAACACACTGCAGTTGTTTATTGGTCAAACCAGTCCTCCCCGTGTTTCCCCTCCCATATGGGTCAATTAGACCCTTGACCTGAAACCATAAACTTTTGCTGATGGTCCTATAACTAAATGTGACCCCCCCCCCCCCCCCCCCCCCCCGTGGCTTCAAAATCGCCATAAGTCAAGTTAACAGTGATATAAAGATTATTCCAGGGATGTTATAATCTTCATTTATTGCCCTACCAATAATTTAGATGGAGTAGGAGAAAGTTAAAGTAACGGGTAAAACAATGATGTTTATTTTATATATAAAATAAACATGTAACTATAGTTACATGTGTTCCAAGGCATCTTAAACCATTGGTGTTATCACATGGTGAAGCATATTTCACTACAGATGGTTATCAACTGCCACAAGGTTTATTGAAAAAGGTTCTGTGTCTTCTCATAACAGTAATTTAACACCAGACATCTTAACCAGCAGTGGGTTTTACATTATATTTCCATCAGTTTCTGCTTATTGATAAATCAGCCAACGTAGACAAAATTACTGGCCTCTCTAAGTGCCAAAATTAAATTCATTTGGTTGTCAGTGCTTCAAAGTGTGCCAACATACGAATTACCAGCTGAATTAAAGAGGAATTAAAGATTGTTACCACAAGATGGCAACAGTTCCCACTTGTCCTCATTTATACTAAGATGATTCCGTGCTTAATATTTAAAAATGGACTAAAATGGAATGATTCCTTAATGAGTGATTTATTTATTTAACCATTTATATTCTAAAACATGCTAGGAGATGTGGTGTTGTGGCTCTCTCGCTCTCTTTCTCTCTCTCGCTCTCTGTATCTGTCTGCATGTCTCTCTGTCTGACTCTCCCTCTCCTACTCCCTGTCTCTGTCTAAGGGTGGTCTCTCTGTAAGCCCCTTAACCCATTCCTATTCGGTGCCATTAATGCAATCTGTGTGGAAGGAATCAACTTCATAAACCATTCACCAGGAGCTGGAGAGAAGAAGCAGAGTAAAATAACAGAACAAAAAATATAAGATAAAGAATTTCAGATGTGCAGAGAAAGGTCGTCAATAGACGAGTTCTAGTTCCTTTCTATGCAAAACAAACACCACAATTACAGCCTAAACACATGATGAGTTGAGATATGCGAGCGTATCCAGCCTGATATACGAGAGCATTTGAATGTTAATGGCCACTGGGCCGCTGGGTGGTCTGTCTGTTCTATGTCTTACCCTGACTGTTTCCTAAACTCTGTCAACATTGTTATGCCTCTCTGTTGTAAACAGCCGAACAAATGGACCCACTGGGCGCTAATGGACTAGGCGTGACTAGTCAGAGATTTCCTATGCAGATTCCAAATGTCTAGTGAACAAAAGTCAGTGATAATCATGCATTTTTAACATTTGGATCATTCAGATAAATCCAACGCATTTTCCGATGATATTGTGTACACATAATTATTATCCTACATGTAAGTTTGTTTTCAAACACAAGGCTGCTGGCTATCAGCGCACCACTGGAGGGCAATGTGAGTTCCTCCCCAATGTTCTGAGTGGAGCAATCTGGATCCACAAGAACACGGAGGTACAACGGGTGGACCAAAAACATATAGTGCTTTTTTGTTTTGATTTGTTTATGTACTCTAGTGCATTTGAAATACCATTGGAATTGGAATACGAAAGTCATTCATTTGCACTCAATTCTCAAGACATTAAGGCTTACTTTTCTTTTTCAAATGTATATGCATATTAACAGACCTTGAGTGGTTAGAAGAATACATGACTACTTTCACTCATTTACAAGGAATCTTTAATAAAAGACAGAAGAGGTACACTCTTGCAGAGAAGATATACACAGACATAAAATACACTCCACAATCATACACATGCTCTCTCTCTCTCTCTCTCTCTCTCTCTCTCTCTCTCTCTCTCTCTCTCTCTCTCTCTCTCTCTCTCTCTCTCTCTCTCTCTCTCTCTCTCTCTCTCTCTCTCTCTCTCTCTCTCTCTCTCTCTCTCTCTCTCTCTCTCTCTCTCTCTCACACACACACTCAGACTCACAGACACACACACACACACACACACACACACACACACACACACACACACACACACACACACACACACACACATTCCATAGCCTGTTAATGAAAGGCAAGAGTACACACAAACACACATACAGGAGGAAAGATGGCAGGCAACACATCCCTAAAGACAGATACAAAATGGAATCCCCCCCACCCCAAGGCTGATTCAGATTTTATTTTTTGCTGGACTTCAAATGTTGCAAAATATACAAATTGGTATATTATGTTATATTACGATGACTGCAGTGGCACAGGGATGCTATGGTTTTAACTAAACATCTACTAGACACATTGTATTTGTCTAACTCTGCAAACAGGTATTTGAGAACCACAACACTAGTGAAAGGGTTGTCAAAAACGCATTTTTCAGCACTATAACACCATACAATTACACATTTATAGAATTGAATTTGTTTGGCCTTATGTGTAAACACCACAATTTGTTTGAATCATTTAAAATGGCAATCCGGGAGAGAATTTTTTATACTTCCACATAGATTTGTTTCTCCTAAACCATTCAGCGTCATGCTTGGAAGATACTGACACAGCAAACTGGAGAGAAAGCAGATGTTGAAATGAAACACAAGGAAGTTCATAAAGCACATATGGCAAACTGATGACATCTGTGATACAGGCTCGTAGAAATGGGACTTCCAGGTTCACAAAGTAAAGGCCTCTCGCGCTTTCTTAGTCACCCATCTAGATTAGCTTTTTAGCACAACCCAAAAGTACAATTTATGAGTACAATAAGCAGTCTCGGTGCAAGGGTGGAGCTAAAACATGGCAGGACTTTTACTTTGGAATCCTGGGTCGGCATTTAGAAAGTCTAAAGTCCTCTTATACAGGCACAACACCAATCCAATATAAATGGATGAAACTGGATTCAACGGAACAATAGAATATACGGACTGTGGTGGTGGGAAGAGAAGGACGGAATAGAGGAGAGTGGTGAAGAGAAGAGAAGAGAGCTGGGTGCAAGACATGTTTCTAAATGGTTTAGGTGGGGAATACAAGATTGATGGGGAAGACAAGGAGTGGGAGTGGAAACTGCACATTTTAAAACATTGGTGTAGGGTGACAATAACTAGATGACCAGAGAGAGGGAAACAGAAACGGAAGCAGAGCGCTGGAGAAGGCTCAGTGTGAAAGCTGGGAGGAGGTTAAAGTGTTCCTTCGTCCAGCAGTTTGTTAACGCCCTGGCAGATCTTCCGGAGGTTCAGTCTGTACTCCTCCCCGTCGCCGTACAGCTCGGCCAGGAAGTCGCCGTGGGCGAAGTGGTTGAAGACGTGGTCGATGCGGGCGTGCGAGCGCGCCGTCAGGTGCTGCTCCACCAGCGAGTGGAGCAGGTCCCTGCACTCCAGCAGCAGCTCCGACAGAATATTCCGGTCGAACGTGTACTCCACCTCGTAGAAGCTTACCGCCGTCATGGCCGCCTGGTTCATCTTCTTCTTGAAGCGCTCCACCGTGTCCAGCTCGTCGGGGCTGAACTGGTGGTTGCGGTAGAGGACGCCGATCTTCAGGGCGATCTTGATGACGTCCTTGATGATCTTGTGGGCCTCCTTCTTGCTCTTGGTGAACTCGCGGCTGGCCTTGTAGAGCTCGTCCAGGATCTCGCTGCTGGTGTCGTCCGTCAGCAGGTTGGCCACGGCCATGGTGGCCATTTTGCTGAGGATCTTCTTCTGGGCCTGCATGGCCAGGGACCGCGAGTTGAAGCTTTCTTGGCCTGCAGAGAGAGAGAGACAGTGAGAGAGAGACATAGAGATAGAAAGAGATTAAGCAAGAGAGCGATAGCCCAATACAATACAAACATGTTTTTATTTCATGCCAATAAGGCAAATTAAATTGAATTGAGAAAGAGAGATGAAGTGAGAGAAAAATAATGAGATGGAGCACGAGAGAGATGAGAGAGAGAGAGAGAGAAAAAAGACAGACAGATATAGAGAGATAAACAAGGGAAAGAAGAGATATAAAGTTGGAGCCGTGAAGAGAGAGACGATAGAGAAATGTAGGGAGGAACGGGGAGAGGGAGGAAATGTTTTGGTTAGTCCAACAGATTATGAATCAGTAATGTGTGTTTATTATTTTAAACAAACAGATGAAGGGAAAGGAAGAGATGAGTCACGGCCGACCCTCAGCCCCAGGGTGATGAAACGCCTCGTCAATTCATCAGAAGCTTGTATGTTTGCTACAACGAGATGTAGTGCTTTCCCTCTTCATTCGTTATTCATATTTAATGAACAGGATTTTGATTTAAGTAAGTTAAGTCGGTTTCCTTCTACTATTTGGAATGGATTTGGTCCTTAATCTTTCACAAAATACTTCCAATACCACAAAAAGCACACACAAAAAAACATTTACAATATAACCAAATTGTGGCTTTCACTTTCCTGTTGAGGAAAGGAACACTGTGATGATAAACTCCATTGCAAAATGATAAGAGAGTGCATGTTATTGAATCTACAAAGGTTAGAACAAGAGCGAAGCTAAAAGTCCTCCACTTCCCTCACTTGGAAGCTATCCACATTGTGTGGAAGAAGGGCGGAGGCTGGGTGTGTTGGCGGCATGAGCTACCGGAGCAACGCCCGGCCATCTGGATAACATCAAACAGCTGTAGGCTGGGCACGCTATTCTCAATGATAAGTGAGTCGACCGTGCCTGTGTGTGGATCTGCCTGCACCCCTGGTTCACTGTCCCATTACGCCGCAAACGACCGCAGAAGCCTCGCTGGCCCGAATTCACAAAGCAGGGACATCAAAGAGTGACTATGAGTGTCTTTTGCAGCTTTCACTGCCAGCAGGGTACACACGCGTCTTACGGCGCAGAGGAGGAGGAGAAGACCGACGAGGACAACGACACAGTGAATCCCGTTTATTTAAGGTGTCACCCAGCTAGAAATGACAAAAGCTCAAGGGAAAATATTAGTTTCCTTATTTTCAGACTTGTCTGATACGCAATTACAAGAAAGGATAGATGTGTGGATGGATGAGTGGGTGGGTTGACGGAGAGACAGACAGACTGACAGACCATGCCCAGTGGGCTACAACCAGCGGGGGCTCAGTAACAGTCTGGAATCAAAAGCAAAGGACCACCTGGTTACTTATAATATGTTCATTAAAGTAGACAGCTATGTGACTATGCAGAAACCATGCTGTCATCCTCTTTCTAGCCCCCCCCCCCCCTCTCTCTCTCTCTCTCTCTCTCTCTCTCTCTCTCTCTTTGTCTCTTTAACTTTATTTATGTGGATTCATTGTAAAAACAGAAAATGGGAAACCCTAGCTCCCTCTGCACAACTTTGACATTTCATCACAATTCAACATGAGAGGCATTTTGAGTTGTGGTTTTAAGTAAAATGACATTTCATGTACAGATAATTAGCCAGCTGTGGCATTTACAAACCAACTAGGGAGGTCGGGCCCTTATCTGTTAGTCTCTGTAATCTGGTGACTGCATCCTCATCTGACTGATAAACAACTGTACCTCAGTAGATATCTAAATATGTCCATATTGAAATTCATCGTTAATTCATATTCCAATGTGTTATATCGTACAGTTTTCTATATGTGTATTTTAAACATCACCACTGCACCACTGCAAAAGGCCTGCCTGTTTTGAATTGAGGGACACACTGTAGCAACTGTGATTGAGTTGTTTTATGGGCTGCTTTCCTTGTAGCATCTATTTGCATCAGCCAGTAGGAAGCTCATTGTGTTTCACATTAGAATGGCGAGCATAGTCGTAGATAAGGGCTGGGTATTCAAATGACATGTTAAAATGACAAAGGACATCGATTCATGGGACCATACACATCCCTGATACTGCTTGAAAGGTGGTATTTTTGCATACTGTGGTGTTGCTGTATATTAACATTATTTGTCACTGCTTCAACATCCATTTGAAAAACAACAGGCTGATAGACCGGCTGGCTTAAAATAGCGTAACTGAACAGTTTGATAAGTGCCTAAAAAGCCCATGACAGCCCACGGACGCATCTCTAAGCATAGAGAGCTATTGACTTGACATTAGAACAGAAAAACGGTGTATTTAACCGTGGGTTTAATTTCAAACAAACACACTCTCTCTTTGTCTTGTGCTCGGGCTGGTTCCCTCTATGAGCTGTTTGTTCTGATATATTCACAGATGGTAGGTAACACCATGCCACGTGCGTTAAAGGTGAGCAGCATCAATACAGCCTTGTGTTTTCCAAATTAAAAGCGGAGGCTATTTGAATTCGGCCCCAACGTGGGGCTCTAAAAGCTTATGTGGTTGGCCACTCACCCACCATGGTGCGAGATACATTTACATTTATTTTTGTCGCAAAATATTTCAGAATATTTCTGTAATTATCCTACTATATTATTGGGAGCTTTGATTATTTTATTATAGTTTTATTTAGTTATTTTTCTCTGTATTTGGTTTACAACCTACAGAGCTCCCTGATATAATTGGCCAGTGTTCAGTAGGCACACTCAGATAGGCACATTGCTGAGTGTCACAACCTTGTTTTTGTCTACAGCCTACTGCTGAGGTTCATCTTGCTGTGTCTCTGAGTGGCTCAGAGAAGCAGCACGAAACCATGGGATAAATAAAGGCTGTTTGGGTTGTGAGTCAGGCTGACAGGAAGAGAGGAGGGATATTTGCCTAGCGATTTTAGCACCTTCTGTGAGAGAGAGTTGCTAAAGTCTGACTGTGTTTGCATGGTTACACGTGGAGCAGAACACATACGCACACACACACACACACACACACACACACACACACACACACACACACACACACACACACACACACACACACACACACACACACACACATACACACACATTCCATATAGCCTCTTAATGAGGCAAGAGGACACACACACACACACACACACACACACACACACACACACATTTCCATGCACACAGTCTCTCTGTATGCTGTCATTCAGATAGTGATTTGAGTGACATTTGAGCCACCTTGTCAGAATGGGTTAGTGAAGAGTGAAAGCTGTCAGGACAGAGATAGCAAACAAATAATTCACCCTCCAGAAATGTCCTGCACCTCTCAGTCTCCAGTCTTCACACTCACATACATGTTTCCTGCACTAGTAAATTCACTCGGTTGATCCGTTGAGAATGTGTTGGGTTCAAGTCCCAGCTCTATGGCGTGTTGGATGCCAGCAGCACACACTGCACTCACCCACTTTTGCGGTTAGGTCAGTTTTCTATAACTATGTTTGGCAAAATGTACTTTTTAGCAGCCGGCTTAGCTTAGCTGAGGTGGTGGTGCTCTGCTATCTGAGGGGACAGTCTCTCCCTTTGCACCGCCTGAGGTTTCTTGCATGCTGCTGAGTCAACAGTTTCTGCTGGGTTACATCAGAACATCCAGGGGATGTGTGTAGTGCGTGGACGGTGGCCAGGAGCGGCTCTCTGAGAGGCGGCTGTGCGATGCAGATTCCCCGGCTGTTTGTTTTGGTTCCTTCCAGAGCAACTGCAGGAAAAAAGGCCATCCGTGGCATCCACAGCCTCGCACTTACCAGTCTGGTCTGAACTAGACCAGTCTGTTCTGAGTCAACGCGCACACACACACATACGTGCGCAAACACATGCAAATACACACATATACACTCAAACATACATTAAATAACCAACTTGTTGCTAATAATATTTATTTTCATACTTGCTTACACATGAAACCATGTTATAGCAGTCTCAGGTGTCTGAAAATTATCTCTAGTGTCAAGGTCATTGAGCACATTCCCATTGCCATTTATGGGGGCTCATGCGTGGTGTGTGTGTGTGTGTGTGTGTGTGTGTGTGTGCTGATGATATACAAAAGATAATACCCGCACCTGTATTTACTGTGCCATGATCTCTGCTTACTGATTGTTAAATGTGCTCCTGCTAAACATTTTGTGTATCAACACTAGCCAGCACCCTGGAACTGGTCTAACAGAGATAGTGGTGGACTTGTTGTCAGGCCTTCTAAAGGCAAATTAGGTTATCAATTATGTTGGCGATAAATGGGATCAAACAAGTGAACATACATGCAAACTAAAGAATTAGAACTCTATAGAACACTACGACAGCAGTTCCCCGGAGTATTTTATTTACGTGTACTTCCATACAACATACTTCTGTTTTAGTCTTGATCTGAACTCTCTATCAGCTTAAAATCCCACATCTACAGTAGAATTCACCCTTAAACAGCAAATGCCACTGACCTATCATGTCTTTGATTTCCTCTTCGCTTTTCCTTATTGCCTGGTTTATGCCAAATCCAGTTTACAACAACTACATTCCTATTAATGTTGAATAGTAATTTCTCCTCTGTAATCGTGTATTTTTTTATATTGCTGTATCACTTCTTCCCACCTCACTGACTGTATTCCTACACATTTACAGCAAGGGATCGCTTCTCGGTTTGTCATTTCTCAGAAATCGCTTGCTTAGACTGCAACTGTGATCAAGGGCTGTATAGTTAAATATATTGTAAACAGGCAAATAAATGGATAGATAGATAGATTAATAGATAGCTGGATGGATAGATGGATAGAAAGATATATTTTAAAATATATCTATATATCTATATATATCTATATATATAAAGACGGACATATAGACTGAGTAACTATATGGTGAACAGTGGGACGGATTATGATTGCTTTTACGTTCAAAGATTATTGAGCCATAAAAAGCTGAGATGACCTGAAGTCATGTGTGACCTTAACGACATCATGAACACACTGAAAGAGTTATATATTAGCCAAAAGTGCATGGGCATAGGCGGCTTTTTAATAAGACGGTCAAAGGTCCCTGTCAGGGTCTTGTGAGACCGGGCAAATTGTACTAATCATTAGCATGAAGAAGCACACTACACAGCACTCTATCGCTTTCTCTTCCTCTTTGGACATAATCTCACCCCTTCCCAGCACTTACATATTGCATCTTGGCAATTCCCCTGACCCTCCCTCTCTCTAGAGAGAGAGATAAATTACTGCAAATTAGATCTCTAATTCTCTATAGTCTCTCTCTCGCATACACAAACACTACTGTATGGGGACCAGCTAATGCAGCCCGCCTCCCCTTACAACTCAGTCCAGCACACTGCTCTCCCAAGCTTAAGGAACACACATACCTTACAGTCTATTAAGAACCATGTTCATCATAACTCAATCCATTGTTTCCCTCAAATCTTGGAAATGTTGACATACACATGCACGCACTCACCCACACATGCACACACACTCTATTGGATATCAAAGAAAAATGAAAAGGCCACAGCAGAAGAGGAAATGTCAGTGTTTTCTCTGTCTGACATTTTTTTGGTATTGATACATTGTTGTTGATCTCTCTGGCGTCCCTCAGCAAAGAGCTAAATCTGTCTGTCTGTCTGTCCGTCCCTCTCTCTCGCTCTCTCTCTCTCTCTCTCTCTCTCTCTCTCTCTCTCTCTCTCTCTCTCGCTGTCTCTCTATGTCTCTCTCGCTCTCATTCTATGTCGCTCTGTCCATGTCCCTGGATAGCGCAACAAGATGTTTTGGCGGAGAACGAGTTTGCAGATGATGCTGTTTGCGGGGGCGGTATTGGAGTTATGGGGTGCTGGTGTGTGTGTGCATGTGCATGTGTGTGTGTGGGTGTTGAGGCTGCCGGCTGTCC